>CAOLHI010000316.1:0-723684 GCA_948474755.1 Ctenosaura bakeri
TTGCAGTTTCAGGAGGGGCCAGCTGGCCCCTCCCAAAACTACAAACCCCAGGATTCCATAGGATGTTGAAAGTGGAATAATCGTGCTATAAGAATGTTGTGTGGAAATGGCCTAAGAAAAGCTACCTGAGTAGCATGTATACCATGTGGTTCATACCAATTGTATCACTTCAGAGTGCTAGGGAGCTAGGAAGGCTGCCTATTTCAGGTATGGGAATCTACGGTCCTCCAGATGTTGTTGAACTGCACCTCCCAGCATTCCTTAGCATTAGCTATGATGGCTAGGTTTGATGGGATTTACAGTCCAGCAACTTCTGCAGGTCCACAAGATTGTCACTCCTGACATATTCAAATGTTGCATATCAAGATATAGGTATATATTCACTGCATATTGAAAAACAGGTATGTCACAGAATAGGGTTGTAGACCAGTCTTCTCCCTAATAAACAGCATTCCTGTTGCAGCCAGGGGTGGGGGAGAGCTTTGTATATATATGAAAAAAGACCAGCCTGCTGTATCCCTTCTGCAGTGAGAAGTTATCCGAGAGCTGCATTACGCTATCCTCCTGATCTTGGAGCTTAGCTGCCCATCATCAGCTCAAGAGGTGGCTTGGGACGAGGCGAAGATAACGAAGTCCTCTGCATATTATTAATAACAATGAGGCTAATAACCTTAACCAACAACTTCTAGGTGTCCAGCAAGTAAAAGATGCTGTTAAAGAGGCATATGAACCACTGATATATCTCAACCAGGCCTCAAAGAAGAATCTTCTGGAATCCTTTGGGATATTCTTTCAAGATGGAGATATTGCCTCCACTGTTCAATCAGTGGTATGTATGTTTCTTTTCTCAACGGCTCAGCAGTAGCTAGTTGAAGCTTTCTGCTTGTTGTTTCTTTTGGTAGCTGTCTCTTTCACTTCTATTAAATAGCTAATTAGCACAATTTTCTCCACCAGCTGGAGCATTCCATGGTGGGGGACCATGTTGATTGTTCCGTGTTGGAACCGTTGAATGAAGACTTTCGGCCTTCAGTGGAAATGTTGCTATCTCATTTAGGAGTTTTCCCAGAAATGGACAGAGAAGAGAGTCAAAGAGACCTCTGGGGACCAGTGCACTTCTTTTGTTCTTCAATAGATGGTATGTGGAGATCACTCTCAGTTGCGTGACCATGGGCCTTTCCTCATCACACTGTTCCAGTACTATTATTCCACTTTCAACATCCTGTGGAATTCTGGAGTTTATAGTTTACTGAGGCGCAAGAGCTCTATGGCTGAGAATTCTAAAGGCCCTTCCCTAAACTGCAAACCCCAGGATTCCATAGGATGTTGAAAGTGGAATGCAATTCTCGGTTGCATCAATAGGAGTATGGTGTCTAGATCGAGGGAGGTATTGGTACCACTCTACTCTGCTTTGGTTAGACCTCATCTTGAATGCTGTGTCCAGTTCTGGGCACCCCAATTCAAGAAGGTCATGGTCAAGCTGGAGCAAGTCCAGAGGAGGGCGACCAAAATGGTGAGGGGCCTGGAAGCCATGCCTTATGAGGATAGACTTAGACAGCTGGGTATGTTTAGTCTGCAGAAGAGAAGGTTCAGAGGGGACATGATAGCCGTGTTTAAATATTTGAAGGGAGGCCATGTAGAGGAGGGAGTGGGCTTGTTTTCTCCTGCTCCAGAGACCAGGACAAGGAACAATGGATTCAAGCTGCAGGAAAGGAGATTCCACCTGAACCTCAGGAAGAACTTCCTGATGGTCAGGGCTGTCCAGCAGTGGAATATGCTGCCTCAGAGTGTAGTGGAGTCTCCTTCTTTGGAGGTTTTTAAGCAGACACTGGATGGCCATCTGTCAGGAGTGCTTTGAGGGTGTTCCTGCATGGCAGGGGATTGGACTGGATGGCCCCTGTGGCCTCTTCCAACTCTACATTTCTATGATTCTATGAATAATAGCACAATAGCAGTGTAGTGTGGAAAGGCCCTATGAGTCCTCTTATCAAAAAAAAAAAAAAAGAGAGAGAGAGAGGAAACGCATCATTTTTTTTAAAAAGGACACAAACTTGCATATACTAATTCATACTGAACTCATAGTAATCTAAATAGAAAGTCAATATATCTCACCATTCATAGTATAAAGATTGGGGAAGATTGTGACCAGTTGATTTGGGTTTGGCTGCCCAGTCTACTACCCAGGTGCTAACTATTGATGGACCACTTCACTGCCATTGCTCTTTAAAATGGACATAGACTAAAGACGTAGTTGTTTCATTCTCTGCCCTTTGAACAAAGGATGCTTTCAATGGAATGACTGGTCATGCCGGCTGAGGATTCTGTAGTTTAAAAAGTAATGTTTTCCATCTCTAGGACTGATGGGAATTGGAGTCTAACAGCAGGTGGAGGGCCACAGACGAATGGGCTTCAACTGTTTATCCAACACAATGTTTCTTTCAGCTGTGGACTCATTATATGAACTGGAGAAATGACTCCTGTAGGTGAGCAGTGAGTTCATGCAAACCTGAATTCACTTGGCCCTGTATGTAACACAAAGGGCCATCCACAAGAGAAAGACACGG
This sequence comes from Ctenosaura bakeri, assembly GCA_948474755.1. Lineage (NCBI taxonomy): Eukaryota > Metazoa > Chordata > Lepidosauria > Squamata > Iguanidae > Ctenosaura > Ctenosaura bakeri. The sequence continues at coordinate 2,562 of CAOLHI010000316.1, forward strand.
GGCAAACTGAAACACCATATGCCTGTCAACCATTCTGGGTGTGACAATGCCATTTTCCTAACCGCACCTCCCTCTGTTCTCTGTTCTTGGGAACTGCATTCACAGACTTAGACTATGAGATGCTGCCTCTGTTGGAGACCACTGTGGAGAAGAACATAATGGCTAAACAACTGGAGCTGGTGAGGCCTTTCTAGTTTAATTACTTCTGTGCTGTTTTTACTTGTGTGATTTTTTAGTATCATACTAATACTAAACATGTATCCCTTGGAAATACTCATTACAGAAGAAAATGTGCTCATTACAGAATTTTGAGATATAGACCATTTTCACACTAGACTGTTATAGTGCTATGATTCTACTTTCAACATCCTATGGAATTCTGGGATTTGCAGTTTCAGGAGGGGCCAGCCGACCCCTCCCAAAACTGCAAACCCCAGGATTCCATAGGATGTTGAAAGTAGAATCATAGCACTATAACAGTCTAGTGTGGAAATGGCCATAGTTGCATCTGACAGATGGACCTTCCTTTGTCTTTTGATTGCCCAGGACAGTTTATTGATATTTTCTCAGTGAGAGCAGGTGATTAGAAAATAGGACTGTTTTGAACTGGAGAATCGTAAGAGTTCTGGAAGTGCAGCTTTCCTCCAAACTGGGGGAGGATGGAAGAGGGAGGGAGGGAGGGAGGGAGAGAGAGAGAGAGAGAGAGAGGTATATATGTGTGTGTGTATGTGTGTGTGGTGTGAGTATATTAAGGGTCAAAACCCAGCAGTTTTGGAACCTAACTAGAGATCTCTTCAGACATCTCACACCATCACACACATGTTCAGTGAACTGGTAGGAGAATCAGTATGATCATTTCACAGAATCATGGAATCACAGAATCGCAGGGTTGGAAGAGACCACAAGGGTCATTGAATCCATCAAAGCATATTTGACAGATGGTCATCCAGTCTCTAAAGAAGGAGACTCCACCACACTCCGAGGCAGTGTATTCCACTGTCAAACTGTGCTAGCCATGCCCCTGTCCAATAGTGGTGCATTTGATATTGATGTAACAAGGCCTTACTAGCCTTATACATGCCTAGGGTTCCTCCATGTGATTAGGAGTCCAGGAGAATGAGAATTTCCTTACCTAGAGGAAGCCTACACTCCCACATGCACTGTCCCTGTGCCAGAGAGCCAGTGTGGTATAAGAGTTAGAATGTGATCTAGTCCACACTCAGCCATGAAAGTCACTGGGTAACCATAGGCTTTCCATTCTTTCTTGGTCTGATCCTCACAGCATTGTTGTTGTGAAGCTGCAGATGGGAAATGGACAGCCATGGACATCACTCTGAGCTTACTGGCAGAAAGGCAGCATGTAAATGTAACTAATGATTAATGGCTGAGATCCTACATTGATCAGGTGGAGTGTAATGTTCCACTCACACAGTTCCATGTCCCTCCGTGCCCCAGCAGCTGTCAAGCCAAATGAGGATACCTTCTTCTGCTGCTTTCTGGTGGGTAAGTGAGGGGGTGGGTGGGTGAGTCAGACAGCAGGTCTCAGTTCTGATGGGGGAAAAATGAGGGTGTGTTCACAGATGGAGTGTGCCCTCCTTTTCTTTCCCCTAGGAGCCCAGAGCAGCCTCTTCTTTATCATCTGGTTTGCTTCCCTCCTCATACCTCCCCACTAAAAAGAAGTAGCAGCAGCCTTGGGCTTGACAGCTCCTGGGAGATGATTTTGGATAGAGTGAAAAGGACTAGAGAACAGTTCCCTGCATACTGTCCAAAAAGAGATGTAGGCACATGTAACCCTCACTCAACACATGGATATCTCACTAAGAAGATGGTGTTCTCTCTCCCCGACACCTTCATGGGATGTATGGAGGTTATTTGAAGAGAGCTGCAGGTGAAGACATTTTGTCTTCAGCCCCTTGGAGGAAAGGCAAAATAACACTGCAAGAGCTAAAATCTGAATGCAAGACAGAGAAACTGAGAGGTTATTCCTTTCCCTTCCTATGTGCCTCTGGAAATGAGACATGTATTTTCTTCTTCTTTCTCTTCCTTACTCATTCATTCTCTTTTCTGACTTCAAAAGATGGATGCCATTCTGGAGTGGATTCTTTCTGGTGATGAAGGCAGCATTTTCACTCTCCCATTCCATTCCCTGATGGATGAAGAAGCTGATCTAACAGCAGAGATGCTGCAAACCTGTGGCCTGGATTTGGAAGCAGGAGAAGCCTGTATCACTTGCCTGTGGAACAATAAAACCCGCTCAGACCTGGCTGCTCTTTACTCCAGTTTGTATGTTCTGCAGATATTAAGTGGGTGAAGGGGGAAGGATGACATTTTATAAAAAAAATTGTACTCTCCTGCTGGACTCTGGACTCAGTGGTAAAATCCACCATAGTGCTCACTGCTTCCACTGTTCTGAGACTATTCAGTTCTGTATTGCCCAAGGCTTCATCTTTTCCCATGAAGGGCTTGGTGATAAAAAGAGCATAGAAACAGGAAGTGGTTTGTATGTACCTCAGAGGAGATATTTAAACATTTAGGAGAGGTTAATCATCCCTGTTGCCTCCTCATCAATCTTGTTCATCATCCATGTCTCTGGGAGCAGTATCTATGAGGCTAAGATGCTGGCCTAGATTACAAGTTAGAGTCTTTTAAAAATATGAGAAAAGGGGATGCTTCTTCATGGTGACTCTTAGAAATGGAGGGCAGGGAGAAGGTTTGTGTATGGTATTCTAATGGTATTTTGTCATCATTAATATGTAGAAGTTGCCACTGATTTTAATAAGGAAAACTGCTGGGAGGGATAACAAAGATTGGCTTCCAGATGCCCAGGACTTGCAAGAATGGATGTGAAAAATGCAATTATGTAGTTTAGTAAAATGAGAAAGGACTAATGTTCCTTATCTCAATATTAATTCTGATGCTGGAATTTTTCAAGCATCTCCCTAATTCATTCAATGTTTAATGCAAATTTTTAGACATGTTTTAACAGGTACACTTTCCTGTTGAATTTTAAGGGTACCTAAAATCCTGTATTATTGTGACTTTTAAGAGCTCATCTAATCTCCCATCCTAACAGTAACTTTAAAGATCACTTCTAATATTTATAGCATAAGGCAAGGCAATCTACTAAATAATGAAAGTCATTTTGTACATATAATATGTGCCAAAGTGTTATTTCTAATTCAGTTTAATACTTCTACCATGAATTGCTTCAGAGAGTGGTGGTCTGTAATTACTAGATAATGAGAAAGTACTACAGTACTATTTTCTTAAGTCAATGACAAAAAGAGGGAACTTTGGGCCATTCTAAAAAAAAACCACATTAATTGAAATACTACAGAATCTAAGGACATTGTATTGGCTCTTCTTTGTTTCTGCCATCATGTTTTCAATCTCCATCTTGAACTCCATGAAACATGAAACAAACTCCATGAAAATATAACTGGCTTAAACACCCTAAAGGCACCAGATCCTATCTTGTCTTGGAAGCAAGTCAGGGTCAGCCCTGGATAATACTTGGATAAGAGACCACCAATGTATATCAGGTGTTATAAGATATATTTCAGAGGGCAAAACTGGCAAAACCACATCTGAATATTCCTTGCCTGAAAAAGCCCTCTGAAATTCATGGGGTTGGTATAGGTTGGTAGGCAACTTGGAAGACACATACAGGAACACATAAATCTTCAATCTCTGACACAAGAGTGATTTTCTACTCCTGAAACTTTCCTCAAGAAAAGAGGATAGACATGAACATTTCAAAGCAAATTTCAACATTAGGAATAATCTACTTTGAAATTAAGGGAGTAAACAGTGAACATTAAGATGCTGTGAGAGCAATTATCTTTGGAAATGAAAATTTTGCATGTTTCTATTGATTTACACATAATATGCATATACAAAGGGTGTGAAATTCATCTGGTCAGATTTATTGTGTTGTTTTACTCTTGCTTTATGATATACACAAATGTTTTGTATTATTTTAATATTTATTTTTTGTCAAGGTGAAGTTGACCTGAACTCCCACAATAAACTGTGCTAGCTAGCCAGGTATGCAGGGAGGGAGAGGAATAAAGTTTTTTCTTCTTGTACTATGATTTGTCTTATAGTGTATAGATTTATATATGTGGCAATTGGGAGATGCTGTACTTCAACAGAGCCGTGGTTTGCGTGCAGCAAGGACCAGACCAGGTTTAAAGCCGGACATTTTCAGTTAGTCTCACATCACAAGACAAAGGAAACCCTTTGTGCCTGGCATACTCAAGAGAGAGAAAAATATCCAGTCCATGTACCAATGACCCTCAGCCTGCTCACAATCTGACCATAGTTTATTAAAGGTAGTATGGGCCACATTCAAAGTGTTCCTGTGTCAAGACCAACTAGACCTTATGATAGGCCCATATGGTGAACCCCTTATGGCTACTGAGATCATGAATAAGCATTCGTTCCAACAGTGCTATTCTAGCAACACCTGGCCCACCAAGTCACCCCAAAATGAATTTTCAAATCACACCCCTAGGCAGGATGTCACATCCCATCCTCCTATCAGCTCAGGTGATCTGTGCAGCCAGTATACCTTCCTTGGCCATATAATGCTCTGCCAATGGGGGACTGGTAGTCTTCAATCTGAGCAACTAGGGTTCTTGGGAGCTGATCCAACCAATCCAAGAGACTGCTCTCTACTCTTTCCCATCTGATCTGCTCCCACTGCTACCTGTTTGTAGACCTCAAGCTACACTGTTTGCCATTGCTGTCCAAGAGTTGCCACTCTGAGAACCTGACTTTGGCCTATCTTAGAACAGCTTTAAGGGATGTGTGGCCCTCCAAGTGTTTGTTTGACTTCAGCAACCCCAAGAAGCAGAGTCAGTGTTGAAGGATGATGGGGACTGCGCCCCAACATCTGGAGGGCCACCCATTCCTCATCCCTATCTTAGACCATGCTACTTACCTTCGGTTCTCATCTCTCTCTCTTTCTCTCTCCCTCTCTTGTCTACAGAATTTTCGTCATGCCTCACCTAAGATGCTGACTCTCTCAGCAAATCCTGACAGGAAAGGTCAAAGACATTGAGGTCCAAGCATAATTTTATCCAGTCCCCTGGTAGTTTTATTGCTCATCTTTCAACATTCACCTTGGTTGTGTGGCTCAGTAGACCTGTTCCATCAGCCAATTAGGCTGCCTGCGCCCTTGTTCAGCCCCTTTCCCCCTCTGCATGAACAGCTCAGCCCAGTCCCTGGCCTACAGCTGATTCTGCCTACAGATTTACATGCCTGGATATTCAGTACACTTAGTATTGAGCACAAAAGGAAATTCATTAATCATAATATTATGCTGGAAATGGCCTATATGAGGTTTTCATGCAGGGGGAAAAAAGGCAACCAAATGTCAATCCTGAAAGCAGATACCAGCAAAGTTTTCAAAGAGGTTACAAAATATCTGATCAGCTTTCCAAGGAAGGTTGGATTGCCATACTAGATTTTTAAGCATTTTCTTCCTTTCATATCTGACAGACCTGGAAGTTCTCTCTTCTGCTTGCTAGACAGCAGTGGGAACCCTTCTATCCCAGATTTAACTTGACACAGTAAAAAGCATCTACTTGCTTCATCTGTATCTATAATCAAGCAAGCAAGGCAGCTTATAGTTTCCATGTCACTGCACTATGTTGAATCTACTCTACTAGTTCAAATTTTAAAGGAGCTTTCTAGTTCCTGAAATCTACCTGCTAGAAGGCCAGCAAGCCTTACTACCTTCTATTCTGTTGTTTTATCCATCAGCTTCTTTTGTAATTCCGATGCATGCAGCAAACTGAGGTGTGTTCAGTATGCCTTTTGACTATCCTGACTGTAGAATGAGAACAGCCTAAATTTGGGTTTTCCCCTCCTCTTTTGTAATCTTTCCCTGTGGCCTATTCCTCCATAAAATCAAGTACTTAAATTGTGCAAATCCAGAAGAAAGGAAGGTGTATGAGTGGGACAAGCAGCAGCATTTAATAGAGGAAGGAGCATTTTTATAAAGAAAATTATTTACTGTATAATCTGGACTCCCTAAATAGTGGTGGTGGGGAGTCACTTAACTATCTAAGGAAGCCTCTCTGCTATTCTTTAGTGCGTCTATGAGGATCTCCATGGGAGTGTGGGGACACACACTTCCTTATCTCTCCATGTACACATACTTCCTGTCCACTGAACATTTTGTTGACTTGCCTTTCAGGTTCCAATTTTGAATTGTCCATACATCATTCTATTAATTCTTTTTAAAAGTAATATCCTGAACTCTGTCAACATATCAGAACTGTGTTGCTAAGAACTGCACTGAAACATTTGAAGAACTGTGAAATCTGGGGAATGGCTAAATTTCAATTCATACATTATTTTTAAAGATTCAGTTCATCTTGTATTAGAATTTGCTAAGACTGTGTTCCTCATGGATTGTTATTTTAAAGTGAAGGCTGGCTTCTTGATCTGGCAGTGGAGACCTGTGTGGAGTATAGAGCAAACAACAGAATGTACCCAACTATTTCTTGTTATGATATTCTGCATTTCTTCACCTCATGCTATCAGAGAGGTGGAATGAGGACAGAGAATGTAAAGACCCAGGATCCAGGGCACAGGTAGGACCTACTAGATGGCAGTGAGTAGAGCTATATGCACGGTTACTCTTTTCAGTGATGACTACCTGTTTGGTTTCAGGACTGGAGGTGAAAACGATGACACAAGAACGCTGTTTGCAGCTACTCTCCACTTTCATATTTGATTTTATTTAACAGGATTTTGCTCCATAGTGTTTAATCCGGATGCTTGTACATGGCTGGCAAACTACTTCATCATTTGGACTGTAGGTCCCAGGATCACAGGCCACTGCAAATCAAACAGTCAGGCACTATCAGATCGAGGAAGGCATGCAAAGGCCATCATCACTGAAATTTTTGCAGCAATTGAGACATATAAATACATAGGCTGATGTCCAGCATGAAACACATAGCCACAATGTAATAGTTATGTTTTAATTGCTCTCTTGACCTCTGAAACCCACCTTAAAAGCCAGCCATCTTGTGTACCGCTGCTGAGCAGGGTACTTCATAATGACACGACCAGCCTCTTGTCACCAGTGAGCAATGCTGTTGGGAACAGAAGCAGAGGCCCTTGCAGGGAACTGTCCCAACTCCTTATTGCAGCCTTGCTTCCTGGTAGGAGGGGGCTGGTCAGGTCATCCTGGAGCATCCTGCTCACCAGCAGCACAGACTTCCATAATTCTGGATGGCTGACGGGGTTTCAGGGTCATTTGTAGTCATGGCAATAGTGCCACAATAGCAATTGAGGATAGAAAGAAGTAACAATATCCTAAGTCTAGTTTTGGACATTGTAACTGACTAACAGGATGCCAGCCATTATGTATAGGACAATATAGAACAATGGCCTTTTCTGTACTCGACTGTTATAGTGCTATCATTCCACTGTCAACATCCTATGGAATCCTAGGGTTTGCAGTTTAGGGAGGGGCTTTGAAACCCCTCCCTAAACTGCAAACCTCAGGATTCCACAGGATGTTGAAAGTGGAATAATAGCATTACAACAGTCTAGTGAGGAAATGACCAATGTTCCAGAGCATTGGTGTAATTTTTGCATATAAGGAAAACAATGATTTGTAGTTGTAAAATATTTGTCTAATCCATTTTTAAAGCTATCTAAAGGTAATGGCTATTTCCACATCTTCTGGCAATGCATTAGTTCCATAAAGTCTATAATTTAATTATATGGGGGCACTTTTCCCAGCCCAGTTTGCTGTGCAAAATAAAATATTTTATCGTATTTATTATATTTTTGGGTGTAGTCCAAGGATTTGCAATAGCAAACTATCATTATAATAATAACAGCAATTATGGGAAGCACAACAGATTCATAAGAGGCAGAATATAAAGACAATTAAGACCCTGCCCCAGCAGCTCAGACTGTTCAGCAGCCTCCTAAAAAGCATTTGGTTTCTTGCAAGTGAGGGAGCCCATTCTTTACCATCTAACAGCAGATAGGTGATAATTACTGCTTTTGAAAGCAGGAGTGGGTGGATTTTATTTCTTGCCTCTGTATCTTTCACATGTTTTCCACCCACAAGTCTATTAATCTGCAATTTAAAAAAAAAACTTCTCAAAATATTATTTAAATCTGTTGGGTTTTGTTACCCTGAAAATAAACATTTCAGCACATAGTTCGGTATGTTTAAACTGTTAAGAATTATATTGCAACATCTGAAGAACTGTGGAATTTGGGAGATGCCTAAATTTCTGTTCACATATTATTCTTAAGGATTCAGATCAGTTCATCTTGTATCAGAATTTGCTTGGACCGTATTCCTCATGCATCATTATTTTAAGTTAATTTTTGTCTGATTCTGGAACCCTGTAATATCCAATATTTGTACATGCAGGTCTTAATTTCAGATAGGTATACCATATGAATGCCAGCTCCCAATTACATGTGGCTCAAGCTTGATTAGGGTGGTTAATTTGTTTAATATAGAAGTACAGAATCACTGAATCAGGGAGCCGGCGGAGGGTTTTTGTCTGTCTGTCTTCACTACAGCTCCAAAACCATGATATTTCAACATCTGAAGCTTGATTTCAATACTTATTGGACCCTTGACATATAAACATTTTCAAAAACAGATTAATGGACTTGGGTTAATAAAAATAATATTGTAAGAAACAATATGATTTGCAGTCACTAGATGGCAGATTTTCCTAGCTAGCAGGAAAAAAGCTACGTGAGGCCAGGTGTAATCAAATATTTAGAGTGGCTCCATGTTTTGAAATTACATGAGGGAAAATTCCCTCCTGAGTGCATCTACTTGAAAGGGACTCACTGTAGTGAACCCTGGTTTTGGCAGGCTGGCCTGGCCTGCTGGGACTGCATCTCATCTTCCAATAGCTACAAAAGGCAGCTGCTACAAGACCTGGGGAATGGAGGCTTCTGCAGATGAGAACTTGGATCTCATGAAATCTGGGATTCCTGTGAGGAGAGCTTCTCTGACAAGAGTACCGGCAGGCCTTAAATAGGCCTATGCCATGTGATCCAACCACCTACCCACGTAAGAGAAAGAGCATGGAGTAAGTGGATGGAGAAGGATTGGTGTGTGTCTAAATTACGGACTTCTTTAGTTAAAAAGAATTTAATACCATAAGACCTTCTACTAGTAAAAAATAAAAATGGTATTGTAATATGCTAGTGAGAGCTGGTGTGATTATGGTGAGGTGGTTAAGTTTTTAGATTAGGATTTGGGAATCTCAGGTTCTACTTCCACTGAGCCACAAAACTCCCTTGGAGACCTTGGATCATTCTCTGTCTCTCAGCCTGACCTACCTCACAGAGTTGTTGGGAGGATAAAGTAAGGAGAAGGAGTGCCCACGTATGCTATCTTGAGCTTTTAAGAGGAAAGGTGGCATATAAATGTAACAGACAAGCAATTTTTTTGCACGTTGCTGGGATTTACTTAACTCACTTTACACCCTATGCAATTTTTCTCTTAGATCATTGGAACTTTTTTGGCCTTCAGGTATCACTGTCTCTGTTAATTTGGTCATCAGGGAATCCTGCATATATATGGCCAAATACCTGGAGTTAAAGGATTCTAGGAGATATTCTTATATGCTCAGTTGGCTCATACAGGGTATTGACCAGGTTTATTGAGCTGAGTTTTGCCTGCAGAAAACACTCAGAGTTGCAATATGGGGAAGATGAAATAACTATTTCACTCTGATTGCCTTGAGGGAGAGTGTATGCTTGAGAAAACAAACAAATAAATACCACAGCAATTTGCACAGTCACTGTGGGTGATGTCATTTTTCCCAAACCCTGGGCGACACCTGTCCAGGCGAGTGACTTGGAAACTGTGGTCTATGTAATGGATCGGGGGAGTGTTCTGAAACTCATGTTTCAGGACGGACTCCTGCCTGCGGAAAAACTCTTCAATGAGCCATTGAGCCTACAAGATACAAGGAAATGACAAAAAACAAAAAACAATTTCAGTATTGATCATATACAAGTTTTTATTTTCACTCTTTAGTAATAGCTAAATATGCACTTAAGACAGTGAATATTTTCTCTTTCACACTTCTTCATCCCTGTTTATATGTGCTATCGCATTCTGTCCAAATGCACAGATTTTCTTATAAAAAAGGAGCAAGTTTCCAAGCCCTGTAAGCTGTTTACATGTGTGGATTTACAAGTATCTTCAAGAGACTCCTTTCTGTTTAAGGAATGGTAACTTTATGCTCTTTTGAAGCTCCTTTTTCCCTGAATTTTTAAGTGTCACTCATGGTTCCAAGTGCAGGTTTTCTCATCCTTGCAGCATGTGACATTAAAAGGTACCCTGAAATCCCCCTCCCCTGACAATTAAATACAACCATTAAAGGTATAGGACCCCTGGCCTCTCTTGTGGCAGGGATTAGAATCATGTGGTCCTCTAGATGTTGTTGAACTCCCAGCAGCCTTAACCAGCACAAGCAATAATGAGGAAAGTTCACAGTTGCAATCCATCCATCTAGAGAGCTAGATGCTACTTATTATAGCTTTAGGGCTACTCAGATTCACTGAGCCTATCTGTTTTGCCTGCATTACTTCCCCCATCCCAGTGGATACTGTTCACCTCCCTGTTCAGTAGATTGTCATGATACCTATGCTTCTGTTTAATATAATCCCTGGGTATGCATTCATAGTAGTGTAAGAAAACATGGTCAATGCAATGACTGCATGAAACAAGTATTGATCCATGACTTTTCTCCTGCACAGTAGAAACATTTACCCATCTCCTTTCCCCTATTTCATTTAAACACACTGGACATGAGGGAGACTATGACTTTTTAATATATCTAGAATGGTATATTATAAGTAGTAGGGAAATAACTATTATATTTTATAAGCTGCTCCAAATATGTGTGTGTGTGTGTGTGTTTCTCCTCATGACTTCTCTGAGCAATGTTTATGGGCAAGTTTGGAAAAAAATTTGGAAAATTCTCTGACCTTTTGAATATGGCTGTTGGTCACATCTTCACAGTCAGGGGAGCGTGGTGGCAAATAATGTCCCAACCTGGTGCAAATGGGTTCACTAAGAAACAAAGAAAAACAAAGGATTGCTGGTGAACATTCATTTCTCTGAGAATACAATCTAAAATTTTTATAGAATCACCACAGAATGTTGTCATGTAAACCCTAACCTAGTTTCCTCACAAATAAACCCTGTGGAGTAGAATGAAGTTTACTTCCAGGTAAGTATGTTTAGGACTGCAGCCACAAAGGCTTCCTTCCTCAACTATGTTTACATAGGAATGTTGCTTACAAAGGACAACTGATCTGAAAGATACATAATCTGTCTTCTAGCTTCATCTTTCAGCTGCCAAGGAAAAATATGAGAGGTCTTAAAGGGAGGAGAGAAGCCAGCCACAAACGAAGGAGCTCCTGGCTTCATTTTTACTGCATGTGGGTACCATGGACAGCAACAGAAAGCATTGCTTTTCTCCACTGGAACATTTTCCTCATTAATTACTCTGCCAGGGAATCCCTGTGCCTTGGACTGAATTCTGGAGCATGTATTCCAGTGCACACTTTGTTCAGGGTGTGTGCTGGTCAGTTTTTTAGGCCTCAGCATCACTCCACATAGACTAAGAATCAACATGTTCTCTTGGTGGTGTGTTCAAAGAGGAGGTGAATAGTTATAAGCAAAGCTTCTGTCAATATTGTACCAGTTATTGCCTCACCCAACAATTCCCTTAAGCATTTCAAACTTCCCTGGAACCACTTGCGTGTCACTGTTTGTTGTTTCTGTGCATATTAGATGCTATGATTTCTACAATTACTGGGTCTGCACTGTGGCCTTGAATGCCTGCCCTATTACAGAATTCACTATGCCAGTCCACAATGCTATTGCAAAAGAGGCACGCCCTCTGGAAAGGCAGATAATATAGTTCATCATGCACATTAGAAACTGCATGCATTTTCATTTTTAGGTGAACCCTCTCCTATGCAGCCATGAGAAATCATAAAATATATGAATTCTGCATGTTAGGTCCACCTTACAGCTGAACTTTTAATGAAATCTAAAGGCGTCTCAGAGGAACCTAAAGAAAATTAAATTTCATCTTCGGGGATTCCTTATCCAATATATGATGGAGACAGTGATAACTGTGAAATTGCTATCAGTCTGTACAGAGTTCACCACTGAGTAACCAGAGCAAGCTTTGAATTTCTGGGGTCTGCTGAGGTTTTCTGGGATAGACCATGCAACTCCCTGCAGGTCTTAAGCTTTTGCACAACTCATATGAGAAGCTGAGATCAGTCATTGCCATGGAGATCTTACACCTTCCTGCTTCTCATATAAGAAACTGAGGCCAGTCATTGCCATGGCATGCTACCTACATGGAACTAGATTTTCCAAAGGAAATGATGACTTTGATGCAACTATATCATCAGTAAACAAGTTATGGAAAACACAGAAACAATGCTCATGGGACTTTTTCATGTGGTCTTCTTTCATATGGTTTCCACCCCTTCTCCTGAAGGCCAAAAACCATGACAGAGGGGGGAAAAAGAAAAGAACTATTCCTATTCTATTACCTTGAAAAACAATGAACAGCTCATTTACCAGTCCATGTTTGGGTCGCTTGACGGAGTAACATTTGTACGATGGCTCAGTGATATGACACGTCAGGTAGGAAATCAGATTATTCAGAATTTTCTTTAGTTCTTCAAAGAACTGTTCATTTGCAGCTAAGTTGCATGCTTTTGTTGCAAAGTGAACAGACATTCGATATGTGTAATCTGGTTCACGATAGGCTTTAAAAGACAGAAGAAGGGGGAAATGTGAGTGAGTCTTATTAGCATGCAGTATTATTTGTTGTTGTTAATCATGGCTGGAATCCTGTTGGAGTGTTGTGTATTTATAAGTGGACTTACATCTGTGGGAATTAGAATTGTGCAGTTGTGTAACATTCATATCCAGTAGAGGATCATTGTTACATTACGACATAGCAGAGCCGGCAAAGAGGCTAATGTTCATTGGTGCCTGATGCACAACAGATGGATGCACAAAGGACCAATGTATCATGAGACTGATGAGTCTTGATGAGCAATGGGCATGAATGTACGTTGGGCACTCTTTCCAGTGTCCTGTTATGCATCTTTGCAATTAAGTAAACTAGGTTTCTTAGCATCTTTGCTACATAGTTAAGTATATGCAAAGATACATAACTTAACAGGTTGAATAGGATTCCATCAATCATTTATTACTTCATAAAGCACCTACGACATACAGGAATTATAAACAAAATAAAAGATCCAGACTCTACTTCCTCAAGGTTACAGTGTAAGACAATTTATGTTTTCAAACCTCAGTCAAAATCTTGACCAACTGATGGTTTACCTGTTAGTCACAATCTGCTCTCAGCTCAGTCAGACTGGTAGTACTGACTTTTTTTTTAAAAAAAGGAAGAGTATGCAGATGATACAGTATGTAGAGTTTTCGTTAGACAAGCTGTAGGAGAAATATGTAGTATTTCTTGATCTTTAAAACATTTCTTCCCTTTGCTTTTTTACTTTTATATCCCCATGGTTCAGATCTGCTTTATTTCCTACAAGGATAAACATGCAGGGACCTGGTAGCTTTTCCCATATAGTTAAAAAAACACTTGGTGGGCCATTTCACAAAGAGAAATTGCCCACATGGAAAGTGTTTAGCAAAGCCTCTCTCCTGTGCTGTTAATCCAATCAAATTCAAAGTGGCTGTGCTAAGTGTTGAAGAAAGAAGAAAAAAGGTGAGTCACACTTCCACATCAATTGGATCGTGTCTAATATGGGAAAAGTAAGATTTAGAGGTGAGAGAAAAAGAGAATTCAACAGATTTCTTAATCTTTATGATCACTTCATCCTAAAACAGTTAAAAACGAGTTAAAGGTCCTTTTGTACAGTCATTTGTCTCCTATCCAGATCTTTATTCTCATTCACCTCCACACTGGTTTCTCAGTCCCACCCACAAAGGAAAGATGCTTGGTCCACATAAATTTTTCCAATGCAAGAGGAAAACCATATTGTGGTAGAATTTTAGCAAAACTGTTCGATGAATATCTACATCATGACTGAAAGCCTAAGATACAGTCTGTAAAGCACCTAAATATAATACCTACTTTTATAAATTATACATTTACAATGGATAATGAACAACAATTAGTGGTGTTATCTTCTTAAAGAGTTTTCTTTAAAAACATAAGAGGGTGTGTAGAGAGGCAAGGTCATCAGGGGACTGTGTATTTCTCAATATTCAAATATATTTTGTGTGTTAGGTTTTTGTTTGGGATTTGATGTTCTGGTTAGACCAATTAAGTCCTGTCAATAAAGCAGCTAATTTGGCATGACTGAGACTGATAGCTAAAAGGAACACAGAAGGGAACTTTTTTTTCTTACCGTAAACCATAAATTTATACGTCTTGAATCTTTCCTGTTCTGCTTGCATGTCATTTCGGAAAACTCTATAAGAAAGTGTGCAAGTATAAGATCCAGACATGTGCTCTCTAAAACCAAGCACCATTAATTTTCCAGTTGCTGTGAGGTTCACGTAGCGTTTTTCTAAAACAGAAATGTGAAGTTAGATCCATGGATACACAACATGAACCTATAGTTTCTGGGTTCTAAAGCAGCAGCAAGGGTGTGGGAATCAGGTAGAACAGTTCTAGCAGTAAATGAACATTGGGCAGTCCAGTTTTTGCTTCTTGGCCTGGACTGGCTGCACCTGCACCGCAGAGATGAAAACTTGATCTGTGAGCAAATAAACTGAAAAAAAAATCTAATATAGCAAAAAGTCAGAGCTTGGAAACAGTGAGTACTGTAGTTATTCAGAACATGTAGCCACTCCCCTTTTGCAACAAAGGTATAACCAAGTTAGATTTCCAAAAGTAGCACAATGAAGGAAAATGAGGTATAATCATTTTTTTGGGGTATAATCAGCAGTGCTTTCTGATTAGTCTTTAGTTACTTTTAAAGGGCATTTTAGGAACTTTCTGAGGCATCTTGAGCTGAATTTTTCATTTCATGCCATTCTCTGAATTTTGGTTGAAAGCTGCAAAAACAAAAAGTAATGAGCAACAGAATGAGCAATAGAACAAGTTAAAAATGAATTACTCTTAAAACATAACTTCCCAAGCTCTGCCAAAAAGCTAAGAAATTACTCAATTCTGCTCTACACAAACGCAAGAGAAGATAATACAGAAGATGAAAAACACCTATTTAATTAAAAGGGTCAGAATAAAAGAATTCAACTACTGGAAACAACACTTTAGCTAATTTCACTTGGAAGTAGGGCGGGAGAAGTAGTCCACGTGACTACTGAGTCAAAGGCTTCTAGTGGCTGGTGGTGGTGTGAGTAGCATTTCTGATGCCACCCTGAATAAAATTATGTTGTAAAATGAGATCATTGGGAGAGGCATTCTGGGGCAATATTTTGACTCTTACTGGTGGTGGCCATTTTCCTCCAACATGTTCTTTTGAAACAATTTTGCATCTTATAGAAGAATACAATCCTTCCTTCATATCCGTGGGTTTGAACTTCACAAACTTGATTATTTGTGAGGAGTCTGCCTGCCTAAACCCCATTCTCCTCTTTCCATTCCCCTGCCTTTTGCCTGGGCGTGCATGTCTTCCTTCAACAGACCTGAGCAAAAGGCAAGTGAATGGCAGGGGGTAACCCTGAATGCATGCTTTCTCTATCATGTTGCTGCCCCCTCCATTCTCTTGCCTGTCGGCCGGGCACCTGGAAAGCAGCGCACCTGGGCAACACACAAGCAAATGTGAGAGGAAGCACATGCGCACAGCTTCCTCTTCCCATTCACTTGCCTGTCACCCATGCACCTGGAAAGCTGCATGCCAGGGTGAAACACAAGCAAATGGATGGAAGCCTGGAAGAGAATGGAAGGGGGAGTGCTCACTTGGACAAGGGGGAGTTATTCACAGTTTTTTAAACTTTTGCAAGGGTTCTGCACTCTGAACCCTTGTGAAAGTCAAGGGGCCACTGTATTTCCCCTCTGTTGGGCTGCTGTCTATAGAAACTTTTTAGTTTTTTAAAGGAACCTTCTGCTACTTCTTCTTTTCACCTCATACATACATATCAATCTTTTTAATTTTGCCACCCATGTGAAAATAATGCCATAATTTGGCCTTTTTTAAAAATCATGCTGCCCCAAAATCAGATTAAAAACTCTGGGTCAAATATTTCAGCTCAAGACTAGTATAGATTTGAAAGACTGAGCTTTCTGGGAAAAGGATTGGTTTACAGCCCTGTATTCAAGAAGAAGCTGAGCTAGTTAGCCTCTTCATCTTTTCCATTTCTTATTCCATCCAAAAGAAAGAAAGAAAGAAAGAAAGAAAGAAAGAAAGAAAGAAAGAAAGAAAGAAAGAAAGAAAGAAAGAAGGATAATTTTTCTCCCTGTTTCTGTTTCTTGCAAAGCACAACTCACTTTTTAGAGTCTGTCCATCTGGCCCAATCCATAAGTAGGTGGGGTCAATAACTTCATTTTGTGAAAGGGACACATCCATGCAGACTAGAAAAGGGCTGTTTCTGTGTACTTTGACATAGACATTCACTGCAAAACAAAAAGGTAAAAAAAAAAAAGTGTATACAGTTATCAGAGAAAAAGGTTCCTGTAAGAAACAAAGGTCCACAATCTAGCCATATTCCTGATATTCTGATTTTCTGTGTACGAGATTTTATGTTTTTGTGTGGAAAAGGACTCATTCTTTTGATACCTGCAATGTCAAGTAGTATAGTCCAGATATAGGTTTGTCATCTCACTAAAAAGAATGCCTAAAGGGAAGGGAAAACAAAGACCATCCATTGATGCTTTGATTGAGAGGTTTTTCCATCTTCTTCTAACCTGAAATGAAACCTCTAAGGATCAAATTATATGATTATCACATTTTTTTGCAAATGTGTTCCTTTATGTGGTAAAAGATACCTGTCATAGCACAAGATTTCCTTCATGTACATATCTTGCATTTACTGTGGATTGTTTTGAGATTGATCGTTAAAAGATAAACATCACTGTGATTTGTAAATCTGATTGTTCAGGCACATATTTATGAGAAAATGCTGCTCTGGGAAAATGGGTTCCCCTAATAAGTCTGGTCTGATCCTCTGACTGCTGTTCTATTTTGTCACTCTCTGGATTGTCCATGGGCAGTCAGGCTGCTAGTGATCCCTAGCCCAGCCCATCCATTCTTAAGATTGACTGGCAATGGTGAAAGCACAAGGTTTTCTTTTCTGTTGCATAAAAAGAAGGATTTTTCCGCCTTATTGACAAGTACATTGAAGCTTTGGAACTCTTCTGGTAAGAGCATAGTATATCTTTCTCTTTAAAGTAATACAAACAAGATGCTTCTGTAAAATATGTAGTTCTTCTTGATAATTCTGTATGCACATACCCCTTGCATTGTCTTAATGTTTGAAACAAAAAAGAAAAAGAAAAAAAGGTTACCTTTATGATTGGTGTTGCCATAAATATAATTCTTTTTAATTAACTTAACAGAATGAGGTGCCTCGTCCACTCCATTTTCTTCTGTGGGGAAAATAAAAATAAGTAATAATTAGAATGTTGGGATTAGAACAGGGAGACTAGGAGTCAATTTTCTGGTTGTGGATAGCTCACTCAGCCTTTCCTTCCTCATAGGATTGTTGTGATGGTACAATTCCTCCCTCAATGCCACCCTGTCTTTCTTGTACAAAAACCTGGATATATACATAAAGAAACTGAAAGTTAATCCCAGATCAATTGAGATACTGAAGGTGGTTTGGTTTTGATGTGAACAGCTTGGGGAACCTTGACCTTAAAAAAAGATACAAAAATGACTTAAATAAATGTCAAAACAAATTTGGGAAATCAATTATACAGCAAAAGCAAAACAAGAGATTATTTAGGTTATCGGATGTTATCAGGCAGAGAGGCCAAAAGAGAACCTGAACCAAAAATTGGAAGTCCTCTGTGCTCTGCACAACTAAAACTGAATCTAAACCACTGTCTGAATATCCTTAGCCCTCTTTGGGCATCCAGCTTCCCCATGAGCTACTAGAATCATGTAAAGGAAAGAATAGGACTGCACCAAACCTCATTGGTTCATCTCTCACCCATGTTGTCCAGCTCCACTGTTTGAACTTAGGTTCATGTTTAGATGCTTGAACCTACACCAGAACAGACCTACACAGAATAATGACTGGGTTATCAGTCAAGAATGTTTTCAGGTGCCAAATAAAGGAGATCAAAGTGGGAGTCATCCTAGTCTCCCTAAGAAGGCAGTTCCAAAGACTGAATGCAGCCACCAAGAATGCCATCTTCCTTGTTCCCACCATAAGAACCTGAGAAGGTGCTGGGACAGAGAGAAGAGCCTTTCCAAAAGAACCTAGAGCCTAATGAGTTCATAAAGGGAGACATGGTCCTTCAAATAGCCAAGCACTTTTTTAATTATTGCACTTTGCTGGCTCTGTAGCTCTAGTTTTAGCTCAAGTTCTGGTGGAGTCACTGAGTGTACCACAACAGCTCATTTGGACAGAACAGTAATTCTTTTATCCCCAGGCTTTTAAAAACTAAATGAGATAGGCTTTCAAGGATGTGCTGTGCTGTGTGATGATTTATATTTCTTTTAATGAATGTTAATGTTTTCAGTGTTTAATGTTTTAACTTTACAAATTGTTTAATTGCTTTTTGAATAACTTGTATACTTATACTTTTATCAAAACTTATATATAGTTTTTAATCTGTATTATTTTTAAATAAGTTGTTAGCTGCCTAGGGTCACATTATTGGGAAAAAGTGGGATCTAAATGAAGAGGAGGAGGAATCATTAGCATCAGCATCAGCATCTGGATTTGAAGCCCAACTTAACCATTAAGTCATTGGGTTACTTTGGGTCAAAATTTTTTGCTTATCCTAACCTACCATGGATAAAAGCAGGAACTTGAGAAGGTCCACGTACATCGCCTTGGGCCCCTTGGAAGAAGTAGCAAATAAACTCCACAATAAATAGGAGTCAGAAATCACCACATGAAATAAAACCAACAGCTGGGAGGATATATAGTGTCCCTCCAGACTTTTGTACCCTGACCTTTGCAAGAGAGCTAGTCCTAAAAGGTACCAGGTAGGGTCTGGACATGAAGTCTCTTTCCTTTTTAAGGCAAAAACCACTTCAGTAAACAATAAAGATGGATGCAAGGTTGTTGGAAAAAAGCAGAGAGGCCATCAATGCTGTGCACTGCAGATCCCTTCCCACAAGCTGCAATACTCAGAAAGCCTCCGTAGGCGGTGTGGAAGACTAAGTTGTTACTGACTAGAATTGAAAGCCCTTTGTTTCTAAGTTTTGACATAAAGGGTTAAAAACAAACATTTTTGCTTTTTTTAAAAAATTAAATCATTTATGTGGGTTGCCTGACTCTTGAGAGTCTGAGAGAGAGGGATGTCCAAGACCCCAGAAGCCTGTAGGAGCCTTCAGTCAAGATAATAGGGACCATGTTGTGTGGAGAGAAAATGAAAAGGAGGCTGTTCCACTTCTGGGCTGACTCTACAGTTCCTGCTTCTCAGGGATTTAAAATATTATACACATGCTATGTGTATAACCTATACTTAGATAATCTAGGCACTATCTAGAAGAAGGAGCTGTTCAACAGTTTAATTGGAAAGGTGTGGGGAAAATACCAGTGAGTTGTTACATTACTGGGACTGAGGTTGAGCTTGCTACCAGACAAAAGATTCTATTGTGCAGTTCCACAGAGTCATTCATGGAAGTTTATAGCAGTTCCAGATGTTGTCATCTTCAGCTTGTGGTTCTCCTGTGTTTTTCTCATTGTTTTGCCTTTTTTTAATCAGAGAAAATTAGTTAAGTAAGAAAGATGAATGACAGCACAATTCATTTGGTGAGTGGTGGGAACCATCTTCCTCAAAACACCTCAAGAGATCATCTCCAAGAGGTTAACAAGGAATGTCAAGCATTATGGGGTCAACTTGTGTGCAGCAAGGGTCCCACAATGTGTCTAGAAAAACTCCTCTGCTGCTTCCTCATTCTCTTGCATTGAATGTCTTCTAGAGGGATATTGTTTTGATTAAATTGGATCAGTTTTTGTGCTCTTATTTGTTGTCACTGGATTTAGAGCAAGCGAAATTTACAGGTAATCAGAGAATAAAATGTATGGACTTACACATGTCACCATAGATTGGCCTGCTTTTAATACTGTCTGTCTTTTTCAGTTTTTAAATTCAGTACCAAAATATAAAAAAGCATTTTTACTGGTCTGCTTTATGCTTAAAGATTCTAGATGCAGGTTTTCTAGGTTTTCCCTTCAAAAATGGATGTTGTCCCTGTAATTATACTGAAGTAGAAACGTTATCCATGCATTCTGTATCTGTAGTTACTAGTGTAGGTCAGGGAAATATGATCTATTATTCTATGTGATAACTTCCAGGCTGGTGTTTTGAAACAATCCTGCAAATTTTCTTAAGGGAATTTTTTTTAAAAAAAATCTCTGAGCAAGTGTTATCATTTTAAAATGTTCTATGTCTTTTAGACCTGCAATGATTGCTAGTTCTCAACTTTATTTATTCATTGAGGACTGTGATTTTTTTCTGTTTTGTATGATTGATCAACTGATAATGTAAAAATAAAGTACAACTCCTATCACTACAACTAGGAAACTGAAATTAGAGTTTTTTTATTTTGTTAAAAATATAAACGGAACAAAGGAAGAATAGGTATGGAAATGATTGTAGATAAGATTGGATCAAATGTTTCAATCCCTTTGGTGGGATCAAAGTGAGGCAGAGGATGTTTGGAACTCAGCAGCAGGAGAGGGGGACAAATTTGAAGAACTTTCAGATGGAGTGCATGGTTATTTTAAGGACAAGGTTGCCACATTTTGTTTTTCTTTTTGTTTTATCAGAAAAGAAAGAAGGAGAGAAGCTTTGCTGCTGCTTCAAGAAGCATGTGGCTTGGTATCCTGGCAGTGTTCCTTTTGAAATGGGAATCAAAATCCCACATAGAAATGATTCTACTGCTTTATGGTGAAGTATCCTGTCCAAAATTGTAAAAGGAACACTTCTTGGGTGCTGAAGGCAGCCTAGCTTCTGCTTGAAGCAAGTGTTTAAAACACACACACCAGCAACCTCATCTTTCAAATAAATTCATTTTTTCATTTGAAAATGCATAGACTCTGTCTGTCCTCCACCCAATGAATCCTAGCTTTCAGAGGCAATCTGCCCCTTTACAACAAGTCTTTTCCAAACAGTGAGGGAAGAGAATGTGAGATAATTGATATATAATAGGCTGGGTAGACTCAAAGTAACGTTAAGTTAAATTAGTCCTCTTTTACCAATGAAGCAATGAGAGCAACCATTTTGTCCCCAGTACTACCCTTGTAAGTGATTTAGGGTCCTTTGACAGAGGCAGTGTGTGACAAGTGGGGAAACTGTGTTTTATGTCATGTTGCAAAGGCTTCCTTCCCCTATTTTATTAGAAGCAGGTCAGGAAACCTCTGACATGACATTAAACATGATTAATCTGCTTTCCAAAACCTTTACAATTTTCTCCATCCCAGTTCTTTTACTCCTAGAAAGCATGTCTTCCATGCTATTTCTCCTTTCTTCCGTGCAGGACTGCTCCATAAAAAAAACTGTTCCCCTATGGGACTTGCATGAATATTAGATATGAAGTCATGTAGACACTGGGTTTTCTGTTTTTTTGTTTTTTGTTTTAAAAACTCCATTACAAATGATATATTCCACTATTCTACATGAGGATGCTTAAGGGGTTTATCATTGTGATGCAAATTAAGAGGACATCTCCCTGGTGCACTGCCTTTTCAAAGCAGCACATTTTCCATTTCTCTAAAAAAAACACCAAAGCACAATGTTGAACTACTGTTGAAAGTTAAGGAAGAAAGTGCAGAAGCAGGGTTACTAATGGTGATTTACGTAACTTTGAAGTAGGTAACAAAGACATTGAAGCAGTTAAAGAGTAAGACTTGGAAAGGCAGCCATGAAGAAACTAGACAACATCCTTAAGTGTCAAGTTATATCATGAACCATCAAAGTCAGAATCATCCAGCTATTTCTGATTTCTATGTATGTAAAAGCACACCGACAGGAAAAAAAAATGAACTTATTTGAAATGTGGTCCTAGAGAAGTGTTCTATGGATACCATAGAACATTGTTTCTCAACTAAGGTTCCCTAGGATTCTGTAAGAGGTTGCTAGAGATTCCATGACAGATTATGATTGAAAAAAATTAAACTTTTTTATTTGAATTGCAGATATAATAATTTTTATGCAGGGGTTTCCTTACACCTGAAAATCATTTCAATTATTTCAAGGGTTCCTCCAGGGCAAAAAGTCTGAGAAAATCTGCCATAGACCACTTAAAAGACAAATGAATGCATCTTAGAGCAAATGAAGCCCGAACTCTCCTTAGAAGCCGAGATCACCAAACTGTGGTTTTTATACTTTGGACAAACCATGATATGATGTGACTCATTGCAAAAGACAATAATGCTGGGGAAAGTGGAAGGTGGTAGGAAAAGGGGAAGACTGCAGGACAGGTTGATTGACTCAATCAGAGAAGCCACAGCCCTGGGTTTGTAACACCTGAGCAGGGCTGTTCATGACTGGAGCTGCTAGAGGGTTCTCATTTATAGGGCTGCCAAAAGTCTTCTGACGGTAAACAACAACAACAATATGGAAAATTCTTGGCATGTTTCAGGATGTCTTTTCAGTTTAGAAGATGCCAGGGCTTTCCTGCTTCAACATTGCTCCAGAGGATACAGGAATGCAACAGACTCCCACACAAAGCAGCTGCACATTATCGGAGAAGGTAGATAATGATGAGCAAGCTGTTTTTCATAGAGGCTTATCTGACCACCGCATTAATAATCTCATTGGAGAACTATTGATACCCTTCCGAGGATATTCCCTGCCATTTACTAGAACACTGTACTGGTAGGGGGACTTGACTGGTCACAGCATCAGGATATAAACATCTAGTTCCAACCTTCTCATGTTGTCTTCCCCAGATGGTACTTTTTTTTACTCTATCCCAGAGCTTGGAAATGGTTACTTTGTTGGACTACAATTCTACTGGTCAGCCACTGGCTATGTTGGCTAAGAGCCTCTGGGAGTTGAAGTACAACAAAGTAACTGTTCCAAACTTTCCCTTTTGCAGTCTTTGTTGAATCTAATAGAGAAAACTACTCATCAGAATAAATGGTTGCTGAAACATCAAAATGATCACATCTCCCTAAAGCCCTAATGATGTTGTAAACATGAACTAGGTACATTAAAAATAAGGTTGTAATGAGGGATACCTCGAAGTGTTTCTCTCTCACCTTGACATTATCCGTTGGGGTTGCCTTGATCCAGGAACTTTCTAGTGTTCCTAGTGTTAGGCTCAGACACAGAAAATATGAAGGAAGAGTAAAAAAACAAAACAAAATAGTGTAGCAGAATGCCTACACCAGGGGTGGGCAACTGCACAGGGGGTGGGGGGTGTTTTCCACCCTGAACTTGGTCGGAGGGCTGCATCTGTACATTTTAGCGTGCCCAAAGTGACAAGACATCACTTACAGTCACCATTTTGGCCAATTTTTGGTGTTTTTTTTCCCAGATATCTTTTGGGGAGGTTTGAGGGGATTTGGAGGGTGAGAGGAAGCAAACTGCTGTGGTTTGGGCACACTTTGTACCATTTGGGGCAAAAAAAATTCAAAAATTGCACACACACATACACACACACACCATTTTTAAAAAGTTAAGTCTGAAGGCTCTGGAAGGCTTATGCAGAGCTTCAGGGGCCACCTTTGGGGCTTCCCAGGGCCGCCTGTGGCCTATGGGCTGCATTTTGCCCACTCTCTGTATAGGCAGCACATTATATAAATAACCACAACATATTCTCACTTAGAACTAGTGGAGGCTGGTATCAGTGGGAGAGTTAATCTGCTCTGGGTTTTAGCTCTGAAGCTCTGAACACCAACCTCAACATAAATCCTTTAATTTTGGGGCTATAGCTTGGACCAGATTCACAATCCCATTGATATGGGAGCCATCACCCACCATTCCTTATACTCCTGCCCAATGAAAATGGACTCTGACTTAGGGGGCTGAAGTAAGAGCCCCAGTAAACCTTGTTTTGTAAAAAATGAAATGCTATCCCAAATTATGTTTGGGGGGGAAATGTGATCGCACTACTGACCCCATGAATTGATAGCATAGTGGTCACTTGCCTTCATCTGGGTCCGTGAGAGTGTTCAGCGCAATCCCCACAACGAGGAGCAAGTGTGGGACAATAAACAGGGGAAGGGACAACCAACCGCTGCCGCCTTGCATGGTGCAAGAGAGAGCCCATCCTTCCCTCCTACCCGGGCCCACTCAGCCTTTTGTCCATAAGGGAGAGGAAAAGAGGAGGCGATGCCCCTCCCCCGAGCCACTTGGCATTCCAATGGTTGCACATTCCAACGGTCTTCCCAACAGACCTTTCAGTAACCATGGCTACCTTTCTGCCATGGTCATTGTCCCCCCCCCCGTGTTCCAGAGAAAGCTGAGATACTCTGGAGGCCTGTTGACATCAGTATAATGGCATACCAATTTAAAAACAGCCTGGCCCAAGGTCATGGCCAGAAAGTTTGAGTTGAGGTGGCCTAACTAGAATGAGGGTGGTCATGATAGTTACCTGAGATGTAAAAAACAAACCATCCAACTGTCCCATTATGGTAGGGTCAGTCCTGATTAATCCTCTGTTATCCCACTTTTTCCAAATGTCCCAGGTTCTCCCTCCTCCTCCGGTTTTCCCCCTTTGTCCTCCACTTTACTTCAGTTGCTGCAAACTGAGTTCAAAGTACAGAAATACTTTGCATTCCATTAACTCACTGGGGGGGGTGGGGGTGGATAGAAATGGCGGGCTGAAGTATTGCCCTTTCCAATAGACTCCAACAGAAGCAAACTGTTGCAGCCTTTGTCAGCTTTTGTGTTCTTTCTCATCAATAAATTGAACATATTCTGACATTGCTTGGCCACAAGTGCCCTGGTTTTCATCTGTGAAATGTTGGAAAACACGAAAGAGGGGTGGTACTTGTGCATACATGATGTCCAGTTTTAATAATTAAATAAAAACATACACAAAGGGATGGCAAATGAAGCCCTGTGACATCAATAGCCAGTATGCCTCTGCTCTGGGAGGGAAGAGAGACTTAGAAGAACCTTTAAGGTGGCTAGGCCTCTGTGCAGCCAGTGTGGTGTAGTGATTTGAACATTGGATTACAGACCCTGGAGACCAGGGTTTGATTCCTTGCTCAGCCATGGAAACCTAGGCCCTTTCTGCACTATAGTGTTATAGTGCTGTTATTCCACTTCCAACATCCTATGGAATCCTGGGGTTTGCAGTTTAGGGAGGGGCCTTTAGAATTCTCAGCCAGAGAGCTCTTTGGCTTCAGTAAACTAGAAACCTCAGAATGCCTCAGGAGGTTGAAAGTGGAATAATAGCACTTTAATAGTATAGTGCAGAAAAGTCCCTAGTGGGTGACTTGTGTGCATCACACACACTCAGCTCCAGAAACCCCCGATATAGGTTCACCTTAGGGTTTCCATAAGTCAGAAATTACTTGAAGGCACACAACAACAATGTGCTCTTCCAGGTGGCTATGAGTCTAGCTTGACAATCTTTTCTTGTAATGTCCATAAAAACATTGGGCAGTTTCTCAGTTGCCCTCTTATTTTGTACAGCATTACTGTGTGGCCCAGCAGCCCCAGGTATCTGACAGTGTACCTCTCAGGGCTGACTCTACCATTAACATGAGGATGGGCAGGAGAATGCTGCTGTTGGGCGAGAATTGCGTCGTGTTCGCAGGCATACTTGGTGTCAGGAGGCTTTCCCTGAAAACCCTAACTCCCTAACCTGGGGTCTGGGGACCTGTGGGGGTCTGTGGAGACTTTGTAAGGGGTCTGTAAAACCCTGCTGTTGGACACCAACAGGAGCAGCAACAGGGATGCAGCAGCAGGGGGAGTGCAGATCCCATAGGAGCAGTTTCAACAAGGGAGCAGTTGCAGCACACGGCCCCCACCCACATGTCTCTGGTGAAAGGGACATGGCAGTAGGTGTGTGAGCATACCGAAACTATGGCTCTGGAGACCAGGGACTGAATTCCCACTTGGCCATGGAAACCCACTGGGTTACCTCAGGCAAATCACATGCTCTCATTCTCAGGAAGGGCAAAGGCAACAAATCTTGCCAAGAAAACCCGCATCACAGATTTGCCTTAGGGTTGCATAAGTTAGTTTTCAAAAGGGAGAGCTACATGAAGGCTAGAAAGAACCTCTCCCTGTCAGCAGCACTTTGTTGCTGCATGGCTTCAAGTCACTTCTGAGTTATGGCAACCCTAAAGGGTTTATTTTGGCAAGATGTGTTCAGAAAGTGTTTGCCTTTGCCTTCCTCTGAGGGTGAGAGAACGTGAGTTGCCCAAAGTCACCCAGTGTCTGAGCAGGGATTTGAATCCTAGTCTCCAAAAGCCTTTAATTAACAAATAAATATTTGAATATTTAAATAAAAATTTGACTATTTAAATCTAAAGTGATCTTGAGTTAATTCTTGGTGGTCTCTGGCAAAAAATTATATTTGCAGGGAGTCCTTGGTAAAGAAAAGGTTAAGAACTACTGCCCTAAGCTAACCTGTTTCCCTCAGGGCAATGTCATCAACACTAAAATGTCTATACACGGAATGTGGAAAGTACCCATCTGTCCCTCAGAAGAAGGACCCCGTGCAATGTGCAGCATACAAATCAACATGGGAAGACTCCCTGAAAAACAAACATTTTGAAAACCAGCCCTGCATATTTTGAAGTTGCAGCTACAGTTAGCTCACTGGCTTAAATTGTACTCATGTCATCCAAACTACTGCCTCAATGAGCTCAGTGGGACTTGGTTTTTTAAAAAAACCCAATTTTTCCATTGGATTTTATTCAACAATGGAAACTTTGTGATGCTTTAAAGACTTAACTCTGAGGGAAAAGTCAGTGTTTTAAAATAATCTAACCCATCAGCAAGCCTCTCAACACTCCTAGATGAGGCCAAATTAGGTGCTTGAGGGCCCTAGACAGGTTCCCTTTCAGGTTTACCCTAGAAGTAGTGACATAGGATTGATTGATTGATTGATTGATTGATTGAATGAATGAATAATTTACAAACTAACAGAAACACAAAAATCTTCATGTGTGAGCACATTTTTCAGATCCCATGTGTTTTTGCTCAATTGCTCAAGTAAGATAGGAACTCAGTTGCTCAAGTAACACAGCCTCTAGTTTGTGAAGTGCCTGGAACAATTGGACCAATTGAACCATTGTATACCTTCCAACATGTCAGAGATGAAACTAGGAGCATATGTGGTGAAGCAACATCGGGATGTGAACAAAATGGTAAAAAATTATTAATGAGGAAGATCACACAAGTTAGAAGAGGTTGCAGCAGTTTGTATTTGCCTGATTCTATTAGGAAGGACAAGATTCTGCCCTCTCTTCTCCATTCCCTCCTACTGAGTTGATTGAATGCAAAGTACTTTTGCACCTTGAACCCAGCTTGCAGCAATTGAAATAAGCTAAGGACAAAGGGAAAGTGGGAGAGGGAGAGAAAAACTAGGAAAAGCAATCAGGAAAGTGGGGTGACAGAAGATTAATTGGAATTGTCCTTGCCATATTGGGACAGTTGGTGGTTATGCCACTGATGATCCACCCCTGCCCTCAAACACACAAACTGGAGGAAGGCTTATCTTTCAGATCATACAGCCCACTCAGTGTTCCCTTTTCTAGAGATTGAACGGAGCGCAAAAATAATGTGGTTTGCATGCTGTTTTTGAATGATGTGTCCCTGTAAGAGAAGTCTGGAGAAAGATGACAGGAATTCTCTATTGCAACAAATGAGTAATCACAACTGTGTGTCTCTTCCTCCAGAGTGTGCTTTTGCACCAGATGTGCCACCTTCCCCCACCACCTGACGGTGCTCTGTTCCCATGCAACACAGTACCATTTCCTGTCCCTGTCAAGCCCTGGATTTGTTATTCTGGTAATGCAAGCTAGCTCCTTCTTGAAGTAAAAGACTGGCTGGCTGGGAATCTTCCTTCTTTCTGAAGTTCAGAAGAATCCCGGAACCCAGCAGAGAAGCATCAGAATAACCTGCTGCATTTAACAAAATGGAAGGTGAGAGATTTCTGCTTGATTGTACTTTAGTAAAACTTTATAATTTTTAAAATGCAAAAATAGTACTTAGATCACCATTATTCAACTTCTAAAGATTAATCTTCTTTCAAAGTTTTTCTTCTTGTTGTTTTTTACTGTATACATACATCACCAAATTATAGTTTGCTAGGACTGAATTTTAAAAGAGATGGTGGGAAAGTAGTTGTGCCTAAAGGCCATTTGTTATGTTGAAACAATGAGGAAATCCATTGTTTTATTGGACTTTCCTAAATTTACTTAGGATTTTCTTTATCAACTCCAGCACATAAACTTCTAAGATTTTGTGACACCTCAAGGAAATACATTGCAAAATACAATGAACCCCCTATAAAATATTCGCTTCAGAATGATACAATTTATGAAGTTTAAATTTTTCAGACAGAGTTCAATTTATCCCTGGCTTCTAAAACATTTTAGATTTTGGAAGCAACATATTAAATCTTTTTCAGATTCTGAAAATTGTACAAAATTCAAGAATTTGGCATTTGAAACTGTAGGCTAATCACTGACTGTAATTTGGGGTTAATTCCTCCTGTTCCTATGTCCCCAGTGTTTCCGTTTCTCTTTGTATGTGCACATAGACATGCATAGTTACAGACATGTACACACAGTCAGGAAAGTACACTTTCTATAGATCAAGGATTTGAAATAGCGGATGAATTACAGCAAATTAAACTTGCAGTCCATTGAACTCTTCTGAACTGAGCCCTGACTTCTGAGACTTACTTCCAAGTAAACATAAATAGAATCAAGCTTTTTGCCCAGTAAAAATTCCCAGTTTTCCTCATTTCTTTTCTTTCCCTTTGTTTAAAACACACGTGTGTCCTTCCCCACATATTGCAGTGTGTAACTGGACTGTGTAATGGGTATCTTGTACTACAGTTGTAAAAAAGAGTGTTGTTCGTTTTTCAAAGGTTAATCTGGTAGTTTACAATTTTGCTTAGTGTTCTTGAAAACACTTTGCCAAGATAGGCACAAGAGCTAGAAAATCAGTACAGCAGTTATCTGTCATCAGACCAATTTCTTCAAATTGTAAACTTTTGAGGTCCCAGAGAATACCTCGTTCAACAAAACAAATAGGTAGATTTTGACTTACATGGACAACATAACCCAGCAGAGTATGTTAAAATTTTGATGATAATCTCTTAAAAGATTGTCCTTATTTCCTTCCCATCATAAAGAGATTTAATCTGTACACTGTGAAAAAATGACAAAATTTTATCTGGTCTCTTCCTCAAAGACTGTATTGTTGTCCATGCGATCTTTGAGAAACAGTTACTTTCTTTATGCGATTTGTCAGTACTAGACATGTTTACTCGGACACAGAGCTTGGAAAGTTTTTTTTAAGAACAAATATGATAATATGCTGAAGCCATCCATAACTTAGCATTGGTGGAATAATGGCTTCATGTCCACGCTTAGCCTAGAGGTAAACTGCATTGAAATAAGTGAGATATTTCTTTGAGCTATATGGTTCAGATCAAATGGTAGCTTTTATAGTGCTGAAACACAGCACTACTTATTTTACTTAGAAGTAACAAAGTCCCTCGCTCACAGGGTTTACATTCTCACACATCATCCCAAATTGGTTCATAATATTATTGAAAAAAAGATACAAATAAAACACAGTAAGGCCATTTCCGCATGGTGTCACTGTCCTGTGATGGGGACGTGTCGGCTGCAGTCCATGAGTTGTGTTTTCACACGATGTCATCGTGGTCCCGCAGGCAGCACATCACAATCACAGGATATTCACTTAATGGAAAAAAATCCATTAAGAGCCCACGATTGCTTGATGCTCCCGTCACCGCAAGCCATGTGGAAGGGGCAGAAGCACGATCATGTGCTTCCTTTCCCATTGCAGCATGGGAAAGAGACCAGCTGTGCTGCGGAAGGCAGGCACATGTTTCCCATGCTCCCTTTCACCGGGAGCCAGCCGGGTGCAGAGGGGAGCAGTCCTGTTGTGCTCCCATCCTGGCAAAGGCGCTGCCAGAATCACAATAGGACATCAGCAGGAACCAGTGAGGTGCGGAAATGGCCTAAGATATAATATTTTAAAAAGCAGTTAAACAGATCATTACTTTAGAACAACCAAGTTTTTAAAAAATAAGTATAAAAGCACACCAAGGGAAAAAGGAGAAAAGCACAGCAACCCCTCCCCCTTTAAAAATCTCATTCTTAACAGGCAGACAGTTGCCCAGAGTTGGATTGAATAAAAAAAGTTATATCTGATGGCAGAAGGACAATAGTGAGTGGGTGGCAGCCTAAGAACAGACTTCCAGAGATTGGGTGCAACCCTTTCTTATGTCCTCAGTAAACTGGCCTGTGAAGGAGACAGAACCAATAAAAAAGTCTTCTGAAAGATCTCAGACACCGTGATAAACTCATATGGGAAGAACTTTCAGATATTCTATTTCAGATATGTCTTTTATCCATTGGGATTCTATTTGAGTGAAGAATATGCAGCCCAATGAAAAGCATAGAAAACTTTTCACTGGACTTGTAGGGAATATAGAAAAAATTGCTACTACTACCAGTACAACTTTTTCAGATTGTACCTTTTCAGCAGTGTATCGTGTCTACCTTAAATCTGGATTTAGACATCAAATAACAACACCGTGTTTCTTTAATTTTTTTTTTAATCTTCAGAAACAATGGGATTGCTTTTAAAGCATCATGGGTTTGGTTTTTAGCTCTCTGGACAACAACAGCTGAACATTACATTTCATGGTTTTCTTCCTGTCCTATGTTCTTTCTTTTTCTGAAAGCTTGGCAATGAGCTCTGAACATTTGGTGCAGATTTTACCTTTAAGGGGGAAAGAGAAAGGGGCCACAAGGTACCATACTTCAGAATTTGTTGTTGGTGTGCACCTTCAAGTAATTTCTGACTTATGGCAACCCTAAGGCAAATCTATCACAGAGGTTTTTGGCAAAATTTGTTCAGAGGGGGTTTGCCCTTGCCTGAGACTGAGAGAGTATGACTTGCCCAAACTAGGAGCTACGAGGCTTCCACAGCTGAGCAGAGATTCAAACCTTGATCTCCCAGTATGCAGACCAACACTCAAACTATGATACCACTTCAGAATAGATGGAGTTTATTCTTCAGGAGTATCTATATTTCTCACTCATTTTGCACACTGAGTAACTATTTGCTGTAAAAAAGTTATGTCTGTCTAATAGTTCTGCATGGTAGAAGTTCAGGTTTGGATTATCCCAAAGAGTATGTGTGTGGTAAGAGAGATACACCCATAACTGTTTCACTTACATTGCTAATATTATTAATATTTACAGGGTTTTTTTCAAAATAGAGTGTTTTTCTTTTTCCTGTAGTGTCATCTTTGTAGGCTTTTGTTAATTAATTAAAATATTTATGTGCATGAGTGTGCCTTGGAGTCACTTGCTTACTTATGGCAATGCCATGAACTTTATTACATTATTGTCAACAACAACAAAAAAACACAACTTAGAGATGGTTAGCCTGAAATATCTACCCCTATATCCAAGAATCTCAGGGTGGCATACTATAAAATCAGTTTAGAACACGTTAAAAGAATAATAATTTTTTAAAAACATATTTAAACCATTTAACACTTAAGACAATGTAAAAACAGTTAAAACAATTTAAAATCATGCAAACCATAACACATGTACAAATTGGATAACTTGGAGCCAGAATTGTATCAGTATTGGTGCCCATTGGGCCTCTAAGAGAAAGGCATTTCATGATCTTTAAAACATTTTTGTGAACCCCTTCCCCGTTTTTCTATTTCCCTCCTCAGTACTAATCATGCATATACCTTTTCTGACCCTCTATACGAAGACAGAAGTAAACTATAAGTAGCATAAATGCACTCAATGAAGCCCCTTTCTTCCTTCTTTCCTTCGGAAATCAGCTTTAGGAGATTAATGAGGATGAATAGAAGCATGGTGGCACTTAATTGTTTTCTCACTGGTGATTTTTTTTCCACTCAAAATTGTGCCCCTCCCCACAGCTGCTTTTCAGAAATTGGACCCTGCAGTTGGCATTTTTCAAGCTACTTGCTACCTCCACAGGTTGCAAAGGGGTTAAGCCCCCCTTTCTACTTGCCGCTCTTCCATTCACCATTGTGATCTCTCCCCAATGCTTTGTTGAGCACAGGCACAGATTTGTTGACCTGGCTATTAAAATACAGTCATCCAACCCTCATTCACTAGGGTTAGGGGACAGGACACCCATGAAAGTGGGAAAAAAAGTGAATAACTCTAGGTCCTCCCAAACCATATTTAACACATGAAAAAAGTATGATCACCATATTCAATCCACTGTGGATTCCTTTGATGCATCAGGATTCCTTCATAAGGCAGAAGTGGGTGGCTGGAGGGGCTTACTGTCACCTCCACTGCTGTCTTACCCCATTTTTAATAGGGACTTCGTAGCCTCGTTCACAGTTTTTAGGTCTCATGAGGCTTGCAATCTCTATTAAAAATGGCATAGGGCAGCAGCAGAGGTGACAGCAAATAATCCGTGAATAATCAGATCTGCAAAAGTAAAACCCGCGAATGTGGAGGGCTGACTGTGTAGCAGTCCAATCAAACAGGTCCCAACTATATTTGATGGCCTGAATATTAACATTTCACCATCACATTTCACCTCGTTTTCAATCCTATGAAAAGCCACACCACCCATCATGTAGCTGTTGTGTTACAAAAGCCCTTTTTTTAAAAAAAGTAGCAGCTTGAGTTTGGTGAGGAATGGAGAACTTGTTAATGACATGTTTCCTAACACCTCTTTTTTGATTTCTGTGCAGGATTAACTAATTTCATACGTTCCTCCAATAATCTGTGTTTACTAGGGACAGTCCCTATTAAAAGTTGTATGTCCTTGTAAATCAGGGTCATAGCCTCCAGAACTTCAGAGATGAAAATCAGGACATGTATGGCCAAAAAAACATCAGAATGTGACCAAGATGGCAAAAGTTAGTAACCAGGAAGAACACACAAGCGGAGGGGGGGCTGCAGCAATTTGCTTTAGCCTGTCCCTGTGGAGAAGGACAAAATTCTGCCTCCTCCACTCCCCCTACTGAGTTAATTGAGTGGAAACTCCTTTTGCACTTTGAATTCAGTTTGCAGCAAATGAGGTAAGCTGAATACAAAGGAGGGAAGTATGAGAAGGAAGAGGAACTAGGGCATTTTAAAAGCAGCTGAAAATGTGGGATGGTAGAAGATTAATTGGGACTGTCGCTGCCAAAACTAGACAGCTGGAAACTGTGTTTGTAGAAATTTTGCAGAGGCATTCCCCGAGTTGCTTTTCCCCTTCCCCAGTTGGAAAGGTACAGAAGAGAGTTTTCAACAGGCAATTTTGGGAAGAAGTCCCTGTGAACGCTGATTCTTAGGATGAAAATAGGTGTTTTTCATTAAAATCTCAGTTTTAATACATAAAATGGTTGAGGATATGCCATCTTTTACCTAGAGAAGTAGTGAAAACCTTACATCCTTTCCTCCACCACACTCCTAATTTATTTGTTTGTGGTTGTGTTGTGTGTATATTTGTCTGTGTCTAAAACTTATCTCTTGCTATTGAGATGATATTAATTCTGCCAGTGTGGTAAAAAGAAAATGTTGCTATGGTTAATTTCTAAGGTGTGAAGTGGCAGGGTGGGCACTTTCTTAGAAACAGCCTTGTGCAAGAGGTCTCATGCGAGCTTGTAGCGGTGCAAGAAAGAAAGAAAAATCTCTATAGATACATTTTTTCACCTCTATTGCGTCTGCTGTTCCAGCATGAGCATTCTCATTTGCTGCCTCTTCCAAGGCTAAACCTTGTTGACTCAAATTAAGTAGGGTCAGTTAAGCTTAATTCAGAATGTTTTCTCCCTATACAGTTATAGTGCCATGTCCCAATTAGACAGGGACAATTCTGAATATTCTGTCATCTCACTTTTTCAGTTGCTTTTAAAATGTTACAGTTTCTCTCTCCTTCTCTTAATTTCCCTCTTTGTCCTTGACTTGCTTCAGTTCTACAAACTGAGTTCAAAGTGCAGGAATACTGTAGTTTCTACTTAGTTGTCTCAGTGGGGGAGAAGATTCTTGCCCTTCCCAGTAGGCTCAGGCAAAAGCAACTGCTGCAGCCTCTCCTTGCTTGTCTGTTCTTCCTCATTAACAGGTTTTGCCATGTTGACCACACTCTGATGTTGCTTGGCCACATGGTTTTCTATCTGTGGAATGTTGAAGGTATGGCTATGTGCCCACTTTAGCTTACACAGTTGCATTCTGTGGAAGCTTGAGATTTGCAGTTCGGGGAGGGGCATTTAGAATTCTCAGCCAGAGAGCTCTAGTGCCTCACCAAACAACAAGTCATAGGATTCCAAAGGATGCTGCCGTGGCAGTTGAAGTGTAATCATAGTACTGTAATTGTATAGTGGCTATTTCTGCACTACATTATTATAGTGCTATTATTCCACTTTCCACATCCCATGGAATCCTAGGGTTTGCAGTTTGAGGGGGAATTTAGAATTCTTAGCTAGAGAGCAATTTGGCCTCAGTAAACTACAAATCTCAGAATTCAACAGGATGTTAAAAGTGGAATAATAGCATTAGAACAGTGTAGTGTGAAAATGGCCAGTGTGAGGGGCCCTCAAATTAAGGCCATTTCGGCAGTCTGCGGTGCTGCATGATGTTATCACAATCTTGTCACAATCCCGTGGCCACTCCCTGATTGTGCAGTCCTCCCGCCACCCTTCTGCACTTACCTGCTGTACAAAGGGTCAGGAAGTGCAATGGCTGTGCTTCCTACCCCAGCGCAGCCTGGAAAGTGCTGGACTGCACTGTGGAAGGGAAAAATGGAGCCATTGTGCTTCCTCCCTTCCAGCAGGCAGCTGGTGCAGAGGGGAGCCCTTCTGTTGTGCTCCCCTCCCGGGACAGCCAACCCCCAGATCCCTATGTGATGGCTTTGGCAAAAGGTAAGCTTCAGAAAGGGCCTAAGTGGTTGAGGTAGAGGAGAAAACCGTAATCAGTTGATTCCCATCCACTCCAAAAAAGTTGCCTACTTATGAATTTATTTTTTAAATGCAGTAGTAGAGCCAAATCAGGGTGGAGGTAGGTCACTGGAGATACCTGGGTCAGGGACAAATATTTCTAACAAATCCAGAGACAGTCCTGCTTCATGTTTTAATAACAACTAGGGGGAGGGGGAGACTGGGTTACAGAAGCCTTCCCTCTTAGCAACTTTTTTCCCAAACTGCTCCTCTCTATTCCGTTTGTTACATAAGGACAAGGATTGTCTTGTTAGTGTTAAATCCAGAGAAGCAACACTTCAATGCATGTGTGTGTGTGTTCACATGCGTGTGTGTGCACGTGCATGGAGTAAAGGGTGTGGTGATGGTGGTTTGGAAAAGTCTTCTGTTTTCAAAGTTCATATGCTCAAATGTTTCAGGGGCCCCCAGATAGGTTCCATAAACCCTGGTGGTGAAGCAGGGGAAGCGGTTAACACTTTCCTGCTGCTTTATGTGAGCTGAGTTTTGCAGTTATGTAACAGCCAGGACCAAGGGTTGGGGTTTGGTTTATTTTTGGTATGACTTTTTTTTTAACAAACAGACATCAGATTCTCTGATAAAATAGATCACAGGAGAGGAGAAAGGAAGAGACAGAGACAGAAGTTGAAGAAGCAGAGAGACCATCATGTCTTCCCAGTCATTTCTTGCCATTAAATGCTTGATAAATCTCCATCTAGTCTTTATTCTTTGGCAGCTGATTAGAGTCTTTGTCATGTGAAAATAACAGACTATAAGATAGTTCTTCTATTATTACTGATCTTTGCCTGTCATGTGCAGCTAGAATGATCAGACATGCAAAAACATTGGCTTAGGGCTTTTCCAGATTGATCTGAA
The DNA here is from genome assembly GCA_948474755.1 of Ctenosaura bakeri. NCBI lineage: Eukaryota > Metazoa > Chordata > Lepidosauria > Squamata > Iguanidae > Ctenosaura > Ctenosaura bakeri. The sequence continues at coordinate 38,694 of CAOLHI010000316.1, forward strand.
GAACTGTGAGTTCCCACAATATAGCACCTTGGGTTTTGCCAGTTGTGGTGGCCACATCCATTCCTTCCATTCTTTAGAGGGTATGGTATGTTTGTAGTGATTTCTTGGACCTGTATTAGCACTTTTCCAATTGTAATTAAAAGAAAAACAAGGGAATAGTTTGCTGAGGTAATCTTACAGATTGAAGGAAGAATTTGGTGTACTACTGTAACTGTGAGGCTTTCTTTGTTTAAAAAAGTGGAGGAAAAGAGAAAGATAATTCCCACCCACCCCAGTATGTCCCAAAATTGCATTCAACCATCCCTACATATCTGTCCTGCCTTTCTCCTAAGCTGGGACTCAAGGCAGCTTACAAAAAGACAGAACACAATAAAATCAACAAAATCAAGATTAAAACAGTATTAACATCATCCATCACTTTATAATTAAAAAGAAACACATTCAAAGGTGAGAATAAAATGTGGCAACTGGTGCAAGGAACTGCCAGAAAACAGTCTGGAACAACAGAAACATTGTTTGGATATTTTAACTTCCACTCCCTGTCCCGTCCCCCCCGGCCAGATCTGAGCAACAAATACTGCAAATACTGTCTGGAAAAGCCCATGGCTGAGATTTTTGTTCCCAGGGGTCCAATGGCCTGGAAGGGTAAGGGCAAAATCATCCCTCTGAAATATTTTTTTAAAGCTGTTAGCTCTGGTATTTGTGCAGTTTCTGCACTGGGTATCCCATTCTCAGAGCAATGATGGAGGCAATAATACATCAAAGGGCTGAATTCGCTTCTTGGGCATACCCATCAGCTGAAACTGTAGGTGTTATTGCAAAATTAAAGTATATGTATGGTACACTCTCATTACATAGGATTACAGTAGTGGGGCCCAAAAGGCTCAAACATTTACAAGGATTCCGTTGAAGGTGTGCAGCAGTTCTTTGGCAAGCAAGGGTGTCCAGAAAATTTTCCCAAGGGTGGTACATTGAAAAAAATCTGCCAGAGTGGAATAGTGTCTTTCATGTTGCATTCCTAGCCTTAAGTCCTCTAGAGGTTTTGAACTCCAACTTTCAAAAGCCCCGGCCAGCATTGCCAATGGCTAGTTGGCCAATGGCCAATTTGGGGAGTTGAAGTTGAAAACATCTAGAGGACCAAAGACTGAGAACCACTGTTCTAAGGGGACTCTGGGCTCTCTCATTCACCAGTTTGCTGATACTACCAGTCTTCAGGAAAAAGAGTTGGGATGTTCAACTGTGGGGTCTCAGATTGCACAGGGTGGTGATGAAGCCCAAAGGTAACAGACTGTGCATCTTAAATAGGGCCCAGAATCCTTGGCAAAGCACAACAGTTCCTTGATGAGCACACCAATATGAAAGAAGTTCCTGGCAGACAGAAGATCTGAAAATTTCTGCTGTGGAGAAATCTGGTGCTGTCGTACCTTTGTTATTGTTCAAATAGTAGGTTCAAAAAAGAGAAGACTGGTTTCCTGTTGTCAGAACTTGGAATTAACGAATTACAAGCAACATACTTACTTTCTTGGGGTAACAAGGATGCCACAAAATCACTTTTTCGAAATATCAAAACAGGAGGAAGTGAAGTTATTTTTTGGTGTAGTGAATAGTGGTTTCTAATTACTTTCAATAGATACTTTAAAGGGGATTTTTAGAAGCCTTTGTTCAAAAATTTTTTGGAGGGAATAGTATTATGCCATTCTCTTTATTAATCTTAAGGGCTTTTCTCCTCTCCAAAAAGATGGATATTCATGGAAAAATAAGTACCCTAGAAGAATCAGATCTTATCTGCTTTAGGAAGCTAAGCAGGGTAAATTCTGGTTAGTACTTGGATGGGAGCCCATCTGCCAGTGAATACCAGGTGTTGTAGGCTATGTTTCAGATGAAGGAACTGGCAAAACTACCACTGAGTATTCCTTGCCTAAGAAAACCCTATGAAATTCATGGGGTTGCCATAAGTTGACAGGTGACTTGAAGTCACAAACACACACACAAGTATCACAATAAATGTCAAAACAAGTTATTTTTCCAACATTACAATGCATAATGGCAACAACTAACTTAGCAAAGGCTTTAACAAGCTACAGGAACAAATTGTATTTTAAAAAATGTATTTAAAAATATTTAAAACGTTTAAAATTTGTATTTAAAGCTCTTCCCATGGTGCAACGTAAAAGGCTTGTTCAGTGTGCTAGCTGCTGTCCAAAACAAAAGAACTGTAGGCCTGCCCAGACAATTTAAAGTCTCTTTTAGACTGACAAAATTGAGAGAGAGAAAGGCAGGAACTCAGAGACAAACTACATGTTACATTAATTGTGACTTCATTGCCACATGTTTCTACTTTAAATCGTAATCACAAGAAGTAATCAGGCCTAGAACCAATTCAAGGGCGCTGGAGATCATTTTCCTTTTAAAACTCTTTAACCCTGGGCCACAGACTCAACGACCGCTCTCCATCCAAAGCTGCTGTTTGACCCAGGAAGGAAGCTGCTTGTATCAGCCTCTCTCCTAAGACAAAATAGCAGTTCTGGGGGAAGAGCGAGTTGATTTCGTTGGGACCATGCTCTATTTCTCTACTGCTTGTGAATTCATGTATGTATACACATACACATATGGCTAGTTGCTTTTTTGTTTAAACAAACAGCTATGTGTGAAGATGGATTTAGTGAAATGTATTGTTTGATGGGATGAAGCAATGTGGAAATAGATTATAGTAATTATGTAGTCTTTGTGGAACACAGTTTTGAATCTTGCAATATGGGACTTGAAGAGGAGAAAGCTGTACCAGACACTGGAAACCACATGGCAGATGGTCTGAGGAAAAAGGAGTATGAATAGAGGCTAAGACAAAAGGTAAAATGCTTTTTGTAGGAGAAAACAAGGAGGCAGGTGAGGGGCACTAGGAAGCTGATCAAAGCTTTCCAAATGATTTTGATGGGTGATTAAAGTGTGCATTTAGTGTGTGTAAGAAAAAGTCTTATAGCCCTTATAGATGGGTGATTAAAGTGTGCATTTAGTGTGTGTAAGAAAAAGTCTTATGGACTGGACGTTTATTGTGAGATAAGGTTTCACAGACTTCAGTCCACTTGATCATCTAATGCATAGTGTGCTCCTCAGCTGTCAGGGATATTGATAGGATATAGACAGGAAAATGTAAAGAGTAATCAAAGGAAAATGACAAGCAGAATTATCTGTAACAATTATTTTGAAGCATAATTGGACTTATGGACTTATACGACAACAAATGCCATTGATCGCAGTGGATCTTATTTCTGAGTTGCATAGTGTAGGATTGTACTGTATATGTCTGTCAGACCCCTGACAACAGTGTGTAGCTTAATGTATATAAACTACAACTTAATTATTAGAGGCTATCTATTTTGTGTTTCATTTCCATCTCACCTCACTCTTTGTATGTGGTCATAGGCTAGAGAGCAGTGAATAAGACTGAATCTGCACAGGCTAAATAATGTGTCCTTATCTCTGTCCCTGTCCTGTTGGAACACATTTATTTTCAATGCCTGAATGCTGTGAGGCAAATTAAAGTAAAAAATCGCCTCTAGTTTCTCTGTTGTTTTGGGGAAGAATCAGGTTTTTAAAATGTGTGGTTTGACCCCAAATTGGGATTACAGTGGAAATTAGGGGTAGGAGGGTGAGATCAGATTGGTGGGTAGTCACCTAAGTCAGCTAATTGTTCACATCACAGAAGGATACTGCACTTATTTGTATCAGTGTTCAGAAAAGGTATTGCTGCCTTTGAGACATAAACTGATATGGCAAACTTGTGCATACTGTAGAAACACCCCATTGCATTGATGTGGCCATGTAATGGGGGTCTCATGTGGCTTTCCAATCTGATTTCAGTTTGGATTAAAATGTGTGGGTGTGGCAGCAAAGGGGTCAAACCAGGGCAGGGATCCTATGCAGTGGAGCTGGGATCCAACTTTCATGTAGATTCAGTCTGAGGCCATTTCTGCACTAGAGTGTTATAGCGCTATGATTCCACACTGGCCCCTCCCAAAACTGCAAACCCCAGGATTCCATAGGATGTTGAAAGTGGAATCATAGAGCTATAACACTCTAGTGCAGAAATGACCTAAGTCTTCAGGCATTTAATGAAGTACACTCTAATCCAGGATTCCTCAGCCAGGGTTGCCTGCAACCCTAGGATTCTGCGACAGGTCACTAGGAGTTCCAGTAAAGACCATGACGGGGGGTGGGGGTGGGGGGGAATAAACATTTTTTGAGTGATGGATATAATAATTCTTGTGCAGAGTTTCCCCAGAAAATTATTTCAAATGTTTCTTCAAGGCAAAAAATATAAGAACGGCCTCTCTAACCTGTAAAAACTATATCCTGATTTGGCTTTAAAATGCTCAAGAAGGTGATCCTCCTCCTTTGGTGGGGGTGTTTGGTTTTTTCCTCTCTCTCTCTCTCTCTGTGTGTGTGTGTGTGTGTGTGTGTTACTGGATAGGAAATGGCTAACCTTTATTAAGGTCGCTTCGTTTTGTCTCTTGTTTTTATTACTTTGCTGTTATTTCTATAGCTACTTCACCGTTCATAATACTTTACACAGTACAATAAGCCAAAACGACCCCGATCCAAGGATTTTGCAGTCTAAATTTGTGCAGTTAGGAAAACAACAGAAGGGCAGAAGAGAGAGACAGAGGTAGTGGCGGATGGATGTCAATTGCAAATAAAGGTCCATATACTTAAGTGAAATTTCAGTTTAGAGTGAAGACAGAGGCAAAAAGCTAGCGTTTCTCAGAAAATGTATGGTTTCAGGAGATATTTGAAGAAAAATGGAGAGGTGGAAATTTGCAGCTTGTCTTGGGAGATGTTGCAAGCATAGTGTCTATGAAAGAGTGTGGACCCAAATTATTTAAGGGAATATGAGCCCTTTTAGAGGATGAGAGTGGTTTTCCTAGTGGCCAAAAGTCACAGTCCTGTTGTGAGATAAGAACAGAAAGACAGAGTACAGCAACCTGAGGGGTTCTGTTTTTTTAAAGTGTTTTAATGTATAATTAAGACTACATGTTGAAAGGATAAACTATAAATAAATATTATTGCTTGGCTAGCATGATGCAAACATTTATGGTTGGTTCTGTGGCTCTAATGTGATTAAATAATATATTAGGTGAAAAGTTCAGTATGGTTGGACTGTGTGTTCAGACCTACTGACCCCTCTGCAAAATTACCAGTTGTTGTTGTCCCTAACTTCTAGAGACTGAATTGTTTCTTTGGTGGCCTATTACAGATTCACCAGCTGGCATGGACCTAAGCAATTGTCGAGAACAGCCGGAGTCTACAGGTAATGTGGCATGGTGGCCCTTCTATCTTCCTCAGCATTACAAGACTATTTCTCTGCCCATTAGCCATGAGGTAACGCTTACTGAACATAGTAAGAAAACAAAACCTAAAATAAGTTCTTACTGAATACCTTAGTAAGAAACCAAAGGAAACTTGATCCAAGATGTCTAATACTTGGTACTTACAGAGAGTATTTTCTTTCAGTGCACAGAGGTGGTGGCTACGCATGTGAAACGTTTAGTGACTTGGTGCTGCTATTGAGATTTGAACTGTACAGTTGGCCCTCCACATTTGCTAGGTTTAGGGGCATAGCACCCCACAAAAGTGAAAAAACCATAAATATCAAAGTGTGTGTGTGTCTGTGGGAAGGAGACTGAGGCATGGTGGGAGAGCATGCACCCGGGGGCCAAATCAGGTCAGGGAAAGGAGAGGGGATGGTTCAGCATGGTGGCCCCATACTTCTTCTCTCTTGACCATCTCCCTCCTTGGAGATGTGGGGCATAGAATCATAGAAATCTAGAGTTGGAAGAGACCACACAGGCCATCCAGTCCAACCCCCTGCTATGCAGGAACACCCTCAAAGCAATCCCGACAGATGGCCATCAAGCCTCTGCTTAAAAACCTCCAAGGAAGGAGACTCCACTACACTCCGAGGCAGCAGATTCCACTGCCGGACAGCCCTGACTGTTAGGAAGTTCTTCCTGAGGCTCAGGTGGAATCGCCTTTCCTCCAGCTTGAATCCATTGCTCCTTGTCCTGGTCTCTGGAGCAGCAGAAAACAAGCCCTCTCCTTCCTCTACGTGGCATCCCTTCAAATATTTAGACATGGCTATCATGTCCCCTCTTAACCTTCTCTTCTGCAGACTAAACATACCCAGCTCTCTAAGTCTATCCTTACAGGGCATGGCTTCCAGGCCCCTCACCATTTTGGTCGCCCTCCTCTGGACTTGCTCCAGCTTGTCAATATCCTTCTTGAATTGGGGTGCCCAGAACTGGACACAGTATTCAAGATGGGGTCTAACCAAAGCAGAGTAGAGTGGTACCAGTACCTCCCTCGATCTAGACACCATACTCCTATTGATGCAGCCAAGAATTGCATTGGCTTTCTTGGCTGCCGCATCACACTGCTGACTCATGTTCAGCTTGTGGTCTATGAAGACTCCTAGATCCCTTTCACACGTACTGCTATCCAGCCACGTGTCCCCCATCCTATATTTCTGTATTCCATTTTTTCTACCTAAGTGTAGGACCTTACACTTCTCTCTGTTGAATTTCATTTTGTTCACCTTGGCCCAGCTCTCCAATCTATCCAGGTCATTTTGAATTTTGATCCTGTCCTCTGGCGTATTAGCAACCCCTCCCAATTTGGTATCATCTGCAAATTTGATGAGCATGCCCTCTATTCCTTCATCCAAGTCATTGATAAAAATGTTGAACAGCACTGGGCCCAGGACAGAACCCTGTGGCACCCCACTAGTCACTTCTCTCCAGGATGAAAAGCAGCCATTTGTGATCACCCTTTGGGTTCGGTTGGTCAACCAATTACAAATCCAGCTAACAGTAGCCCTGTCCAGTCCACATTTTACTAGCTTCGTTGCAAGAATGTCATGGGGAACTTTGTTGAAGGCCTTACTGAAATCGAGGTATGCTACATCCACAGCATTCCCTTCATCTATCAAGCTAGTAACTCTATCATAAAAAAGAGATAAGATTAGGAGAGGGTTTGTGGTGTCAGGAGAGGGTTTGTTGTGCTGAGAAACTGGGCTGTGAACCATCCTTTTTTGGTCAGGAAGCAGCTAGTGGATGAAGAAGAGTACCAGAGGCAGGTTTTAAAAGGGCTGCGTGGCCTGATTGCCACTGAGAGAGAAGATTTCTCCAGAAAAGCAGCACTTGAGGTGGGGGGGCAGGGGTTGGAGAACTTCACAAATAATCAAATCTGTGAAAGTGAAATCCGCAAATGTGGAAGTTTTGTCTGTATTTCTAAAGCTAGTATATTGGGTTTGAAACCAAAAGACTAGGATTTAAAAACTAACTTATTTGTGTAGGATTTTTTCTTTGTGGCCTGATTAGGTTCTTAGATCAGTTTTCCATATTCGTAAAACAGGAACATAGACAGCACTTTCTTTTTTAGTGAATAGAAATGTTGTGACTGCCTAAATGATTCATCATCATAATTTCTTTAAATCCCTCCAGATATTAAGGATGTTCAGGATGATGGCAATTCCAGTACATCCCATGAAATGGAAAACATGGACAATAGTGGAGATGCAAAAGAATATCATTTGACTAATGGAAGAGGGAGAGAAGGTAAAGCAGATAATTTAGTAGAACAATAAGCTGCTATCATGGGAACTCTTACTTTTTGTTTAGTTAACTGAACCAATTGACTCAACTCTTGTGAATCTCATATTCTCTCTCTCTTTCTCTCTCTCTCTCTCCCCCCCCGCCCCCTCTAAGAGAAGCCATCTGAGTTGCATTTTGTTAGAAAATATGATGAAGCCTTTTCTCTGTAGCACCTCTGGTTGTCAGAAAATTGAGCAACCCATGATCTATTGAACCACAGTGTTGAGGGTTCTTGAATTTGAACCCTAATTTTGGATTTTGAAGGAAAGCACTAAGCCCTGAAGATGAGAATGAGCAGTTGTGAAGTGTCAGCCCAGGCAAAATTTTGTAGAAATAAGACAAGGTACTGGATTTGAACTACAGCCACATAGACTGTTGGTTGTAGCCTGAGACCATCTAATTAACTTGCCTTGGGTATCACTGCATCACCCTGAAACCTAGCCGATGCTGCTCCCTTGCCTGTGTTAAATGGTTCTCCGTCTGGGTTTTCAGACAGCAGTAAGAGAGACAGTAGACTGTTGAGAAACAGGGGACAGAATTGAAAAGGCACTGTAGGCATAGCTGCATACAAAAAGGGAGGGAGGGTAGAAGCTGCCCTATCATTTAGCAAGATGAAACTATCTCAAGTGGCAATGGAAATAGGGTGGCAAAGTGGAAGACTATGGAGATCTGACCCTCAGGGAGCATGGACACCATCTTATCTCTTCTTATGCTGATTTGCCATTAATTTCAGTGGCAGTTGTGAAGAACTTTCCAGAGGGATATGCTTTTTATTTTTTAACTAGGAAGAGAATCCTCAGATAGCAAAATTCCATGAGCCTAATTTTCAAAGAAGCAGCAAACTTATTCAATCACAGAGGTGGCCCTTGGGCCATCTAATCCAACACATTGCCATTCAAGACTGAACAGCTAAATCATCCCTGAGATGCCCATCTAACCTCTTTTTAATTACTCCAACGAAGAAGAGTCTATCAGCTCCCAAAGCAGCTCATTCCACTGTCAAACAGCTCTTAACATCACAAAGTTCTTCCTAATGTTGAGGTAGAATCTCTTTTCTTATAATTTCAGTTGGTAGATTCATGTCCTAGTCTCTGGAACAGCAGAAAACAAGCTTGCTCCATTTTCTACATGACATTCTTTCAGATATTTAGAGATGTCTGTCATGTCACATCTAAAATTTCTCTTTTCCACACCAAATGTACCCAGTTCCCTAAGCCATTCCTCATAGTCCAGCTCAGCCCATTTCATACTATTGAGTGGGAGGTGGGTAACATAACTTGCACAGAGAGGAATGTCCTCCACACTGAAAAACAAGGTGCTTCAGAGGACAATTCTAGGCCAGACTTTTCTTTGTGTGGAGAATTTTTCATGTATTTCATATAACATGTTCTGGAGCATCAGCTCTAGCTTTCTCTCCTGTTAACTGTGTGGCTTTTTAAAAAAGAATTTCACATGAGATACAACTTTTCTTACAAACTCAGCCTGCTGAAAGTGCACATCACAGCACTTCAGGATGTAAAGGTCTTCTTTTTCATCCGGTTATTTTAACAGTGCAGAGTATGAAAATGTAAAGACATTGGTCACTGACTTCCATTGGTCACTAACACTGCCTGTTAGGAATTCCAGGGTCGGGCAACACTCTTTTTTTAATTATTATTTTTTGCACTAACAAAAGTTAGTCCGGAAACTGTGCCTTTATCATTTTTGTATCTGTGGAGTTAGCAGGACAGCAACTGTCTGCACCAAAACAAGAGATAAGAAGATAAGGAGATAATCAGGGAGGCTATGAACTTCCCCTTTGTGCCCCCATTGTAGTAGCTTAAACTAAAAAGGAAAAAAAAAGTGCTGTTTTTGTTTCACAGAAGGTGCTGTCAAGAATAAGGACAAATTCATGTATGTAGTATGTTTCAGTTTGTGCATTTTGCGGTTCATGGAAGTGGCCTTCTCTTGTAGGAGTCTTCAGCTGTACTACTTAACATGCAAGTTTAACCCTATTTCTGCACTTACCTTGATTGTGAGTTAGCTTGTGTGTTGTCTTTGTACACAAGAACAAATTCCTGCCTTCCACATTGCAAATTTCACCATTCTCCAATCAGGGTTTTTAAACCACATGAAGCAGGTCCCTCTATTCTACAGTTCACATGGTGTAAGCTATTTTAGATTTATATTCCCACTTGCTACAAACGCCATTTCCCTAGTCCATGTACCATATACCAACTTTCCTTCCAAAATATGTCTTGGGTTTTTGGCTATCGGATACAGTTATGAGCCAGAAGATCCCACCCAGCCTTTAGGGAAAGATGTTAAAATGTGGCTTCCTTATCACATTCCCTCATCATTCTTAGCAGTTTCGGCAGGAGCTTCCCATCCTGGCATGGGGACGAGAAAGGAGAGGGACCGCGATGATGCTTCTGTATGATGTCCTCGGGGTCCCATACTTCTCTGTCACCAGGTGGTGCCATTGCTAATTAAATCATTGACAGGTTTTCCCTGTCAATAACCAGCGATTGCATGACCATCCTGCATTTACCTGGCCTGCAGAAGCACCAGAAGCATGATGGAGGCACTTCCTCCCCAGCATAGCCTGAGAAAGTGCCCAGCTACACTGCAGAAGGAAGAGGCGTGCCCATCATGCTCCCTTCTGCAGGGAGCCGGTCTGGTGCAGAATAGAGCATTCATGTCTGCACTCTCATCCCAGGAGGGGTGCTGCTAGTATTGGGACCAGACGACAATGGATCCAAGTAGGGTGTGGAAAGGGCCTAAGGCTCCTCAGCTCACAAGACTTTCACTGCTTTTCCATTAGCACAGGTTGCTCTTATCCTAATTTTAGGCAGTCCTCTAGCAAAAGTGAACTGTTCCTCCACTGCCAGTGTACTAGGTAGGTAGAGAGGAGAGGAAAGACAAAGGAAATGAGAGCAAAAAAAAGACAAGGATGGTAGACAAAAGGAGAGAAAAGGAGTCTCACTGATCATTTTTGGCTCTGGCCACTGCTAGCTTTGGCCCTGCCCACCATCAACCATCTTTCAAGCAACTCTTATCTGAGAAAAAGTTTCCAGCACCTGCTGTAGCACATCAGTATGATATTCTGTGAATTTCTCTCGGCATCTCCTCCTATGATGGAATGAACCTACCACTTCACAGCAACTTCACCAGCTTTCAACCTGATTATAGTGAATTCAGAACTGAGGCTGGAAATGTTACCTTTTTCAGTACAATTCCTAGACTTCTTCAGCCGACATGGCAAGTGCTCATGCTGGCTGAGGGATTCAACAATCCTTTTGCATAAAAGTGGCAACCAGGAACGTGTGTGAGAATGTTATCCATACTTACCTTGCCATACTCTCCAATATTTCAGAGATGAAAACAGGGGCACATATGGCCAAGTAATATCAGAGTATGGTCAATATGAAAAAAATGTTACTAATGAGGAGGAACACACAAGCTAGGAGAGGCTGTTAACAATTTGCTTTTGCCTGAACTTACTGTGAAGGGCAAGATTCCACTTCCCCTCTTCTCCCTCTTGCTAAATTAATGAATTGCAAAGTACTTTCACACTCTGATCTCAGTTTTCAACAAGTGAAGCAAGCTGATGGCAAAGGGAGCAAGTGGGAAAAGGAGAGAGAAATTGGGACATTTTTTAAGGACCTGAAAATGTAGGATGATGGAGGATTAATCAAGACTGTCCCTGCCAAATTGGAACAGTTGGAGGATACGCCTTGCTCATGTAACCAGCCATTTTCTGTGGTCTGCTAGCCACTGAGCAGCTTGGGGGCATAAGAACAAAATCTGTCTGTTGCCATCCTGTCCATAAGAGAAATTGGTACAGCTCCAGCTTTTTGTTGATTCAATATTTGCAAGCAAGAAACATGCAGTGGCACTGTCTCCATTGCAAAAATCCCATTTCTTCCCCTAGGAGTATTCCAGGAGAGTTACAGAATCATGCTAGAGCTCATCTTAGTGGTGCCCTCAGATATATAATGGACCTACACAGGGCTTCACAGAGTGCTTTGAGGGAAGGGAAGTATGTAATCTGGGAGCTTGGGGCATCCAAAAGATTCAAACTGATTGAGGCTGTTGTGGTGGTGGAGAAGACAGAAAAACAATAGTAGATCTAGGAGTTGGGCACTCTGTCAGTGAGAGTAAGCAAGGTCAAATTTTAGATATTGAGTCAAACCAGGTTTAATTATGGCTTTATGTATTGACTTACATAGATACATAAGGGGTGTGCAATAGAAATGTCTAGGCTGTGGGCCTTCAAATTAATTGATAGGGTGGTAATTTTGTGGGTGTGAAAAAGGAGCAAACAGAAGGTGCGAGAATTTGGCAAAAGCTCACTTGATTGAGGTTCTAGCTGCCAGCACCTCAGTGGACACGTGGCTGTGCTGGGACAGGAAGTGCCGTGTTTTTCATTAGAATATTACATCTCTTGCATCATCCTGCTAGTGGGACAAGGAATGGGCAAGGGGAGAAAAACTTACTGAGCAACTTCAGCAAGTAGTTTTCTGCAGAGGTTCAACTGGAAGGGGATTTCATAACGGATTAAATACACACAAGATGACAGTACATCATGAACTAACTGCCTTCCTTAGATTGTGGTTTCTGATCTGAAATTCACAGTCAGGGCTCTATATTTTCTGTGTCTTCTTGTTTTCCTTAAAAAGTCAAACTTCTGTACAAAGGAAATCAAAGTGTGCCTATTATTATTGTTTATTTATCCAGTGCTATCAATAGACATGGCACATTAAGAACAAATGTATACTCCCAAATATATATAAAAAAGTACTCTTAATAATGTGGAGGTAACAGATAGGATGAGAGGGAAAGACCAGAAGCCAACATATTTTGCACAGTTTTTGTTTGTATATGAAAACTGAACTTGAGGCCTTAGAAAAGTCAAAGCATTACAGAGCTCCTCACATTGATCCATTTAGCTCAGTTTTGTCATCTTTGGAGGTTCTCAGCCTTTAGTTCTTTGCATGTTTTGACTCCCATAATCCCCAACCACTGGCCATGCTTGTTGAGGCTTCTGGAAGGTGCAGTCCCAATCATCCAAAGGACCAAAGCTAGAACCATTAGTCTGTTTTGACATTTATCAGCACTCTGAGCTCTCTGTAGTCCACGGTCTGATGGGTTTTCTTCTCTGTAGCCTCACTTTTCATGAGTGGAGATGTTGGCAACTGAGACTTTGAATAGTAAAACTCTGCAACTGTACTACAGGCCATTCCCCATGAGTTCTGCCATTTTCTTTGTCAGAAATCTCTAACCCTTCCATTTGGAAATTCAGTTCCCTGAGTACATTGTTTGGGAGTCATGATGGTTTAAACAGATTTGTGTACTGTTTTTCAAACAGGATAAGCTTATTGGGTGATCTATAGTGATATATTCAGTAATATTCATCTCTGAAAAGGACAAATCTGAACTATGCCTCTTCTATCATCAACAGTCTTCTCTTACCAAATGTCCAAGTGTTGTCTGCTGTATATTTGGCATTCTCACAGAGCAATAATGGATCCTAATAATTCTGGCCAATACCCAAAGCAAACTCTTTGATCTAGAATGTTACCTTAAATCCTCTGTAACACTTGAGAATTTGGCAGCAGGCAAGATGATCTAGAATGGAAGGTTTGAAAATAATCAAATAATACTTTGTAGAGCCAGCATGGTGTAGCAGTTTGGTCTGTGAAGAGATCCTGGGCTTAAACCCAGAAAGCCAGGTAGAGAGCATTTGGGTAAGAATTAAGGCAGCGAGAAACAATAGGGATATTCTGGTGGGGGTTTACTACAGACCTCCAACCCAGGCTGAGGACTTGGATGACGCCTTCCTCAACCAAATGACTGAACATTCAAAGAGGAGAGATACAGTAATAATAGGAGATTTCAATTACCCGGATATATGCTGGCAGTCAAATTCTGCCAAGACAGCAAGGTCCAGCAAGTTTCTTGCTTGTCTTGCAGACAACTTCATGGTCCAGAAGGTGGAAGAGGCCACAAGGGGATCAAATATTCTGGATCTGGTCTTGACCAACAGGGATGACCTTGTGAATGAGGTAGAAGTGGTTGGATCTTTAGGGGGGAGTGACCATGCCCTGTTGGAATTTAGCATTCAGTGGGAAGGAGAAGATAAGGGTAGCCAGACACTCGTCTTAGATTTTAAAAAAGCGGACTTCTGTAAACTTAGGGAGCTGCTGGCTGGAATTCCGTGGTCAGGAATAGTGAAAGGGAAAGGAGTTCAGGAGGCATGGGAGTTCCTTAAAAAGGAGATACTGACGGCACAGTCTAAAACTGTGCCAATAAGGAGGAAAAATGGAAGGCATCTGAAGAAACCAGAATGGTTGACTAAAGAACTCTCAGCTGAGCTAAGAGTTAAGAGAAACACGTATAGGAAATGGAAGAAGGGGGAAACCACCAAAGAAGAATTTAAGCAAGTAGCCAGGAGATGTAGGGAGGAGGTCAGAAAGGCTAAAGCACAGAACGAACTTAGGCTGGCCAGAGACATTAAAAACAATAAAAAGGGTTTTTTTAAATATGTCCGCAGCAAAAGGAAAAAGAAGGAGACAGTAGGGTCGCTACGCAGAGAAGATGGCGAATTACTCACAGGGGGGAGAAAAGGCAGAGCTACTTAACACCTTCTTTGCCTCCGTATTTTCCCAGAAGGATACAAGCACTCAACCTGGCGGTAGGGGAGCAGGGGAGGAAGCAGAGGAAATGAGGCACTTAATAAGTAGAGAGGTGGTACAGGAATACCTGGCCGCATTGGATGAATTCAAGTCTCCAGGGCCAGATGAATTGCATCCTAGGATATTAAAAGAGCTGGCAGAGGTCATTTCGGAACCGCTTGCTATAATTTTTGAGAAATCTTGGAGGACAGGAGAAGTTCCAGCAGATTGGAAGAGAGCAAATGTTATCCCCATCTTCAAGAAGGGAAAAAAAGAGGACCCAAATAATTATCGCCCAGTCAGCCTGACATCGGTACCCGGAAAGATCCTGGAGCAGATCATTAAGCGTTCAGTTTCTAATCATTTAGAAAACAACGCAATAATCACGAGAAGTCAACATGGATTTCTCAAAAATAAGTCATGCCAGACTAATCTGATCTCTTTTTATGATAGAGTTACTAGCTTGATAGATGAAGGGAGTGCTGTGGATGTAGCATATCTCGATTTCAGTAAGGCCTTTGACAAAGTTCCCCATGACATTCTTGCATCGAAGCTAGTAAAATGTGGGCTAGACAGGGCTACTGTTAATTGGATATGTAATTGGTTGACCGACCGAACCCAAAGGGTGATCACGGATGGCTGCTTTTCATCCTGGAGAGAAGTGACTAGTGGGGTGCCACAAGGTTCTGTCCTGGGCCCAGTGCTGTTCAATATTTTTATCAATGACTTAGATGAAGGAATAGAGGGCATGCTCATCAAATTTGCAGATGACACCAAATTGGGAGGGGTTGCTAATATGCCAGAGGACAGGATCAAAATTCAAAATGACCTGGATAGATTGGAGAGCTGGGCCAGGGTGAACAAAATGAAATTCAACAGAGAGAAATGTAAGGTCCTACACTTAGGCAGAAATAATGGAATACAGAAATATAGGATGGGGGACACGTGGCTGGATAGCAGTACGTGTGAAAGGGATCTAGGAGTCTTCATAGACCACAAGCTGAACATGAGTCAGCAGTGTGATGCGGCAGCCAAGAAAGCCAATGCAATTCTCGGCTGCATCAACAGGAGTATGGTGTCTAGATCGAGGGAGGTACTGGTACCACTCTACTCTGCTTTGGTTAGACCCCATCTTGAATACTGTGTCCAGTTCTGGGCACCCCAATTCAAGAAGGATATTGACAAGCTGGAGCAAGTCCAGAGGAGGGTGACCAAAATGGTGAGAGGCCTGGAAAACATGCCCTATGAGGATAGACTGAGAGAGCTGGGTATGTTTAGTCTGCAGAAAAGGAGGTTAAGAGGGGACATGATAGCCATGTTTAAATATTTGAAGGGATGCCATGTAGAGGAAGGAGGGGGCTTGTTTTCTGCTGCTCCAGAAACCAGGACAAGGAGCAATGGATTCAAGCTGCAGGAAAGGAGATTCCACCTGAACCTCAGGAAGAACTTCCTGACAGTCAGGGCTGTCCGGCAGTGGAATCTGCTGCCTCGGAGAGTAGTGGAGTCTCCTACCTTGGAGGTTTTTAAGCAGAGGCTTGATGGCCATCTGTCGGGAGTGCTTTGAGGGTGTTCCTGCATGACAGGGAGTTGGACTGGATGGCCCGTGTGGTCTCTTCCAACTCTACATTTCTATGATTCTATGATTCTATGAGTACTCTGGGGATCAGGTTTCAAATCCCTGCATGGCTATAGAAACCCACTGGGAGACCTTGGGCAAGTCACATTCTCTCAACCTCAGAAGAGGGCAAGGGTAACCCCCCTCTGAACAAATCCTGCAAGAAGACCCCATGATATGCTCACTTTAGCCTTGCCATAAGTCAGAAATGATTTGAAAGCACACCACAAAGTATTTTGTTACTCATTCTGAGTTGCCATTGCTTGAAGTAACTTCATATCCTCTCCAGTGGAAGCACAAGTTCCAGAGTTTAAAAAATTTCTCTTAGTACCCTTGCCCGATCTGCTTAGATCATTTGTTATTTTATTTCCCAAGGGTTTTTTTTTTTTTTCAGGGAGGTGAACTAACTGGCAACAAGCATTCATGCTTGATAGGGAATTCAGTAAATTTTGTTATTTTTAGTATGTGAAATTTCCACCAGGTGCTCATTGTTCTGTTTGGGCTCGTTGAGGCATCACCCTTGAAATTAGCTATTTAAATCAAAAAGACAAAAGGTCAAAAGTAATTCCTTAGCATGGGTATCAGTGGGCTGGGGAAAGAAGCATGAACAAGCGTGAGACCCAAGTCATACCTTATGGGATGACTTGTATGTGGGAACTATGGGGGCAGAATGCATGACATGATAGTGAAACATAGACACTGGCATGGATTTCTGTAAGAAGAAATGATGGGAGTGACGTGGGAAGAAACCAGCCACTACCCTGTTGTAGCAGGATATGATTCAAACCTGAGAGCATGGCCTACATGAAAAGTTGGCATATGCAAGCCAAACTCTGATAATTACAAATTCTGAAGGCTCCACATATTTCCAGAAAGTGGCAAAGAAAGTTGGATTTGATCACAGACACATTAATAGCCTTTCTCTTTCATTTATCTTCTATCTTTTTTGACAACTAATTTCCCCAAAGAGGTAGAGGAGCAGAGACAATTGAGTGATAAACAGTGTTGTTATTTTTGCTTACTAGATGTAGAAAAGTAGTTTGCAACTTTGTGTTTCCTTTCAGCTTTCTCAACCTGTCTCTGGGGATGCCTTCAGAATTTTCATCAGTGCAAGGTTTACACTTTGTAACAACTTACCACACAGGGGTATGTGATATACACAACCAGGGAAAGTTCAAAACAGCAGTCAGATTATAATGGTATAAATGGATTATATGAGCACATTTGTTTGAGACGGTATATATAGGCCACCTTTTAAGACTCACAAGACAGTTCAAACAAGCATAAGATACAATGACATAAAATTTATTCAAATCAAACAACACAACACAAAATTCATTGATAAAACAGGCCAGTTAAAAAAATAGTAGCATTCTTTTAAAACAACAACAGAATAGCTAATTTTGTAAGTAGCATTTTAAAGCTGCTTCAGAGAACGCATAGACCCTTGAAGCTTAAATTACCTTAACCATTTTCTTTTACCAAGAGTAACACTGGGATGAAGATTATGTGATCAGGCAAGGAATCTCAAACAAAGAATTTTTAGCACATAACTTCCATGTGGTCACCATAAATTGAAAGACAACTTAAAAACGCGCACACAC
This sequence comes from Ctenosaura bakeri, assembly GCA_948474755.1. NCBI lineage: Eukaryota > Metazoa > Chordata > Lepidosauria > Squamata > Iguanidae > Ctenosaura > Ctenosaura bakeri. Next base: position 56,218 of record CAOLHI010000316.1, read on the forward strand.
ACAGACACACACAACACGAGTTAGAATTCTCAGCCAGAGCGCTCTAATGCCTGACCAAATTATAACCCTGGGATTCCTTATGATGCAACCATGGCAATTACAGGAGAATCATGTTGCTATATTTGTTCTGGGGATTTTTGTTGTTGTTTGTTTTTTGAGGGAGAGAGAGTTTAATTTTTTAAAAATTAATGAAGTACACAAGGAAGATTCTCAGTTACATACTGTGACATTCCAGTATAGCAAAGCATAAAAATAAAAACATAAGAAGAGTAAAACAACCATGTTAATAATAAGTTTCTGTAAAAGCTGACAGAGTATCCAAATATAAGTCCATTTACAAGTTTCATCTATACATTGTTATTTCAAATGTTGCAAGCATAGATAGATCTTCTGTCCTTTGAATCACAGGGAGAGGAAAGTTATCTTCCCAATATTGAAGTATCAATCTTTTAGCAATCAAAAGGGCATGAAAAACTCACCTCCACTGGCCCTTTATTAGCTTCCAAGATATAGGTAAATAGTTCAAAAGAACATGCACGTCTCTAAATATTAAAGAGCTTTCCAGTACCAAGTTTATCTGCCTAATTTCTTCCGCCCCAAAATGAGGCAAGTATGTGACAGTTCCAAAATACATGTATTAAGGAAGCGTCAGTGTCATTACATCTCCAACAATTGCTCTTTTCAATAACCCTTTCTTGACAAGATGTTATGACGACCAATATGCCTGAAACAGCAATTTCTGCTGCGTAAGATATTGTCAGAGATCGGTACCCTTTCCTGCTACAGATGTTACAGACAGTTAACCATTTGATTAGTTAGAATGGGGCATTTCAATTTCCTGTTCCATTCCTGTTGTAAACCTTACATGTGGTATTTATTTATTGATAACAGAAATCATACATGCACATACACACACACATACATTGTTGGTTTAGATACTTGGTCAGCTTCAGTTAATTGAGGGTGACCAAGGGAACCTCTGAAGCACTTAGAGCTGCACGGCCAAATCTGGAGTCTAGCAAATGTTTCAGTTGTAAATACCACCATTTTGCCAATACAGGTAACTTAAACTGCATTTGCAGAGCTGAGAAGGACAGAAACTTGCCATCCCCACCAAACATTTGATTAAGTAACAATGCAATTATCTGCCCATGTCTTCCATAAGAATGTGCTATATTTGTGTAATATAAAAAGACCCCAGGATACTGTGTAATGGAGATGGGCTAATTCCCAGTCAATAGTTAGCTCATATTTAAAATGGCTCTTTCCTTCTTTGTAGACTACATGTCCACCATTCGCATAGGAGTAGGAATCATGCAGAAGATACTTGAAGGAGCTTTTAGTGTTGTGTGTGGATGCACCCTAAAAACTCTGTTAGGCCAGAATTGGTTGTTAATCTACTTCTGCCTGTCTGCAGTTTGGTTTCTAATTTGTTATGTCTATATATAGATTGTTGTCATTTGGGCTTTTACTGCTCAAGACTTCTAAAACTAATTAGCTGCTGTCACAACATTGTTAAGCCATTTAGGCATGCTCACTTTTTTTAATTGGGTAGTTAGGAAATGGTGGCATACAAATGAAGTTACTATATATATATATATATATATATGGAGGGAGAGCCCATCTGGTTGGCTGAACATCTGCAAGGATGAGGTCTCTTTATCTCTGAATTGTTCTAGTAAATCAGATATGACATTAACTCATCACATTATGATGATTAAATTCCTTTGTTATCTAGATGGCTTTATGCATCCTTATTTTTATTCTTTTTTTATGTCACATGTGCTGAGTTTTCTGCAACTGCGAAACTATATCATTTGCAAACTTTGCAATCCAGGGAGATATGAGGGCAAGATAAAGCTTCTTTATGCGCGAGTGCAAAGGCCCTGGAACAAACAAACGGAAAGGAACTGCTGTTTGCTAAGGGGAACACGCTACCTCAGTGCTCAGTAAGCTCTCTGTACAAGCTTCGGGATATTTACTATTTGTCACATGGGACATGCTGTCCAGATTATGGCCTTAGTCTGCAAATCAAGAGTGAAGAACATGCAGCCCTTTAGAGCACTGCCTCTTAAGCTGTCTGATATGGAGGACCAGTGATTTTTTTCTTCCAGCATGCCAGGGACTGGTACCATATTTGTGTCTGTTGGTTACAGTTGGTTTTTTTTTCTTTCATGGGAACTTGCCAGACACCTGGAGTCAGTGGCTTGGAACCAGCACTAGTTCATGGATCACCACTTAGTAGCACTGCTCTGCCAGTGGTCATATATAATGGAAACTATAACCCATCTGGAGGACTGTTTCTCCTTTCATTCTGATGGTATATTTTCAGAACTTACAGCTTCTGGTCTAACTACCTATATAAACAGGTAGTATTAGTGCTTGGTGAATAGTACATTATGCTCTATCATTGTCCTGATTTAGTAGAGGCAGTTCCAATTAATTCTCTGCTGTCCCACTTTATCAACCACTTTAAAAATGTCCCAGTTCCTCTCTCCTCCCACTTGCACCGTTTGTCATCAGGTTACTTCAATTACTACAAGCTGAGCTTAGGCAAACATAGCTTACATTAAATTAACTTAGCAGGGAGAAGAGGACCGGGGCAAGCAGCATTTTGCCCTTGCCATCAGGCTCAGGCAAAAGCGAAATGCTGCAGCTTCTCCTGGGCTATGTGTTTTCTCATTAGCAACTTTTATCTTTTTAACCACACCTTTTCGCTGCTTGGCCACGTGTGTCCCAACTGCCATCTATGAAATGTTGAAGGGTATGGGAGCATAGTTTTCCTTTTAAGTTTCTCACAGATTTAAATTTCTAACATGAGATTTTATTTTCTTTGGAATTCAGTGAGTGAATCCAGATTCTAGTATGTTTCCTATTTTAAAATTTGTGTGAAACTTCAGACCATGTTTTAAAAAATCAGTTAGATGATTTCGTCCCCACCTCCACCCCATGGTGCATTGAATACTATTCCCAGATAGCATTCCAGTTGAGGAAAGCTTATCTGCCTTAATGGAAAAAAAGTTACTGGTTTATTTTTAGCTTTAAAGGAGTCTATGCATTTTTTTCTATAGCAGAAAGAGAATTTAGCCACATATAAACAGACCTGGGAGCCATTTCTCTTCTTGGAGCTAATTTTTGTAGATGCTTAGAGGATAATGAGCAGTTACATTCAAACCTCAAAAACCTAAAGGAAGGGTGATAGATGGGGGAGGACAGCCAGTAGCTCCTTCTTCACTATGTGTACCATCCTAACATGTTTACTTGCAGTGCTAGGTCCTGTGATTAAAACAGGACTTATTACTGCAAAGAGCTGCAGTCTAACCACACAATCCAATGCATGCCCATTCAAAAGTCAGTCCCACGGATTTCAGTGAGTATTATTCATAGGTAAGTGTATACAGGATTGTAGCCTATGATTCCCATCCCTTCCAACTGAGAGGGGTCTACAGCACTCTCAGCAGGCAAAGCATTTACACTGTGAGTATAATCTGTAGCCAGACTTCAGTCTAAAAGGTCCGTTGTTGCTATTTTCCATGCAAAATTAGAGTCCTGACAAAGTTGGTACTCCACACTCCTGCTCTTAGAAATAACACAGGGACCAGTGCAGGGCTATTCTTCTCCAACTCCCCACCCCCAAGTCTATTGTGCTGCTGCTTATCATCAGTTTGTTCTTTTCTCATAAATTCTGCTTTCTGTCCTTTTTGCATGTTGCCTGGCACATGTTTTCCACACCTTTTTTTCTAAAATGCCTGCATGCAAACTGAAAATCGTTCAACCTTTTGTTTAGGGGAAACTTCAACTGCTGGAGCATGGTAGAGGTTTCAGTCAGGAAAACTCAGGTGCATCCTTTCAGTTCCTTATCAAACGTTATCAAAGTCAGAAATGTATTACACAGAGGCAGGTGGCCTTAAGGGAGGTCAAATGACAGGTATGATTCCCTGGAGGACCCCTAAAAGACTGTGCATTAAGAATTGTACATCGGTGTAGGACTTTCCAGGCAAAAATCCCCAAGTAGGAGAAGAGCATTGTTTCATGCTTCCATTTCTCCTAGCAGTGGCAACTTTTAGCACTATCAGTTTCCTTGTGAGAAGATGGTACTGGGGACTTGTGGCTTCATTTGTAACATCTGTTTATTTAGAATATCTAAGCTTGGCACTAGGCAGCAGGCAAGGCCCCCAAGCAAACAGTGCTATTCTATAAAGCAACATCAGATTCTGAAAAGCAACAGCTTTCTTTACAGATTCCTTCACCCCAGCCTTTTCCTTGCAAGACACTACTTGTCAGCCAGCTGTAAAAACCTAGACCATTTTTTTCCCTCCTTCTGTGGTTACTTTTAACTGCCAAAATGCATCTCCTTTCAGCCCCACCCAAACAACTGTGTCAGATGTACCTCAAAGCAAACATCTCCCATTACAAAATCCTCAAGGAAAGGTTGTTATGCATAATCCATAATCCAGTGCTGAATCTTGGAGATTCACAAATATAGTTTGTGGTTTTTTAAAATTCTGTAGTGATACCATTTTATGCACTTTTTTCAAAGTATGTTATAGAGTAGGGGTGGGCACCAGCAGTATATCTGGGTGCCACTTTTATGCCCTGGGACCTTCTGAGAGTCTGCTTGGACTACTGAAAAATACAATAAAAAACCTAAAGTGGCCAGAAATCCACTTCTGATTCTTAAAAACATTAGCCAGAACAAGAAAGTATTACAACCTATTTAAAAGGTAAATTGTTGGCCCTTGAGTAATTCACCCTTGTTTTGGGCCAGAAAAAAATTGGTGTGGAGATGCTAGAAGTATTGAGTGCCACAAAAACATCTGGAGGGGCACACTTTGCCTACCCTTATTATAAAGACTCAGTATGTGTTGCAATAAATATTGTAGCATAATGCAAATGGGTGTCCAATTACAACACTTCTGTTTCCACTCCATGCTCTCCGTTTCAGATTCAAATTCTGGTGTTAAAATGTCATCTGAATGTCTTGTGGTTTACTAGTTTATCACAAAGGCAATGATAAACTACACTATTTTGTTACGAAACATTTTAGATCAGCTGCAGTGATGCCTTCGAAACAGCCTCATGGAAGTGGAACTGTTAAGTGAAGCTATCATTTCAACCAACGTTCAGTTTTAAAGCCTATTGTGAATGCCAAGAGATTTACTCTATACTCTCCTGGTAACAATAAAGGAGATTGACTTTAAGGACGTGCAGACTGTATACTTCCCTCTAGAATAAGTAGCACTCATGTCTCTTGCATGGGCAGGAGAGAGACACATTTTAGGAAAGCTGATAATACAGCACACTCTTGGACCAATTTAGAATCAAGTCAATTCAGTTCAACTTCACTGTTTATACAATCATAGACTAGGTAAGACAAAGGAGTAAATATGTAAAGACATATATAATTAAACCCTAATCATTAAAACATACACATCTTTAAAATACATGCAGTGGGCCCTCCATTCCAGGAACTCTCTCAAATAGCAGAATTTGCAAATACTCATGTCCCATTATATTTAATGGCAGTGACATGCACGTGGACACTTCAGCACTTCTATATGCATCTCATCACCATTTTAGGTATCAGGATGCGATGCTTCACATGAACTGGAAGTCATGTAAGCAGAGGTCATGGGTAAGGAGGGCACACTGTACACCAGAATTCTATTGGTGCGTCTCAACTAGAGTCACCCCGTTTTTAATCAACTTTTAGGGTCAACACATAGATAAAACCCATCAATTCTAGGGGTCTGTTTTCAGTTGCATAGGGATGGGGGGCAATGGAAGTGGTTTGCCCCCGGCGGCAATGTTTTTGGGGCATCCCAGCTCATAGCCATGCCCCTGCATGCTGCAGCCATGCCCCCCACACCGCAGCCATGCCTCCACACCGTAGCCCCTCCCCCTTCCACACTCTCCAAACTCTGCTGCTGTCTGTTTTAGTTGGGGTTTGTTCTGCAATTTAGGATCTCAAATGTCTAAATGTTTTGATTTGATCTATAGGATGCCTTTTTTCTAAGAGGAAGTGAACTGGAAGTTGATTCTCATCACTTTCTTCTGTGAAAAAGGCCTCTCTTGGGCATAGAATTGTCAAGGGAACCCCCAAACATACCAGAATTTCCCCTCACATCACTACAAGGCATTTTGAGACAAAAACATGATTTTTATTTTCAGGAGGTTGTGGCTTTCTGAGGTCTACTGGCAGACCATTTCAGCCTCTTGGAGTTGCCCATCTTGGCACAGGGCAACAGTGGGACTTTATTCTTTGTCAGTTTTAGAGAGCCGGAGTAGCAGTTTGAGCATTGGACTATGACCACGGAGACCAAGGTTCGATTCCCTGCTTGGACATGGAAAGCCACTGGGTGATCTTGGGTACATCACACACTCTCAGCCACAGAAAATGCTGTTATAGGCTCTCCTTAGGGGCGCCATAAGTCAGAAATGCACACAACAATAACAATTTTAGTACAATTTTAGTCAGACACTAAACTATTTGTAATCTATTTGTACACAAGTAGGAACAAAATAGTATACAGGCTAATATTTAGCCCTAATGCAGTCTTATTCTTAGTGACAAGAGTAACTTTCCTTAGGTTATCCTCCAAATATGTCATATTTAACAGAGTGCACTGATGGAGGCACATGGTAAGGTAAAGCTGTTTTTTGTAATGGAAGACTGGTATAATTAAGCCCAGAATCGGTCTTTGGAAACTGAATCAGAAGCAGATTTCAGATCTCTAAAGCAACAGGCAAGCAATTTCCAAATGAGTTTAAGAATAGTATAAGAAAAGCTAATGCTCAGAATGAGCTGAGACTGGTTAGGCAAGTATAGAGCAATAAAAGGGGGATTTTCAGATACACCTGAGGCAAGAGAATGACCAAAGAGATAGTGGGGCCACACTTCAATAAGGATGGGAAAATGCTAACAGATCACAGTGAAAAGGCAGAACTACTCAATACTTATTTTGCTTCAGTTTTTTCCCCAAAAGATAATTGTGTATTTATATGCAGCAGCAGGCCAAGGGATCTAGATTGCAAATCCACATTTCCCCCCACAAATTTTCTACATTTTTGATTAGCAAACTGATTAAATGTGTACTAGTTGGGAACCCTGTCAGATGGATCCATAATTGCTTGGAAAACTGTAATCAAAGAGTCATCATCAATGGCTGTGCTTCGCATTGGAAGAAAATCTTGAGCAGAATGCTTCAGGGTTTTATCCTAGAGCCATTACTCTTTAACATTTTTATCAATTACTTAGATGATGGGATGGAGAGGATCCATATCAAGTTGGCAGATGACACAAAACTGGGAGAGATAGCAAACATATTGGAAGATAGGAACAGAATTCAAAATGAGCTAGAAAATTGAGCAAAATTTAATAAAATGAAATTCAATAAAGAAAAATGCACCATTTTGCATTAAGACCAGAAAAATCAAATGCACAGGTATAGGAAGTAGGATATATGGCTCAGTGAATAGGATCTTGGTATGATTGTTGATCATATGCTATGATCAAATTGTTGATCAAATGCTGTTTTAGCTTGCATTAATAGAAGCACAGTTTCCAAGTCAAGAGATGTAATAGTCTCACTATATTCTGTGCTGTCAGGCCTCTTCTGGAGTCCTGTATTCAGTTCAGTGCTGAGAACCTCATTTTAAGAAGGACATAGACAAGATGGAGAAGGTACAGAGAAGGGCAACAAGGATGACAAGAGGTATGGAGAACAAACCATATGAGGAAAGTTTGAAGGAGCTCGGCACGTTCAGCTTGGTGAAGAGAAGACTGAGGGGTGACGTGATTGCTCCTTTTAAATACCTCAGAGAGGAAGGGCAGGCCTGCTCTCTGCTGCTCTAGAGGGTAGGACCAGGTTAGATAGTTTGAAGTTACAGGATAGTAGATTTCAGTTGAACATCAGAAGGAACTTCTTGACAGTAAGAGCAGTTCGGCAATGAAATCACTTGCCTAGAGAGATGGTGGGGTCTCCTTCTCTGGATGTCTCTGAAAAGAGACTGGATAGATACCTGCTGGGGATGCTTTAGCTGGAGATCCTTTATGAAGTAGGGGTCCATGTGGCCCCTTCGAATTCCATGATTCTATGACTCCATATTTTTCCTCCAAATGGCTCAAGACTAAGCAATGGTCAGAAGTGTGCATGCCCTTCCTGAAGCTTTTCTGTTCATCCCCTAAGGTATTTTTATCCTTGATCCAGATTGTGAGACTCAGATTTAAATAAACTCATGTACAGCTTCAACAGCATTGACAATAAATTAATGGGATCCACAATTTGATGGAGCCTCTGTGTCACTTTTTAAAAATATTACAATCACAAGGGGGGTTTGGGCAGTGTTATTAATATGTGTGAATAAACTAGCTAGAAATGGAGCATATCAGAGTTGGCCCTCAGAAGTTTGGAAATTGTATTTGATCCTGGAGCCTTTCATGATATAAGACAGGAAACTAAGAGCTAATTCCATTATTGGCTTTGTACTCCTTTTTCTTTCTTTGGGGCTAGCATTATTTTATTTTATTTTTTTTACCAAGGATTTTTTTTTTCATCCTTTGGGATAAGGTGCTACAATTTTCCTTCCATATTGGTTGTACACAACTCTCGGTTTGCATGTTTGTGCGTGTTTTGCTTCATAAGATGGCTTATCAAACCACTTAGGAGCACTCTTCTGCAGAGAATTTCTTGGAAAGATTTTAGGATGGACACTAACAGAAATATTGATTTCTGTGTCTGGGTGTGAAATCTGGCCAGTGAAGAAAGCTGACAGGAAGAAAGTCAATGCATTTAAAATGTAGAGAATTCTACACATGCCAAGGACTGCTAAAAAGACACATGAATGAGTCCAAGAGCAAATCAGATCAGAACTTTCTCTAGAAGCCAAAATGACTAAACTGAAGCTGTTGTACTTTGGATATATCATAAGATGACTTGACTCACTGGAAAAGATGGTAATGCTTAGCAAAGTGAAGGGAATAGGATAGGAAAAAGACCACATTACAGGTGGATTGATTCAATCAGCCACAGACCTGAGTTTGCCACAGATCGGAGTCTGCAAGACCTGAGCAGGACAGCTGATGGTGCTCTGGGTAGTCTCTCCTTCACAGGGTCACCATAAGTTGAGGTGAACTTGACGTCAAATAACAACAACAGCAACAGAAGACAATTGTTTAAAGTAGATGTAGATCCAGCAGCTTCTAAAACTGAAATTTACAATTCTTCACCTCCAGGAGGATTTAAAAAGCCAATGACTCTATTTCCTTCTTTTGACCAATAAATCTCCGGCATCTGTTAAGCTTATGTCTTTATACTAGTATTTAGAGTCCAAATGTACACAATGAGTAGGCAATGAGGGCATGAGATTAAGAGGTAGGTGCTAACTCCCAAGTCTATTTCCTTCTGAAAGATTGATAACCAGGCTAAATAAGGAATGAGTACCTAATGCACAATCAACAACACTGCTCTTATGGCCAGAAGCAAAAGTAAATTTTGCACAATAACGAAAAGAATGACGTCCATTCAGAATTCTAAGGGCAAAATGGACTGCCATTTATATAAGGTGTAAATCTCCAGTCTTCTGTTCCAACTAAAACCATAGGTTCCAGTATCATGTATTCCCATAGACAAGATTTTAATAACAGGATCATCAGTAGGACCTATTCTAGCATTAAATCCCCTACTATAATTAATTGAGCAGTTGGGAAGTGAGATCCTAAACTCTCCAAATTTTCCCCAAATCTGTTTTATACCATTTCTAGTTGAAAATGGGAGGATACAGTCATCAATACACAGAAAGGACTTAGATTTAAGCTCATGTCAACCAGCCACAGCAGTTTTATCCCATGAGGTGAGCCATTTCATTGTTGCCTGAAGAGAAGTTGAAGTCAACAGAGTATGAATAACATTTGGTAAATTTCCTCTTCTGGGTTCTGCAGAAAATCATATACTAAACACCATTCAAAAGTGGTTGTTTTTTTTACTAGACCCTATTTCTTGAAGTGAAATCCTCCCATATGATCTAAAGGTATCCCAGAATTCAGTGGTTTTTTTGCTTGAAGATCCAGCTTTCTAAGTGCCAAGTAATAATTTTAAGCTGGCAGTCATTTGTGTTCAGTTCTTTCTAAAATTGAGGTGATGATGAGATGTACTAAACAGTAGTTAATTTTGATAAACAACCTGCCAATCCAATTCTACACTAGAATCCAACTCCCCCCTTTTATTTACAAAAAACTTTCATTTCTTTTTTGGAGTTTCTTTTTAGCTGTTATGTTTTGGTGCCTTGAGGGGAGTTAATATCGACCCCTTCTTTTGGGCTAAGGTATCTTTTTTTGCAGCCATTCTTCTTTAGTTATTTAGTTCTGTCTGTACTGTGTGATAGGAATTTTCTCTCCTGATCTTTTGTCTTGTTTGAGAGAAAACTATTTTCTCTCCTTTCCCCTCTTCTACTCTCACTTGGCCTCAGTATCTCACTCGTAAATTGTTATAGCTTTATCAAGGGCTCAGAAATAAATGTGTCACAAAAATGATATTCCTTCGGTTATTGGATTCTGTGACTAGTGAAGTAAAGCTAAGAAGGAATTTAAAAGCTTCTTATCATCTGAAGCAAAAGTCTGAACTAATTTGCTAGAAAGAATAATTCTTGCTTTATATTACACTGTTTTCATTTATTTTGAGGATCATAACTTTCAAGATCCTCAAGTTAATAATAGTATCACTTTTATTGCAGGTCTTGAACTATAGAATAGGGCTGTACATATAGTATTCAAAAAAATGTATTCAACACAGGCTCATATTCAAAAATTTGGACTTTTTGCCATGTGCTTCTTCCACAACCTACCCAACTGCAAATGTAACCACAGAGTCTGCATGGGTCATAAAAAAGGACTCTGTGGCCACAATCCAACATCCCCTTAAGTGTAGCATAAATACTTGCTGCAGAAATATACCACAATAGCACTATGGAACTCTCATGTACAATAACAACATTGTGCAACACATGTTAATGACTGGGTGCCATTGCACAATATATAATAATGCATGATGCACAGTCACAATGCAAAGTATAGGAAGCACAGCTGCAATGTGCAATCACAGTGCAAAGTATGACTGCGCAATCACATTGCACAATGCACAGTTTGCAAAGACAGATGAATATGTTTTCTGTGCAACACTGCTTCTGCCTCTGTCAATAGAATGCATCTGTTGTGGACTGATGACTTCTTGGCTCTGCATGCATAACATGACTTACACATGTGTCATGTTCCTCAGTGAATTCTGACCAATGTTTGTTACATCATCAGTATCAATAGTCCCTGGAATTATTTCATCTGCCAAATGTAGAAAATGAATTTTACATTTTAACTGTAGGAGTATAGCACTGAGTTTGAGAAACTGGCTTTTGCACTTTAGTACTATTAAAGTATTTTAGTTCTTCTGAATTAAATCAGCATTTATTCATCTCACCCTCTTAAGAAAGAATCACATAAGCAGTATACACCAATCCACTGGCAGTCCAGTTAGGGGAAATCTTGGGAGTGGGGGATGGTAACTTGACTGCGACCCATCCAGAGGAAGTGTGTCTTAATCCTCACTTGAGTTGTAGCTCAAATGAATATTTGCAAAAATTTGAAAAGTGTCAACATGTACAGTTTCCCCATTCATCTGATAAAGCCATACTTTTCAAGTTAGAATTTGCCTTTTGAATTCATCTTTTTCTTTAGACTTTCTAGACTTCATATTCAGGTTCTTGTGGTCCCTAACTTTGTTTCTGGTTTTAGATATTAAATCTTATAAGATACCAGCTATCAAATACTAGCTTTGTTCTGAATTTTCAACTTGAAGAGTGAGGTGAAAACATATAAAATACTATATACAATTGTACATTATCTATCAAATGTTACCAAATAACTAAATACCATTGTATGTCACCTATCTGATAGAGTGAATATTAGATATAGTGGACCCTGAACCCTACAAGGATTCAGTTCATGGACTGGCCTCATGAAAGGCAAAAAATGTGAATGATCATGTCCCATATTATTAACAGGCATCCCTGTTCTCACTGCCACCATTTTATGTATAGGATGCAATGCTTCTCAATTGCTGGAAATCACAGATTTCAGACTGTACCTGTGTACACAGGACTGTACTTGTATCTCTTAGGTACCAAATATCAGCAGTCACATACAATTGGATGTCAAATTAGAAACTAAGACAGATCTTGTATGAATAAATCATTACGCTTCTGGAAGTTATTTAACAAATATTCACTGTCAAAATTAATTCATCATTCAAAACAGAATTTTAGTTCTGTTCTAATGGGATCAATTAATTAAGACCTCCCAAGACACATCTATAACACTTCTGTTAGAATGATCACAAAACAGCAATTAACTTTGACTCATCACTCACATAGCTGACTCATATATAGACTGAGATTTGTTTATATTTCCTTGATCCTTCTCTCTGATATTTGACCCTAGTCAGATTTGCCCCTATTATGTATTTATATCAAGATTTTCTTGCCCCATGATGATATTTCAGGGTGCTTAGAAGTACAGTTCATGTAGTGTTTTGACTAAGGGTCACACTAGATATTAAATATGCAATGGCATTTAATGTCATTTTTCAAGAACCCAAACAGTCACTGAAGAGAAGGGCAATTGGATTGGAACCCTGAGGCAGGGAGAAGAAGTTCAACTATTCTTTCACCTTCTTTCCACACTGGCCGTTTGCCCTTTCCATACATATCCCCCAGTGCAGTCACAATGAAATCTTCCTTCCCCACAAACTGTTCACTGGCACAAGTTACAGGCTTCCATTGGAACATCCCTTCAATTGCAAATAACAGCTTGGTGCAAGTATATATAAAGATTTTCCTACAAGAACTATATGGTGGCCTTAAACAAGCCAGCCTCTATCTCAGCTTGTGATGTGTGTGAAGTGCTTTGAATACCTGAATGCACCATACAAATTCTAAGTAAGTATTCTTTTAGACAAAGCCAGGTGCAAATAAGGCATTCCTGGAGACACATCACCATATATACGAATAGGCATATTAATTATCCAAGCTTGTGTAGCTAAAATGGCACCAGATACACACAAGGGGGGAAGATATCAGTAGGTTTGGCGGACACCCAAATTTTGTAGAAGTAAAGTGTTTTTGAGGGGGCAGGAATTTCCAAGGTAGGGTGAAACTCTCCCCCTCCACACTAAGCAGCTAAGAAAAGATTGAGTGTGATCCTTGGCATGCTGACTGACTGACTGAAGGGATGAAATGAAACAGAATAAAATAGCTGGAATCCTAACTAGACCCATATCAAACATCTCACATGTGTATTGTTTTCCAGAGATTGCTTGCATTATTACAAGGAGAGTTGCATGTAGTTTTGTGCTCAGGGGAAAAAATATGAATTTGATTCCTAGAAAACTTTATTGCTATTTTTCTGTATAGATTGGGTGTACTAAATATGCATGACTTCCTTTGTTCTGTGCAATTTGTTCTGCAATATTAACTGTTTTACATACATTATTCTGCTAGCCCTAGACAGGGTAAGGATAGGGAGCTTCTGGACTACTGGAAATCTTAGTTAATATGTACCTAGTTTGGACTGAATAGGTGTTGACTGTATAAAAACTATCTATGAAACAAAAGGCTACAAATTTTGCTATTGTATCAATTAAATTTAATCGCAGGGATGACACATGAGATTTTTAGGGAGAAACATTAAATCAAATATATTTAGAGATGGCTCAGTGGTAGTGGTAGAGGTGGTATTTTGTTACTTTTTTAATCACAAGCAATTTTGACAAGTGAAAATGTGTAGGTTTATCCTTCCATGCTGGCCATTTGTCTTCTTAAAATCCCCCTGGTTTTACTTTTCCCTTTCAGAGTTCTAAATATATTTCTAGAACAGGAAACATACTTTTGGATCCCTCTGAAGGAGAGAACCAGGGGATTTAAGGAAACAGCTGAAGGAAAGAATTACACAGCACATAGCCTTAACCACCACTGCCATTTCCCTGCTCAAAACTGCAGCCTGTAATCCCAGGTGGGGAAAGTATGGGACATGACCATTTTATGGCCCTTAAAGCACTGAACAGCCCCCCCCCGCCCGTAAATATTTTTCACAGGTGAAAAAAAAAAAACACAAAGAACAGGTCAAAACTGCAAAATGTGGCAGGTTTGTCCCCCAAAGATCCCAAAATAACATAAAAATGCAACCTCCCCCCGCCACGAGTCAGCCAAAAATGGAAACATCTTGGCTGATAGCTGATCGTCTGATGCCCCTTGGGATGGGGGTGAGAAATGTCTTCTATTCCCTTAAGAAGTCCCTCGACTCTAAAGAATACTTTTCATTTTTTAAAAATTAATCACTTTATGCTAGGCTTAGGTCGACTTATTCAGTGGTTGCAGGTTGTTATTGGTTAATTCTCTGGACAAATATTCCAGTTCCCTTCATTACAGAATGCCAGAAATATTTCGGTACTGGATTTTAAATGATAACTTTTAGTTAATATATTTTTAATATCTGGAAAGATGGATGTATAGCCATCAATGTGCTGTAGTTAAGCTAAGAGCTTATCCACAGTGGCCAAATATTTCAGGAGATCATGGTTTTTATTCCTGTAATTACCGATACTACTTTTGTTTCTGAGATCTAGACAACACACTGGCAATTCCAGGATGTTTCAGGCTTTCTCCCATACTTTTCTGACTCTTTTTGTTCCTACCAGCAGGCTGTTTAAAAACAACTACAATAATAACAATGCTCTCTAATGTGCCAGACCTCTCCTTTTCACTCCCTTTATGGAAATAGCAAAACCACCTCTGAGTGTTCATAGAATCATAGAACCATAGAGTTGGAAGAGACCACAGGGGCCATCCAGTCCAGCCCCCTGCTATGCAGGAACACACATCAAAGCATTCCCAACAGATGGCCATCCAGCCTCTGCTTAAAAACCTCCAAACAAGGAGACTCCACCACACTCCGAGGCAGCATATTCCACTGCTGGACAGCTCTGACCATCAGGAAGTTCTTCCTGAGGTTCAGGTGAGATCTCCTTTCCTGCCACTTGAATCCATTGCTCCTTGTCCTACTCTCTAGAGAAGTGGAAAACAAGCCCACTCCCTCCTCAATATGACATCCCTTCAAATATTTAAACATGGCTATCATGTCCCCTCTTAACCTTCTCTTCTGCAGACTAAACATCCCCAGCTCCCTAACCCATTCTTCATAGAGCATGACTTCCAGACCCTTAACCATTTTGGTCACCCTCCTCTGGACATGCTCCAGCTTGTCAATATCCTTCCTGCATTGAGGTGCCCAGAACTGGACACAGTATTCCACTTCCACATGTTGAATTTGCAATGCTCTGTGTGTGTACACATGTGCACACACATATCCCCACATGTCTGAACAAGTGGAGGAGAGAGGAAAGAGAATGACGGAACAGACCATTCTTTCCCTGCTATTTTATAAAACTGCTAGAGGGAAGGAAGGAGAGAGAGAGAGAGAGAGAGAAGAGAAGAAGGAGGCTGAGGAAAAAAAGTTGTCAGGATCCCTGTTCAGTTTAAGGTGCTAGAACTCTCTTGTTGGGGGTGTGTGTGATCTCATTCAGCACAGTAATTAATAAGGAAGAATAGATCATACATTTTTCTTTGTTTTAAAAAGAGTTTATGCATATGGAAATAGGAAGAAACAGCCCAAACATACATTAAATGTAACTGATTGAATTGGCACTGTTTACCAATTTGGATGAGCCCTTAGCCAAATTAATACTAATTTTGTTGCACCCTATGGCGATTTGTGTTCTGTTTTTTCTTGTTTCTTTTCTTACTACTGCCTAAGGGAAAGCTGAATGGCCAGAGGACAGGTGTTAACAAAGGGATTCAATCAAACTCCATTTAATTCTTGCTGTAGTTGCTTTACACTTATAATTGAATCAAAACTGTCTGAAAAAAATGTTTAAAAGATCTGGAAGAAGAAAATTTAGAAAATACAATATAGCACTATTTTGAATGTTGTCTGAAATGGACTTTAATCCAGTTGCTTGTGCTACGTAGAGCATATCCATCAAATCAATGGGGTTGAATCAATGGTTAAGTTTGGCTTATACAGCAACTGATTCAGTGTTTCTAATCTAATTGGGTTCAGGTCAAGATTGCCTTCTTTCTTTGAAGTCTTGACATTTACTGACTTTTTGAATATGTCTCCCACTCCATGTGTCTCCAATTTCAGAAGATGCCTTGCCTAAAGTCAAAGGGGAACACACTGAAAAAGAAGATGATGTTTTGAATTCTGAACCAATGGAAACTCGAGCAGAATCTGGGATCCTGTACAACTTCCGGCAGGAATATGGAGAGTATGACAGTGTTGAACTAGAGAGGCACGCTGGGCCATATGATCTCATCAGGCCAGCTGGTGGAAAACTAAGTTGCGACATTTGTGGATTGGGCTGTGTCAGCCTCAACGTTTTGATGGTTCACAAACGCAGCCACACTGGTAATTATTCTTAGGCCATTCAGGGCAACGGGCATGTTCAAAGCATTTGATCTAAGGATGCTCCATTAACCAATAATATCTAAGTAAGGTAGCAATCCCTGTCAAGTTTTGCAGGAGAAGGTGATCATGGCATGGGATGGCATGCCTTGACAGTTATGAGCCACACTCAGAAAAGTGACTCAGTTGTACATTTAGGAATACAGGCAATGGGGTGTCCAGAGGCTTGGTTGCTGTAATTTTTATACACTTTGTATGTAAATCTTTCTGGTAAAGTACATCACTGAGTTAAATTTGGAGACAGGGAGGTGTTACCCTGTTCTCTGGGGGCCCCGGGAGGGGCGCCCAAATAACCAAACAACAACAACACAACCTTGGGGGAAATTAGCTGGAGCACTCACTAAAGTTAGCGAGAGGCAGGGTAACTTAGCAAGATCTTGCAACCCAGCATCTACGGGATCAGGTCAGTCAAGCAATCAGATGGTTTAAAATAGCAAAAATGAAGTTTTATTAAACACCGACAAACATAAAAGATGACACAGTCACACAGCTAACTAAAGAATTGGAAATAGGGATTTTCAGAGGGAAATGGGTGATAGGACACCTGTCTTGTAGTCCTGTAGTTTGAGAGAGATGTTGGGGTGCAGTGAAGAAGCTCAGCGCGATTCGCTGAGGGGAGCTCTCCAGACAAAGCAGCAGTAAGGCTGGATGGAATTCAGGAGCGATCTGAGGAAGGTCTCGGAATTGAGGGTGTATATAGGGTGAATTGTGACTGTAGGCCATACCTTACTCAGTGAGAACAATGCGATTTAGGAGTGGGACAAAGCTTTGGAAGGGTCAGAGTTTAGCATGATTGGCTTAAAGCCGAATCAACAATAGTGTAGCCAGTATGCAAATACAGAGTGCTTAGTACAGCTTTGTAAGGCTGCCTGCTCGGGGCAGGGCGCCTTTGTTAGTATCGCACATAAGCAAAAGGGTGTTTGCTGGAGAGGTTCCCTGAAGTGACGAACCGGCTCTGTTCGGCCTGCCTAGGTGGGGAATGGAATGTCCAGCAATTATCAACTGTGCCTGTTTACGTGCTTGTCCAGAGGCCTCACAAACATGTGGACCAGGGTGGCAGAGGAAAGCCAAATGGTTTGATATCAAAATGATATCAAGTGCTATCTCTGGGCAGGCCTGGGCCTCAGTAACAGAGGTGCATCACAATATGTGTCATGTACCTTTTTGTAGAGACTACAATGTTGTATAAATAACAATTAAATGCTTTTTCCTCCTTCTTATGCATGCTACTTTTAAGGAGAGCGACCTTTCCATTGTAACCAGTGTGGAGCCTCCTTTACTCAGAAGGGCAACCTCCTCCGTCATGTTAAACTTCACACAGGAGAAAAGCCATTCAAATGTCACCTTTGTAGCTATGCCTGCCAAAGGAGAGATGCACTCACTGGTCACTTAAGGACACATTCGGGTAAGTGACCTCAAAAACCACTCCTCCTCCTTCTCCTCCTCTTCTTCTTCTTCTGAATGGACCAAATTCCTTTGCAGTCCCACAGCTATGAGTAATCATTTTGTAGTGAAAGATTGCATGAAAGTCAACTAACCACACACAGGGTTAATAAAGTAATTGATGCTGTTGTATTCCACTTTTATAGAAGAGAGTGGTAGGACCAGAACCACTCTCCACCAAATTTTTCTAAGCAATGAACAGTATAAGCAAAATTGATTGTTAGTCACAGTGGCAACCAATAATGTATGTTGCATTATGTTTTTTTTTTTATTAACATAACACAAGCACAAAAATAAAACACCATGTGGTACAACTAATAGTAAAACAAAAAGATTTCAACCAAAAGAACTTACATTATTATTTCTCTCCTATATAATTACAATCAAAAACTTATTCAGCTTATTCTATATCCGATTACTTATATATTTTTATTACCTATCTCTAATTCTTATTCTCATTATACTCATTATTATTATAGTAATATCATTCTTAATTCTATATTTTTCCCTTAAATTTAATCTAATACTATTACTAAATATAATCTTGTTACTTAACATATTAACCCCAAAGCCGATTATATTTTAACTTATTTTTTATTTTTGTTTTGTTTTGTTTTGTTTTACAAAATTAAACAACTCAACTCCAATTTAAACAAAATACCACATTATTATCACAACAAAGGGTAACCCACCCCCAGAGCCAACTTTTTATTTAATCCATTTTCCAAAATTGCCATTCTTCTTGTGAAAGGGTAACTTTACCATCTCTTATCATGTTGCATTATGTTTTTACATGTTGGATGTCAATTGGCTGAGCTACTGTGATGGAAGAGAATGTTCATAGACCATTTACTGTAGTGTATCAATAGACATTTTGGACTACTAAGAAACTTCACCAATCTGGCTGGAGCTAACACGCATGCAATAGGGAAAGGAATAACTTTGTGATGCCTGTTGATGGTTGGGAAGAGAGAGGATGAGCCAGGAAATAAGGGACCTAGAATCAAGTAGCTGAACAAAGTGTTCAAAGCAAATAGTAGGCTGGGAATGAGAAACTTGAAAGAGTGCTAAATGTAGAAGGAACTTTGAGGAAATTAGAAAATGCCATAGAGTGCTAATGAGAAAGAGAGATGGAAGACTCAAGGGAAATTTCACAACACTTGGGTCCAGTAGATGCTACATGCTTTGGCAGGTTAGGAAGGCTAGTGAGGCTGTGAGAAGCAAAGAAAGTGATATAAAATGCAAAGAAGAGACAAGGGAAAGGAAGGTGCAGTGAAAAAGCAGGACAGAGCAAAACCTCCCATAGGCCTCAAGGTCAAGAGGGGCTGTACACTGTTGACAGAAAAGTAGTGAACAGGCAGGGGAAAGTTGGGTGGGTTGGGAATGTAACAAGTGATGTTCTTATTGATCATGGACTCACCTGGTATCTCACAATAAAATATATCTTGCTTTACCTCAGTTTCTTCCATGTGCAAAACAACTATGACTGGGCGTGAATGAGGAACATATACTAAATTAAGTGCTGCTGTCAAATATTTAGGTGTCTTGGGAAATTAGGCATCTAGAATTTTTCCAGTCCTCAGTTCAACCTATAAGACTTGCTGTAAGGATGAACACAAATATAATTTTAAAGACTTCCCATGTTAGAATGCTTGTGAACATTACAAAAAAAACAAAGATAAAGGTTGTTTTTGTTTATTTTACTTATTTCTAGTGGAGAAACCATTCAAGTGTGAATTCTGTGGACGAAGCTATAAGCAAAGAAGTTCATTGGAAGAACACAAAGAAAGATGTCGAACTTATCTTCAGAATGCTAGCCTAAATGAAGCTGGTAAGTTCTTCAGCATTTAGCTAGGTGTAAAAAATTCTGAATTAAGTTGGCATGCTGATGTAGTGCTTCTAAAACAGAGTCCTATGATGAATCATCTCCTCATCTTTATGATGTATGGGAGTCTGTGTGTGGAGGAATTAAAAGCATCATAGACAGATGCTAAATGTTATGAGTAGATGGTAAAAACTTGGGGATCTGGACACTATATTCTACACACCAGGACTCTCTGAGAGCCACACCTGTCTCTCCATTTGAATTCAGAAGTGACTGGAAGGCCATTTCAGGGTTGGGGGAAAAATCATCTTCTGGTTTCTGCTACATAGTGCAGGATTGCCCACCCTTTTCTTGAAGAGAATTGAGAATTAGCATTTTTGAGAAAAGAAAGGATGGCTGGGGCCTGAGGACCAAAAAACTGGCCTTGAGAGCTAGAATCCTGTGTTGCAGTTGTACTTTTATCCAGGTTAAGCCGGGGTGGAAAGGAAGTATACAGATCTATTGTCATCATTGTTGGAAAAAGGCAACAGTTCCCAATGAGTAGCCTGTTTCTTCAACGTCTGGCTTCCAGACATTGGCTTCCAGAGCTAATGATACTCTCAGAAGCCTAATTTAGAAAATCAGCTATGCCACAAGACAGATGACTTTTCAAAACAGTCTTCCCAGAACATCTTTAGCTCTGAGAACATGCTTGGAATCCAGGCATTGGAGAAACAGGCAGTCTTTTCTCCTGACAACAATGATAATATATGTCCTTTACTTCCCTCATGACTGCTTTTTCTTCCTGCTGCTTCCCTACTGATGTTATTGCCTATACTGGCAGTTATACTGATGTAGGTGCTCAACAGGATATTATCCCTGGCCCATTGGCTGCATGATTCTCATCCCTGGCATAAGCAATGACTGCAAATGCTGCTGCTGCCAGGAAGCCCTTAAGACTCTGAGGGCATATTCAGCATAGGTTGATCATGCTATTATATAGTAGGGGTGGGTAAAGTGCAATTGTCTAGGTATTGTTGAGCCACAATTGTCATCAGCCATAGCCAGTATAACAAAGGCTAAGACCTGATGGGAACTGCAGTGTAAGACTATATGGAGGGCCACATTTTGCTCATACTTGTTATACAGAGATATTTCTTAAAAGGTGTTCAGACACCAGGAGAGATATAGCTGCCATACTACCAGAGACCAACCTGCCCTTTCAACTGTGCTGCCAAGTCTGCCACTAGTTGAACTTTGCAGATAAATATGAAGACACAGTCAAAAGGGCTGGTAGGGGAGAAATGGCAACAATTTTCTTGGAGTATAGACTGTCCAGAATATTTAACTCCCTCCATCTCTCCCTCCCTCCCTCATCCTCTGTGTCTACACATCTGGCAACCTGATACAGTGAAGTGGCCATCCCTAGCACTTCACTGCCTGAGGTAACCACCCACACTTGCTTCCTCAGATTGGCCTAGGGGCCCCCACAGTGCCTTACCCCCAAAATAGATATCTAGTAATGAGACTGGGAGCAGAAAATGGGTCCTTGGCAGATCTTTGTGCTTTCCTCCAGCCTCCACCATCCCCACCTTGAAAACCTGCTCTGCGGAGTCTGGAAAACTCCCTGGAGCAGGTTTTCATCAGTAAAGAAGGCTGCAGCAGCAAGGGGACAAAGCAAACAGTGGATCTGGGTTTTTAGCATGTCAAGTTGTACTTCAGCTATGACAAAATTGGAAATTTAGAGTTAACTTACAAAAAATTTATTTCTAGTGTTCATTCCAGCTCCAGTTGAAACAATTGATTACATCATAACCATGCAGAATCAGAAAGACTGTTGCATTCATATGATCAGTCGATGCTATGCATAAAACTGTATTACTTTCCTTACAAAATGGTGGATAAAAGAATAAATGGGGCTTCAGCAAATTTAATTTTACTAGTTGGAGATGTTTCTTCTCTCTGGGGTATCTCACCTGCCTTTGACTGCTTGGCTGCTCCTCTGGAATTGGTCCTTGGTAAAAGGTTACAATTTGTGACCACATGGCTGAGAAGGAAAGAAAAACACCCTGCAAGCTACATGTAACTCAGATGTGGCTCCCCTGACTGATCAGAGATTCTTATCAGGCCATTAATGGGTTGTTTTGTTCTGTGCTCCATTCCTTTTAGTTTGACCGCATCATTTAGTGTGACAGGAAGCAATGGTGCTCATTCAGGTCTCACTTTGCACTCTTGAGGTTTTCTTAACCATACCCTCTCGCTCTGAAAAATGTGAGACCATGAGCTTGGGGTGACAGAAGTCACATGTTGGGAACAGCATGAATTATCTCCCATAAAGGGACACCGTTGGGTGATGCTGCTAATTTGAAGGATGAAAAATTGTAGAGAGACCAAAAAAAAAAAAGTCAGTCATAAAGCAAGGCTCACTTCTCTGCATTTCTCCTCTTTTCTGGCCTCCTGTTTCAAGTAGCGATAGAAAGAATATTTAAGAGTTTATTCTCAGCTAAGAAAAGGATTTCCCTCCCTTTGATAAAGCCAGTTGAGAAGAAAAATATAGCAGCATGATTTTGGCCCAGATGTTCTCCTTGTATTTGTATATTGCAGAGTATTCTGAGAAATTATTCTCCACAGAAAACATGTGCAGGAAACAGTGCATAAAAGCCATGTCTGCTTTTGTGCAGGATGAGATACAGTGGACGCTTGGTATCTGCTAGAGTTTCAGCACCCCCCCCCAATCGATACTAAAATTTGTGGATGCTCAAGTCCCATTGTGTACATTATGTAGTGTAATAAAATGCCATCTCTTATATAAAATGGCAAAGCAAAGGTTGTTTTTTGGATCTTTTTTCATTATTTTCCAGCCATGGTTGGCTGAATTCGTGGACATAGAATTCATGAATATGGGGGGCTGACTACAGCTGAAGATTTACATCCCCTGGGTTCTCATAAAGTCCTTTTACTTCTACTACCAGCCAAAACAGTCTTTTCCCCTGACATTAGCATTCTGAGGCAGCATTCCCTTTCCTATTCCTAGCACTTAGAAGAACTACTTTTTTAGACTACAACTCCCAGAATACACTGCCATCATGGCTGGTGGCCAGGTCAGCTGAAAGATTTGGGAACTGTAGTACAAAAGCACTGCCTCAGGAAGTGTAATCATGTGATGTCACAGTGGTAATTTTTGTGATTTCCAGGTTAGATTACTGTAACGAAATCTTCATAGTTTAGAAACTTCAGCCCCTATAAAACTCAACCACTAAAGCACAGTAGGTGTTATGCAGTCAGATTATGTCACATGTATATATATGGTCCCATTGCACTGACTGTGCATGATTTCTAGGTCCTATTTAAAATGCTGGTGTTCGTCTCTGGAGTTCTAAACAGTTAGATCTAGATCACATGAAGAGCAGCCTTCAGTGATGGGAATCTCTTGCTAGTCAAATGGCTAGGTATCACTCCTAATATTGAAGGCAGTATGTCTCTGCAAGCAAGATGCTTGGGAAATGCTGGGTGACATGAGATGTAGGGTGCAGTTGCACTCTAGTTTTACCAGCAATTTCTGAGAACAGAAAGTTGGACTAGGGGAGCCTTTGGTCTGATCGAGCATGGCTCTTCTTTCATTCTTATGGCTGCACTCTGAGACTATTGCCAGAGGCTCTTCATGTACATGCTTCCCTCACTTACCTGAGACAAGTTAGGGATCAGAGTCCTATCAGAAAACAGAATTGGGTGAAAAGTGGGAACCATGTACCATTCTGTAGGGAGCATCAAGGACTCAGGGAGACTCACTTGATGCCAACTATGTGTGCACTGCTTGCAGTTTCTCAATCAGCTTACCACTTTTTTCTCCCGCTCGGCTTATTTTGCAAGCAGCACGTGTGTTTGAGCCATTTCAGTTGAGCCTTTGTAGTCAAGAACTGACTACAAATTAATGGAACTTGTCCTTAATTTGGAATCATCAAAAGAACGGTGTGTCAGATAGCAGGCCATTAAAAGGCAGGGGCTTCCTGTATGCTGGATGTACGCCAGACTGTAAAAGCAGTTAGACAGCTGGTTGTCTAATCTTCAAGCATCCTAATTTGTCAGGGACATCCAATTAACCTCCTGTCTTCCCAGTTTTTCAGGTTCTTTTAAAATGTCCCAGTTTCTTTCTCCTCTTCATTCTCCCCCCTCTTAAAATTTTGTATAAATTTTAATGTTGTTTGCAAGCTAGTATAATTTTAATTTTTAATTTTATTTATAACATTACATAACACACCACTACATAACTGCACAACTACATACCGCTACCAAATTACAACCCCACCTCACAATAACAAAAGCACAATTACAATAAATACACTAAATATAAAAGGGTTTCCAATTCCTCCAATGCATACTATGTGTCATAATAAATATATCAACTTCTGTTAGTCAAATATTCTCTAAAAAATGTATTTCCATTGCTAAAATTACAATATACTAGTCATCCAAACCAGTAGTTAATATGTTGCTTTCTTTGTCTTGTAAAAAATGTATTAACAGATCCCAGTCTTTCACAAATGTCATTGATGCTTTTCCTCTTATCAAAAATGTAAATTGTCCATCTCTACTAAATCCATTGTCTTGACCAGCCAAACTAGTTTGATATAGTAGTTTTGCCACTGTAGTCACTTATCTTAGAATTCTGTCATATTTCTTGTCCAGTCAGTCTTCCATTAAGCCTAGCAGATAAAACTCTGGTTCCTTCTGGAAATTTAATTTCAAAATATTTGAAATATTTAATTCCAGATTTCATTTCATTTCATTTCCTATCAAGCATTCAGAGGAAGGAACTGGGAAGGAACAGAGGCAAAACCACCTCTGAGCTTTCCTTGCCTAAGAAAACCATATGAAATTCATGGGGTCGCCATAAATCAATAGGTGATTGAAGGCAAATGCACATACAACAACCAAGTACTTCTTACAGTCCCATTTTATGGTGAAAGAGTTTCATGCTAGAGCTCAGGCTGATAAGGTAGTTCACACTGAGGTTCTAAATGATTGTTGGTTTTATCAACTTTGTAACATAAATCTACTTTGGCCAGAAAGCTCATTTGCATTACAGGTGTTTTCTATCTTCCACTTTCTTAGCTGCAGTTTGTTTTTAATATGCCTTCAAATCCCCTGACTCGTGGCAACCATGTCGTAGAGTTTTCTTGGATTTATTTACAGGTGGTCCCCTATTTTCTTCCACTGGTATTTCCTGGCAGTCACACTTTCAAGTACTAGCCAGACCTGACCCTGCTTAGCTTCAGGATTTGGTGCCTTTAGGGTGTTCAGGCTACCTGCCATCATTAAGGCAATTCAATCTTCATACCAAATGACCATGTCTTTAGAATGCTAAGGCCAGTTCTGAGATATTCCGTTTTAAAAAAGTTCTCTCTGTTTTGTTCTTTTATTTTTCTTCCTCTCGCACAACCTTTTTTTTTTCCAGATTCTCCTTCTAATATCTTTGTAAGGAGTTCAATTCCCACTTTGAGAAAGTTCAGAGGCCATCAATTCATGTGTATGAATGTGTGCACATATAGAGGAATACCATACCCACCAACATTCCATGCACAAGGTCAGCCTTCCCAGGCCAACCTTGCATGGTTATACACACTCTTGCATGCCTTCTGCAGAAGAATTAAACTGGTTATAGAAGTCTTCAGCAAGAAAAGTTGTGTCTATTTGTCTACATTAATTGTGTTACATGGTTAAATTGCATTACTTTTCTTATGCTGTATATGTTATTCTGGCTTTGGTAGTCACTGAAGGGGCACAATTCTCAACCACTATATAATTCCAGTTCCTTCACCTCTAAATTTTGAGGTTTCAGATTTTCCAGACACTTTTTGCAGTAATAAGGGTATTGTTTGTTGTTGTTGCTGGTGCTGCTGTTGTTGTGTGCCTTCAAATCACTTCTGGCTTATGGCCACCCTAAGGTAACCCTGTCACAGGGTTTTCTGGGGGCTGAGAGTATGTGATGTGCCCAAGGTCAACCATTGGGTTTCCATGGTCAAGTGGGGAATCGAAATCTAGTCCAATGTTCAAACCACTACACCATTTTGGCTCTCTGTAAGGACTAAAAATGTGCTTTTTAAAAGAAGAAAGATAGCTGAGGTTCTTAAGAAACAGAATTCTGCACGTGTTGTCATATTCTGTGTGTTTTCTGCGTTTCCACAGAATTGTGGAATATGGGGCACGTTGATGTATTTGGACTTGACTTTTTCAGTTTGAAGAATGTTGTGAAAGCGAAACAGTCACAGCAGTGATTAATCATGCCCCCTTCCCCTCATCCATTTTGACTAATTTCTGTAGTATGATTTGGGAGATGAAACCTTGATGGCCCTTTGCTTTCAATTTCAAAATGGTGTGTAAAGTGCAAGCCAGCAAATTAAACAATCTGCCTTCTGTGTGGCTAATTTCAGTGCCAGTTCAAATATGTCTGAGGTGAGTTTAAAATTGAACTGTCAAAACAAGCAAAGGGTTAACGTACCAGTTTCATATACAGTCCTATATTATCCTTTTGCCATTTATGTTATTGTATCAAGATGACTATTTTTAAGCCCAGACTTCCTTCATGTCAGAGGACTTCCATGGAGATAAATCTGAAAGAGCTAGCAATCTGAGCCAATGTAGGGTAGTGCTTTGAGCATTGGACTATGATTCTGGAAACCAGGGTTCAGATCCTTACTTGACCATGGAAACTCACTGGGTTGTCTTGGGCAAGTCCCATTCTCTCAGCCTCAGAGGAAAGCAAAGGCAAATCTCTCTGAACAAATCTTGCCAAGAAAACCCCATAAATCAGAAACAACTTGAAGGCATACAACAACAACAACAACAACAACAACAACAACAACAACAACAACAACAACGTTGTTCTCTACTACCAAAGCAGCATAGAGATCTTTGGGACTGGCCACATTCACGCACAGTGGCATATCTAGACCCAGCAGCGCCTAGGACAAACACAGATGTTGTGCCCCTAGATGCTGCTGTGCCGCTGCTGCACAGGGCCAGGAAGGACCCCAGGGATGGCAGGTTGGGGGGGTGGCATGAGCGGGGGGACAATGGGCAGGCACAGGTTGGCAGCAGTGGGTGCGTTGGGCAAGGAGCGAGCACATGGGGTGCAGTGGCTGGGGCAGGGAGGTGACAGGCATGTGTGGGGGGCAGTAGCAGGCGCAGGGGGTGGAAGGCGGGCACAGGGGGCAGTGGCAGGCAGGAGGGCTCTCCCTGGGCATTGGCGCCCAGGGCACACGTCCCAGTTGCCCCACCCTAGATCCACCTCTGTTCACACATCATATGAAGGCATAGTTATGTTAGCAGTGATTTGTTGCTTTAGCAGTTAATTATCCTGCAGATGGTTAAGCTTCAGCTTGTTTTCCTCTTTTCTGTTGTTTATCTGCTGCCCTTTGCTTCAGCTTTTGCTTCAAGACAGGCAGCTGGGGAAACAAGCCAGGAACAAACTGTTCTCAGTTCCGAAGTAATGACAAGCTATGGCTTAAACAGGCCAGAGTTCATAAGCCAACAACAGACTATAACTTTTAATTCTGGCTAATATACCAATGGTGTGTGTTTGAGGATGGCTTCAAACATAAGCCAGAAATTAGCAATGCATATCCTGATTTAGTGTTATGTGTGAACCCAGTCTCCACCTTGCCTCTGGAGGAAATAGCATAGTTGATGAGATCAAAACTTGGGAAAGTTACTTTTTTGGACTATAAGACCACGCAGGCTGGGAGAATTCTGGGAGTCATCCAAAAATAAAACTTTTTCAAGCTCTAAGCTAGAGGGATAGTTGGCTTATCTGGCAGGATTTTCTTATATTCTTAAGAAAATAGTTAAATTCTAAAGTTCTGAAGTTCTAAATTGGTTGCACTGAGAGATGGTGCTGAAGGAGGAAATATTAGTCATATTTCAAGTTAATTTAAAATATTATAATCTGTGAATTTTTCATAGTGTTGATTTATATTGAATCCAACTTTTTTGTAATAGCGATGAATATTTATAAATATGTTGTGAAGAGAGGTTGACAGATTCATTGTGGCATAAATTTTCATGGACTATAGTGCCTGATGAAAGATGTTCTGGACCATCAAACTTATGCTACAATATATTGTTAGTTTTTAAGATACCACAAGTCTTGCTTTACTGTTTTTAATTTATTCAATGATATATTCTAGGATTACTGCATCGTTTAACTGGGGTTGTGGTCAGGATTGTCAGGACCTGCAGTTGCCCTAAGCAAATTGTGCTACCTAGAACACACCCAGTACTCCCTCATGCTTTTATGCTGTTCGGTAGACAAAGGGAAACTTCAGCTTACTTACCTCTTCCTAGACCTCCTTTTCTTGCTGTGGACTGGAGACTACACCTTTTTCCATGTGTATATGTGGTAGAAAGAGGGACTAAAGTCAGCAAACTGCCCATGGGTGGAGAGCGTGGTTGTCCTTTTCATGAGATGTTTGCTTTCCTTCCATGTGTGTAATGGCAAATGCTTTGAAATGTCTGGGATTTTTAGACTGCAGTGCTCATAAACCCCTCAAACACCATGATCATTGGCCATGCTGGCTGTGGGTTTTTGGGATTTATAGTCCCAAAAGTAACTTCCAGACACTGATGAATGGGTTGTGTGTGTATGGTATGTCTCTGGGAAAATATGTAAGGAATGGCAAATCAACACCTGGACTGGCTCTGCTTGCTTTGGGTTGTAGACTTGCCCACTGCTAGCATCAACCCCTACTATGCTTGTCTGGATCCAGTAAAGCCGCTCTTAGGCAAAGTAAAGGTTCCACACTTTTGTTGTAGGGAGAAATATTTTATGAACAAGCTGCCAGCTTTTCAGAAAGCTTGGCTGCTATGAGCAATCTTTTTCTTAAGGAACCATCAATACATTTCTAAAAAGTCCAAATCTTAGGGGAACTTGAGTCGAGAACCTCTGTTCTAGATTACATTGACCCCTTGTTGAATATGACTTGTGAGTCTAATATATAAAAGTCAAAGACTTCATATGATTGGCTGCCTAAAAAGATTCTATGGAATCCTGGGGTTTGCTGTTTAGGGAGGGGCCTTTAGAATTCTCAGCCAGAGAGCTCTTGGGCCTCAGTCAACTGTGTCTGTCTTGAATAGGCCGGTTGCTATGGAGATGAGGCCTAGCAGCAAGGAGGAGGGCAGTGTATTCCTTCAGGAAACCAACCTCTCTATATTAATAACTCTGAGTGGATTGCAGAATATGGAGAAAAGTTACAGGTACTGGACAAGACAATTTGGGGAATTAGAAACATAGGATCTCAAATCTTTCTAACAGGTATTACCTATGAGAAAATAAATTCCCGGGCAATGCCAGGTATATATGCTAGTTGGATATAAGACTAAATCTGTCACTAGAATGTGAAGATTGTCAGCTGTTGGAAGTTTTTTCAACATCATCGTCATCATTGTTGTTATCATCAATAATGATGATGATGATGATGATGATGATGATGGTGATATCACTGGACCTAGCTTGACTGTGATTAAGTCTGGATCCAACCCAATGACAAATGATAATAATAGTGTTTCATGGGGTGAGCATATCAAGGTTTCATCAAACAGCCTTTTTAAAAACACATACACACACGTCAGGGTTTCCATAACCAAAGGGCTAAATGGTTTCCTTTCATGGCTGCCCCTGAAGCACTCATGGCCTGTCTGCAGGTGTCTTGCAGTCTTACTTTAAAACAAATGGAAAATTGGGCGGGACAAGCTCTTCCTTTGTATTTCACAAACTACGCAGTCCAGATTGTTCATTAGCAAGAGGAAACATACTATCAAGATGCTAATTCTGTGAGGTCGTTTGCTCCTTTCTCTGCATCTGAGAATTGCAAGGTTTGGATGTGTGGTATTTTGCCACCCAGTCTACTGACCACAAGGGCGAAACAGAGGTGTGAGAATACCAATAACAAGAAAATCCCAAGCAACCGTCATCCAGCAAGTATCATTCAGCTCCCCTGGCTGAACCGTTGTGGGCAACTACTTGTTTTACCCTTCCTTGTTTTCTTTTTGGTCTCGCCTTTTCAGTCAATAGTCTGGTTTTCCTTTTTGCTTTTCCCAATCTAGAAAGCGTGGAGGGAAGGCACGGCAAACCTGAAATGGGAACTGAACGGGCTCTTGTCCTGGATCGCTTAGCAAGCAATGTAGCCAAGCGGAAAAGTTCCATGCCACAGAAATTTGTTGGTAAGATTTTTAAAATTAAATCTCTTTGGGATATGTATGGGTTGGTAGGTTAGCATGATTTTCTGCACAAGACAGTTTGCAAGATTGCATTTGTCAGATGCAGAAATTGATAAGTGTGCCATTTCACTTCCAGGAAATT
This sequence comes from Ctenosaura bakeri, assembly GCA_948474755.1. Taxonomy (NCBI): domain Eukaryota; kingdom Metazoa; phylum Chordata; class Lepidosauria; order Squamata; family Iguanidae; genus Ctenosaura; species Ctenosaura bakeri. Next base: position 86,389 of record CAOLHI010000316.1, read on the forward strand.
GTATTCATATCCAGATCTCTGTATGAGCACTAAAGCATTGTGGTTCTTTTCTGTGTTGACCTTCCCCACTTCTTTCAGTGACATAAGCAGTTTAATGTGCATTCCTTAGCATGTGCAGATCTGTTTCTGAAACAAATGGGGGAAACTCTTGGTGGTGATGAGCACACTCTGAAATCTCAGAGCCTGCAAGAGGGCACTAGACAAATTTCCATTGAAAGCAGCCACACTCCTCCAAGTACATAGACCAAATCCAGAGACCCATGACCCGAAGATATGCAGACATAGTGGCTCTGATCCTAGGCTGGATAAACCCAAAGAGGCAACACAAGGGGTTCTGTATCCATTTATCCCATTGCAGAATGGAATTTTAATTTTCCCATCCAGCAGATTTTACAGCAAACATACTTTGTAGAAATCTGGTTTAGCTGTCTGTCTACCTGCTAACTGGTTAGCTGGTTAACTTTAAATTTGTTATTGTTATGTGACCCTACCCTGGAGTTTTCTTGGCACAATTTATTCAGAGGACCTTTTCCTTCTTAGGCTGAGAGAATGTAACTTACCCAAGGCCATGCAGTGAGCTTGCATAGCCAAGTGAGGATTCAAGCCCCAGTTTTCCTGGAGCCCTAATCAAGCATTCAAACCACTACCTTACATTGGTTCTCTTAACTTTAAATATATTTTCATATTTCCAAAAATTCTGAAATAGGTGCTTTTTGATATATAGAAGAAATTCCATGATAAGTTACCATTGTTGGGAGGAAAGAACAGCTTTATTATTTTCTTTTTCATTACTTCCAAACTGGTTGAAAAGCCCCAGATTTTGTTGCTATTCTTTCCCATTTTATACTAGGTTAAAATAAACTGACCTGGGGAGCCTCTGTACTGGAAGAAGGAAGAAAATATCCTGGGATAAACAAAATGTGTGCAGATCTCCAAAATAAAATCAGAAAGAATAGGAACAAAACCTGGAACTTTCTGGTCTTTTTAAGACATCTGGATGCACCCATCCTTATTCAATTAAATTTAGAGTGCCACTGTTAATGTTCCTGTTGCTGATTACAAAATGGCTCCTGCTGATTAATCATCTGAAGCTGTATAGATCATTGTTGTGCACAGGATGTGAAATGCTTTAAGTACTTGTGGCTTGAAGATTGTATTCTGTCAATGAATTTGAAGCAGTGGGTTGAAATCTGCCAAAGTGCATGCTAAAATAAATTAGTGTTAAAGATTTCGGTAGATTCCTCCCCCTCCTTCTTACCATAACTGTCTCTTTGAAAAATGCTAAAGAAACATGTTAATCAACAAAAGGTGATTTTACTTATTTATTAATTTATTTTATTTTATTTATTTAATTCATATCCTGCCTTTCTCCCAGCATGGGATCTAAGGTAGCATACGATGTTTTAAAAACACAACTTTTTTTTTAAACCTCCTAATACAAAAAGTTAAGCACAAACTAAATTTCTGTTTTGAAAGCTGCTTAAAGAATAATAAAATCCAAGCACAACAACCCCTATTAAAAGCTTTATCTGCCACAAAAAGAACAGAAAAGAAAAGAAAAGCTAAAAATTAAATGCCTCCTTAAATAAGAAAGTCTTTACCTGCTGGTGGAAAGGCCGCAGGGAGACAGCCAACTGGACCTCCCAGGGAAGGGAGTTCCATAGCATGACATACAGCGAGGCTATCTGAGATCTAATGGGTTTCTAAAATAGGGAGCAAAAAATAGAATGTTACGTCTGCATGCCCTTAATTCTCATATCCACACAATCAAATTTGCTCATTTGTGGATTAATCAACTAAGCATGTATGCCTACCTCCAATTGTTGGTCCCAACTAGATTAAATTCGTTGAATCAATGGGAATTTCATAAATCAGCACTTAGGTAAGTTCTATGTGAGTCAATGGGTATGTTGTAGTTGGGACAAACAATGTCATCAAGGTCTTAATTGATTAATTTATTAATCAAAGCTAGCACCCCAGCTTTTTAATCCATCTTTGTAGCTCTGCCTTTAAAAGTTCCTTGATGTTAGCAAGGGGTCTTGCGTACTCCTGTGCCCCAAAAAGGCTTTATTGGCCTACAAACAGCCTGCAAATTATTTTAAAAATACTCACAACAGGATACATAACACAGATGGTAATATAGGGACAAGACCCTGCCACAAACCCAGATGCCAGCTCTGTCCCCTCACCTACTGTGCAATAGTACAGCAATAGTACAGGGGCCAACACCACTCACAACATCAGAGATACATTTGCTTACTATTCTTCCAATGTGATATATGCCATTCTATGCCACCAATACACTTCTACACTCTACATTAGATAAAACGGACAGTCTCTATGCAGGAGGATAAATGGACACAAATCTGATATTAAAAACATACAGTAGGGGATTTACAGGTTATAGTCCTCAAACATGGAAATTACAAAGGAAGATTAGCAAGCGAAACAGCTGAATTATATTCATAAATTCCATTAGCAGAAGCTTGAACAAAGTCAATCACTTCATGGTGAACTACATATATTAATAAAAGAGCCCTTGCTGCTGCAGACATAACAAAAGAAATGTTCTCAAAAAGTGTTTTGAACCCAGAAGAACTGACTTTTGGTAAGCAGATTTATGGCTTTCAGACATCAACGCTAACTGACCATTGTAAAGCTCTGAAAGACCAGCATCACCTTGTTCAGCCGTTTGAAAATTAGGGCAAAGGATATGATTTGCATCTTTTTGAATCCTATTACATTCTATCCCACAACTATATAGATATACTTTATGACCTGAGGCTCTGTACGACATTCAAAGAAGTGGGTTTATATCTACAAAAGCTCATGCTGAAATAAAAAGCAGTTAATCGTAAAGGTTCTACCACATTCCTTCCCCTCCTTCTCCTCTTTATGCTGCAAGAGACTAACATGGCGATGTCACTGAAAGGCTAACCCACTTATTCCCAGAGATCCTGCTGCTAAAGGCACCAGGAGAAGACCAGTCATTTTTGTTTTGTTTGTTTCTTTATGGTCAGCTAACAATTTTAACTGGAATTTGCCTTGAACAATAATGAAGACTCAGCAAATCAAATCAGTGGCCAAACTCTCTCAGAATCTAACTTACCCTGATGACACAATATCAAACAGTACCTTCAAGAAGTGGCCAAATTTTCATCCATTTTAATGTATCACTTTGTAAAAAATGAATTTGAGTTTAAAGCATGGTGACTTTTTTTGCTTCTGGATACAGAATATCCAAGAAGCACTGAAGCGCCCCATTTTAGCTTGGGCTCTATAGCACTATGATTTCACTTTAACTGACATGGCAACATCTTATGGATTCCTGCACGTGCAGTTTATGGAGAAGCATTTAGAATTTCAATCAGGGAGCTCTAGTGCCTCAAGAAACTACAAAATCCACAGAATGCAGCTATGACAGTTAAAGTGGATTCATAGTGCTCTAACAGTGTAGTGTGAAAGGGCCCTTTCTCTCCATCTCTGTCAGTGCCCAAATTAAACAGGGACTTGCCACAGTTTTATAAGCAGATCTTTGTTACAAGCCAACATTATCTGATCTTGCTACAAAGTCCTACGACTAACTGCCATTCTCTGTCTCTCTCTTTCTGTTGTCTCTCTCCCTGTTTTAATGCCATGAACAAAAATAAAGTTGACCTTCATTTTTTCCTCTCAACTCAACAAATGTAGAGGGGGAACAGTTGTTTACCATAACCACAGAGAGCCCCACCAGACAGTTACAAGCAAGAGCTGTCAGTCACCTGTGTATAAAATGTTTTAGGTGAAAAATGATGACTTTCATGGTACTAGCAAAGTGTCCTGGAAACATTATTTCCAAATGTCACAACTTTTGCAGTCGCATGTGTGTTTGCTTTGTGCTTTTGAGTTGAGATCAGCCTATCTAGGTCTTCAAGTTACCACAGTAACCTCTGTTGCTTTTTCTGCAACCAACTGAAGCAGCTGCCCCTCTGGAATTTGTGGTAATTACTAGATTGTGAAACATGTATATTATCTATCAACAGGGAGTGAGAATTGGACATTGCTCCTCAAACAAGTATGTGACCAATAGGAAATTTAGGCATGCCATGGGATAAGAGGGTCAGCCTCAAGAGGGTCCAGGGGTATTCAATTACAGGCCCTCTCATGCTACACAGTTAGTTATAGTAATATAATTTACTTTAACTGTCACGGCTGCATTCTATGGAATCCTGGGTTTTGTAGTTTCTTGGGGTGCTATAGCTCCCTGGCTGACATTATAAATGCCCCTCTGTAAATTGCAGATCCCACAAGTCCATATGATGTTGCCATGCTAGTTTAGATGAAATCCTACTGCTGTAACTGTGGCCATTTCTGCACTAGACTGTTATAGCACTATTATTCCACTTTCAACATCCTATGGAATCCTAGGGTTTGCAGTTTAGGGAGGGGCCAAGTGGCCCCTCCCTAAACTGCAAACCCCAGGATTCCATAGGATGTTGAAAGTAGAATAATAGCACTATAACCATTTAGTGTGGAAATGACCTGTGTCATGTAAAGGATCTGAAGAGATGAAGGACAATTTAGCACATCCACAAACTCAAACTGATCAGTGGTTTGAGAAGTAGGAAGCTGCAGCCAATGACAAATGCAGTGTGTGGGCATGATGCTTGTATCTGCCATATTTACACGCTTTAAGTTTATTCTCAAAAAACCTAATGTGTCAAGCAGCTTGGTCTCTAAGGACCAATTAATACAGCTGAGTTTTTTCCCCACACAATTGTTTTTTTCCCCAGCAGACTATGGATAGGATGTGCACAGCCCAGTTTGTGACCCAGTTTTCTTCACATGTGCACTTGTTTGCTTATCTGTATATCAGACTCTGTATTCAACAATATGTCTTTAACTGTGACAAGACCTATTTCATAGGAACAGGAGAAGTAGCACCTGCCCTAAACAGGTCAGCAAAAAATTTTTGCAGATAGGGTGAGAAAGGAAGAAATGCAAGGATATCTCAACACAGCTCTTTTCTGACATTAATTTGTGCTTTTCTTCTTAAACTAGAATTTATCTCATATTATGATGTATAAAAAACTGACCCAAGAATGACTCATTCTCTTTTCTCCTTTAAATCTAAGGCTATTTTTGCACTAAACTGTTATAGTGCTATTATTCCATTTTCAACATCCTATGGAATCCTGGGGTGCAGTTTAGGGAGGGGCATTTAGAATTCTCAGCCAGGAAGCTCTTTGGCCTCAGTAAACAACAAACGCCAGAATTCCACAGGATGTTGAAAGTGGAATAATAGTGCTGTGACAGTGTAGTGCAGAAATGGCCTAAAGCACACTCACACTGGCCTTGTGTCTGACCTTAATCTGTCTTTCTGTTAAGGCCTAGGCTGAAAAAAAATGGGTTTCACTCTCTGCCTGAGTATTTACTCAAGGAGGGAAATGGCTGGATATCAGGAAGTAGGTGAGACTCTTAGAGGCTGAGCCCAAAAACTGTTCATGGGGTTTTGTCCAATTTTTCTGCCAGAACAAGGGAAGGGTCATAGGCATGGGCCTGCCTGAGCTACACTTACAGCAAATGGAGATGATAAAGTCCCAAATCAATAGGCAGGGGTGGTAGACTCCACACCTTCAGTCTGTGGATTATTTTCTTAGGTTAAAACAGGAAGAAAGTTTCTAGTCCTTTGGTGGCCAAATGGACTGCATCATCTCAGATGGAAGGCAGGGGGGTCATATGTCTGAATGTTCTCTTTTGGAGAAGGTGGGTAAAACTGTCTGCAAGCAGAAAACAAGCACTGCAGCGGGGTTGGACAGTTATTTTCTTCCTGTTGTGCTTTTCTTTAAAAAAATTGAAAGGAAAGATTGTTAACGTGGAAGAAAATGACATCCATCCCCTGTAATCTATCTACTCTATCAGGTCAGTGTCTGTCCCTTAATTCTGCAGATTTTATGAGCAACATCTACTAGAGTTGTGTATTAATACCTGAAATGAGTTGGTAGCCAGAGGTGGAATTTGGGACTATTCTTCTCAGATGCAAGTGCAAGGACTGCATTTTCAATTTCCATCCCCATCTCCTTGTGCGTAGTGAATGAGCACAAGGCAGAGAAAGGCTAAAGCTACTGTTCTGTGCTCAAGTCCCACTGCTCCTGACTGAGAGACAAATGAACTCCTCAATCTAATTCAAAACACCAGCTTTATTTAAAAAAAACAACTATTGGCCAGAATCTTGTTAGCAAGCACACTTAACTCAAGGTTATGTGCACATATATTCTGTTCTGGATGAGGTGCAGGGGGCTATTCACTAGCCCCTTGGGCTTCCTCCAGTAGCTATTTCTCACAAGTTTAATTATGGAGGGCAAGCACACGAGGGCATTGCCCTTCCAAACAAGAATTTTTTCCTCAAATGAAATTTTCCTTCAGTCCCCAAGTTTCTAGTACTGCAAAAAGCAACACATTGAAAATGGTTCAGAGCTAGAACTCTTTCATTTGCTGTGTCTGCATTTGCTTTGTAACTTTGCCTGCCCTTTTGCTTTGGATGCCTAAGCTATATTTCTAACTACTCTGCTGAAGTTTTAAGTTACTGCAATGGTTTAGATTGGAGAGTGAAGGAAAATTTCATTAAGAGGTGGAGAATTCTTATTTCAGTGAGTGATGTTCTCATTCCCCCACTCCAGCTACCTATCTGCTGCCCGCATCCACACCTGTAGTTGCCAAATCCTGTTAAATGGCTGGGGAGGGAATGGGAGGGAGACAACCAAGCAGTGGAAATGCCTTCCTTCCATGCTGCAGTTCTGTAGGCAAAGAGGAATGACTCTTGTGACACAGAAAGTTGGCAAGAAAACTTGTTTTCTTATTTGTATTTTTCCCCCCAAATGAAGGCCACAACTTCACTCTCATCCATCCCAACGGTACAAACATAGGCACTATAGCTTTCTCCCTTTTTTTAATACCACATTCTTGATTACAGCTGTAATTGTGTCAAGGTTTTCTGGGTCACTTTGTGGTTTGTCACCTGCAATTAATACACACGGATGTGTGCAGCTGCTGCTACTCAGTTAAGTAATCTTGGACTGGGTACAAATGAGCAGGTGGAAATTATAATTCCTTTTTTTCTCTCCTTTCTTAAATCTTTCCAATGTGGGTTTTTTCTCCTAGTGGGGGATAGGTTAGGGTTTTTCTTCATGGGAGCAATAATAACAAGTTTTTAAAAAAATCTATGCTGATGCTCAACAAAACTTCTTTGGATTTCTTTGAATTTTAGGACATCTATTTTAGGGCTTTGAGCCCTTTCACACTACACAACTGTAGTGCTATGATTCACTTTAACTTCCATGGCAACATCCTGTGGAATCCTGGGATTTGCAGTTTAGGGAGCTGTATGTAGAATTCTCAGCCAGAGAATGCTAGAGCCTCAACAAAATACACATCCCAGGTTTCCATAGGATGTAGCCATGGTAGTAAAAGCAGAATCATTGTGTTATGATTCTGTATTGTGAAAGGCCTTTTTCCCCAAATGGCTATTTGAGTTGAAGGGTGGTAATTTGGGGGCTGTACGGTGACACAAAAACACACACACCCTCCCACGTTTCATTTATCCACACAGAAGCAGATGCACAGTGACAGACAGATGTGCACGCACATGTGCACACGACACATTGACAAATAGGATCCACTCTTCCTTTCTGCATCTCAGTATGTGAGGATGGAAAGGTTTTTTCATTCTGCAAACCCATCATTCATCTCCCCCCCGCCCCTTCATCCACGTAAATAGCTGTTTGAAAATCTGAAGAGAGCACAGATTATGTGTGGAAGAAATAATGCGGGAAAGATCATTCCCACACACTTTTTTCTCTTCCTCCTTCTTCTCACTGTCCTCCTCCAAATGACCTGCTGAATGAGGGTTGTTGTGAGTGCCTCAAATAGAACGTCCATGACAAACTTCATTCTGAGAGGATCAAATCATCTTAATTGTATGGTGACTAGAATTTGTATTCCTCCTAAAGACAGAGGCCCTTTTCGCACCTTACCTTTTCTCACTGCCATCATGTGGGGATCATGTGTAAAGCCTCTTCTGAGAGGGAATCATGTCCCTGTGCTTCCCTCTGCATCAGCTCCATGCTGGATGGAAGGAAGTGCAATAGCTTCGCCCCTTCCTTCTGCAGTGCAGCTGAGTACTTTCCTAGGCTGTGCTGGGGGAGGAAGGATGGCCATCACGCCTCCTGAGGTTCCACACGACAGGTAAGTGCAGGAGGGAAATGGGAGGAATGTACAGTTGTGGGCCATTTTTGGCAAAGAGCTGAAAATGATATAATCCGCGATTGCCACGGGATCGCTACAGGAGCGCCGCACAATCACAAGAACATCATGCAGAACCACCCCCACGATCCCATGGTGCTCCCATGGCCATTTCATGTGGGAAATGGCATGCGAAAAGTGCCAGAGTGCTAAAAATAAAAACCCTGGCTTGAACTGCAGAGCTAGTTCTGCATTTCCATAATATAGAGAGCAAGCTCGTTTCAAAAGACTCACTCGTTGAAGCTGTAGTCGCTAGGAACAATAATCAAAGTTAGTCCCCACCCTAGTGTCATGTGCAAGTGGCAATGGTCAGGGCCGCCTTATTCCTTATGCATTTTAGGCACAGTGCCTAGGGCCTACAAACATTTAAGGGCCTATGAAATCAGGATTTTAGGGCCTACAAAAACATCCCTAGGCGTACATTGAGGTGAGGCAGGGAGTCAAATACAAGAGTGCCTAAGGCCTATGAAACCCTTAATGAAGCCCTGCCATAGCTAAAACACAAGGTCTACTGTAGCAGTAATGGCAGCACCATCTGTCCATCTTTGAAGTTGCATTGTGCATAGCCTTCACATTGATTGCTATGAGGGGTGGCCATGTGTCTCTCAGAAAAATGTACAGAAACTCATTGTTCTCTCCAGTAGGGTCTGTAAATATACAGTGTAATTAAGCCTTTCCTTTTGCATTTATTGATTGTTGTTATGTGTCTACAAGCCAACTAATGGAGACTCTAACATAGGGTTTTCTTGCCAAGATTTATTCAAAGGAGGCTTGTGATTACCTTCCTCTAATGCTGAGAGAGTATAATTTGTCCAAAGTCACCCGGTAGGTTCCCATGGCTGAGCAAGGATTTGAATGCTGGTCTCCTAGTCTAACACTCAGACCATCACACTACATTAGCTCTGTATATATCAACAGCCGTAATGATGGGTGCCCTCCTAGTTAATCATTTTCACAAGTTCAAAATAAAAAACAAACCAAAAAAAAAAACACCCCTACCATCCCTTGAGAAACTAACCCAATTATTTTATTTGATTCATCTTTTCTAGAACTAGCTTTTTGAGTCATAAAGAAATGGGGATTTTTTTTCTTTCTAATTCCTTTTAACTATCAGATGGATGATGAGATTGTCAGACAGCCATCAGTGCTCTCCGAAGTGCATTACTAAAGAAACGTGAGTGGTTGGTTTCACCCCATCCCCAGAACAACCTGGAGAGTTTTGTGGTCCTTGAGTCATAGTACTGCCAGTGATAGCTATCTCAAGGGTTTGACATTCTAGTTTCTACAATTTAATCTTGGAGGATTTTAATATGAAGGACTTTGTTTTCTTACTGCTCATTAAAAATTTAGCAACATCAGCACAAATCTATTGTCTTATGATCAAAACGGGATGTGTTCTGAATTTCCATGGTTGTACCACTCAAGTGCAGAAATCAGGTTTGTAACTGGAGAGTTTAAGCTTTCCAGTTTTCATTTCATTCTTTTTTAAAAGACACGTTTCTAGTCCTTAAGAGAGAACTGAAAGTGTACTGAGAATGGTATTGAAAGAATGAGATGCTGAGCAAAACACACAATAATCAGGAGGCCTCAATGCTCTCATCGTAGCTCTTTCATTCAACATGAATTACACAATGTTGGAACCTCACCTTGTAACTTTCAAGTGTTCTTTTCTCCCATAGGTGAGAAACGCCCCAGCTATGAAGGGAATTACAGTTCTAGTTTTGTGTATGAGAAAGAGAGAGAGACCATGCTACAAGGATGCATGCTGGATCAAGCCATCAATAATGCTATTGGCTACCTTGGGGCAGAGACGCTGCGCCCAATTGTGCAGACACCCGCAGCACCAACCTCTGAGATGGTGCCTGTGATCAGCAGTCTGTACCCCCTTGCGCTCACCCGCAATGAAATGGCCACTGGTAACCCACAAGAGGTAGAAAAAGGCCACACCCAGCTGAGAGACAAGACCATATCTTCTGACAGAGGCCTTTCTCCAAACAACAGCGGCCAGGACTCCACAGACTCAGACAGCAACCAAGAAGAACACCAGACTCATGCCTACCATCAAAACCAAGCAATCCCTCCAACTCTGCAGGCTCGAAATGGGCTTCTGACCTACAAGGAATACCCCAGGGCATACGACATCTTCAGGTCACCAGCCATTTGTCCTCGTGATGTCCTGAAGGTTTTCAATAAGGAAGGTGAACCCATTGGTGTCTACCGATGTGACCACTGTCGTGTCCTCTTTCTGGATTACGTCATGTTCACTATCCACATGGGATGCCATGGCTTCCGTGACCCTTTTGAATGTAATGTGTGTGGGCACAAGAGCCAGGACAAATATGAGTTTTCCTCCCACATAGTCCGTGGTGAGCACCAAACAGGACTGAAATGAGACTGGAATGCTTCCTTCATTTCCTAGGTAGTGCCATGCACATTTATACTGCAGAAGTAAAACAGTTTGAAACCAGTTTGAAAAGTAATGTGCCGTCTCCCTTCAAACTCTAGAACTTTATGAGGATATTGTCATCAGGACGGTTCTAAGGACTCCTCACTTTTTTAAAATTATGGTTCTCAAAGTTCTTTGGTTGGAAGCCAGTAGGTTTAAACTGATTTAAAATTGCTTTGCATTTGTAGTGAAGGCAAACCTTAAAGGATCAGCCCTTTTTTAAAAAAAAAAAAGTCTTCAGAGAAAGTGTTTATGTATATACTTCTTTAAGATGATTTCTAGAAGTGTTAGGCCCTCATTTGCTTTGCATTCTAAAATTTATTCAACTGTCATGACTCTTTCTGACAGTACGTATTTTCTAGAATAATATTAGCTGTTTAAAGTTGGATTGGAAAGCACTTTGTGATTGCTATTATTTTTATGTTTATTGTTCCTGTATTCCGGGAGCCAGGGACAGGTTTATATACTTTGTGTAAGGAGGTGTTATTTTGGGCAGTGCTACTCCTTGCTTACACAAAGTCAGACTGTTTGTCTGTGCAGGACTTTTGCCTTATCACTGCCTGATCAGTTTTTAATTGAAGGCACCAAGGTCTGAACCTGGAATCTTCAAAATCTAAAGGATATATTTTACAGTGGAGCCTAAGCTGGACAAGGGTGTTGCCATAGGGAGGAGATAGGGATTTGACTTCTGAGATGCATTTGTTTCTGATTTTTTTTTAAAGTATGGCTTCAGTGCTTATGCTTGTATAGATTTAAGGAAAAGGAAGAATACTGGTGGGATTCTACTCAAAAGCTCACATGGCAATTGCCAAGTTTGAAAATGTACTACTATTTGTTAGTTCTACAATGCTTCTGTACCCTTCAGGCTGCCTTAGCTCAATGGTTCTTACTCTCTGATGTGAAAATAGGTTATTAGACCTTAATGAATATTAGTGTCCTCTGTGAAAATCTTTTAAGGATTAAATCTTTGCTTAATTTATTTTTACACTTGAGAACCAAAACAAAAGCCAATTTGTTCTCCCCACTGAGATTTTGCACATTTTTCAAGGATTTTGCTCCTTTTAGGACTTTCCTCAGTAATTTCATTTACAAATTGACACACAAAAGACATTGGGACAGGATAACATAAAATATGCGTTTGCACACCCACTAAAAACAACAGCAGTACAAACTGAAGGAAAAGGTACTGGTCTTTTTGCTCTCACATAAGAATGAAAAATGTTATGGCCATCGATAATCATTTTCAGTGGAGTGCTTCAGGCTGACGTGACATCCTTTCTCTCTGAGGGGCAAAAAAGACAAATATTCTTTACATCATTAAAATCTTTATTCTCCACTGGAATCTAAAAATGCACTCCTATATTGCATTGTATTGCATTGCATTGCATTGCATTGGTACCCAGCCGTTTTCCCAAAGCTGGGACTGATATGATCCTATTTTAGCAGCATTCATCAGGAAGCCACTTATTCTGCAGTTGCTTGTATGCAGGTTGTAAGATGGTTGCCACATGCCTCTCCCCCTACTCCGTTTTATTTGATATAAAGGTAGATTTAGCCACCTAGAAAACTCTTGCCTCCTGCTTGTGCTGGCAGCATAGGTGATACAATTAATATTGCCCATAATATGATACTTTTCCCCCCACTTCAGCCATATTCTCAGGTCAGGACATGTTTTCTGAAATATTTCAACTATTAGCCAAAGGCAGCTTTGTATTACTTCCTTCATAAGCAAAACAGAGCAGCTCCTTTTTGATGGAAGAACAAAATGGTGGCAACATAGGATGTTTCAAGACAAAACTTGAATGTATGTCTGCTTCCTTTGTGGAATGTTTTCCCGCTGCTTTCATCTTTTCCCCCACCAGAAAAAAAACAAAACCCTTAAGGACAGGAAGATGGAATAATTACACAGAATCTTTGGACTGGAAGTGCTTGGAGAGTTCTATCTGAGAACCCTTGTGCTTCATGTGTGTAGGCAATCCTGAGGGTCTGCTTTTGTGTTGTGGCATGAAGAAACAACTAAGTAACAAATCTGTGGTACCCAGTACAGTAGCACATTGAAGAGACTGGAGTTGCAAAGAGAGAACAGTGGGGTAGGAATGCACAACAGTTCTTAAACCAAGTTACTGAAGATTTTACTTTTGTTTTTAAAAGAGCCAGTCTCGCATCCTGTTGGTTACAATGTTTTGAAGGAGACATAGGAAATTATAACTGCTTTGTATTCCCATTTGTGATCATGGCACTATTGTCAGAACCACAAATGACCCTGAAACCAGTCCTGAAACCAGACCCTGAAAGCCAGTCAACCATCTGGAGGCATGGAGTTCTGTGCTGCTAGTGAGCAGGATGCTGCAGGATGATGTAACCAGCCCCTTCATGCCAGTGACCAAGGCTGCAATGAAGAGTTGTGATAGGTCTCCACAAGAGTACCTGCTTCTGTTTCTGCTTCTTGCAGCCTTTCTCGTTGGCAGGAGTGGGCTGGTTATGTCATTCTGCAGCACCCCACTCATCAGCACAAAATCCCTTTATTACTCAAGGCAGCTGGCTGGCTTTTAAATTGGACTTCAGGGGTCAGAGTTAAAGTATAACCACAACATCATAGCTATATTTTGATTCAGGATCTTGGCCCACAACTGAATTGCAGCAGATCTATTTTGACTTGTAGTTTTGCCTCATATTAAAAGGCATTCTTGGGTCTCAGCTGTGGAATATGCTTAGTCTAATTCATTGTTCCAAATCATGAGTTAAGGCTATCCATGAGTAAAGAAGAGCAGAGGAGCAAATGGATATATGATAACTAACTTGAAAAAAGTTACTTTGGGGACTACTGCTCTTGGGACCTCCAGTCAGTTTGGCCACTGGTCTTGCTGACTGAAGGTTTAAGAGAACTGTAGTCCCCCAAAATAACTTTTCCTAGCTCTAAATAAATATTTGTAAGAGAGTCTCTGATATTTGAGGATGTCTCTTTGAGGCAAATGCAACAGCTTATTTCTGCTTTGAAAATAGCTTTCTGCACTTGTTTTTTAGTTGTCTTTTCAAATGGAGACAGATAATGAAAATGTGATATGAAGTTTGCTGGATATGTCTTTGTTTATAAAGCCTTTTCTAGAATATACAGTGGTGAATATATTTTTAATACAACATACTTTTTAAATAATCCAGGCTCTGTATGTTTCATTTATTTATTTCTTACCATCTTGATTAAAAAAAAAAGGGTAATGCAGACAAAAGCCAGAATCCATAGGGAGATTGTTCCTTTATTGGGATCATCTAAAATTCCTCAAAAGTGTGCTAGCTTTTGAATTCTCCATAATTCCTGATCAGGCTAAATTATATTTAAATTATATTTAAAAAACAAAACAGAAGGTTTGGGGGTGGCACAATTTTGTGGACTGAGGGGCAGACAGTAGTGAATGTCATTTTACGAGTGTGTGCTTTATTGGGGCTGTCAAACCACCTAGTGAATAGATACTGCAACTACCTTGCAATCCTGAGTGATCATCAACCTTGTGTGTTTGTGTGAGTCCACTGGTCTTGTAGTTTCACTGTATCAAGACATGAAAGCTGAAGAGCAAAGAAAGCATCTTAATGAGGTCACATGACATAGGACTTTTCCGCACTTGGTTTTTAAAATGGGGCGGTGCATCCTCCCGCGAGGACGTTCGCATTTGGGAGCGAACTGAGTTCGGACTACTTACCGTTTGTCCGGACTTCAGTCCACTCTGAAACACCCAGAACTGGTGGTCGCCGTGCTATTGAAAGACCGATTAAAAGAGGACTTTCAATAGCGTGGCGCGCCCCAGTCCGTCGCTCTATAAAGTATAGATCTATAGGCTTGCGCCAGTGCGAGTCTGCAGATCTTCCAGGGGCGGGCTTCTGGCTGGCGAGCTTCTCCGTTTGGTGGAGAGCCTCCGCCAACCAGAAGCCTCCATTTTTGTCACCGGAGAGTGTGTAGCATGGGCGCACGCTGCTCCGGACCATCGTGGATCGTCGGGGGGGGAACGTGCCAGTCTGGTGAGTAACGGACTGCCCCATTTCCTCCCCAAAGTGCAGAAAAGCCCATAATTTATGTCCAGTCACATGATGACCTGGGATGTGTTCTTTTAACACATTAAATAACTGCAGGATGCAACAGGCTGAATGAGAAGATTTTGAGGAGAAACTAATCTTTTTCCATGTCTCATCAAAATTGGACCCTACTGAAATAAATAATAATTTTCCTTTGTCGGAAGGAAAAAAACTATCTGGTGGTACTAATTTGGATGAGAAAACCAGGCACCAGGAAAGAGGGAAACAGCAATTCTAGCACCGCACACAAACTTCTAAACCCTACATGCACATGATTACATGTGTCACACATAGTTGAACAGTGATCAGGGAAAAGACAAGATCTGAGCTGTGGTCTACTGGCCGACACAGATAATAGCATGTATTTGCATTAACTGCTAAAAGTATACATAGATCATCCATTTCCCCATAACTAAATGTATCTGAATTGTCAGCAGAAAATGATTGTTTCTGCCTCAGAAGCGGATGCCAGAAAGGCCAAGCTGCTCTTTATGGAACAGTTGATTCACATCTGGATAAATTCATAAGTACTGCTGCTGCTCAGGGAATCAGTGCTTTATGTCAAGCCATCATGAATTCCTGCACATTTTCAGGCCTGTCTTAGGGACTATAGACATTTTTTTAAAGGATGAAATTAAAGCTGAAATTCTCCAGCTACTGAATTCTGCATCTAATATTGTTATAGATTTGGCATAGGGTTGAAACAAAATCTGAAGGATATGGAAGTCCAAATTTCTCATCCATCAGATGTCTCAATCTATATGTTTTTTCCCTGAAAGATGGCAATTCCATCTTCATATGATAAACACACTTTGCCCAGACTTCTCTTCCCTATGCTAGCTACCCATGGAAACAAGTTCTTTTCCCATAGTATAGAAATATTACAGAGACAGAGAAGTATGATATTATTGGAAGAAGATCCACTATCACAGTACATCTGACATCTATTGCCAAAGAATTCCATCAGATAACCTCGAAATACAAATGTTATGAGTGTGTAGAAGGGAGGAAAGAACAAATCTCTGACTATTTTCTCTACACCAGGAATTCTCAAGATGGTGCCTTGTTCTGCACTGCAACCTCCATTATCTCAGGCAGTCATTCTGTTTGGGACTGATGGGAGTTGTGGTCCAAAAAACTCTCAAGAGGCACTTGTCTGGGGATGGCAACTTTATGCTACACCTCTGTCTATAATCTGGATAACAATGGAAAATTGAGGCTATTTCCATGCTGGATTGACTTGTAAGTACTCCAGTTTATAGTTGGTAGGATTCTGATTTCTGAAAATGTCTGAACTGCATGGATCACAGCAGGTAGTCACAGCTGAGGGCTTCCATGGCAGTAGGGACTATGAATCCACTTTAGTCTGAACTTTGAAGGAATTATCCAAAATACTAAACCCTTTGCCCCAAAAAGATTCATCCATGAATAATTTTGTTGGTGTAGGGGTGCCAGAATGGATCCAGAACAGCTCCATCAAATGAGGTGAAGGGATCTGTTCTCCCGCTCCTTCCAACCACAACTTTCAGCCGCAGCTATTCCTTCCTAGTATGGCTGTTACCTTCATAGAGCATCCGGCAACTCCACCAGAGAAGCAAAAGTCATGTTGGTAGGAGAGAGCTGTGGAAGGTGAAGAAGGACAGATACCTTCATCCCACTTGACAGGGCTTTATGGTACCTCATCCTGCTCCAAGTTCTGTTAATGCTTACAGTTACAAGAGTCCTGCCCCAGATGTAATCTGGCAAATCTACTCTAGGTTCAGAGTAAGACCCTGAAGCAGTTCACCATTTCACTAACATGGAAGCTGGCAGCCACCACTGTTAGTAGGCATGTTATTGCAGAACCTCCATCATTTAACAGATGAAAAACAGGACAAGTGTGACCAAGAAACATCGAAGTCTGGTCAATATAACAAACGCTATGAATGCGAAAGATGTCCTTATGCACCAAGTCAGCAAGAGTCCTAGGAACCATGTGGTTGGAATGCAAGAGCTGTCAGATAGTTAGCCAGTCCAGGTCAGTCACAGGTTATCCATCAGGATGAAGGGAAAAGTAAGAGGGTGACCATCAGTTGGTCCAGAAGTTGTACAGAAAGTCAGTAATCCAAATAAAGTCAGCAAGGAGTAAAACAGAGTTGTAAATAGTAGCCAGTCCAAGGTCTAGAGAACATGAATGCTGAAGAGTACTGCCAGTTACTAAAACAGATGGCTGTAAGCAACAAAGCCACCAGGGAGTTGCTGGGAAATTTATTGCTAGCTGTCTCAAGGCACCAGATACTTAATTAGTCAGTGTTTCCTATCTAACAATCACTGGGATCATTGTACTTTCTCCTTATCTCTCCTTTGCTCTACAAATGATGGCACTGCACTGTGTCTGCCACCTCCTGCTGGGGAGTAGGTCCCCCCCCCGCCTCAGACCCCAACTCCTTGGACTCAGAGAGACCACAGACATCAGAAGCTGTAGATTCCCAGCATTTTAACTCTGTGTCTGAATATTCCAATTCCAGAGGAAGCGCTATGACACAAGAACACAAAACAGTCACATAGGGACGTGGGAGCGGGGAGGTGATTTGCCCTGGGCAGCAATGTTTCTGGGGTGTCCCAGCTGGTAGCCACGCCCCCACGCACCCTGGCCAACCCCCCACGCATCACAGCCACACCCCTGTGCACAGTGGCCATACCCCTCACGCTGTATCCCACCCGCCTCTCCCCACTCCACACATGCCAAGCTCCGCCACTGACACATAACGTGGGAGAGGTTGTAGCAAGTTACTTTTGCCTGAGCCTACTGGGAAGGACAAGATTCTGCCTCTCTTCTCTTCTCCTCCTGCTGAGTTAATTCAGTGGAAACTCCTTTTGTGCTTTGAACTCAGTTTGCAAAAATAAAAATAAAAATGAAGGAAGCTACGGACAAAGGGGGAAGGTGAAAGTAGGAGAGAGAAAATGAGGGAGGACAAAGGATTAACTGGGGCTGTTGCTGCCAGATCAGCACAGTTGGAGGGTATGCTACCATGAAATGCAGTGGAGACACCAAACGGAGTTAGCAGCTGCCAAAGTAATTTTTCTTAGAACCTGAGTAGAGCCTCAGAGTAAAGCCTTCTGTATCTGGAGTTGGAGCCCACAATAGATTCAATAGATTCAGGGGAGGGGAGTATCATTCAGGGCAGAGCACTTTTTGATGTAACAGCTTCGCATCCTATTTACCTAAGATCTACAACAAAAAAGAAAAACCACCCTTCCCTCCACTTGCTTTTCTGGCAATGAGCTCAAAAGCAAAAACAGCCAAGCTGCATTTTCCTGAACTGTTCACAGCTCTGTCACCAGCAACTCTGCTGCTGATTATGGTTGACACCCCTGTTGTAGAGGAACCTGCTAGTGGAACCTTTGAAGCGCCAGCAGCCAACCCAAGCATTTTTCTTTCCCGTGTGGCTGTGTCATCCCTGAGAACTGGCCTAACAACCTTTCATTCTCTTCCTCTTGGCAGCCACCTTGGCACAAGCTGTGCCTTAGACAACCCACACATTCTTTCCCACCTCGAGTGAGCACACAGCCACTGAAAAGGTGAGAAGATTAAGACTGATTAGTATCTTTTAAAATTCTTTAAAGAGGTTTTCACAGCCCTTAAAAGGCACTTTCCTATAATGGGGGAGGTGGGAAGGTGAAAAGCAGGAAGGATTAAACAAACACAGACAAAACACAACTCACCTTCCAATGGCAGAAGGTCGCTCTACATAAAGCTGCATTAAAGATCATGGGAGGAATGTGTTTCTCATATTACCAAGTCTCATGTCTCTGTCATCCTATGATAACCATTCTTCAAAAGTTTGCATGAGAAAAAAAAAGGATTCTTCTGAAGTTTCCAGAAGAAAGGACGCATATATGTGTGCTTTTATTGTCATGTACCCATTTCATAAACGATTTCCCCTAATACATGCAAGCAGGACATTTTCTTTAATAATAAAATGCCATTTTGTACACCTTCAATTCTGTGCGCATTTTTATGCACACTATTCACTAATATATACATTTTTGTATGCATTTTTTGTTTGAAAAATTGCACTGAAATTTTTTGAGCAGGGTGAATATTGAAGGATACTTGTGTTCAAGTCTGCATGGTGATTGTAGAAGCATAGATTTGGTAAATTCTTATGAAAAGGAGAACCAAACAAAATTATGTCCTATACCTGTAAGAATTTAACTTAGGTTGCTTTCTGCCTCCTGGGTAGGTAGTTACTAGAGAGGGAGTTGCTTTGATGATAATGCCAAAATTGTGGAACATCCTCCATGATTATGTACATCTGAGGAGGTTAATTATTCCAACTGGAGTGCCAGGTATAGGCTATCCTGCTTCCTTGGGTTTTAAAATTATATTTGATCTATTGTTGGGTTGCTTTTTTTTTTCATATTTGCACCCCATTTTTGTAACTGGGCATTTATTACCTCCTCATTTGGTTCATCATTTCATTTGGCTTTATGGTTCATTTTACATTAATTTATTCATGCTTAAGGGCACACACTGGTTTTATGTGTCTCTTAGGCCCTTTCTGCACGATGCGAGGGAATCACTTCATGCCGTTACCTACTGCTTCTTCTGGGGTCTGAAGAAACGCGGACTGTCTCTGAAGCCCTTCCGCAGGGCTCCTCCTTGGTCCAGGGCAAATCAGAGTAGTGCAAGGTCTGTAGATCCGCACTGCTCTGGCTTCCAAAATAGTGGCTTCCAGCTTCCAAAATGGCAGCTTCCGGCTTCCAAAATGGCAGCTTCTTGTTGGTCGTGGGTCCCAACCAACCACTGAAGCTCACCACACCTAAAGCCCACCCTCCGCAGATTGCAGGCTTGCATTGGTGCGAGCCTATGAATCTGCACAAGAGAGCAGGAATGCAATGGCGCATTCCAGGAAAATAAAGACCTGTTTTTTGCGGTCTTTAGAAAACACGCTGGAGGACCACTTGGGGTGGTTTTGGAGCAGACTGAGGTGCGGATCTCCGGTAAGTAGTCCACTCCTAGTCCAAGGTGCAGATGACCTCCGTGAGAGGACACACTGCCCCGTTCTAATTGCCTGGTGAGGAAAGGGCCTTAGTCTTCTGCAGTCAAATTTAGAAGCACTCCAAAAACTGTTCCCACAGTAGGATGTAAGTACTGGACATTTCCCTCCCAACCCCAGCCTGAGACTTAATTGGGACAAGGGGAGTAGCAAGGGGGGAGGATGAGAACAAGACCCCCAGATAAGAATTCTGTCTCCCTTTGAAATTTTCATTCAGTCCCCAAATTTCCAGCATCACAGCAACTTAAAACTTCAGTTCAGCATTTGGAAACAAGTGCTAATGTCCTGCATTGTCAGGTGTACCTATGACTATTTTCGCACTTCACTGTTATAGTGCTATTATTCTACTTTCAACATCCTATGGAATTTTAGAGTTTGTAGTCTACTGAGGCCAAAGGGCTCTCTGGCTGAGAATTCTAAATGCCACTTGCTAAACTGCAAACCCAGAATTCCACAGGATGTTGAAAGTGAATAATACCACTATAACAGTGTAGTGCAGACATGGCCTATGACAATGGAGTTCCATTGGTGTAGTTACATTTGACAGTGTCATCTCCTCCAAGCCTACCTTTTCAACCAGGCACTGCCCCAATTAAAGGGATTCCAAGGCAGATTGGATTGCTGAGAAATAGTAGCTGACATTCAGTATTGAAGCTACAGATTCATAACCTAGAGTTACAGATGCATAATAGTTCTATATTCAGTAAGACTATAGTCTTATACCATTTCTGAACTAGACTGTTATAGCATTATTATTCCACTTTCAACATCCTATGGAATCCTGAGCTTTGCAGTTTAGGGAAGGTTGAAGGTGAAATAACAGCCTAGTGCAGAAATGACCTTACTGTAGTGTTAAGACTATGTAAATGCCATCCCAGACCAGCTGCAGGATTGGGCAAAGGAGATCTGTTCAGCTTCTGCTCATGGTGTAAGGAGATAACATTCCCAGTGAGGCTACAACAATCAGAAGCAGTATCCCTGTCGCAAGTCCTTGTTGCAGCATCCCTTGCTAGCAGCAGAGGATTGGGGTGGTGAGTGGAAACATCCTCCTCCTTGTGTCCTGATTGGAAGCTGAATGGACCTCTTCACCTGATCCAGCTGTTGGCTCTTAAGGTGGGCAGAGCAAAGCTGGGACTGGAGATGTTACTTAGTTGTGTGAAAAGACTAAGTAGCAGATGTAGAACTGCAGCCATTATTTCCCAGGGCCTTGATCTGTGGCACTTCAGAAAACTTTGGAGTGAGGTTTCTGGCTGAAAAAGTAGGATTTGGGGGGTCATGTCCAGTCATTAACTACCATAAACCTGAGTCCCAAAAGTTACAAGATCATATGAGCAGTTGATGATCTCATAGCTACTAAACAGGATGACAACCACAGTTAAGCATCCAAAGAAAAGAGGTAGGCAAGGTTAACCAAGGAAGGTGAACGCAGCAAAAACAAAAGTTTCAGGTCAGAATGATTTTCAACTTCTCACTCTTTGCTAGAAATTTGGGAACTGCAGGAAAAGTTCATTAAGGGGGAGAATTCTTTTTTGGGCTGGCAATATCTTAGTTCCTCCCCCCTTCCAGCTACACTGTGGATTGCGACTGGTGGTTTTTTTTTAACTTGTTCATAAATTCTTCAAGTTGTGGGTGGGGGCAGCACTAAGGGGCCATGTTTATTGACAATAATAAATTATTTAGGATGGGTTGACACCGATGGATCATATCACAACCCTAGCACAAAAATCCCAGAAACAGACTAAGAAAGAAATCTTAGGCTTATGACTAATAGCCCAATTTAGGAAAAAAACATGTTGGCCCAATTTTTTCTGTGAAAAAGTCAAACCCCACTTTGGAGACAGTTAGAAAAGGAATTGAAAATACAACTGTCCATTTCATACTGCCCATATTCAAATCTGTAGTGTGATCACATTTGGAAGTACAGTTCTAGCCACTGCATCTAAACAAGGATACTGTAGGATAATGAAATGTGCAAGGAAAGGCATCCCAAATTATTAAGGGGCTGGAGCAGCTTCACTGTGATGAAAGGTTACAACATTTGGGACTGTTGAGCTTGGATTAGAGGTGGGGAGAAAAGAGAGGTGACAAAAGCAAATAAAATTGTGTATGATGTGGACAAAGTGGTTAGGGACAACCTCTTCCATAAAACTATGCTGAAGTGGGAGATTCAGGACAAAAATAGAAAAAAAATCATTTTCATATAGTGGAATTTGCTGCCACAAAAAGTAATGAGGACTTGCTTGCTTGTTTGCTTGAATTTATACTCCACTTTTCTCCTAAAACAGAACCCATGAAAACCAAGAGCCAGCATGGAGTAGTGGTCTGATTTTTGAAACAGAAATCTAAGAGATCAGGATTTGAATCCCTGCTTGGTCATGGAAACCCACTGGGGGGACCTTGGGCAAGTCACCCTTTCTCAGCCTCAGAAGAAGGCAAAGGCAACACCACCCTGAACAAAGCCTGCCAAGAAAACCCTGTGATAGGGTTGCCATAAGTGAGAAATGACTTGAAAACTTACAACAACAAATAGTTAAATCTTACTGTACAAAGTTTTTAAAAATCAAATAATTCTAATAGAACCAGACAACTGAAACAACTAAAAACACATTCAGAACATAATGGAAAAAGATAAAAGCATAGCTCATCCTATTAAAAAAAAACCTTCTTTCACACGACTTAAGAGCCAGAGGTCTTAAACAGAAAGGTCTTTGTCCTGCCGGCAGAAAGAAAATAGAGAAGGGGCTAACCAAACCTCCCAGGGGAAGCAGCCCTTGGGAGCAGCTGTTGTGTTAGCTCTCTCCCATATCCTCACCAAATGCAGCTGTGATGATGGTGAGACCAAAAGAAAGCCCTTCACTGAAGATCTTAAAACCTGGACAGGCTCGTATAGGGAGATACTGCCTTCCAGATGGTCTGGACTCAAGTAGTTTCATAACATTTAAAGCTTTAAACACTGACTAGATGTGTTCATGGATGACAAAGCCACCTGAATCTGAATCTTATTTTTCATCTCAATTAGAGTAGACCTATTGAAATCAAGTGGATTTATCTAAATGTAAACAAATAATTGATTCAGTGGGTCTACAGTAGCTGGGACTCACAAACTAGATGCAGGCCAAGAGCTACTAGTCATGATTGCTGTATATTATCTTCAGTATCAAAAGCAGTGTGCCGCTCAAGGCCAGTTAACTGGGAAACATGAGAGGACAGTGTTGTTGTGTTGCTCTTCCATGGATAGGTTTCTCATGAGCAACTGATTAGCCACTGTGTGGACAAAGTCCTGGATCAAAGATCAAATGGGCCTTGGGTCTGATCCAGCAGAGCTCTTCTTATGAATTCACTCTGCACATGCACACATTTGCTCTCAGGATTCTGCAGTAGAGCTAAGAAACAATCAAACAATATTGCTCATTCTTCTAGGCATTGTTTGGCTGCCTGTTTATCAGAACCTCATTACAATGTTTAAAATCAAATATAGTCTATCAACGATTTATGAACAGCTTCTTTGATTTTCCTGAAACAGCACGACTACATTTCCTGCCCTTCACCCAAGGAGCAAAGGAGGGTTTCTATTTCCTTTCACAAATGATTCTTCTGCACACTGGCTGAACCTTACTTTAAAAAAGAGAAGCATCCGTCAAGGAGTGCCTTGCTTTGCAGCTGGCTGCTGCCTCCTCCTCCTTCACAGCCACAGCGACAGGAAGAACACCTGCCGGATCCACAATTCACATGAGTTCCTATCAAAGACCCTGAACAATGCAGCCACCCCTGACTCTGTGGTTTGTGAGAATTTGAATAAAACTTTCCTATGTTCAGAAATGTAAGGAGTGCAGGAGACAAGATGTCTAAGAGCCAAGAAAGAGAAGAAGTGGCACAGTGGGGGGGGGGATAAGTACAGGTATATCTCAGTTAACAAAGCATTGAAAAAGAAGCTCCTTTTCAAAAAGTCTTTTATCCTCTGCCCAAATTTCTTCCTTGTCCTCTGTCCAGCTTGATTTTTTTTAGCAGCATTAGCACTGGGACAATGGCAAAGGAAGGCTGAAGAAACATAGATCAGACATCTTTCTTTACCAGGGATTCCCTGTAATTTGTTGCCAGGGACCCCGCAAGACTTAAGATTTAAATCTTTAAATTTAGAGTCAAGTATTCAAATATGTATTTAAGTATTCAAATATCTGTTTAAAGTTACTTATCAATTGCTCACCATTACGTCTTATTTTTCCAGTAGACAATGCAAAGGAAAGGAGGCTTGTTAATAGTCTGTGGAGTAGCGTGCTGAAATCCTTCAAGTGTCAGGGGAGTAGAATAAACTGGAATTTCCTAAAGGAAGGTTATGAATGGGAGACAGAGCTCAAGAAAAATTTCTTTTGCTCTTTTCCCCAAAGCAATGCTTGGAAAGTCTTAGTGCTGCTTTGGGGGAAAGTGCAAAGAAACGCCCTTTTTCTCTGAAGGAGCACTGGGAGAGTAAAGAGGGTAAATGCTTCTTTTGAAAGCACCTATCTTCTCTACTCTCTTAGTGCTCCCTCAGAGGGAAATGGTGTTCCTTTTGCACATTCTCCCAAAGGAGCACTGGGTCCCTTGCTGCTTTGCTTCCAAGCAGCCAGAAGAGTAAAGGGACTCCCTTTTATTTTTGTGGCTGCTTGGAAGCAAAACTCCACTCCACTGCCTGGCCTTGGGCTCAAGCAGTGTTGTCACATTCACCATACAAAGCCTGGGTGGACACCTTCCCTCTTCTTCCCTGGGCTCTCCTTTCACCTTCTTACCTTCTGGGCTCTCTGGCACACCTGCATACCTGTGTCCTGAGCCTCTAGCCAAGATGAGACACCCGCAAATGCATTGGTGTCACTGCCACCACCATCATCACAAGCACCTTTAAGGATGCTGGGACATGCTGCATCAACCGACCACAACTGGCCAGGGCATTTTTTTGTCCCTTAAATCTGGTATTTTCCTCATTTTTTAGGATAAATGGCAACCCTATCCAGACTGCAGGTTAAGAACTACTGACATAGCTCTTTGTTGCTGGAATGCAGCAGTGTGTCTGCACTAAACAATACACTAAAGCTTAAGCT
The DNA here is from genome assembly GCA_948474755.1 of Ctenosaura bakeri. NCBI lineage: Eukaryota > Metazoa > Chordata > Lepidosauria > Squamata > Iguanidae > Ctenosaura > Ctenosaura bakeri. Next base: position 111,294 of record CAOLHI010000316.1, read on the forward strand.
AGGAAAAAGCAGGGATTCTACTGCAGCCATTCTTACTGTAACTGTGTACGTCTGCATCCAACAGGCAAGATAAATAGCAATTGCCTCCAGAATCCATTAATGAACATGTGTGAACAGCAAAACAGAGAGCAAAGTGGAGAGCAAATAAACCAGTTATGTCCAACATGTCTATAAAACACCCTGTAAGTCTGGCCACCAAAATGGAAATCATAAGAAAAGTGGAGCCTCCTGAAAGAAAAAATAATAATCCTTGGATGTATTTTGGATTAAGTTTTCAGTGGCCTCTAGAAAGTTCCAATTTTTTTTTCTTTATTCCTAAGAAGTCATAGAAATCTTACCCAACCTGCTTGTTGCATTCTGCATGTGCATATTGTTAGTTTTGAAGAAAAGGTTTCCTGGAATATGTTGAGCTGTTTTCCTTTTCTGTGATGTGGGAACTTTTCCTTGTTCTTTCCATATTATTTCTGCCTCTGTTACCAAATTGTCTGTTAAAGAAGGAATGCCCAGGAACAAATCTACTTTGTTAACAGATGAATATCTGTACAAGCCAGCTAAAAAGAAGTACTTTAATATTCCACTATTTAAGCACATGTTCATTTCTGGTTGGAATCGTGCCTACTTTGGGATGCAGTATGGTCAGCGTTTCTCTTGACAGCAAAGGAGGGGCAGCTTTTTTGGCTTTGTGTTGAAGGAAAACTTTTGCCTTGAGGGAAAATTTTTGGGGACTACATATCAAAAGTGGGTGGCAAATCATCACAGGCTTAAAGTTAGAGTGGGTCAAACCATCACACACACCCAGTTCTTGGACACCTTGCAAACACATTTTCTCCTGCAGCACACACAGCCAAAACTTGCCCCTCTCCAAACCCACAGAAATAACTACAGAAACACTTAATGCAAAAATTCATAATAACTCATAATTCTCCTCCATTCTTCCTCCTAATAAAAACAGAGCTACAGAGAATTGCCTGGACTTTAGACCTGGGATAAGGGCTGATTACTTATTGTCCACCCCACTTTACAATTTACAGTAATGGAAGGGATTATGATTAGGCATGAGTAAGAATTTAATTTCTGCTTCTTTTTTGAATGGAATATATGACTGCTGGAAACAATGTGTGACAATCTGAACGTGAGAGAAAGGAACACTGACAGATTTGCCCAACCTGTTAGGATGGAGTGGGCAATATGTTCCTCCAGATGTTGTTGGACAGTAGCACCTTCATTCTTCCCCATTAGATGGGCTGGCTAGGGCTGATGGGATCTGCAGTTCAACAACAACTAGAGGGCCACACTTTACTTAACCCTGCCCTAGATTGAATGGTATATTCTTTCTTGCTTATTCATTTATTTAAACAGAGTCTGGCGTTCTCTTTGCAAGTTACACAGAGGTAAGTCCCACATACATCTATATAACTCACTTTATTGTTCATAGAGAAGGTTGGAATTCTCTGCTTCCCTGACTTAATGACCAAAACCTTTGAACCCAGCTTTTATTTGTGCTGCCCATCCTAACACAGCCATATAGTGGTCAGTGGGGAGCATCAGGTGCTAATGACATTATTTTTTGGACTATGACTTCTGGAAAATTCCTTGGAGGTCCCATAGGACCTTCATGATTTGTGTGTCTGCTAGAAAGACACAATCAGATGCTCCTCAGAAAACCCTTACTTTCCACTGGCCACTATATGGCTATCTTGAGGGTAGGGAGCATGCAGAAGATGGGTTTATTACAGGAAGAGGAAATATGGGCCATTTCCACATTACAGTGTTCTAGTGCAATTATTCCAACATCATGTGGAATTCTGGGGTTTGCAGTTTGCTGAGACCAAAGAGCTCTCTGGCTGAGAATTCTAAACACCCCTCCCTAAACTGCAAACCCCAGGATTCCATAGGATGTTGAAAGTAAAATAATAGCACTATAACAGGGTAGTGCGGAAATGGCCATGATATAGTTCCTCCTGTGGAAATGTTATGCTATGGATCAGCCAGAATTTACCAAAATTTGCAGACTACAAATGTGGGAAAGAGCAGAACCAACAGATTTCCCCATACCAACTATAGATGGGTGAAAATTTTGTGTCAGTCAGATCAGACATTGCCAAAATTGGCAAAATTTGAAGGTGAGAGAAAGCAAAACTGTCAGATTTGCTCATGTCGTATGGATGAATGAGAATTTTGTTTCAGTTCACTTTTGTTCAGAATATACCAAATTTTTCAAAGGTCAAATGTGGGAGAAACAGAAACTAGCAGATCACTCCGCCTTAGGTATAATGGAAGCAGTGATGCCTGTGCAGTCTTTGGCTTGAATCCTCTCAGCTAGTCACAACTAGAGCAGACCTACTGAATCAACTGTTGACAAGTGAGTCAATACATAGGCAAATCCAATTGTTTCAGGGGTTCTGCTCGGGACTAACAATAGGGTCTGAATCATTATTTCCCATGTGTTCGCTCATTTTGTTAGTCCTGGCATAATTTCTGTTTACAGGTGTTGTTTTTTTCCAGTCAATCACTTGAGCAATGACTGACACTTGATGCAATTTTGATTCCTTCCCCCCTTTTTGTCCTGTGACTTTTGAAGAACTGTGATTTGGAAATATTTGTATTTATTTATTTATTTATTGGCCAGAAATGAAAGGAGGCACGGGTGAAAATATTGGCTTTCATCCTTGTGGCGAACTATGAGGGCACAGGTTAGACTTACATCATCACAACTCACCTTTTTAATCATTGCAGAGGTCAGAATTCACTGTCAACCGTGCAATGACCAAAATCTGTCTTCCCAAACCACCTTTTCTTAGCTACATCCCCCAGAACCCAACAATTTCCCTGTTGGTGGAGGGCAGGGGGAGCAGCAGACATGCCTCTAAGTTTTTCCCAAAAGCTAGATGCAGAGCAAGGCCATCACTTTTTAAGGGACCTTCAGAAGACCCCCAGAGGTTGTTTGTCACTGTCCCTCCAGCTGTAGGAAAATAGCTGGACTCTTGCCTGATGCTTCTGCTCTCCATTGATATGGAAATGGCTAGGCTGGTAGCCTGGTTTGGAGGTTTCATGAGAGACTAACCATAGGTGTCTCTGTGGGGGTGGGGGGGATGAGGGAATTGCCATGTGAAATAAGAATTCTTCCCCTCCCCCCATTAAATTTTCCTTCAGTCCCAAAATTTCTAGCATTGCAGTAATTTAAAATTTCAGCTGAGCATTTAGAAATGCAATTTAGGCATCCAAAGGAAAGAGGTAGGCAAAGTGACCAAGGGAATGTGAACACAACAAATATAAAGAGTTCCGGAGAGGAATGATTTTCAGGATCTCTTTTTCTGCAATCCTAGAAAGGGGTATATTGAAGGGAAATTTCATTGAGGAGGAAGAATTCTTGTTTGGAGTGGCAATGGACCCATTTTGCCCTTTCCCTCTGGCTGTGCTACTGCAAATAATGTAGATAAGTCTCCTAGCTACATCTCCTGATGAAGGATCACAGAATCTATTTTTTTTATTTCAGTGTGTGGGTATACACAAAGACATACACACATACATATTCGTATATATGAACTTACCAAAACTGGGGGATTTATTAAGAAACAAGATGGAATTACGTTGAAATCTATTAAAACAAGAACTATGGAATATGTCTGACTTTTCAGTTGGGTCATGTGAGTTTGCCAGCCAGAAAGGTGATCTACAGGCTTGGCCCACAGAAAAGCTGGGCTATTGGTCAATGCAACACTCCTTCTGATTGGCTCAAATGTTCTAGATGTGACTCACCTTTCCTATTATAAGATTATTTCATAGAATCATAGAGTTGGAAGAGACCACAAGGGCCATCGAGTCCAACCCCCTGCCATGTAGGAAAACACCATCAAACCACTCCAGACGGATGGCCATCCAGCCTCTGTTAAAAACCTCCAAAGAAGGAGACTCCGCCACACTCTGAGGCAGCATATTCTACTGTCAAACTGCTCTTACTGTCAGGAAGTTCTTCTTAATGTTTAGATGGAAGGTTCTGATTTTACTAGATTAATATCAAAACCTTCCTGTAGGTAAAATCCAGCACTTGGAAAAGTTACTTTGCTGGACTACTACTCCCTGGCTGCAGTCCAATATGCCTTTAGAGTAGCATAAATGTCCTCGTGAATAGATAAACCATGCCAGCACTACACAACCCCATGTAGAATGGTGATATTGCACAACACCTGCCAATGGGTGCCATTGCGCAGCGAGCAATGCGCAACCACAACATTGCAAAGCAAAATGCACAGTGCCCAATCACAATGCTCAATGTCACTGTATGTTCAACTCCACTTCTGCTTCTGTTTGCAAAATGTGTACATTGTTATGCAAATAATTCAGCCCACATATGTGGCACGATTCATGTGCATGTATGTCACGAACAGGATATTGGATTCTGAATCACCAATAGCCACGATGATTCAACATTGCTGAGCAATCCTGGATGTGAACTTTTCCACCTGATTAGGACTTAGTCTGCTCCCAGTGTTCATAAATAGCTGCTGAGGTGGGAACATAAGGGAGCTGGGAAGGTCTATGCCCCATAGTGCATCTGATTCCTGTATCTTCCTCCAACTGAGTAGTTAAGGAAAAGCTGTAGTGGGGCCTGACATTCCAGGAGATCCCTCTCTGTTGCCCAGATGTGATTTCAGAGCAACATGATGCTTCTGACCAATGATTCTTTAACTTGTTTCCCCTAGACGTACAAATGGGTGGGAGATTTATACACTGCTATGCCTGAGGCACTCAGATCAGGACTTGGAAAAATTAAAAATTTTGGACTGCAATTCCCAGTGGCCATGCTGGCTGAGGATTCTGGGAGTTGCAGTCAAGAAAGGGTAATCTTTCCCAAACCCTGGCTCAAACAATGCAGTGGGCAACTGCAGGTTGCAACTATCAGAATGAGGTTACAGCTGCCTCCTCCCTTTGGCTGCTTGGCAAGAAAGTATTTTCCTCTTGGGGTGGGACTTCTTGAACCCTTTGGTCTCAGGAAAAGCTGCACGCGCTTGCTGCAGACATCCTGCACAGGAAATTATGTGGGTGTCGTGTGGGTTCTCCTCCCTCCCCCTTGTGCATTGTGCTCATCACCACACAGTGCTTATGAAGATGAGAAGGGGATTCCAGACCCTTTTCCCCAGGCCTCAAGGGATGCCTGAGCACTGGTGGAAGCACAGACATTGCTGGCTCTAGCACTGGGGCATCTGAAATGGGGGGGACATGGGGGCTGGAGGCTGTGTGTGGCCATGTGTGGAATGTGCTGAGGGCATGCTTCTGTTATAAAGCTTGGAAATCAATAATCAGATTTGCACAGTGCTGCACACCCCCACCCTTTCATGAGGAAAATCAGGACACGTGTGGCCAAGCATCATCAGAGTGTGGTCATGATGACAAAAGTTTTTAACGAGGAAGAGCACACAAGCTGGGAGAGGTTGTAGCTGTTTGCTTTTGCCTGAACCTACAGGGAATGGCTAGATTCTACCCCTTCCTCTCTGTGGCTCCCTGCAGAGTTGAATGCAATTTACTTTTGCACTCTGTAGCAACTGAAGTATGCTGAGGACAAAGGGGGAGGAGGAAAGAGAAACTGAGACATTTTAAAGCAGCTGAAAAAGTGGGACAACAGAAGATTAATGTGAACAGTCCCTAACAAATCAGGATAGTTGGAGGGTATGATTGTGTACTGGTGAGTTACTTCCCACCTTCTCCACAAATGTTAACAAGTTAACAAGTTAGTTAATTAACAAGTACTAACTAGCTAATTTGTTGGAACTCTCCATCAGTTTGAAAGTAACTTGTTAATTTTAATTTGCCATGTGCTGATCAGGCTCAACTCATTAATTCCTTGGTTAACCACACTCTCTGACAGAACTAGGACAGAGCTAGCTAGTTTTAACTTGTTATGTGGTAAAGAGGCAAAACTAGTTAATTTATTGGTTGAGCACACTATCAGAAGTGGGAAGTAATGAGTTAATTTTAACTTGGTGTGTGCTAATTTGTTTTCCCCTTCTCCCAATGAGACTTAACAAGAAAATGTGCTGGTTAACTGCATTCATTGTTTCCACAGTGCAATGAATAAGGTTTTGCCTGTTTGTTCCTTACGGGATGGTTCTTATAGGAGGTGGAACAACTGGAGAACACTGAGTCCATTTCCGCACTAGACTGTTATAGTGCTATTATTCCACTTTCACCAACCTATGGAATCCTGGGACTGGCAGTTTAGGGAGGGGCCCTGAGGGGCCTCAGGACCCCTCCCTAAATGGCAAACCTCAGGATTCCATAGGTTGTTGAAAGTGGAATAATAGCACTATAACAGTCTAATGTGGAAATGGCCTGAGACTGTTAGAAACTGGAGATGGAAGGGATTGAACTTGGAACTCCTGGCTTCTACATGCAAAACATGTGCTTTTGCATTAATCTTTGCAGACCACACTTCTAACTGAAGGGGGAGGTAGAAGGTACAGGCATTCAATAATGCAGAAAGTACTTTGCGTGTGCTCAGAGACACTCAATTTGTGATTAAGAATTTCCCACCCTTCATTTAGAAGCTGGTCTTTTTAGCCACTTGCTGTGCATTTCAGTGTTTTCTAACTGAAATAAACATATTGTTCCTTACTCACATTTCCCATTTCATAGTATTAAAAGCTGAATGAACAGCATAAATGAGGGTGTGAATCAGTGGCAATGAAAAGAAGAGAGATGACAATTGGTGACACAACTTAACTGCGCAGATCCCACACTTTAGGGCTGGCATTCCCCAACCTGTTTCCAGATATAGGGCATGGTGAATCTCACCACCCAGGTCATCAGTGAGCTTATACAATTTATAGTCCAACACACCTGGAAAATGCAAGGTTGGTGAAGGAAACTTCAAAACTACACAACAACTGTTTTTGGAAAGTATCAAATAACAAAATATGCTACTAGAAGGCAACTGTGACAACACCACAGGCTATAAATCTCATGGTTTCTTTAAAACCTTATTTAACATGCGGGTTAACAATAATTCCACAAATTGAACCCTATCCCTCCCAAGATTAACAACAACAAAAATTCCTCACTTTTACCTAACTAAAGTTAATGATAAATGTTTAAAACATTTCAAGCTCTACCTCATGACAATTCCATTAGTTCCCTCCATTATTTGGGCAGTCTGTGGGCATTATCAATAACACAATTCCCAATTGTTGAACTGTGGTGGCATTTCCAAAAACATCTGTGTGCCTGCAATTTCATGACTGTTTCTGTTTTCAATTAGTACTTTGCCCCTCTCCTTTCAAGTTACGCACGCATGGTATATGACGGTGCATCTTTAGTTCTGGCATAATTGTGTGAGTATAGGATTGCTGTGCCCATCTTTCAGACTCTCTGACACTTGTGAGCTAATAGTTATCGGAAAACAAGATCTCCGGTAGAGCTGCAGATAAATGGCATCTCAAAATATGAGAATGTGAGCGATGAAATCAGAGGGACTAATTCACCAAAATACTTTGGGAAGCAAGGGGAAGAGAGATTCTTCAAATGTTTCTCTGGAAGGAATTGACTATAAGCAGTGGCCATAGGACAGACTTTTGATCCTAATAATTTTGCCTTTTTTCACACTGGTCATGCAACTGACTGCAGTTTGGAACCAGTCTCACTTCTTGCATACTCCACAATTTTGTGGGCTCTGTGTTACACCTTCCACTTTGGCCTGGATCTAATGTCATTTTGGAGCATCACTGAGGGAGATACAGCATTTGCCATGAAATAATGATGGGGAAAAAATATTCAGAGACAATTTGACAAGGTCACCTTCTTTCTTTTTTGGTGGTGGTGGGTATGATTCTTTTTTTTAAAATGCCAGATATTCTTAGTAAAATATGTCCTCTGAGAAATTTCTCTCAAGCTCCAGAGGAAAGGTGAACTTTTATCTTATCAACGTCTCCTTGTGTAAAACAAGCTTGGTTTTTCATCCTAATGAGAATTTGGTGAGAAAGCTGTGTCCACCCCCCCCCCATAATATTTCAAAGAAACGATTTTTTCTTTTTACCCCATCTTCTCCATAGTCATCACTTTGATGATATCTGTTCTGCATAAGAGTGAAGCTCCTTCCCGCCTTAGAAGCCACACACCAGATCCCTCTCTACTCTGTGACATCTGGGTTTTTTCTTCTTTTAGGCCACACAGTCATAAAAATGAAATGTGGTGCTTTGCAGTCATTTCTTTACAGCTTAAACCCCAAGCTGGCTAAAAATATAATGCCAAGGTCTAATAAGCACTGCTCACACGAGATATTTCTGTCTGGGACTGGGAACTGAAACTCCTCTGGCTGGTCATGGGCTGTCTACTTCTGGATCAGGTGACTGAATAAACATGGTGAGAACACACCATCTCTCCCCTCCCCACAACTGCTTTATTTTAATTATTAAATGTTCTTAACCAAAGTTACAAGTATAGTTAGTTTAGTTTTTGCGGTCCATAGACACATTAGTACAACCAGAACTGAAATTATATCATATTAGATCAAAATAGTAAGAAATTTAGCACAGCATAAGCACAAAAATATAGTCATAATAATTGTAGACATTCTAAATACTCTGACCATATAAAGAGAGTTGCCTTCTCTCTTATCTTAATTATCATTGACAGAAACTTGGCAACCAGTAAGATTACATTAGAGCATCAATCCTCCAGTAGAATTTTAACATAAACATTAACATCTGATTGACCTGGTGAATTCCTAAGTAATGGATGAATCAACTGTTGGCATATCTGATTATAAAAAACACAAGATAATAAAATGTGCGACATAGGCCATTTCTTCACTAGAGTGTTTATAGCGCTATGATTCCACTTTCAACATCCTATGGAATCCTGGGGTTTGCAGTTTCGGGAGGGGCCAGCCAGCCCCTCCCGAAACTGCAAACCGCAGGATTCCATAAGATGTTGAAAGTGGAATCATAGCGCTATAACACTCTAGTGCAGAAATGGCCATAGTTTCGGCCTCCTGAAAACCACAGGGACAAAGCCTCAAAGAGAAAGGCAATCCAGCATACCTGCCATAAAGCACTTTTTGAAAGGAAAGCATCATATCTGATCTTAGTAAATAATATATGGTAATTTGGAACAGTCAAATTCTTTATATAATCATTCAGAAGGAAAGATCCTGTATAGTAAATATTCAGTGCACTCAGTAAACATGATGAAGGGGAGTGAGCCCAAAGATTACAAAAGGCTATATCCCAAAGTCTTTGTTTAACTGATTTTAACACCATTTCGTAGCCCAGGTTAAGAAGAAAGGAAGATGAGCGACCAATTGTGGCCACTTTATGGGCTATATATTTAGACCAACCACTAGTGTATTCATCCTGTGTGAAGTAATTAAGCAGGTCTTTACCAAACTTGAAAACAATAACCCTGGGACAAAATTTCATAGGTACCATCCATGCCTTGGTTGAAAGAGGGTGTTCCCCCATTTCAAGCATTAACACTAGGTTAGAAAGACATTTAGGAGTTTGAAGTAGCATTCTTAAAAATTTGGCCTGGGAATTATCAAGCTCAGAGATGATCCCTTCAAGCCAAATGGCAACAGCAAATTAGATACAATCTTTGCATTATAAACCTTGAGAGCAGAGGGTATATATTGATTCTCTTTTGTTATTATTTAAAAAAGACAACCTTAAAATAGCAGATTGACAAATATGAGGTTTACTGAAAACTGTATATCTTCTCATATCTATTTTACAAGCCCAAGGGATTTGAAGCTTCTAATCTGTTCCAAAGGAAATCCATCTAAACTCTATCTACAATGAGAAAATTTCCCTTCAAAAACTAGGATTTTAGACTTAGCAAAAGTAATTTTAAGTTTGTTCTCAGAGCAGTATTTTGTAAACTTTCCTAACAAATAATTAAGCCCTATTGTGGATCTTGAAAGAATTACAGTAGCATCTGCATAATGTAAAGAGGAGGTTTTCCTATCACCTAATTTAGGCAGATGGCTATTTGAGTCCATCAATGTAACTTTGAGATCATTCACATACAGATTAAAGGGCTGGTGCAAGAATGTAATCCTATTTTACCCCTTTCAACAGAAGTATACCATCATAGAATTTTCCCTCTGAGACACATCTTACTTGAAGTTGACTATCATTCTAAAGCACCTTAATTAGGCAAAGTCTAGTATTCATCAGAATAGTTTTCAGCTTTTCTTGAAGCTTAGTTCTGGGGATAGAATCAAATGGTGCCTTTAAATCCAAAAATACAGCAAAAAGCTTACCTTGCATAGGTCTCCAATATTTCTCTGCAAAGTCAGCAAAGACAAAACAATGGTCAGATGATGAGTGGCTTTTTCTAAAAGCTATTTGAGCCTCAATGAGAATGTTGTTATTGTTTAGGAAAGAAATCAAACTATTGAAAAGAAAATGAAAATAGCTCTTACCTATAATGGATAGCAAACTAATCAGTCTATAATTCCCAGGGTCATTTGCTTGTCATTTCTTATAGGTTGATACTACTATAGCTTGTAGTTACATCTATATAAATTTCACTCATACAGTTATTACCTATTACCCAATTATTACCTATGTCACCCAATTATTCCCTATTTACATTAGCACAAGTTACTCATTCACTATCACATCATATTCCTGCTAACATTTTCTAAGTCTGCCCTCACTAGCCTTCCCCATTTCATTTCCCATAATTGTGCAGCTTCTTCCCAGTACACTGTAACTTGACTTAAAGTTTTGTTATTAATAACATGGTTAATATGTCCATTCGATACACATCATAGGCCATTTGTGTACTACACTGTTATAGTGCTATTATTCCACTGAACATCCTATGGAATCCTGGGGTCTGCAATTTAGGGAGGAGAATCTAGAAGTCTCAGCCAGACAGCTCTTTGGCCTCAGTAAACGGCAGACTTCAGAATTCCACAGGATGTTGAAAGTGGAATAATAGCACCAAAACAGTGTAGTGCAGAAATGGCCATAGAGTTTTAATATTCATTCTTCTTCTGTAGGTAATTCACTATCTTTCCATTTTGGGGCATAAATTAATCTGGCTGCTGTTATCATGTGCAGCAACACTCTCCAATATTTCTTTTCACCTCTGAGGTCTGGACCATCCAACATATTTAGTAGATATAATTCTGGATTATATCTCTAGATTCATAGAGAAATCAGATTTTAGCATACTCATCATTAAAGCATGAATCTCTTTCCAGAATTTCTTTACTTTGGGACATTGCCATCACATCTGATAATAAGTTCCTGTTTTATCTCCATACTTCCAACCAATGTGTTTTATCTTTTTTATAAATGTAAAGCTGCTTTTTCTTGCCATGACGAAGCACAGATCTTAGTAAAAGGAACTGTTCAGCCATTCACATTCATATATCATCAATTATCCAGAGGACGCATAGAAAAGGTGAACTTTAAAACACTTCAAATGCAAAATTTTTCTAGAATCAATTGTGTACAAGCTCCCTTGATGCAGAATGTTCCTTTTTTAACATGTATAGTCTCTTCTTGACAACAACAATAATGACCCCAAAATCTCAAGAGCTACTAAGGATAGTCCCATTTATGGAGTTCACAGCTCCTTTGTGGTTGACAGCAATCTTACTCAAAGAAACCTCTTCCTCTCTTCACTAGCTGAGCCACTCCCTAGTCTCCCCACAAATCTGCATTATCTGAACCTTTGCCCTTGTCCCCCCTCCCCAACCTCCAAGGAGACAACAGGTGTAGCATCACAAAAAAGAGTATTGTAAATAAAGACAAATTCTACCTAGCGTTTGTAGGTGTCAAGTTTTGTACAGGATGCCCCTTATTTAGGGATTGATAATCTTGCCCTTTAAAGTACAACCATCTCAGTTTTGTCCTTTTGGCTTCCAGGGAGATCGCAGGCCTGATTTGCCCTAGGACCCCTCGGGCAGTTCAGGATGTCTGCAGAACTCACCTCCAGCACCACATCTCAACTTAGTTGATTCTCTTGCTATTGGCCTTCGTCACTGACCAACTTTCAAAATCATACATAGAAACTGGAAATACAATGGCATAGACAATCCTTGATATTCAATTATATACTTTTGCGCTTGAGGATCTTATCTAGTTCTTTCAGAGATGCCCTTCCAAGTTCTAGTCTTTGTCTGATTTCTTGACTGCAGACTCCATTTTGATAGAGAGCTGAACCAAGGTGTAGTAAACTTTTGACTGTCTTAGTGTCTTCATTGTCTACTGCAAAGCTATGTAAATCATTTGTTGTCATTGTTTTTGTTTTCCTAGTATTCAGCTGTAAACCTGTCTTTACACTTCCTTGCTTGACTTTCTTCAGTACTTGTTCCAAGTCTTTGCTATTTTCTGCTAGTAGTATGGTGTCATCTTCATATCTTAAATTGTTGATGTTCCTCCCACCAATTTTCATGACTTCTTTGCTTTGGACGTATCATGGGAAGACATGAATCACTTGTTCTTGCTGTTGATGTGTGCCTTTCAAGTCATTTCCAACTTATGGCGACCCTAAGGCAAGGTTTCTGGGGCTGAAAGTGTGTGACACATCCAAGGTCACCCACTGGGTTTTCACGGCCAAGCAGGGAATCGAATCATGGTCTCCAGAGTCATAGCCTAATGCTCAAAACACTGCACCATACTGGCTCTCTCATGGCTCACTAGAAAAGACAATATCACTTGGCATGGTGGAAGGCAGTAGGAAAAGAGGAAGACGACATCACAGATGGATAGACTCAGTCACAGCCCTGAGTTCATAGGACCCGAGTCTCCAGTTCTCCAGTTTTCAACCTGGCAACTCTGTCTTTCAGGACTTGAGGTGGGCTCTGTATACACCATGCTGTTAACACTAGGCCTGAAGGCAAGACCTTGCCTCTCCACTGCTGCTTTGCCTTTCGTATTTCAATTGTTTCATATTACTGCTTAGAAAACCTGGCAACCCTGGTTCCAACTAACTTGAGCTCAAAGCTTGAAAAAATTACTCTTTTGGACTATAACTCTCAGAAGTTGTTTTTATGTTGCCCAGAACATAACCTTTTCAAGTTCTGCTCAAGCCTGGAAACCTGCAAGATAGATGCTCCAAGAGAAGTGAAGAACAAATGCCATTGAATTCATTCATCCAAATTGTGCCCTAAGACTCTGCATGAGAATTCCTAGGATGCCAGAAGAAATGTACGGATCCACAGCTTTTCTTACCAAAGAGTCTGCCTTGCTGTGTCTGGGAGGGAAATGGCTGCTTTTTAATCTAAATTTGCAGTCAGATGATTCTTAAGGGCCCCATGTTCTTCCCTGGTCACATGGCTAAGGGAGTCCAGCCATGCCAAGGGGAATTGTGGGGTGGGGGAAAGACATTGTGCAAGGAGCTACCGAATAGTTCCTTGCACAATGACCATTAAAATACACATGCATGTGTAAAGCACACATCTATCACCAACAGAATTTCAGTTGAATTTCCTGTGAACAATATATTCTTCTGGGCTTCCATGTGTGCATGTACATAGCTACACATGGATATGAATATGGAGAAGCACAGTTAGTTACATTTTGGGAGCTGCTAAGAGGCAGGGGATTAGTTGCGGGACCTGTCCCACTGAGTGGCTGCACTTGAACATTTGCTGCTCACAGCCTCACCTTCTACTAAAGGCCTCAAGCCTTTGTGAAACACAGCCCTGGCTGACATAAGCAAGGGGGACAAACTCCCACCAAGCCTTACATGTGTAGATGATGTAAGCTGCTGAGAGTGAGCAAAATCTAATGATCTTGCAAACTTTCCAAAATGCAAAAATGTGTAGGTGACTGCACTCCACATACATATAACCTGATCTCTGCTCAATATCATATCCAGAACGCTTAAAGGAAAGGAACTTGGGATGCTAGCTTTACACTAGGCCAACTTTGTTCACTTAACTCTGTACCATCTGCTCTGACTGGCAACAGACTTACATGTTTGCAGACAGAGAGAGATCTTTGTTCCAAAGTTTGGAAAAATTCCTTTTTTGGACTACCACTCCCAGAATCCCCAGCTACTATGGACACTGGCCATGTTCTCTGAGAGGCTCTAGAAGTTGTAGTCCAAACACCCCTGGCATCTCCAGTCAGCTACCATTTGATCTTCCTTGTTTTAATCCAAAGAGGACAGAACAAGAGCCCTTTTGGATGGAACACCTGTGCTCTGCCACAGAGTTATTATCTTTCCCTGCACTCCTCAGATCTCAAAATGGGTGTGGGAAAGCTGTTCTATACCCCAGGGAGCCACAAATGGAACAACTCATGCTTGTTAAATTTGCATACAAGGGCTCTGGAAATTATTTTGGCATGCAAGTCACAGGGTTCAAAGCCAGCAACAATGAAGAGAATTGCCCATAAGGACCACTAGATGTCCCCACACATCCACAGCCGTACTTCATTTTGTAAGCTGGTGTTTCAGGGAAGATTCAGCTCTTTTTCGGAATTCTCACTAAGAGCTGTTGTCACCTGTCATCAAGTTGACTTTGGCTTATGATGACCCTATGAATGAGTGTCATTCTGTCACCAACAGCCCTGCTCAGGTCTTGCAGGTCTTGCAGGGCTGTGGCTTCATTGATTGAGTCTGTCTGTCTGTAATGCAGTCATTCTTTTTTACTACTACTACTTTTCTACCTTACCAAGCATTATTGCCTTTTCTAGGGAGTCATGTCTTCTCACAATATGTCCATAGTACGACAATATCTGTTTAGTCATCTTGGTTTCTAGGGAGACTTCAGGTTTGATTTGCCCATTCATTTGTCTTTTCAGCAGTCCACAGTATTCATAGAACTTTTCTCCAGTACCACATTTCCAGTTAGTTGATTTTCTTCCTGTCAGCTTTCTTCACAAGCATGCACAGAAAATGGGAATATGATGACATGGACAATTCTAACTTTAGTATTCAATTGGATGGCCATCTGTCGGGAGTGCTTTGAGGGTGTTCCTGCATGATGGGGTTGGACTGGATGGCCCCTGGAGTCTCTTCCAACTCTACATTTCTATGATTCTATGATTCTATGTATCTTTATATGTCAGCATCTTGTACATAGCTGCCCTCCCAAGTCCTAGTCTCCTTTTGATTTTGTGACTGCAGTCTCTATGCCAGAGCTTTCCAAATGGTGTGCCAGGACACATTAGTAGTATGTAGGTGTGTCATCTACAATCTTGGAAATGTATGTTATTATACATAAATCATATATTTTTAAAAATGTATGAAAGGTTTTCATGAGATATGTTGTGTCCCCATACATTGTGTTATTCCAATTTATGTATGTGACTGTATCTCTTATAAGGGGTTAGTTTAATCTCTGGTTTGCTAGTAAAACTGAATTACTGTCTCACGAAATGATGCATGTCTAAAAAAGTGTGTTACCAACATGAAAAGTTAGGAAAGCTCTGCTCTATGCTGATTAATGCCTGAACCAAAGTATGGTAAATCCTGAACTATTTCAATGTCTTCACCATCTCCTTTAAAGTTATGTAAATCATCTAAAGTCATTTTTTTTCTTAAGACTCAACTGTAAACCTTCCTTTGAACTTTCTTCCTTGACTTTCTTCAGTAATCGTTCCATGTCTTTGCTATTTTCTGCTAGTAGTATGATGTCATAGGTATATCTTAAATCGCTGGACTTCCGGTCGCATGGCACGTGTGAGCAGCAGCTCGGATTGAAGCTGCGCAATTGCACAGCTCCGAACCGCCACCTGCTGGATTTCAGCCGCTTTTTTAAACACCCAAAAGTAGCTAGATGCCCCCCCTGGTAAGAGGTGTGTGGAAGAGGTCCGAAGGGGCCCCCATAATTGGTGTGTGGTTCTACCCGAAGGAGAAGAGTGGGAAACACCAAGGGATCGCAGGACCACGACGGAGCCAGCGAGATCACCGCGAGAGCGGCACAAGTGCCACCTCCGACTTTTAAAAGAAGAGGCCTTTTTTTTCTAAATTACAGTAAGCTATCTGATCTAGGGTTTGATTTCAAATATATCACATTTGGATTTGACTTGCAACAGTGTGCAGGAGCAGAGAAACAAAAGGACCCAGACGCGATGTGAGTACGTACTGGCTGTGAGTTTGTCTTAAAGGGGCAGCTGTTGTTTGTTTTTTTGAAGAGATTGCCAAATGCCTTTCCTGCTTTTTTATTAGCAATTGGAGTTTTTTTAAGGTTAATGAGAACTTGGACTTGTTTTAAGATAGATTTAGTGGACTGGATTGGACTAAGAAATAGTCAGATCTGAGACTGTAGAAGCTGCGTGGATTAAAGGATAAGACTTTTTGGATTTCTTAAGGAATTTTCTCTGCATTTTGGAATTACTTTTGAAGGGCAAGGACTTGGAAGAGAGCTGAACTTGAATAGTGGAACTTTGAGACAGGAGCCAAACTTTGTTTGGGATTATAGTTTTCTGTCTATGGTTTTTTCTTGATTGGTGATGGACTAAACCCACTGGAACATTGAATTCAGATTCTTTTTTTCTCTATTCTTTTACTTTGGACTGTGTGGATTAAAGGATAAGACTGTTTGGATTTTTTAAGGAACTTTCTCTGCGTTTTGGAATTACTTTTGAAAGGCAAGGACTTGCAAGAAAGCGGAATTTGTTTGGGATTATAGTTTTTTGTTTATGGTTTTTTCCCAATTGGAGATGGACTAACCTCACTGGAACACTGAATTTGTTTTTTTTTTCCTCTATCCTTTTACTTTGGACTTATTTTGGATATATCTTTGACTACCTGGAATTTGAGAAGACTGGCAAGTACTTTATGACTCTGGAAGTCTGACACTAGAGGTTTAAGGACATTGAGAAATGCTTTTCCAGTTCCTGATTTTTGAGAACTGTTTTTGAGCCATGATTGTTGAGACTACAGAGCCTGTGCTGGAAGGACATTGTAAGCAGAACACCCTCACTCCCATGAGATGGAATGGCTTGGAATGTAAACGACGGCTTAGATATTGAAAGATCTGTGAGCAGGCCAGAGGAACGAAAGTACAGTGAGCTGCAGTTGGGAGGGGGGAGTGAGAAGTGAGCTTAGGCACAGGGCATTGATACAGAGAAAGTGATTTAACTTCCTGTTATAGTAACGTGTATATAATTCGCCTGTAAGCATTTATATAGTTGTATTAATAAGCCTTATGTACAGCAGCTTATATATTAACAATGCTAGGTATTAACTTGGATACTGATTTTGAACACTTATATGCATTGATTTCAATAATTATTATTTAGAGAGATTTTATATCATTAAGTATATCTGTATAGTTTGTATACTGCTATTCATATAAGTATTTTAATAACAATATACTGTTACAGTTTGTTGAATGATGTGATATAAGACACAAGCATTAATAGTATTTAACTGACAAGGAAAAGATAAACCAGGGAATAAGATACTGTCAACAGAATGGAATCCAGGTCAAAAAGAGGAGCAGCTGCTGCAGTAACAACAATTCAAACTGCCAGACACACATCAACTGATATACCCCAGAAACCAGACTTCATGGTGCAAATGATGAAGGAGATAAAAAATATCAGAGAAGATATCAGAAAAGATTTAAAAGAGACAAGGAAGGAAATGAGAACTGATATGAAACATGAAATGGACAAGTGGGGGGGAAATTAGAAAACTTGACTAAAGAAGTAACTACATTGAAAAAAGACACTAAAGAATTAAAACAACAAGTTAAACAGCTTGAAGCAGAGGCCACGGAGTTGAAAGACAAACACCAAGCAGAAGAAATTCAAATTACTGCACAGGAACTGAGATATCGCTTTAGGGGAGTCCCTGAGGAAACTGGGGAAGATCTGTATGCGAAGATGTTACCAGCGTTGGCAGAGTTTATTGACATCAAAGAGTAGAAATTGGAAATGTGCATAGACAGAATGTTCAGAGTAACTTCTAGAGTGGCTAGAGAGAGGAAACTTCCAAGAGATATTATTATAACATTTACCAGGACTGTAATGAGAGATGAAATATTGCAAAGAAGCTACGATGGACAGCTGAAGATTGAAGATAAAGGTGTGAGAATATTTAAAGACATACCATTTCAGATATTAAAGAAGAGACAAGACTATAAGCCATTGGCGAATCTCCTGGTAAAATATCACATTAATTATCGATGGGAGAAAATTGAGGCCATTTCTGTCACTTATAAACAACAGAGACATAGAATCAATTCACCACATAAGGTGAAGGAAATGATGGAAAGACTGAAGAAAGACTTTCAGAAGACGAGTCTGGAGGAAGGGAAAGAAGAGGAACAACAACAAGAAGAAATCCAGCAGGAAGAAGGTGAACTAGCAGGATATCAAATAAAAGATTAATCTAATTTTAAAACTATAAACATTATTAATAAAAGGGGCAAAATGGATAAACTGGACTTTAGGATATACTCTTGGAACATTAAAGGATTTAACTCTGAATATAAAAGAAGACAGATATTTCATTATTTGGAAAAACAAAACTTGGATGTAATATGTTTACAAGAAGCTTGAATTAGGACTCAAGACTTGAGATACCTTCATAAGCTGAAATTAGGCAGCTGTTATGCAGCAACGATTGACAAAAAGAAGCGGGGAGTGATAATATATGTGAATGCAAGATATGGCACCCATGGGGTCTTTCAGGATAGCAATGGTAAATACTTAGGCATAGAAGTTACAACTAAACAAGACAAAGTACTGATTGTTGTAATCTACACACCAAACGGGGCAAAGGGAGAATTTTTTTCCTAAAGTACACGAGGAGACACAGAAATATATGAGTGATACTGGAAACTTGAACATTGTTGTGTTGGGAGACTTTAATGGAGCGGTCAATCCAAAATCAGACAGATCGGTGCAGAAATTGATCCCCTGAAATAAAGGAAAACTACCTAAGAGCTTCTTTAACATGTTGGATGATTTGGACCTCTTTGATGTATGGAGGTATAAAAATGGACAATTAGAAGGATATTTTTTTTTCACATAGACATAAATCAATGTCCAGAATTGATATGATGTTGGTATCTAAATCGTTATTGTTGAAGGCTACAGATATAGACATTTTTCCAAATCTATGTTCAGATCACAACCCACTGCTTCTTAAGATGAAGATTAAGGATAGGGAAAGGACATGGAGATTAAATGATGAGGTCTTCAATAAAGAGAAATATATAAATGAAGTGAAAAAGGAGTTGATCAACTATTTCAGTGAAAATATGACACTGGATTTGACGATGAGAACTATATGGGATGCAAGTAAAGCAGTGATGCGAGGCAATTGTATCAGATGATCTGCAGAAATTAGGAAAGAGAGGATAAATACTGAGCAGCAAATATTGGACAAGATGAAGGAAGTCGAGAAACGGATGAGGAAAGATCCTTTTGATGAGAAAATCAGACTACAGATGAAAATTTGCCAAACTGAACTGAATCAACTTAATTTGAAAGAAATAGAACAGCAAGTACGGAGAACAAGATATAATTACTTTGAGCAAGCAAATAAACCTTCAAAGTTTCTCTCTAATCTGCTGCAGAGAAGACGGACTAAGAATATTATGTCAGAGATAAAAAGTGGAGAAGAGAGAATTACTAAACAAGAAGGAATAAAACAGGCATTTTATAAGTATTATGAGAAACTGATGAGTAAGATTTCTAAAGTGAAAAAACAGCAGGAGTTGGAAGAATACTTAGACAGAACAGACAAATTAAGATTTACTGAAGATCATAGAATGATCCTGAATAAATCAGTTTCTATGATGGAAGTAATGGAAGCGATCAGGAACTTGAAGAAGGATAAAGCTCCGCGACCAGATGGTTTTACGGCAAGATATTACAAGATTTTACAACATGAGATTTCAATCCCATTGCAAAGCACAATAAATGAGATTATAAAAGAAGGAGTACCAGACACCTGGAGAGAGGCAAATGTGGTGCTAATTCCTAAAGAAGGCAGAGACTTAACAGATGTCAAAAATTACAGACCAATCTCACTTTTGAACATAGACTATAAGATCTTTGCTTCAATCCTTGCAACGAGACTTAAAAATTTTTTGCCTGAACTTATTCATGAAGATCAGAATGGTTTTATACCAAAAACATATTTCTTAAATTATTTAATAAAATTTTTTATATTATTTCTTAAATAAGAACAGTATTGAATATAATTGAATATTACGAAAAGCATAATGAAAAGAAAATGGCCATGATATTTGTGGATGCGGAGAAGGCTTTTGATATGATAAGCTGGCCATTTATGAAGACAGTAATGAAACAAATGCAAGCTGGAGATAGGTTTGTTTCATGGATTGAAGCAATATACAACTGACAGAGAGCCCAATTGGTTATCAATGGAGATAGAACAAAGCAGATTGAACTGAATAGAGGGACAAGACAGTGATGTCCTCTGTCCCCCTTGCTATTTATATTGACAATGGAGATATTAAATAATAATATAAGAGGACAATGCTATAAGAGGAGTTCAAATCAAGAAATATCAATACAAACTTAAAGCTTTCGCTGATGATTTGGTACTGTTTCTTGAAGACCCCAAGAGAAGCATATAAAACCTTATTGGAATAATACAAGAATATGGAGAATTTTCAGGATTCAAGGTAAATAAAGAAAAAACAGTTTTGCTAATGAAAAACATGACAGATAAAGAGGAGAAAGAATTAGCACTTGCAACTGGATTTAATAAAGTACAAAAAACAAAATATCTAGGTGTCTGGATAGCAAATAGAAACAATGAACTATTCCAAAACAACTATGAGAAAAAAATGGAAAGAGATAACTAAAGATTTGGAGAGGTGGACTTCCATGAAATTGTCTATGATGGGAGAATAGCGGCCATCAAAATGAATGTACTTCCAAAGATGATTTTTTTCCCCAAAACCTCCCCATAATAACAAACAGTAAACCCTTCATACAGTGGAAGAAAGACCTGACCAAATTTATATGGCAAGGGAAAAAACCAAGGATCAAATGGAATATTATGACGGACCAAATATTTCGAGGAGGAATGGGAGTACCAGACTTTCAATTATATTACAAAGCTGCAGCATTCACATGGTTAAAAGACTGGATTGACTTACAAGATACAAGAATGCTTGCACTGGAAGGAGAGGACCTGAGAATGGGATGGCATGCCTATATGTTCTATGATAAAGTAAAAATCAATAAAGATTTTTCACATCACTATATCAGAAAATCACTTTTGAAAATATGGAATAAATATAAGAGTAAAAACATAAAGCAGCTACCCATGTGGGTATCCCCTCAAGAAGCTTTCTTTGGAAGATGGACGGAATCAGAGAAATGGCTGAGATATGAAGATATATTAGAGAAATCGATGACAAATGTTTAAAAGATCAAATCAAGAGAAAAATTGGAACAGGAAGGACTATCATTAAGCTGGTGTCCGTATAGGCAGTTAAATGAGAGATTCCAGATGGACTTGAAAACCTATGGAATAGAATCAAAACAAAAGACAGGAGTGATTAAATGGATCTTTGATAATCCACCTCATTTATTAGTCCATATATATCAAGAAACTTTAATACAGGAGAGACAGGAGGAGACTGTGAAATCTGCAATTATTTTGAGGGCGCAGAATATTGAACATTCAATTCAATTAGACGAATGGGAACAGAGCTGGAGAAAGACACAGAAATTTACAACGGCTCAGAATCTTAAAGAGAATTATTTTAAATTATTTCATAGATGGTATATGACACCAGATAAGTTAAAAAAGATTTACAATACAGGCATGGGAATGTGTTGGAAATGTCAGAAAGAGGTGGGAACAATATTTCATATGTGGTGGTCATGTACCAAGGCAAAGAAATATTGGAATGACATACACAAAAAGATGTGTGAAATACTGAAGGTTCAATTTGTAAAAAAAACCTGAATTTTATCTACTAAACATGACAAATGTTCTTGAGAATACTAGTATTAAGAGACATTGGTGATTAATACTGTATGTGATAACAACAGCCCGAATAGAATATGCCAAAATGTGGAAATCTCAGCAAATACCCACAATTGAACAATGGTGGGGGACGTTTATTGAAAACAGAAATGCAGATATTGTCTCTCAGAGATTAAAGGGGAAATTTGATGAGCAGACAAAAGCAGAATGGCAAATTGTAATGGGTAATTGTTGGGAACTGCGAAGTGAAAATCTCTGAATTACTAGCAGGGTTTATTTGTTTGTTTGTTTGTTTTGCAAAAAGTAAGGCGTAACTAACTTCCCTTATGATTGTAATTTAATGAGGAATAACACAATCCTTTTGCAATATAATTGTAACTATTTTTGTTGAGGCCACGTTACCTATTGCCACTGCTCCACTTTTGCTAAGGGGCAGGATCCTTGCAAAAGTGGAAAAATCACAAATATCAAAATGTGTCTGTGGGAAGTGGCCCAAGGCATGGGGATAGGGAGAATGGGCACTCAAACCACATAAGAGAAAGGAGAGGAAAGGGGGTCGGTATGGTGGCCCTATGCCCTCTCCCCCTTCTCCTTCCTTGGGAGTGTTTGTGGCATCAGGAGAGGGTTTGTGATGATGAGAAATCAGGGTGCAATCCTTCCTTAGCTGGCCAGGCAGTGGCAAGTGATGGAAGAGGAGGACCAGAGGTGGGTTTTTAAAGGGTTGCGTGACCTAATCAGAGCCACCAAATGGGAAGGTTCCCCTGGAAAAGAAGCATTTGAGGTAGAGGTGCAGGGATTGGAGAAATTTGCAAATAATCAAATCTACTTGTGAAAAATGTAAATCTTGGGCTTTTTCTGTTATAGTGCTATTATTCCACTTTGAACATCTTGTGGAATTCTGGGGTTTGTCGTTTACTGAGGCCAAAGAGCTCTCTCACTGAGAATTCTAAATGCCCCTCCCTAAACTGCAAACCCCATAGGATGTTGAAAGTGGAATAATAGCACTGCTATCAGTGTAATGCAGAAATGGCCTCGGAGACTATAAAAGTGATTAATTGCAAGTAGGAGACCTTAGAACTGTAACTAAATGGCTGTAGAGTAACGTTGAAAACACCACAAATACTCAATTCTTTATGGCTATCTTCAAATGTCCACTTAAAACAAACAAACAAACATGCTCATTGTTTAGACACTAAAGTTGCTCTTAAGAATGTGGTGTTGTTACTTTCCACATTCAAGCTGCCACCACCCAGAAGTATGGTACTAATGGCCAGATATCACATGACTGTTTCAAAGAGTCACATTTGGGATGAAAGGGGAGAACAAAGGCACATGTAGAGATATGGAGAACAATTGTCACCAGCCATATCCTGACAAAGAGAGGCAATTACTTTATGCATTTTTCAGGTCCCCCCTCCTTTAGTTTAGTATGTATGTATGTATACATGTATTTATTTATTTATTTTGCCTTTGTGAGGTTATATTTCATTTGTTCCATCCTATTATAAACTCTATTATGAAGTGAACATTTGGTTTTCTTTTTCAGGGTCAAAAAGTGTGCTTCTTGAGTGTTGAGAAGCCCTGGCAAGGAGAACCTTGGACTAACAAGAATCTTTATAGCTGTATACAAAATTCACATGTGGGTTTTTTGAGCAGAAAGCAGATTTTTTTTCCCCCTAACACATTCTGTTCTTTGCAAAATATGCAGCCAATATCTGTTTTTAAAAAATGCTGCTTTCTGCACAAAATAACCACATGCAGTTGTCTGGTGCGGAAAGTCCTGAACTGTGACTTGTCTTTGAAACCTGCAGAGGTTTCAGAGACTTGATCACAGTGAAAAGAAAACTTCCAAAATTTACCTGTTGCTTCCTTTGAGAAGAATATTGGTGAAAATTTGTTCTTAGTTTCTAAGGGGGGTCTGAAAAGGATTCAATCTGCTTCTACTGCTGCAAATTTAGGGCGTGGTTTGAGGCACAGACAGGGATTATTGTGTATACAAGAATAACCGTGCCCCTCCTTTGCACTGTTGTTTATACATGGCTCAACATGTCAAAATACTGTCAGTAATGAAGCAAAACAATTTTATGAACTTTGTGCTCAAATGCAAGACTCTTCAGTTCTTCTTATACAGGCAAACCAAAAAAAAAAAATCAAGATAACTGAGAGGGAAGAGGATTCTAACATATTCTTCTTTTGGATTTTCAAAAATTGGCAAGTAATTTTTTCCCCTACATTGTAAGAGAAAGTGGAAAATGCCTGTGTGCATAATGATGCTCAATTTGGTTGCAGCTCACTCTTTCTTTCTTTTTTACACTTCTTATGGTAAGATTCACAGAATAACTACAGTCCACTTGCATCATCAGATATAACTAAGATGATAAGAGTTTCGTTATTGTAGTTACATCTGACAATGCCATCCCTCAAGAACCAACCTTTTCAGCCTGGCAGCACCATGACCAGATCTAGAAACTGGAAATTACATTTGTGGCATTTTCTTGGTTGTAAGGCACCACAACTGCTTGTCTCAATGTGGCTTGTGATCAGAAGAGTGCTGTAGACATCACTGGTGCCCCAATCTTCAGAACGTTGGAAACCCTTCTGTTGGGGCACTGCCAGGCTGAAAATGTACATTTTGGGGGGTCATGTTGGGTCATTTACAACTGTAAACATGAGTTTCCAGCAGTTATGCGATTGTAAATCCATAGGAACAGGATGCCAGCCTACATCTGTATTTGCATCCTGCTCTTCTTCTGAGAAGATCAGCATATCTGTCACCTGATTTATTTGAGAAGATGGGATGAAATGCATTAGCTTATGAGAAGTTCGAGACAAGACATAACATATTACTCACAACATTACTTTCAAGCATGTTATTTTTGGATAATAATGTTACTAATGCAGTCACTTTCTAGAAATAATGCAACAAAACAGGAAATATTATCACTTTTTAAACTCAAAGGGTAATTTTTACTTGCTGTTCTTTAAAAGTTGCCTTGTGACTATTTCAGGGGCAATGTGGGATCTTTTTGGCCAACTGGGTATTTCTACAGGGAATTTTTAAGGGAAAAATATATAAAGTAAAGCAGCACTTTAGACAATATGTTATTAATGTGTCATTCTTAAAGTAATGAGTAATGTGCTGCTTGGAGGAGGAAAGAATGGCAAACAAATAATGTATTACTTGTTTTTAAAAAATGGCAGGAGCTTTGGAAAAGGTGATTAGCCCAGGGTCATTTAGTGTCAAGCAGGGATCTGAGTCTGGCATTCTTTCTATATTAATGTCCCCTATTAGTGCTGCTGAGGCATTCCTTTATGCAGTAACAATCCTGACCATTGCCACCGCCATTCAATTCCTTAAAAAAGGAGCCACAGTTCTTTCGTAAACTTTAAGGTGTAAAGAACAGCTTTATTTACAGATTTTACAGGATCACTGGAAAATGCTGAAATCCTCTTGCAGAACTGTAAATCTTGTCCAATCCCACAACTGTAACTTGCGTTCTACATGGTGTGACATCAGACTGTCCCGTGTTTTCTGTTTACAATTACATGCTTTCCATCTCTGCAGGCAAGTATACTGACTCAGAATTAAACTCCATGCAGCTGAATGGGGACTCTCCAGAAAGCAGATTTAGGATTGCTAGTTTCACAACCAGCAAACAGTCTCTCCAGTTGTTGTATTTGTGGGTTCAGTTTGAGTTTGGCTCCCAGCATGATTAAAATTGGTCACTTTCATTTTATCTTGGACAGGTTTCCTCCCAGCCATTAAGATTTGGTTCCTTAATGGTTTCCAGTTTTCACCATATTTGCACATGCTTACAGAATGATTGGCTCCATAAGGGGCCTCACTTACACGATCTCTGATAAAGTGCAACTGTCATTGTGCAATTAATTGTTTTTATGTAAGCATAATGCTCCAACAGGGTTCCAGCCTAAAAACATGGACTTAAACTCTATTGTTTGTCCTGGCTAGAGAAGAACCATTGAATCCATTGGATTTCACTATGCACTGATTGACAACAAGTGATTGAATGTGTCTATTCTAGTTGGGGCTAACCAAAAGGATTCCAGCCATAATGTTAAAGTGTGCAAGTAAGACACAAAACTTTGAAGATGCAGAGCAGGGGTGGGCAAAGTGCAGACTATAGGCCCTGTGCAGCCCCTGGGGCTGTTTATCTGGCCTCCAGCCCCCCTCCCGAGGTCAATTTTTTAAAAAGCACTCCAGGACTGTGGAGGGCATTTCCACCACATTTGGAGGTGCCTCAGGACCCCCAGGAATCAAAAACACTTTGCAAAACGTTTTGATGTTTTTGCCATCAAATGCCCTCTAGAAGATGGGGAGTATTTCTATCTACCTCCCAGAGCAGTGATTTCCAAACTGAGGTATGCATACCCCTAAGGATATAAATGAGGACATGAAGGGGTATATGAAAAAAAATTGAATAATACTGGGAAAAATATAAGTCATTCTTGGAGGATATCACAATCTGATGCAGTTCTTCATTACTATGGCAGTTGGTGTTCCTATCCCAGAAACTTATGGGATGGGGGGAATCATAGAGATAAAGAGAAGAGTGACACACAAGCTGAACTTCCAGCTGCTGTTAGCCCACAAACTTAGGCCCTTTCCTCAGGATGGTGGCATGACAATGCTTCTGCATGATGTCATCACAGTCCTGGCCTTCTTATGTTCCTAGCCATGTGATCACAAGGTATATAATTGACAGGAAAACTCCATCAATGGCTGCTGATCACATGAGGCTTCTGTCGCTGCCTGCCATGCAGAAGGGCTGGAAGCGCGATCATGCGCTTTCTTCCCCACTGCAGCATGGGAAGAAGGTTGGCTGCAGTGCAGAAGGAAGGCGCATGTCCCTCGTGCTCCCTTCTGTAGGCAGCTGGTCAGGTGCAGAGGAGAGCATTGGGGACATGCTCCCATCCTGGCAGAGATGCTGCTGGGATTGCAGCAGAACAACATGAGAGAGTGTCATCGTGCAGAAAAGGCCTTGAAAAGAGAGAGTCTTTCTCACATGCATAAGCACACACAGCCTCCTATTCAAGTTGCTGTGTCCCTAGCCCCAGCCACACTGAGTTCTTGAGCTTTGTGCATATGTACTCTTCTCTCCTTCTTCCTTGTATCCTTTGCCATGAGGAGAGAGCATGCTCAGTGGAGACATCCAGTTCTGCCCCAAATCCATCTGAGACAGGGATGCACAGCACCAGTTGCTCTTCCCCATTCCTTCAGGCAGAAGCAAACCAGATCCTGATATCACAAAGAGCATCTAAGTGGGTAACAGAACATGATATGATGAGGAGACCCCAGCAGGGTGGCTGGTCTGACACCCTACCTTTCCTTCTGTGAGTTTGGGGACATCTCCTTAGAGGCCACAGAAGGTTTCTGATGGAGATTTTCCCTTTCCCTACACAAGTGAAAAAAAGGTTGGGAAGCACTGGCTTAGAGGGACAGAATTAAGCCTAGGAAAAGGCTATTTTGAATCAGGAAGTGACTTCTACTCACATCCTATTGTTAAAGAATAGGTCGGGGCCTGAAGTGGCCAAGGAAGGCCCAAAGTCATGATGAAAATGTCCCCCACGTCCCCTAGAGAGCATTTGGGCCAAAAAAAAAGAAGACTTTTTGATTTTTTTTGTGGGGGGTAGTTTTGATGAAGCAATGTGGCCTTACAAGGTTTCCTGAAGGACTAATGCATCCCCCTAGCCTTCCACAGTTGTCCACACTAATGCAGTTTGAAAAAGAAGGTCAACATAGGGAAAATACAACCAAGTGTTATGAAATTTTTAAAGACACAGACAGAAAGTTTACTGTAGTGAAGCAAATCCATGAAATGGTCTTCTGACTGAGTATCTTGGCATCACCCCCTGGTTTCTCCATACCTCAGAACTCTGGTGTCTGAGCCTCTGAAGCACCTCATCTGAAGCCCAGCAACCTGGCACCTTGCCTCATTTTGTGGGCTTGCCAGCGGATCAGCCGGATGGCCTTCAAGCTGACATGCAAAAGGGTGTCATATCGGAAGACCAACTTGTAGAAGGAGTCAGTCATCAAGACCCCAGTGGGGTCAGCGTGCTTGAGAGCAGTCATGGGTGTGTAGATGACATTGGTCTGGTGACGAAAGGGTGGCTTGCCTGTGGTGATGACCTTTAGTGTGTGCTGTGGAGGAAAAGAGATGGTGGTCTTGTGAAAGTCAGCAAACCCTAACTCATCCTTCCCCACTGCAGGACAGACTTTCCCAACTCACTTCCATCAAAATACATGAACACACCTCATCCCCATAGCCCTGCTGGCTTGGGATTATGGATTTTATAGTCCAACACATCTGGAAGGCACTGAATTGGGTAAGATTGACCGAAACAATTTCCCTTTCCTTTTTGATGCTATTCCTCCTGTTTTAGACATGTCTGATCACTAGTTAAGGCTAGTCATTGATGATGATGATGATGATGATGATGATGATGATGATGATGATGATGATATTATTAGTATTAGTATTAGTATTAGTATTGGTGGTGGTGTTATTATTATTGTTATTAACTAGCATATATACCTGGCATTGCCCAGGATTTTATTTTCTCCTAGGTAATACTTGTTAGAAAGATTTCAGATCCTGTGTCTCTAATTCCCCAAACTGTCTTGTCTAGTACCTGTAACTTTCCCCCATATTCCCCAATCCAATCTGTATTCAGAGTTATTAACATAAGAGGTTGGGTTCCTGAGGGAATACATGGCCCTCCTCCTTGCTGCTAGGCCTCATCTCCATAGTAGCCAGTCTATTCCAGACAGACACAGTTAACTGAGGCCCAAGAGCTCTTTGGCTGAGAATTCTAAAGGCCCCTCTCTAAACGGCAAACCCCAGGATTCCATAGAATCTTCTTAGGCAGCCAATCGTATGGAGTCTGCCTGACACAAACAAGCTTTGACTTTTGTATATTAGATTAGGAATGGGAATATACAAAAACTAGTTGCAGAACACTTCAATATTCCTGGACATTCCATCTCGGACCTGAGAACACAGTCCTTGAACAGTTAGCTACCTTTAGAAAGAAGGTGGAACAGAAATCGGAAGAGCCAGCACAGTGTAGTTATTCAGGTGCTGGAGCAGGATTCTGGACGACAAGGGTTCAGATCCCCACTCAACCATGGAAACCTACTGGATGACCTTAGGTGAGTCACACTCTCTCAGGGAAGGCAATCACCAATATCATCTGTTTGCTAAGTAAACCCTATGAACTCTGTGAGTCAACTTGAAGGCACATAACTACGGGACAGAAATATACCAAATTAATGCAAAAATATAAAGATACATCAAAATTTCAAGTTTAAACTGTGATAAATGCTGGCTCAAATTGAGCTGAATTGACAATCTTTTCTTCCTAGAAGATTATTTCCCAGAAGTTTGCACAGTTTAAGGAGAATCAGTTGGATGCCACCCTTCTATGATCTGCACCTTCCCAGAAATAAGTACGTAAGTATTAATCCAAATTAGTTACTGCTAGATGATTCTATGCCATCCAGAGCAGCTCATAGTAGAAGGTTTTCCAGAAAGTAGAGCAACATCTCTTCTCCACAAGCAGATCAAACAGGACATGGATATATCTGCAATGCTATCTCCTACTTAAGTATGGACAACCCTTCAGCACATTTTTCACCTGATGGATGGTTCCATGGGAACTAGGAATTTCCTGCCACAGTTTTGACAAATTTAGAATTGAATAGCATTCTTCAGTTAGAGGATAGCCTTATTCCTTCAGGCTGCTTTAGCAGACTCTGGGCTCTCACAGATTGGTCAGAAGTAGCATGAGTTTCATAATAAAGCTCTCATAATAAAGCTCCTTAGTTGTTGTTGTTGTTGTTGATGCCTCTATGACCAGTCATTCTATTCTTATGGGGAGCTGTTTAAAGCAATTTGTTTGACCTGCACTAGGGCTACTCCAGAGGCTTTTATAAGGAAGTATGGTTTGCTGAGGTCATCCCAATGATGTGATAGGTGAAATCTTTGCCTGATTTTTTTAATGCCTAAAATTTTAATGGAGACGTGCCACTTCATTGATGCACTATAGCTCTATAACTTTCAAGGCCCTTCTGCACTACACCGTTACAGTGCTGTTATTCCACTTTCAATGTCCTATGAAATCCTGAGGTTTGCAGTTTAGGGAGGGGCATTTAGAATTCTCAGCCAGAGAGTTCTTTGGTCTCAGTAAACGACAAACCCCAGAATTCCACAAGATGTTGAAAGTGGAATAATAGCACTATAACAGTGTAATGCCGAAAGGTCCTCAGGGATAAAGAGAGAGAGAAAGGTACATTGCAACAATTGTTTGTTGCAACGTACCTCAGAACGAAAAGGGAAACCACTCATGGGCGGGAAGAAAATGTGGCAGCTGGCACCAAGAATTGCCAGATAATAGCCCAGGATAACAGAAATGTTGTTTGGATATTTAAAAAATGAAACCAAGAACAAGAGCAACAGGTATCGCAACCTTGCAAAATATTTGCTCCATCTGGCAGAGAGAGTAGGTGTGTATTTCAGCTGTACTCACTCAGCATGACAGGCTTTGTAATAGATTGTTGTAGGTCACAGCCATGTAATAGCATCAGATGTGCCTTCAGAGTTATACCAGAGTCCCTTGTATGCTTACAGGTAGGTGTGTACAAAGGCCTAAACCTTGAAATGCAAAGCTAAGCCCCCAGAAATGTAAAAGGCTTTGGAACTGGATTAGGAGGGATTATTTGTTCACAGAACTAAGTCATTTGCAAATAAGCAGGCTATTATAAATAGAGGAAAGAAACTGGAGCTAAAGTGAACATGCAATCATTTAGGTTTAGGGTAGTTTTAGCAGGAGAAAGGAGGAAGGCTGTGAAGCTGTGAGGCTGTCCCCATCTCTCTCATTTTTCATGTATTAGACAACTCAAGATATATTCTACAGTTTTGGGGTTGGTAGTTCAGCTGCTGAACAGTGTGAGATGTTAAGCACCACATAAACCCTTAATTATATTACCCAGTAATATTTATAGGATTCTAGAATGCTAACACACAGGTCCTTATCACACTACGCTGTTATAGCACTATATTCTTTTACTGCCATGACAACATCCTATGGAATCCTGGGATTTGCAGTTGGGGGGACATTTGGAATTCCCAGCCAGAGAGCTCTTGGACCTCCCTAAACTACAAACCCCAGAATTCCACAAGATGTTGAATGTGGAATAATAGCACTGTAACAGTGTAGTGTGAGAAGGACAAAAGAATAGGCTAATGCTATGGCCCTCAAGCTATCTGTTGTGGAGGGCTAGTAATATTTTAATTCCATTGTGCCAGGGACTGGTCCCATAGTTGTGTGCATTGGCTAAAACTAAAATCCCTAGAAGAAGTCTTTGAAGGAAATACAAACGGAGAATGTGAGGTTTTAAAACCAGAAGTACAACCAGAAACAGAGGCAAAACTGGGAGGAAAGGAAGGGAATTGGACATATAGTCAACAGTACAAGCAAATACTCATAAAAGAACTGAAATGTGCTGCTTTTACGAACCATTCCAGTTGAGCTGCACATGAAAGATACCACCTTTTTTAAAATGTTGATTTCAAAAAGGAATAAAAAGAATTGGGGGAAAAAGCAGTGAGTTAGCTGAAAAAATGAGTGATAAGTAGAATGCTATTTGTGTAAAAAGAAGAAGAGATAACCACAGCTCACAAAGTCACCAGTAGAATGACACTAATGATATGTCTAGAAAAGCCCTCAGTTTGTTCATTACTCTGAAACTTTCCCTTCAACCCCTTGCCTCTGAAACTCCCTGTCCCTTTGTTTTCCTGCCTCCCTAAATCTCTTCACAGTGTTTGTCCTGGCCCAAGAAAACCAGTCTATTCTGCCCCTAAACAGTCTATGTAAGATTCTTCTCCTAGCCAAACTGACCATCTTCCCTTCGCTTGCAGATACTATTGATGCTTTATTTTAAATGTTTATGTGTTTTTAATGATTTTATATACTTTTTAAATGTTAGACATTTAATTGTGTTTAACATTTTATTGTTAGGTTTACTTCTTTTTCTGAGCTACCTTGAGTCCCACTCTGGGAGAAACCTATTGCCAATATTACAACAGAAATTCTGATGTCAGCTGAGGAACCACCATCAACATATACCTCTGGCTTTTTGCTTCTCTCTCTCATTGTAGACTGGAACTTCAAGGAAGTGCAGTCTCTCTCCATAAATTGGGAAGTGGGCACTAGCATATCCCTTCTAGATCAGCGCCCTAGTATGTACATTTACTGTATATGTGCAGTGTGTTGTGGTCACCTTTTACAAAAAAAAATAAAAAAAATGAGTGCCTGTCTCCTCACACACAAACACACTATCAAGACAAAGATTTTCACCTCAGCCACGTCTTCTGGAGTCTGACCCAAGCTGGAAAAGATGGCCTTGGAATTCTTCAGGTAGATCTTGGTGAATATCTCAGCTGTTTCAGGATCTGTCTGGGAATAGTCGGCCTTTTCTGCATCTTCATAGACCTTCATCTCGAACTCAGTCACCACCGGGCCTGGCTCTATCAAACTGACACTACAAATCAAGCAAGCAAGCATATATACACTCCACAAGACAGTGCTTTTCCAGAAGACTCTTTCTGGTGAGTGTTGGCTGCCTTTAGAATCTTAGAAACATTAGAATCTGGGAATGTTTCAATTGTGGGGCTATAATTTGAGGAACGGCCAGCATAGTGAGCACATTCTGAGAGTTTTAGTCCAAAAAAGTAACTTTTCCAAGCTCTGGGTCTCCCCTTTTACTTATCTAATGCGATCAAAGAGGTCTTTGAGATCACAGAAAAGGACAAATCAGTCTTTTAATGTTACAATTATGGAAAAGATGAATAGTTTTGGAAAAGATGAATTGTGAACAGCCACAAAATGTTACTCACTTAGCTCTGTTCAGGTATTACTCACCATACTTTTTCCAACAAAGGAGCATTTAGCATTGCTCCCTTCCATCGTTGCTCTCCTCAGATGGAAAGCAATGTGTCTGAAGAGGAGAGATCCTCATTAGACAGAGGCTGTTCCTGTGAGCAAGAACCCTGGAAAATAGGAGCACTTGCTTGATGCGGAAAGCCTCTATGAGAACAGGAACCTCTTCTCTGCAGAGGTACTGCTTTCCATCTGAACAAAATGTAGTGACTACTGCCTGAACCAAGCTAATGTCTTACTATTAAATAATTCAGTGGTAACCACAAAACAGAATCAATTATTGAAGGGCCACCTGTTTTTGCAAGAACCTGCCTCTTCAGCCCTGCTCAGGTCCTGCCACTGGGAATGGATGGAGCAGTTGATTTCCAGGCTGCGTCAGTTTTATATGTGTTTGTTCATGTGTCCAATTTCCACATGAATTGTCAGTTTTAAAATCTGCATGAATATTTGCATTTAACACATAATTAACCATATACATTTGGACACAGTTTCTCACAAAAATACATACTGTTTTCTCTCAAACAACTCAATTCTAAGTGTACTCTATCCTAAAACAGGCAGTTTTGTACATTTCAATTTTTTTTTTTGAGCCAAAAGCCATTGCAAGATGCACACAGCTGTGAAATCCAAATGGGCCTGCTCTGCCCATTTGTTTCAGACATAGGAATCAAGTTGGTTCACTATGAAATGGGGGCATGAATTTATCAAGCATCATTAACTGCTGCTTTCTGAGGTAAGGTAGGTCCAGGGGTGTAGCTGTTGAGAAGTGAAGAAATGAGTGTGTTGCCTTCCCACATTAGAACTCTTCCCTCTCAAATAACATTTTCCTTTAGTTCCCAAATTTTTAGCATTGCAGAGATTCCGACTCTGAAAATGGTTCACATCTAGAACTCTTACACAAGACGGCATTAAGGTTTTCATAGGCCCTAAGCACTCTTGTATTCAACTCCACGCGTCACCTGCATGTACCACTAGAGATGTTTTCATAGGTCCTAAAATCCTGTTTTTGTAAGCCCTAAAATTGTCATAGGCCCTAGGCACTGTGCCCTGAAGTGCCTAATGGATAAGGCGGCCCTGCTCTTACATTTAATATGTTCGCATTCCCTTGGAAATTTTTCCTGCCCCTTTTCTTTGGATGCCCAAACTGTTTTTCTAAATGCTCATCTGAAATTTTAAGGTACTGCAATCCTAGAAATTTGAAGACTGAAGGTAAATTTCATGGGAGGACAGAGTTCTTGTTTGGGGAACAATGCACTCATTTTGACCCCCCCCCATAAATACATCCCAGGTAGATGCCAAGAGGAGCCAGGCCTTCTTCCTTGCACCTACCCTGCCTCTGAAACTAGGCATGCTGAAAAGTTTGGCAGTTTCAAGATATGCACCTCCTTGCAAGAAAAAGCATGCCATCTCTTATAAATGTGCCCATTTGTGAAAATTCTAATATGTTTTATATGCACAAAAATCTGTGCGCATTTTTTAAAAAAAGAAAATGGCAAAAAAATGGAAGAATTGAAAAATATACCCACAAAAATGGTCAATTGGGAATATTTACAAAAATGCGTATATTAGGAAAAGTATGCAAATAAAAGTGTATAGTTATGAAGAACATAGATGAAAAATGCATACAAATGTCCATGCAGAAGGAAATAACTAAATCTGACAACTTTATATGAAGAAAGAATGGGTTGGAAACAGAGACAAGATTCAGAGAAAAGCTTCCCCCATGCCCACAGTGCAGGGACAGCCAGTAAGGCTGGCCCTACCATTAGCCAGCCATATTTGGCTGTTAAAATTGTGGTGTCATTATTAACTTGTTATTAGTGTATTATTCTTATATTTTTACTGCCAGTGAAGGGAAGAAGTATGTACGGGATTTCTTCCTCAGGTACCAAAATAAGCTGGCCTTACATACTTTCAACTGATAAGGTAATGTTTGTTTGTTTGTTTATAGTATTTCTGCATCACCTCCCAGCCCACCAGGGCTGATTAAAACAATACAAAGATTTAAAAAAAATTAAAAACACATTAAAATGTTCTTTAAAAATTCTCCAAATCAGTCTAAAAACACCACCGCACTACTCATAGTTGTCTTCTGCTATATCCCAGTAGCTCATTGTTTTCAGAGAAATAACTTTCTGGAACTCTCTGAATTTCCTACCAAGGACTTGGCTGCCCTTTCTATGCCTGAGAGGGAACGGGTTGGTACCATTCACCCCTTGTGCATTGATTTAAATTCTCTGCAGAGTCTACCATATGGGAAGAGGGGCCACACTGCTCCAATTTTTAAATGATTTTCTCAGAGGTCCCCAAATGTATGTAAGTTCTACAGATCAAACTGAGTCATGAGTGGAGGAAGGGAAAATTCCCCTCCTTGCTTGCATCAGACCTGGGTTTCCTCATTCATTAGATTTTAAACAATTCTGAACATTCAGAACAAGAGCTAGTGCTAGGCCCTAGTACTAAAACTGAAAGGCATTAGGACTGGCATCTGTCATAAGAGAGAAGGCTTGCCACAATTAGTTGAACCTGTGTCTTAGGCCTTTTCCGCACTTTGTTTTTGCAACAGGGCAGAGCGTCCTCCAGTGAGGACGTTTGCACTTGGGGGCGGACTGGGTCCGGACTACTTTCTGTAGTTTCGGACTTCAGCCCGCTCCGGAACAACCAGAAGTGGTCACTCGCCATGCTATTGAAAGACTGCTTAAAACAGGTCTTTCAATAACGCGGCGCGTCCCACTCCATGGCTGGCTCCGGTATAGATTTGCAGGCTTGCACCAGCGCGAGCCTGCAGATCTTCCGGGGGCAGGCTTTAGGCTGGCGAGCTTCACCGGTTGGTGGAGAGCCTCCACCAACCAGAAGCCGCCATTTTTGTCCCCGGAGCAGTGTGTAGCGTGGCCACACACTGCTCCGGATCAGCCGGGATCCTCCGAGGGAGCACGCCAGTCCAGTAAGCAACAGAACAGGGCGTTTTCTTCACCAAGTGCGAAAAAACCCTTAGACTGGTACTGCTATATGGAGAATAACACTTGCTGCTCTGCCTCAGGCAGCAAAATGACTTGGGATATAGCACTGAAGGCAGGGGCCAAATTCAGCAGTGACACACTGGCAGGAACAGAGGATGTTGGTATGGTTTTGCTCTCTTTTGTTACATGACTATAACAGGCAAAAATGATTGGAAAAGTCTACACTGATAGTTACTGCTCTATATCAGGTGGGGAAAACCAACCCTAAGCCACATTCTAATACGTGCTGGTCAAAATCCCTTATGGTTGGATTTGGTCTCACCAGATCTATACCTTTTAGCTCCCATTTCTGATTTGTGATTTCTAAGCAGGCTGCACTTAAAATGTCTGGCCAATAAGTTTGGAGAGAAGGAGATAAATTTTGACTATATCAGTCCAAACAGTCCCTTTCTCCACCTTCTCCAGAAGGCTAATGCCCATTATAAATTTCTTCTGACCTTTGGCTCTGTGTTATTATTCCTCAATGTTGCCACCCCCATTTGCTAGAATGTCATTCCCATTCTGCTAGAGATTTAAGAAATGAATGAATCTTTTAGCTTTTCCTAGATTCTTTCAGTGCAGAAAGCTATTTCAATTTAATTTTTGTCTTGTCATACAGTTATTTTTTTTCTTTCACACTGCACAATTGTAGCAGTTTGATATGACTTTAATTGCTTGGCTATATCCCCTGGGGATAGAGTAGATATACAGGGCACCACACATGGTTAGCTATATACCATGGAATTCTGGGATCTGTAGTCTGATGAGGGCCTAGAATCTTTTGGCTGAGAATTCTATATACTATACCTCACAAAACTACAGACCCCAGGATTCCATAGAACAGACCCCCTGACTGTTAAAGTGGTATCACACCTCTATAATTGAATTAAAAAAAAACACCATTAAGTCCTCAGGGGGTTTCTGCTACAAATGAGAATGATTGCAACCCAGACTATCAGCACTTGGAGTTTAAAAGTGCCACTTGGCTACAACTAGCCACTCACAAGATGTTGAACTTGAGCGCCTGGACAACGAGGCTTTCACAGAAGCCCTCAATGGCAAATTTGGAGGCTGTGTAGATGTCATTGAACACAATGCCTGAAGAGAAAGAGAGAGACCAAAGAGAAGAGAGATGAAAGCCAAATTGGCCAACCCAAAAGGGTAACACATGGTTAACTTGCTTTTATATGCCAGGATTAGGGGGGGATTGTTTTTGATTTTACAATTACCAGCACAAAATCCTCCCTCTCACCATGGGAGAAGGGGCTTTAATCATCTCCTCCTTTCTGCGGTGCTATGAGGGCCAAATGAGACACTAGAGCCAAGATCTTGTGTTACTGCAGCACAGCATAAGTAACCACCAGTGGTCTTATGTTATACTTGCAGTCCCTACACTGGATACTATAGAACAGTGGTTCTCAACCTTCCTAATGCCGCGACCCTTTAATACAGTTCCTCATGTTGTGGTGACCCCCAACCATAAAATTATTTATTTATTATTTACAATGCCTCCCCTCCCCCGGCAAAGGCTGCCTCGCTGGCCAGGAATGGGGGGGGCAGGGAGGGGAAGAGGAACCGTGCATCTCCCCTGGGAAAAAACTCCGAGAACCCCCCCCCCGCCAGGCTCTGCTTCTGCTTCGCTCTCGTTTCCGCTGGAGGGGGCAGTGTGGGAAAAGTTTCCAGAGTGTCGACCCTGGCTAGGGGGGAGGAATCCCAGTGCCTTTGTCTTTTGCGTTGGGCACAGCTCGCACCCCGGAAAAGCGCCGCCTTGTGGCCCCTCAGCCCTTCCGCAGCACCCCCCTCCATGGCAAGTGGAGCAGGGGCCGTGGCGAGGAGGGGGCCTGCCCCCCGTGCTGCCACCGCCCCCCCCAAACTGGTTCGTCAGACGGGAGGTTCTCCCAGTAGTGGAGAAGGGGAGCGATTTCAGTCCCTTCTGAACAGGGGGCAGGAGGACACGAGCGTGTGGCTCGCGCTTGCACACCACCACCGAGGAGGGAATGGAGCCTAAGACCATCGGAAATACGTATTTTCCGATGGTCTTAGGTGACCCCCATGAAAGGGTTGTTCAACCCCCAAAGGGGTCACGACCCACAGGTTGAGAACCGCTGCTATAGAAGTTCAGCTAAGTGGGTCACTGGTAAGTCGACATGGCTGACATCACATTTCTCAACTGCAATGCAAATTGTGATGCACCATGGTACACATACCACATTGGACTTTTGTGTACTCTGTAGTGGGCCCTCAGGCTGTACTGCAGAATGCGTTATATGTGCTTTGTGGAGCACTAACTTTCCTTCCAGTACACATTGGTATATGTTCCTCACGTATAGCTCTGCTTCAGTCCCCAAAAGTTGAGGACTATATCCCATAAAACATTTCATGTGTAATGCAATTTATGCCTATACAAATCACTAATGGGGCCTAAATACTCTAAAAGCAGCAGATCCCATCTGTTCTTGGAATCTAAGCAGAGTCAGCCCCAGTTAGTACTTGTATGAGAGACCACCAACAAATCCCAGCACTGTAGGCCATATTTCAGGAATTGGCAAAACCACCTCTGTGCATTCCTTGCCTAAGAAACCCCCATGAAATTCATGGGGTTGCCATAAGTCTACAGGTGACCTTAAGGCCCATATACAAACATGTTATTAATAGGATGCTGACCCACGTACGTCACATCACTGGCTCCTTGCATAGTCAATTTTCTTTAACTAGTATGAGAAGTGGAGGAGCACAGCTAAGCTGGGTTGTGACCATGGCATGGAGGAGGGGCCTTCCTTCTATAGCAAAGCCAGGTGGGACTGGTTCCAGTTGCATGCTTGAGAAAAAGGCCTAAAGCCCCCCCCACTGATTGATAATTACTCTTATGCACTGTATATAATCCTTTCCAGAATAAGGTTCACACTCAAGAGACCAGCATTTGCCCCTAGAAACTTAAATCTAATTTTAACAGTGGTTGGGGGCAAACAAAAAAGAAGAAGGAAGAAGGTAGAAGGCGTTCATCAACAAGTATTGGTATTTTGGTTTAGTTAACTTTTGTTAAATAAATAAAAAAATATTTTGCACCTTTACTTTAGTAAGTGTGAAGTGGTAACAATGCCAATTAAATCTATATCAATTCCAGATTGTAACACAACAACATGTGACAAAAGCTTAGGACAAGAATGCTTCTGGAAACACTGTAAGCAGGGAAGTCCTACATATGCTTACTTAAAAGTAGTTTCCATTGTGTTCAATAGGTCTTATTTGTCAGTTAGTTTTGGATTGCACGCTTAAAGTTCTAAAGGATTGGGGTCCACAGGATGTGAAGGGACACTTTGTCTGGTATGTGTGAACAAAGCTACATTGACAAAACAAAAACAGCTTACCTTGCAAACCCATGACACTGCTGATGACCACAATGTGACCACTCTTCCGTTTCTTCATGTCAGGGAGGACCTCCTTGATCATCCTCACCACACCAAAGAAGTTGGTTTCCATGATGGCCTTCATCTCCTCAATAGACTGGCACTCAATGGGACCAATGAGGCCAACACCAGCATTGTTGACTATGAGAGATAGCCAAGAGTTCTGACTGTTAACCTCCTAACATCCAATGAGAGGAAATACTAAATAGGAATAGACCATAGGGAACCATGTCCTCTGACAGTGAAAAAACTATGGCCCTTTAAATATTGTTGGACTACAGCTCCCATAAATTTCTGAGCCTTGAACTTGCTGGATGTTGCTGATAAGACTTAGAATTTAACAACAGTGTCCCACTCTTGATATAATCAGTCTTTAGAAGCTTATTATATGGTCATTCTAACTTCATGAAGACATGGACATCAATATCCGCTGAACAAATAGTAGGGACCAGAGCTTGGAATCATGTTTTCAAAAAGTAATTAGTTACAGTTATTCCCAACATAACAAAAGTAGTTAATTACTATTATGGTGGGAAACACAACTTGTAGCTTGCTTGTTTCTCAAAAGTAATGAAATAGTTGCTTTTTAAACAAAGTTCTGTATGCTGCAAGCGCTTAGCTTGTAGTTCAAAACTCATAGCCCTCCTGTCCATCTTGCTGTAACATCAGCAGTCACAGCAGATCACAAGGCACAGCATGAGCCAATACAGACTTGAACCATGTGATATTCTTCCTCAGTCCTAAGTGAGGCCACATCTTGGTAACTATAAAAGTAACTGGAACAGCTGTAACAAAATCCACTCAACTGTGATGCCTTTATTGGGGCAACTAAAATGCACAAAATACATCATGCAAACTTTGTGGCTTCATTAGCTTCTTCATCAGACAAAGATATTAAAAATTACACAGGAGAAGAAATAATATTAGAGTCGCTGACCTACATTTTGTCTCAGATGTTATGTCTGTTATCAGTTAAGATGGTCCAATAAAGGTATCACTGGTTATTGTTTTTTTATTATTATTTTGGAATCTGTTGTATTTTGCTGCATGTCATCTACCCGTGCATATGTTTTTTGGACCAGTTTTAGCTACACTGCAGAAAGAATGACATCATCTCCTGTTAAGTTACAGTCTTTAATTATTTTTAACATCTTTGGCTGAGGAAGAAGCCAGTGAAGTTTTGAAAGTTTGCATGATGTATTCTGTGCCTTTGGGTTGGCCAATAAAGGTATCACTATCTTGTGAGTCCTAATGCAACTTAGTTATACTTTCGTTATCAGAAAAGGGAACTAATTGCAAGTCACTTGTTATTTATTTATTTTATTGTTGTTTATATCTCAGAGACAGTGAATGACCAGATGACCACAACATCATATAAAGATGATGTGAATGGCACATTGCAAGGGCTGGCTCAAAATAGTTTTCCATTCAGCAAAGCTCAAGATGGTGCCTACTCATTCATTCTGTGTATAGAAGCTGACTCACACTGGCAGATACATTTAACCCAAACTGATGACAGGACATC
The DNA here is from genome assembly GCA_948474755.1 of Ctenosaura bakeri. Lineage (NCBI taxonomy): Eukaryota > Metazoa > Chordata > Lepidosauria > Squamata > Iguanidae > Ctenosaura > Ctenosaura bakeri. The sequence continues at coordinate 152,075 of CAOLHI010000316.1, forward strand.
CTCCTCCAGTGCCCCTGAAAGCAGCAGAGAAGCTGAGTAGATGAAATACAGCTGGAGAGGCCATCTGGCTTACATACCTCAGTCCTCCAGCTACCTGCTTCTGAGCATCTGTTGTGCACAGTAGCTTCTTTACGCTACCTAATGGTAGACCCACCTCCATCATACACAAAGACAGGCTGATGAACATCAGCTTAGGCCAGAGATGCATGTTGTGTGTGTGGGAAGCTTAGCTGCAGCTCTTCCAAGTGGAAGAGGAAATCCCTGCAGAGGAACAGGAGCTTGAAGAGGAACTTGCATAGTGAACCCTTCTTTTACCCATCCATCCTTTTGCTCATGAAAAGTCAGGATTCCAAGTTTTGTTTCCTTCTAAAGAAACCCAGTTGGGGAGAAGCAGTGGAAGCATCTGAGACAAATGTGCAGTGAAACAAAAAATTGAGTGACAGTTAGGAGCCCACGCAGGGCCCTGATGGATCACTATAAAAGGCCTTTCTGATCCAGCACGTTGTTCCCACAATAGACAACCAGAGGGCTCTGGAAAATCCACTAGCAGGACATGAGTGCCAGAGCATCATCTCATGTTCTCCATCACTGCAAGGTACTCTCCTTACTTTGCTTTACTTGTAATTTCTAGTTATTCTTTCTTTCCCCCTTTCCACTGTAATGTCCCAAGTTCTAAACAATAAAGTGGAACTGAACTGATGCATATTTGCATCTGATGCTGACTATTCTGTTGAGATTAATATGTTGCTGAAGGTAATTTGCAGTCAACATGTGTAATATCCAAGAACAGCCCTAACTCGGTGGCAGCAGGTAGCTCCCATGTCAATGGAATGGTGAATCCATTCCAGATTTTAGTCCAAACTCTGCAGGAGCTATTCAAGGTGCTGAACCCTATATCCAGAAACCTGGATAGCTCCTGTGAGGTTCCAACTAAACTGCAGAACAAATTTGCTGCCTCATTGACATAGGAGACACCAGCTACCACTTCCACTGACTTCCATGAATCTTTCCAATCTCCTTTTAAAGCTCTCCATGTTCGTGGCCAAACTGACATCTTGCACTAGCAAATTCCATGGTGTGACCTGCACATTGTATCTGTGTGTCTTGCTCATACACTGTGAAAGTCTCTTCCTGATGCATAGGCAAGTCACCCCTTCAGTCTGCAATCATCAAATGATAAACACACACACTTGGGTACCAGCTACTGACAAACCTTTAAATAGCTGCCTCTTGGTCCCTTAACATCTGTTTCTATCCACAGAACAAATAACTGGATAGCAAAATGCAGAGAACAAGCCCAACTGATTAAGCCATCGTCCCTTCTATAGCAGGGATTTGCCAAGGATCTAAAGAACTGTTGGCTTCCTTGGGCCATTTAGATTCTAATCCAATCTGGAAGCTTTGAGATTGGCTCTTTGTAAGAAGAATAATCACTCTGGAATGGGCCAAAGCTGTACGTGCAGTGTTTCACATTGGACCCTATTGTTCCACAGTTTCAGAGGACAGCCCACCCACACCCACATCTTACTCCATTTATATCACTGTTGTCGGTTCCTGGTACCAGTGCCTGACCTACATATAAGACTCAGATCATAACAATGTGACCATGTAACATTGTCTCTCTTTTTTTTCTTTTTAACCTCAGCCCAGGGGTTGCAAAGCTAAAATGCTCCTTGGTACAGATCCCGATTAATTGAGGCTATCTCAGGATTTGTTTCATATAACCCTAAAAGTGTTGTTCACATTTCTTAGGTCTGTAATGTGAGAATATGAAACATTAGCATATATACCCAGCATTGCCCAGGATTTTATTTTCTCATACGTAATACTTGTTAGAAAGATTTGACCCCTGTGTCTCTAATTCCCCAAAATGCCTTGTCCAGTACCTGTAACTTTTCCCCATATTCCCCAGTCCAATCTGTATTCAGAGTTATTAACATGCAGAGTTTGGGTTCCTGAGGGAATATACTGCCCTCCTCCTTGCTTCTAGGCCTCATCTCCATAGTAACTGGCCTATTCCACAGTTTGACTGAGGCCCAAGAGCCTTCTGGCTAAGAATTCTAAACACCCCTCTCTAAACTGCAAACCCCAGGATTCCATAGAATCTTCTTAGGCAGCCAATCATATGAGGTCTTTACCTGACACAGACAAACAGACAAAATTTGACTTTTATATATTATATTATATTTCAGCTTCTTTGTCCTGATCTTAATAAATGACCTTAAACAAGGCTGTTTATTCTCTCAGCCTAAGTCTCTTCCTCCATCTATAAAATGGGAATATTAATACTGACCTAGTTTATCGCCACTAAATGCATGACGTTGCATGCCACCACCATCATGTATCCCTCTTGTCCCAGTGCCAAACCCACCCCACCCAGTAGCAAGGGAAGTGATGCCAGGGCAGCTCATCAGTCAGGAGGAATTACTCTGCATTTCGTTCAAGACTTCTACTGGTTACTGGGCTCCAGTCCCTTTAACAGACTGGAGTGGGGAAGGGGTGAGACTCAACAGGCGCAGCATTTTGCAACTACATAACAGTTTAGGAGGGAAGGAGATGCTTTGCCTACCTGCCAAATGCTTACCGAAGGTACAGAAACAGAGAGATTGCAAATGGCAGTCTTAGAAGGGACATAAGGAAGATATTAAATCTTTGGGCTATGTGAGTTTGGTTTTGCTTCCTTACCATATCCTTGGAAGAATTTGTAGAGCCCATAAGAAATTCTAGGCCTGGTACAAAATTAATACCCAGAATTCCTGCCCTCTTTTTTCCTCCCTTCCCTGTAGGTTCATGGGTGCACAAAACCTCTATGGGAGTGGTAGTTCTCCAGAGGACAAAGAGAGGGCTTGGAAAAATTACTTTGTGATTATGGCCATTTCTGTACTAGCTGTTATAGTGCTATTATTCTGCTTTCAAGGTCCTATGGAATCCTGGGGTTTACAGTTGGCCCCTCCCTAAACTGCAAACCCCAGGATTCCATAGGATGTTGAAAGCAGAATAAGAGCACTATAACAGGCTAGTGCGGAAATGGCCTATAATTCCTAGAACCCAGGTGGTCACAAAGAATCATATGCTTCAACTCTCTCTATTGAACAGGATCAGTCCCTCTTTTCTAGTTCCTCTCCTCAGTGGCACGATTGTGATAAGACTTCGGGGCAGATGTCCAGGGCTCAATTCAACAAAATGAGCAGGAGGTCCCCACAACATAGCAAGCCTAAAAATCCCTTGTTGGGTGGGTGGGTGGGGGTCCTGAGAGACTGTGAGCACAGAAGGACACAAAGGGTTAAACCCATTGACTACCACCATTACCACTATTAGCCACATCATAATAGAACTTAGAACAGTTACCTTTTGGACTACAACTCCCAGAATACCTCCTGTCAAGATGACTCCTTTTGTAATTAAAAGAAGGTTTTAAAAAATTCCCAAGCTCTGTATCAGTCATAATCTGTATAAGCCCTTCCTACTCCACACCTGCTATTTACTTTGAGAGGAGAAAAAACATTTATTCAGTTCCTGATTGTGTTTATGAGGTCATGCAGAAGCCACAATCCTATATTGTCCAGTGTAGCATAGTAGTTCTACATGTGGTACTACAGCTGGCTGTTTACTGACTCCTAGATCTAGCACAGAGTCCCTGCAGCCCCCCACTCCACCCCTTGGCCATTCTAAGCCTGGTGAGAGCTATGGGGAATTGGAAAAACATCTGGCTATTTACACATAACCAAACAGGAAATGATTAGATAATTACATCACCCACTGAGACCTTCGGATGGCCTCAGCGGACCTCAGTGGAGAATGTAATCATTTCACATCTGGCTACAGGGATGCAGCCAGACCTTTTGTGATCACCTCCTCCCCCATTCTCCACCAAACACAGAATGGCTGCAAGTTGCGCTTGAGCATTGACCAAAAAGAGACATACACAGGTGTAAGATTGACTTAGTCTGCATATGCCACTAACAGGATGCCACCCATAACATGGTACTTAGAGGACTGGGTCTCTGCAGCATCTGGTCTGCAAATTAAATGTCTGGGAATACGAGCACACCGATGCAGAAGCGCTGAGGAGTGCACAGAACACTCCTAATACACTCCAGCCAGTGATGTTCATTGTTAACAGTTGATAGAACAATTGTGTTTTTCTGGTATATCTTTAACTTAAAAGAAGAAACTCTGGTCATTTTCAGACTATGCTGTTACAGTGCTATTATTACACTTCCAATATCCTGAGCTTTGCCGTTTAGGGAAAGGCATCTAGATATCTCATCCAGAGAGCTCTTTGGCCTCAGTAAACTACAAACTCCAGAATTCCACAGGATATTGAAAGTAGAATAATAGCAGTATAACAGTGTAGTGCGGAAATGGCTCTTGTCTCTGCTGTTTAAGGACACATCAGTAAAGAATAAGTGACAGTATACAATGGATGGAAAAGAGGTTTCTGTAGAGTTAGATGGACAGGACTAGCAGAGAAGGAGAAATTGAGGGACCTCAGGTAGTATCTTTGGCATGGCAATATCAGTGTTATATGTTCATACTTTTTTTTCCTGTAACAATTTCCAGCAGAACTTAGAAATGTTAAATTTGCATTTATGTGTAAGTCCTAGACCATGAGAAGAATTTAATGCAGTAAACTATGTTAAAATTAAAATTAAAAAATCTTTGACATTACTAGGTCAGTAACAGTATAAGGCAATGAGAAATGGTAGCCATCACTCAAATAAGGCTACTGGAGTTGAACAGATTGTAACCTCAAAATAAATGCTGACTTACTTAAAAAGCAAGTTGCTTAAACAGCAACTTAGCCAAAATTTTAAACAAAGAATATGTATGTAATGCACCATAAAAGAAGATGAGGGGATGGGGATGGTTGTGTGTGCCGAAGTTCAGGGGCAGCTGGTTGGTCTCATACAAGTGGGATAAGAGTGAGTGTTATCTTGGGGTTAGGGTTCTCAGCATGTTAGATGGTTCCTTTAAAGTTCAAGTTAAAATTCACTGTCATAAATTTCATGTCATAAAATTCCATTGACATGGAAGCCACCAGCTGCCATTGTAGGAAGTAACGTATCCGTGGACCATGTCAACACAGGCCAGTATCTGAATATGTTCCAAGGCCCTTAAACATCTTCCCCTTTGCAGTTGCTTTGACACCTGAAATATGATGTCACAAACATATCTAAGGGCCTCTTGGTTCCATTGCGTATCCTTCTTTGCAAATCTGAACCCAGGAGATGGGTGAAGCAGCAAATGGTTTGGGTACTCACTTAGGATGTCAATATGCCGTTGGGGAATGCTGTTGATGCAGTTGCGGATGGATTTCTCATCACAGACATCCAGCTGTTTAATCTCCAGAGTTTTGTGCAGGGCAGGCCCTGCTGCTGCTTCCAACTTTTCCTTCTTGGCCAAGTTTCTCATTGTAGCAATCACTGGAACATAAAGATTTCATTACTCAGGCTGAAAATCAGAGCCTGGGAAAGTTATTTTTCGAATACAACTCCCAGAATCCTCCATTGGCCATGTTGGTTGGGGTATTCCATGGGTTACAGCCTTAAAGTAACTTTGCCACATTTTTTATTAGCAAGCTGATTAAATGTGTAATAGATGGGAACACTGTCAGATGGATCCATAATTGGTTGGAAAACTGTAATCAAAGAGTCATCATCAGAGGCTGTGTGCTTCAGACTGGAAGGAGGTCTTGAGTGGAATGCCTCAGGCATTCCTAGGGCCATTACACCTTAACATTTTATCAATGACCTAGATGACGGGGTGGAGGGAATACTTATCAAGTTTGCAGATTGCACAAAACTGGGAGGGTGGCTAACATACTGGAAGACAGGAACAGAATTCAAAGGGACCTAGACAGACTAGAAAATTGGGCAGAAATTAATAAAATGAAATTCAATTGAGACACATGCAAAATTCTACATTTAGGCCAAAAAAACCCCAAATGAACACTCATAGGATACATGGCTCATGCACAAAGAACCTTGGGATTATGGTTGATCATAAGTTGGATGTGAGCCAGCAGTGTGATGCCTCAGCAAAGAAGGCAAATACTATTTTAGCCTGCCTTCATAGAAGCATAGTTCCCAAGCTGAAGAAAGTAATAGTCCCACTATATTCTGTGCTGGTTAGGCCTCATTTGGAATCCTGTGTTCAGTTCTAGGCACCTTGTTTTAAGAAGGATACAGAGAGCCAGCGTGGTGGTTTGAGCATTGGACTAAAACCCTGGAGACCAGGATTCGATTCCCTGTCAGCCCCAGAGAACCCTGTGATAGATCTACCTTAGGGTCACCATAAGTTGGAAATGACTTGAAGGCACACAAGAACATCATAGACAAGTTTTGGAGTAGGTTCATAGAAGGGCAACAAAAATGATAAGATATGGAGAACAAAACAAATGAGAAAGGCTGAAGGAGCCTGTTCAGCTTGGTGAAGATAAGATTGAGGGGTGACACAATTGTACTCTTTAAATATCTCAAGGCCTGTACCAGAGAGGAGGGGGCAGGCCTGTTCTCTGCTGCTCCAGAGGGTAGGACCAGGTCTAAAAATCTGAAGTTAGAGGACAGTAGATTTCAACTGAACATTAGAAGCAACTTCTTGACAGTAAGAGTGGTTTGGTGATGGAATCAATTTCCTAGAGAAGTGGTGGGATTTCCTTCTTTGAACATCTTCAAAAAAAAGCTGGACAGCTCCCTGCTTGGGGGATACTTTTAGCTGCAGATCTTGCACTGAGAGGCCCCTTCCAACTCTGATTCTGTGACTGTATGACACTCTGTCCAAAGTATCCTGAATTATATTCCTGAAACTTACAGCCTGTTTGTATCTTGGGTTATACCCTAACCAAATTGTCAAAACTTGGTCAAGGTTACAGTTGGAAGTTGTACAGATGAGGGGGGTCCTACTTCCACACACTCAACAAGTAGGTAAGGTTCAACAGCCCATTTGTTCCCTAGCTGTACCTGATTGACCTATAGACCACCACAGAAAGTAATAATGTTTATCTCCATGCTCTGAAAAACATACGATTTTAGCACATCAAACTCTGATTAAAAAGCACAAGACCAGACTAGGATATTTTGTTCTGGAGTGGGTTGGTAATCCTAAACACAGGCCAACAACTTCATCCTGAAATGCCATAGCATGTGTTTTCAAAAGGGACACTCTGCAAGACACCAGATGCTCCCAACAAACATGCCTGAACTCTGAATTTCAACTTCAAAACTAGACTCAGACTACAATCAACAGACCATAGTCTCTCCCAGAACTGCGTAGCATTATACAAATTACACAATCAAAAATGAATTTTTATACTTGCAGTTAAAGAGCTAACTGTCCCCGCATCTGTTTTATAACATATTCATTCTATAAAATGTTCAAAACTAGTACTAATAGATGTGGCTTTGTTATGGTTTAGTTGCATATATCATATATAACAATGTTCTCTTTAAAAAACCAAACCAAACCCAACATCATGCTGATTCATGAAGAGGAAAAATCCAAAATCTATCATTGGGTAATGACTTTATTTGGATAAATAAGATTTTGTGTTCTAGAAAACTCTTTTATTCATCGGGCTAGCTGGTACAGAAAAGGAGGAAATGTTGGGAAGAAACAAAAGAAATCCAAAGATTAGGCCAATACAATTTTTAAAAACTCACCTTTGAACCTTCTCTGTTTGTCTTGTGCTAACTTCACAGCCAAAGCCAGTCCAATGCCAGAGGAGCAACCAGTTATCAGTACTGTTTTGGGAACCATGTTGGGCCTTGGTTGAGGAAGGATGTGTGATCTCCAAGTATGAGGCAGCAGCTTCTAGAACACTTTTGAGAAGGCTGTGTACTTCTCTAGTAGCTATGAAGTTTGCTCTGACATCTTCCCCAGAGGGTCCCTCTTCAAGAATCTTAAAAAAGGCCAGCTTGAGAGCTCACTGGCCAATATCCAAGGCTTTAATCTCCTGACCCTTGCTAAACCCCAAGTGGATTTGCATGACAAATCCCACCTAATCCCTTCCAGGCCTAGCCACTCGTGATGCATAAATAAAACCACGAGACCTGGCAAGGAACTGTATGGGAAAAGGTGAAATTACCTATCCCCAGAATGCCTGGCCAGGAGCATCACCCAGCATGTTTTGCTTTTAGAGTTGCTATGCTAAATTGCCAGCTATGAAGCTGCATGGGAGAATCTGCAAGAGATATACAGTTCTGACAACCTTCTTGATGTGATAGTGCCCATATAACGCAGCAATAGATATGCAGTCCCCTTAAGTGAATCTGGAAATAAAAAGGTACACCAAAAGGTCAAAGGCCAACTGACAAAATGGCAGTGCTGAAAGTCTCATGTTGACTCAGCTTTATTTCTATCACAAAGGATGTTGAGAATTAGGGAAACATGGAAGTTATAAAATACAAATTTTTATTTATATTTAAGAACTTTTGTGTCTTAGGTCATTTCTGCCCTATACTGTTATAGTGCTATTATTCCACTTTCTGGAATTCTGGAGTTTGTGGTTTACTGGGGCCAAAGAGCTCTCTGGCGGAGAATTCTAAATGCTCCTGCCTAAACTGCAAATCTCAGGATTGCATAGCATGCTGAAAGTGGAAAAATAGTACGGTAGTAGAACAATATAGTGCAGAAATGGCCTTTGATAAATAGAGTCATAAAATAGTCATTTGATTCTTTACAGGGCAATATCTCGTATTCACTTAAATGACTGCTGTTAACTTGCTTTTTTCCTCACAATTGATTTGTATACAAAACGAAAGCAAAGATATGGAAAAAATAAGATTTATTATCATCACTTATATATATACAATTCATCACAGTATATACTGGCCTTATAGATTTGTACAATAACAGTGACATAACTTTCTTGCTTTACCTGTTATCAACCCCAGGATATTTTCAATCCTTTCATGCCAAGACAATAAAAAAACAAAAACAAAACAGCTCTTGAAATCTCAATTCTTTGTCTTGTCCTGATGCTTAGAACTAATGTAAAAAGTGGGGAGGAAAGGTTTTTGAAAAGGAATCTTGTAGCATCTTTAAGAGCAACCAATTTACTTCAACATAAGATTTTGTGAACTACAGTCTATTTCTTCAGATGCAGTTTCAGGGGCTGAAAACCCACAAAAATTTTGGCTGTAATAAATTGCTTAAAGGCACCACAAGACTCTTTTTTTAAAAGTCCTCTCCTCTTTTTATATTGAAACAGACTAACATGGCTACCTCTTTGAAAATTGCTTAGATTTAATAGCACCACTAGGGCTAAAAACAAGGACTGTGCTCTGTTGTTCTTCCTTGTGAAAAGCCACTTAGGGCTGCCATAGACTGAAGACATCCTAGGGCTAAGGTAACTTTCTAGGTTACTTTGCCCCTCTAAAAAATCCATTGGCCTACCCTGATCTGGTTAATAAGAGGTTCCAGGTCAGGTTTTAGCCATCACTTTGGCAACAGCTGGTGTGATCTTTAATGCCAAACCTATTATCCTACATGCTGCTGGATTCTTTGACTCAACTACAGATCTCTTTCCTGATGCAGTCTGCTGTTCAAAACCACACTAGGAGCTTCCTGCTTGAATAAACTGCAATGCTTGGCACCAGAGAGGAGAGACTGAACAATCAAAGGTGGCAGCAACCACAGAATCTCTAGCTGGAGGCAAAAAGTTGTGATTAAGGGAGCAAAAAGCAGTTTATAAGAGGAATCAGTTCTCAGGGTATACACCCAAGATGGCAATTGTCTCAGTGTTTCCTCCAGTTGTTTAGGAGTCTGAAACTTCCCAAGAAAACCCTGACAGCTCTGCAAGACAACTCCCAAGATATGGGACTTCTGGAATCACATTAGGGAGCAGAGGGATACAAAGACTGAAGTGGCAAAATCTCTTAAATATGGTGACAAAACCTAGTCTGGAACAGGCCACACACAGATGAAGAGTCCTGCCATGAAGAGTGGCACTCAGCAAGCAGATAGATGTAGTTTGCCAGGTACAGTGAAAGCCACAGGTCGAGAGGAGTACCCCATCGTCTGTAGACAATTATTATTGTTGTGAGTCTGATGGTCAAGGCTTCTTGCTGGGTGGATGAATGGGAGGATTCAGACAAGGGCCTTACTGGGTCACTTGTCATAAGTGTGATCAAAAGAAGGAGCATCTGAGAGGTCGGAGTTTATCCTGGTGTGCAGAGTTCAAAAAAAGCCTGCTTCTTCATCTCCCCTCCTCATCACTGGCTGTGATGAGTCAGAGGGCAGAGCGTGGGAAGATGGCCTATCACAAGGCAACACAGGTGCAGTAGTGCTTCAACTTGCAAGGCAGAATGCCACGGTTGATCTGGTGAAACTCCACCAGCTGGATCAGGTCAGCAAAACGAGTCTGCCCATCATCCATGGTGTAGTAGAGATGCCCATCTTCCTCACTCTGAAAACCATAAAAGATTGTGAGCTATTAGCATGGGAGCAGGGAGACTGAGAACAGAGCAAGGCTAAATTTGAGCCTAGGTTTAGTCTTTGGAAAACGTGATGTAGTGTCTGCCAGACTATGCAGTTTGTGAAGATGTGTCATGTGGGAGAACATTTCCATTGGCAGGAGAGTGAAGGGGAGTAAGAATCCTTCCTAACGTGCCTTCCATCCTCCTGATATTGTCAGGCAGAAGGATTACAAAAGACTATAGACTATAGCTTACTTCTCTTGAGTCTCCTTTTCCAACTTTCTGTGTGACATCAGGAGAGAAAGAAGCCAGGCAAGGATCAAGGAAGCTACAGCTCTCCATGATTCTCTCATAGTGCCGTCCCAGTCAGCCACCCACCCACCTACCTCTATGTGACATTGTTAGAGTTCAGGAAAACCAGCTGCAGATCAGGGAATGTTTAGCCTTCTACAATCCACTCTTGGCTCCCCCATGCCTAGCCGCCATAGAACACTAGAGGGGTGTCAGAGAAGCCAAGCAGGGATAGGGAGGCTATAGCCTCCCACAATCCTCTCTGAAGGCCCAAAGCCATGCAACATTAGTAAATGGAGGATCCAGCTACAACCTTCCGAGTTCCTCTCTTGGCTCCACCCTGCCCACCTCCTGTGCAACATCAGGTGAGAAGCTGGCTGAGGATCAGGAAGGCTATAGCCTTCCACAGTCATCTCCTGGGTCCCCCCCACTCCCCCCCCACTCCTATGTAATATTGGGCATGTAGTGGAAGCCGGGCGAGGATCAACAAGGCTATATAGCCTCACCACCTGTGTTCTGATAGCTGCCAATGATGTTGTGCACCAGCTATCAGAACACAGCCCATGAGTCTCCTTGCTGAACTTGATCCTCACTTTCCCAGCCCTGGGTGGGACAAGAAACAGGTGGTGGGAAATGGAAGTAATCTCTGAACTTATTGAGGATTGAGGAAAACACAAAGAAGGGGCTTGAGGAGGATTCTCCTTGTTGGGGTTTTTGAATGCTCAAAAGGTCCGTTTCTCATTTCCCCCTCAAGTATTCATATATTATTTCCATCCCTACATTATAGCCCAGGGTTTCTGAACTTATATGTTCAACTGAATCAAGATAGTGCTGCCCTACTCCATCCCATCTTCTCCCACTCCTTGACCCTACCACTATTAGCAGCAGGGAATCTAGGCAGGCTTGAACCCCAGAGCCTTTTGTTCTATGAATTAACCTCACTGGAAAAGAAATTCCTGACTGGGCAATTGTTCCAATATCGTAGCATTGTCCTCTGCTGCCAGGGTGGAGTACTGCATACATATTTCCTATCTTGTAGTGGGTGGTCAGTGTTTGTTTGTTTTTTTCTTTTGTTATAATACATTGGAATATGAGCCTGTTAGATAGCCACATTCTGATTTGGAATCTCTCATCCTCAGACCTAGATATATGTGCATTGACTTTGATATGCCAGTGCAGTGATAAGGAAAATGCACACTGCAGCTAATGAATTCAAAAGCAGTCAAACCTGGCATAAAAAAAAAACCAGGGGTAACAAGAGTTTCTGGATCAAATTAAATCCTGCTTGAAAATTCCATCAAAGCTAATTTGCCTCTCACTAAAACCTGTCTGAGCAGTGTTAGGACACTGTTAGAGGAAAGTTTACTCTTCCCCATGGACACCAGTCTAAGACCCCCTACTAAATGCTGAATTAAGGGGGACACGGATCAGTATTAAAGCAGATGTTTTCCATGTAGGAGGCTCCAGAAATCATCCCTGGCATCTCCAATCTAAGGGATCTTTGACAACAAAGCACAGAAAGATACTCTGCCTGAGAACTCGGGTCACTACTTACAATCTAAGTAGGACGTGTTAGGGCTTGGTGGACGAAAGCATCTGACACAGGATTAAGGCTGCTCCATATACTTACCGGAAGTATAAGATAGTGCTTCACCTTCTGCAAGTGGCAGAGTGACAAGACAAAGCCTTTGGGATTCCGCTGGCTGTCCCGCACCAGGAATACCCTGCAATTGAGAGGTCACAGGAAGGGTGTTACTGATGCACCGCACCATCTCCTACACCCACAGGGGGCAGCAGAGTGGCAGCAAAGCACATTGCTTATTATGTGCAACCCACAAGTCAACTCCAGTCCTTGTCACACTGTGTTGTTATGCCATTTATACTGTCTGAAGACTGCTTCCGCTATACTAACAACTATAACTTATTGCTGATGCTGTGTATCACATCCTTGCCATGTTTGCAATGTAACAGTGTGATTTGCACACTTTTTTCATCTGCACTAACACCATTATCACCAGACCATGTGCCCTGCCTTATGCTTTATCATTGGCTTGCCAATCACTTTTTGGAAAAAAAAATATAGCTATAATAACACTGTTATAGCATGATGTCATTGCATCCCACCAGGTGCTTCAGGCTGTCCTGTTCAAAACTGCTTCACTTGTACTCATTAAGCTGCAATAACACTTTTATAGCATGACATCATTACAGTGCACCCATCACTGCCCAGATCTCACACTGTGAAAGGTGACACAGGAAGAGAAACAGACCACATGACCCCCCCACCATTTGTTTTGTTTTGTGTGTGTTCTGTCTGATTTGTATTGTAGAATGTTATAGGAACTGCATGAATATGTATTTCAGAAAGGTATTTGTATTTGTATTTGTAAAAAATAAAAAATTATAAAATTAAAAAAAAAACCTGCTTCACTTGTACTCATTAAGCTGTAATAACACTTTTATAGCATGACATTGTTACAGTGCACCCATCACTGCCCAGATCTCACGCTGTGAAAGGTGACACAGGAAAAGAAACAGATCACATGATCCCCCACCATTTTCAATATTTTTCTCCTGTGAAAAACAAAAGTGCATATCAAGCTAGTCAGTTGTTTCAGGTTGTCCTGTTCAAAAACCACTTAATTTGTACTTATTAAGCTATAACAACTCTATCACAGCATGATGTCATAGTGCTATTGCTACTTTTAAAAAATTAAGAATACTTTTTTAAAAATAATGCTATGGTGTTCAAACTGTGGTGTGTGGTACCACAGGAAAGGAGTGGAGAAATCTTTGGGGGGGACATGTAGTAAAGGCATCTGAATAGTGACTTTCAGTGGGTAACAGGTTGAGATCACAGTGTTATTGCAGTATAACAGCAAGCCATTTTATATAAAAAAATGAAAAGGGTTTCAAGAGCAGAGACTACAGAAAACACAGCTATTCTATTGGGAAGGATTGTCCCCCCTATCCAAGCAATGGAAATAATCTCAGGTTTTCCTGCTGAAGATTTCCCTGGGCATCTCCAAGGGAGGGACAACCACACATCCACACTGTGCCCACTAATCAACCATTCCCACAATGCAGTGGAATGAGACATCCATACTCAAACTAGTTACTCAATCATAGCAGGAAAGGGGATCATTAACAGATTGTTTTCAGCATGAAAAAAATGATATTCCAAATGACAATACAGCACAACAGCACTGGGAGGACTACCATGTTGTGAGATAAGGCTGAGATAAAAACAGGACCAAACCACTGTTATGACTGTCCCTGCCAAATCAGGACAGTTGGAAGGTATGAAACTTTGTACAGTCGTATTTTGAAATAATTACAGTCAGATAGAAAGAATCACCATGAAAACAGCAAAGCCACCATAAAACAAGTCAAATCCAATGCAGCTTAATATTAGGAAAGGCCTCACTTCAAACATTTTCAGATATCCTTGAACAATTGTGTGGAGGAGCAAGGCAAGAAGTAAAGCTAGCACAACAGTATCCCTTGCCAAACCATGGATTTATAATCTTAAAAATGTGTAATGGGGGCAACCAAACTGTAAAACATCATACTTGATGATGGAACAGGGCCTGTTTCCACTTGGTAAATTTGCCCAGGAGTTTAGCTATGAGGAGAGGGGGGCAAAATGAGGACATTGCCTCTCCCACATATGAATTCTGTCCACTCCCCTTGAAATTTTCCTTCAGTTGCAAAATTTCTAGCATTACAATAATTTAAAACTTCAGTTGAGCATTTAGAAATGCAGTTTAGGTGTTCAAAGAAAAGAGGCAGGCAAATCTACTAAGGGAATGCAAACATAGCAAACTTAAGATTTCTAGGTATGAATCATTTTCAATGACTCAGTCTCTGCACTACTAGAAATTTGAGGATCATGGGGGCAGAATTCTATTTGGGGTGCATGCCCTATTCTGCCACCCCTCATAGCTGTACCCCTTACTTTGCCCAGGCCAGATGTACCTGCTGGGAGAGATGGCAAGAAGGCGGAGCAGACAGGCACTTGGATAGACAGCTTCCTCTACTGCCAAGCCTTAAGGACAGCAGAGCTTCTGTTGGGTCTGGGTCTTCAATTATTTGGAAGAAGAGGAAACCATCTCTCCAAATTTGGGCTTTCTGCTTTGCCTTCCACAAATAGCTTTGGCCTGGCTCAAGTGACTTTTTCTAATACTGGTGTAACCCTACTCTGTGTAGCATTCTGCAATGATTTTTACTCAAATTAAAATAAAGAGGCTGTTTTTAAATCCACCAGCAAGAGACGGGGGCAGCCATCCCACCCCACTTCAAGCACTGGACCTGCTTTTGAGCATGTAGGCATAGGATTGGACTACACAAGTATCATGAATTGGACAATTACTGCAAGCTACATACCCATCCACCAGCCCCTGCTGGATTATAAGGCGTTGGGTGTCTTCTCTAGAAATGTGCCCATGAAACCATGGTTGGGTTCTGTGGATGGCTGCGAGGAAAAGAGAATGGGGGGCATCATCTTAGAAATGGAGAATGATCAAAGTCTTCAGAATGCCTCATTAACCGTTGCAAACACAAATTCCTACCGTGAAGAATGCTGGGGCTCACACAATTCCTGGAAGACCCCATCCCCTCATTTTAGAAATATGGGGCTGCCTGAAATCTTTTGGCACTGGCATAGTTAGCCTGTATGCCCTCAGAGCTCGCCTGCTGCCCCTTTGATTATTTCACCCATGCCAGTATTGGCACAAAAAGGAGGCTCCCGGGCTACACTATGGCTCAAATTAAACTTCTCAGTTTGTACATGGCTCAGATGCACTTTCATCTTGTTTCCCATTTCATATGTTCCCAGGATGTGTGAAGGAATTCACAGTGTGTGCCAGGATCCAATGCCAGTAACACCCTGCCACAGCTAGGTCCATTTATAGGAAGCGGCATGCTGGGCAATTTGTTATGAATTGGCTCCCAGACAGGCTTGCCTAACCCATCCCCTAACTTGCTCCCATCAACAGTCACTGAATGTTATGCTAAGTTTTCACATCAGGAAAGATGGGGTTACATATTGCATCAGCAATTTGGGACAAGCACTCACCAGAACTGAGTGGATTGCTCTGG
This sequence comes from Ctenosaura bakeri, assembly GCA_948474755.1. Lineage (NCBI taxonomy): Eukaryota > Metazoa > Chordata > Lepidosauria > Squamata > Iguanidae > Ctenosaura > Ctenosaura bakeri. Next base: position 167,884 of record CAOLHI010000316.1, read on the forward strand.
AACTGGGTGGGAAGACTGTATCGCTGAGTGGTCTTCTTCTGAAAAAAAAAATTGGGATTCCAAGTTTTTTTTTTAAACTGAACAAGTACTTCATAACTTTCCTTCCTGGCTCCAGACAAGAAAGCCACAATCTCCAGGTTTCAAATGGGCAACCACATCTATTTGCTGCTGCACAAATGTTTCTTGTGAGCACCTTAAGAACTAGAGCTCCAATCCGGGGAGTAAGAACTACTGAACTGACATATTTCAGGGTAAACACACATGGGATAAATTATAAGACATTTCCTTGAGGTGTATGCTTCTGTGGAGCAAAGTTGGTTCCATCAGATGCATCTGACAAAGCAGGATCTGGTATAAAAAAGCTTCATACCATAATAATTCTGTTATTCCTCCAAGTTACCATCAAACTATTTCACATTTCTTTGTCTACTTACAGGTTGCCATATCAAAAAACACCAAAGTGTAAGTGCAATTGTAAAGCCAACAACTAAACATTTCCATGTTCTTATCACATTATAAATCATGCAAAATGTAAGTTTTAGACTAGTAATTATTCAGGAAAACAACTACTGCAACAACTATAACACTTGTGCTCACAAGAAGTCTGCTCTGAGAGTTGCTTGTGTGCTCAGAGACATCTGTTCTTTGTATATCATTTCAAAACACGTTTGGTACATTATTACTGCAGTGAAAGTATAATATATCCAATTACTAAAAAATCTGGGAATCTCAAAATTCTTATCCCCTCACTGGGAAATAGAATTTAGCTAAGAAGATAGCCAAGATAGCTACTAAAGGTACTAGAGACAGGTTTCCCACAAAGGCAGCGGTTTGAGCTCATGCAGAAAGGTAAACCTGAATCTCAGGTATACCACTTCCAAATGTACATGGGGGAATGATTAAACAGCTCCACCCCCACAAACATGCTATCTTCTTGTTGTTGTGTGCCTTCAAGTTGTTTCCAACTGATGATGACACTAAGGCTAACCTGTCACTGTGTTTTCTGGTGCTGAGAGTGTGTGACACGCCCAAGGTTACTCAGTGGGTTTCTGTGGCCAAGTGGGGAATTGAACTGGTCACCAGAGTCATAGTCCAAAGGTCAAACTACTAAACCACATTGTTTCCAATATATTACCTACATACAAAAAATTAAAATGCTCATGAAAATATTTCTCCATCACATACTTAACTTTCCTATCTCCACAATTTTGGAAGAAAAGAATTCAACTGTGCTTGCACAGGCAACTACATGCCTAAAGAGGGTGACAGATCTCTCTTTTCTCTCTTTGTATTGTTAACTTTGTTTCTTCCCCACTGACAGACTGAACTTCTCAGGTTTTCCTTCACTTCTCTTCCACCTTTCCTCCTTAGTGCCACTGCTTCATTGGACTCATACGATCTGTCTCTCAGATAGTAACTTCCTAATAAATATTTTTCTTTTCACTTTTCATCCTGAACTTGATTCCAAGCACCAGCTTCCTTCCATACAAACCAGCACATGTAAAGTCTGCTTCTCTAAGAAACCTATCCTTCCTTGTGACCCTCTGGAGGTTTGCAAGTGTCAAAATCCAGTTTTAGCCCTCCTTAGGGCTAACTGGGAAAACAACAGAACCCAATGGTGTTTAAACCATCAGTTGCTGGTACCAGAAGTATATCTTGACTGTGTCTTAGATGAGATGCTAGGACAATCCACTGTTCTACTCCAGACTGGAAATCTGCATATCCTTGCTAGTTAAGTTAACCAATTTCCCAAAGACACCCAACATGATCATTCTTGTTCCCTATTCAGCTTCCTTGCTGTCTGCTATCTCTTTCTAGGAGGCAAAAAACAGACTCACCCTCCATGCCTGAGCTTCCTCCAGAGCTGCTGTCAGTGCCTCAGAGGGGTTGTCGATCACTCGGCCTGTGCAACCAGAGAAGTCCATGGCCACCAGGGTATTATCTGATACGCTCCGCTGAGGGATTTTAAAGACAGGGATCAACAACAGATCTCTCCACTAATATGGTACCTGTCCCTAATGACAGTATGCAAATCCCATTTCCATTTCTTAAAAATGTGTGTTTCATTAAATCTTGACAGCCCAGGGGCAGGTTCAAAATAGTTAGGAATGCATACACCATGCCCAGTTTAAAGTAAATTGAACACCTAAATAGAAGAGTTTGAACCTCCAATAAGAAGTATCGTTTCCAGTGAAAAGGCCTTGAAATCCTTCCAAAAAGACATTTTGGTTAGAGATCTAGTGATTCTTCAGTGGGAGAGTACTCTGAAACATAAAACCAACTTTTGCTGTCAGGCTTTGGTGCAGAGGTGTTATTACTGATACCTGCTGGTTGATCTTAAAGACTATTAATGTACAACCAGGTGGGTAGGGAAGTTTGGGGGCTAAATTTCAGGGCTGCCTTATGTGGGCATCCTAAATGAGCTACCAGCAGGAGATATAAGATCCTATACACTTTCAGTGTAGCCTAAATATACACCAATGTAGTTACACTGGATTCCACAGTCCACAATTGCTGGCACAATAGGCACCAAGGGATTGACCTTGCTTAGTGTGTGACTATCAAAAGTGTGAGAGAGAGACCCCTGACAAGATGCAGGCCATTTCCGCACTAGCCTGCTATAGTGCGATGATTCCACTTTCAACATCCTCTGGAATCCTGGGGTTTCGGGAGGGGCGGCTGGCCCCTTCCGAAACCAACCCCAGGATTCCAGAGGATGTTGAAAGTGGAATCATCACACTATAACAGGCTAGTGTGGAAATGACCACAGTAGGGATTGTGTTTATGCAACTTTCAAAAAGGGGAACTACTAGCATTTGTAATTATCTCTACACTGTTGTAGTTCCCCATCAAGATTTCTGACCATTGTCATAGGCTTTATGGCCCAGGGCAGAGATGTTCTCCTCACAAACAAAACTTTTCAGGACAAAAACATTTAAACAGTGGTTTTCTGCAATGCATCCCATTTAGACAGTTCCAGCACTGCAGTTGGCAGGATGCACATGTACATCTGCAAGTCAAATGCTGAATGGAGCAATGAAAGGAATACTCATTCCGCGTGATAGGTGTTATCAACAGAGCTTTAAAAAGTTACTTGTCAAATGACAGCTTCCCAAATCTCTCACTCAGCATGGCCTATGGTTGGGGGAATTCTGAGAGCTGTAGTTTAAAAAAAAAAACTTTCTGAAGTTCTGATCGACACTTTTTAGGAACAACTTCTTCTGCCAATTCACAAGTGTTCTGCTTGTTTTTACCTCACAGCTAATGACAAGCTTTGAGTTGTTGTCAGATGGCACTTACCAGCGGTGAAGTGCCAATCCAGGCTGGTTCCCTTTGCCGTGCCTGACATTGCTGGTAGTTCCTGTAGAGTTGTATACCATACTGTGGAAAGAATCATCTTCATTAGTGCTGTGAAGTAGGTAAACTTGTTAGCAACTGCAGTCTACTCTGGCATATATTCCCCAAACTTAGCACTGTTGTTGTTACATACCTTCAAGTTGTCTCCAGTTTATGGCAACTCTATCACACAGTTTCTTTGGCAAGATTTTTTGGTTGGGAGGATTGCAAACTGAAGTTGTATTATTGTACATAATAATTAATGACATAGTACTTAAAATTGAAGGGAAGTAGGAAAAAAGTTTCCAGTCTACTGACCTAGAGAGCCCTGCCCACCAAGCCCCGATTAGTCTGTTGCTGTTGTTATGTGCCTTCCAATCATTTCTGATTTACGGTGACCCTAAGGCAAACTTATCACAGGATTCTCTTCGCAGAATTTGTTCAGTGGGGGGTTTGCCCTTGCTCTCCTCTGAAGCTGAGACAGTATGACTTGCCCAAGCTCACCCAGGAGGTTTGCATGGCTGAGTGAGGATTCACACCCTGGTCTCCTGAAGTCCTGGGTCCAGCACTCAAACCACTACACCACACTGGCTCTCAGACAGGTACATAAATCAGGTAAATACTATAAGAGCAAAGGGAACTGAAATGCAGCAAAAAGGCTTCAGGAAAGAAATTTCTTTTTCCAGCTGCAGAATGGAACCATTGCACTTGAGACAGCCAACAATGCTGGTCCCCACCTCAGCTGAGCACTTGCTCAGGCAGGGTTGGGACTGGAACCATAGTCAAGTGAACTTTGATAATGGTGGGCAAGAGAATCTTTTATTTCTATTGGAGAACTCCTGAAAGAGTTTAAGAAGCCTGTTACTTCCTTGGCAATTACAGAATACAGTTTGAAGACTACTTGTGTAATGAGCAGAACACTGGGTGTGAAGACTAATATGGCCAAAGTTTAAATTTCCAAGTAGGCCAAACAAACGGGGCATCAAATGCATCTTTGTATATAATGCACACTTCTAAAAAATGCAAAGAGCAGCACAGCAGACACAGTGGGGAAGCATTAATCCTATCCTCTCCCACTGCAGTTGTGACAGAAATTGCATTTTCGAAGCTGCTTTTTTCACTGAGAAGAAATTGAAAATAAACAGATTGCTCCATACCTTAAAGAGACGGAAGGCAGCCACCCAGCATGTGCGACTTTGTTCATCTTCACTGCAGAAGAGCTTCAGACCTTTTGTTCCACTGCGTGTCTTGTGGGGCTGCACAGCAAAGAGACCAGACTCATGAACATACAAATACAATGACTTCTGGGAGAACTGCATTTCCTCTTCCATTACCAAGAGTGTTGTATATGAAAGAAATGGAGAATATGTAGATTTCTAGACATAGGGCTTCCGTTCTCACTGTCTGTAGCCATGACCACAAATGGTGAGGATGATGGGAGATGCGGTTCAAAAATATCTGGAAAGCCATATCTCATACCTCCTGTAGGTGCATCTTGATGAACCAAATCATTATTCTTCCCCAAAAGAGGAAAGCAACACTATGAGATAACAGTCGACATGCCTAGAGAGATGAAATAAGTATAGGCTCCCAAAATGCTCAACCACAGAGAATGCATTTCTGTGTGATTTATTATTCTGCCTTTGTTTAATTCCCAAAAGTCTCTGCAGGAAAGCAGTTCATTCCTTACTGTATGGAATTTAAGTAGGAAATGCAGTTTCTCTGAATTTAGATATGGGGAAGGATTGTGCAATCAGAGGATAATGTTTGTTGCATCTCTGTTAGAGTTACAGCTCTGAACACACCTCTTTCCAACTGGACAGCATGCTCAGAAGACTAACCCTTGCAGAAACTGAGGTGTGTGTTTGTGTACTTCTGTGAGTACTTTTTTTTAAACACCTTCTATTGAAAGGTGCTGATTCCCATTTTCGTTAAAAAAAAAAATGTCTTGCTGATCAGAAATTTCCAACACATTCCCGTTTATTTTGTTTTAGGACTCACAGTCTTGGATGTATTGAATTAGGCTTTTGTGTGTTTTGCTCCCATGAGGTTTGATTTTATACTCCTCAAGCATCTGATTGACCACTTTAACCATGGATATTTTAAATGTGCCCGGGTTTCTCAGTCCTCTTACCTTGATGCAAAAGCCATATTCAGTCGGGGTGCTGTACTGTTTTTTGCCCTGGGTGATATAGTAGAGATTGGACTCATTTATGTCAACACAATATTGTAGATGCCGCGGGTCCTGGCACAGGGGAAACAAGAAAAAACATAGATGAGACTTACTCCATCGCATGGAGTTCTATTTTGTCTATTTTCTCAATAGAGCAAAAAAGTTCCTTTTTTTCAGACCACAGCAATTCTTCAGGCAGCAAGCAACCATACTGGGTGGAGGATTCTGGGAATTTGTAGTCCCAAAACATAACATTTCTGAGTCACATCTTCAGTATTGGGGTGGGGGGAAAAGATTTAATTACAACTAACTGATTCTGATATAGGACAGAAAGTTGCCCTGCATGTGAAAAAGTGGGTTCAAGACTGTCCAGCAGAAACATGGCAATGTAAATCATCTTGTCTAACCACCTAACAGAGGGCTCTTCTAGAGTGGTGTAAAAAAAAAGTGAGTTCTTACAAAATAGCTCTGTAGGTTTTTCTGGTTGTTGTTGCCTCTGTGTTCACTCATTCTTTTCTTCTGGGGGGCTGTTTGTAGTGCTTTCTCAGATCTGTAGTAGATTCTTCCAAAGGTTTTATTTTTTTTAATTATAACATGCTTTGTTGAGGTGATCCTATTGTTTGAAAGGCAAATTTTCTCATTTCTGAATTTTAAATATTGTTTCTATAGGTATAGTACTATAGTGCAAAAGTGCCATTGCATTAGCACTGTAACTCTAAAAAGAATTTAAAGAGAAGGAAAGGAGAAGAAGGAAAGGACATGTTCCAATGTATCTTGGAATTCAGAAGCAACCAGTTTAAGGCTAGGTATAAAATGTTGCAGCTGGTGCTGGGAAATTACAGAAAATAGTTTGGGACAACAGAAATGTCATTTGGATTTAAAAAACACAAACAAAACCAAAACTATAGCAACAGCTTCAAGCAGCCTCCCAACACATTCAGCCCATCTGGCAGAGCTCACACACAAACTTACTTTTGATGTGCCTTTTGTTGAATAATAGAGCCCAGAGCGCCGTAGATAGAAGTAAAACCTTTTCCAAACTTTACGCCCAACTTCTTTTAAGTGCAGGAAGCCTTGGATTTCAGGGCAGCTTCCTGAATTTAGCACATTCTGAAAGACAGAGACCAAAAAGCAGGAGGAAGAGTCATGGGAGTTAGAGAATAGAAGACAATTAGCATTAGCCATCTCATTAACAGCTTACACTAACAAACTAGCCCTGTCTGCCTCTGTGTAGATGCAACTGTGTAGAGGACATCCTGTAGTTCAGAGCCGCAGCAGCACAGCCGCAGCAATAGGGAGGGTTCCTACAAAACCTTAAAGATTAACTAGCTGATCTTAGTCTGAGCTGCTAGAAACAAAAGGCTGACATCACTTGAAAAGGCGGTGTACAAGTAGGGATGGTCAAGAATATTCACAAATATTTTCATTCTCAGTGAGAAAGGGTGTCTGAAAAAAGTGTCAACGGTTGCAAGATTTTTCAACCTTGCATGAAAGAAAAAAGGACAGCACTTTCCCCCATCATTAGCAGCTACAGCCATATTGTTCATTCAAGTGAAAAAAGTGAATTTTTTCATAGGACACTTTTGTGAAATTTTCACCAAAAAAAAGTCCAGAATGTAAAAATGATTGGGAAATGTACAAAAGCTCTCATGATCTTTCTCACAGCACAGAGAAAACTTCTGACCTTTTCACTTCTTGTATCTAAAACTGAAATAAATGAAGATTTACATCCCAAGTGGGTTGAAGTCCATGGGAAGATACAGGTAACAATGTGAGATTTAAAGATAACAGAACTGTTGTAACAACCCTGATCTAAAGACAACAGAATCTTTAGACCACACAACCAAGATGATGCTTGAAGCAATAAAATCATATTGTCGGCCATTATGGTAGAAGAAAAAAGACAGTGTGGGGTAGCATGGATTGAGAATGGGGGTGAGTGGGGGAGACAGAAAGAGACAAGAGTGGACTGGGACCAGGGGGAGTTGGTCTTGAAGTCCTGCTCAGCAATGGAAGCTGGTTCATGGTAGCCTACCTCACAAGGTTGTTGTGAGGATACAGTGAAGTCATGCCCTTGTATACCATCTTGAGCCTCATGGATAAAGGGGGAGATATAGAGGTAGGAAATGAATAAGTATTGCTCTTGTAACCTCAGTCAGCATGGAGAAATCTTCTGAAATTTTTCATTCTTTTGTTTGAAAATGAAAGGGAAGATTTAGAGCCCTACAGTAAAGATCCCAACTATCCTATCATTTCATATCCATGGATGCGAAATAATGTATTTGTTGCCTACTGAGACAGCTTTGTTTGAAAAAGAATGCATTATTAAAAATGGCAAGGAAAGGAAGAGTACAAACCTTGGAGAGAAAATGGGAGGGGGGGCTTGAATGAAGTCTAATTGTTATCCATTATCCAAACAATCACATGCAAAAAGATAAATGCACCCATGACATCACTCACCCACAACTCAGCGTGCTAATTGTGATTGTTTTTCCTCCCAACAATTTCCTGACTGGCCAAAATTAGGTCTGTGATGTGGGTCAGAATCAAGTTGGCCCCATCTAATAATTTGAAATGCAGTGCCAAGGTCATTCCTATTTTACACCTTTAAGAAGACATGCTGATATGATTTGATCTTGTACAGTTTAGCCTGCATTTGCTAGTTGTTATGCCACACGTTGAAGCTGCTACTCATTATCAGCAGAGATCCTGCAAAGCCAGCCTCTGGTATCTTGAGATTTCATTGGGTGATGGTAACGTATACAGTGTCTTAAGCCATTGCTTTTATTTTCAAAAAGCAGATGCTAACAGCAATGACAAAGGACAAAGAAAGCTAAGGTTTTCTGGCTCAACACATACTGGCGGTCTCACTATTGGGATAGTCATTCTCTGCACCACTTCTAAACACAAAAGCATCCCCATTTAACTATTATGACAGAGGGAGAAACTATATGTGACAACAAACATGTGTTTCTCTATCTTTTTTATTCTTTTTAAAACAAGAAGTTCTTGGGCCAGGAGAGTCTTGTTTCTTTAAAAAAAAAAAAACAGTTTCTGGCATATAGCATTCCTAACAAATATCCATTCCCATCTATTATTTGTGTGGAAAAGAATTAACATGTTGGCCATGCTGGCTGGGAAATTGTGGGAAATGTCTAAATAAGTAACTTTCCCAAGCTCTGAATTTCCCTAATGACTTTTAATGCTATATGAGTTAAGGGCCATTGCCACATTTTTATGGCAATTTAATTCCATAAGCTAATTGTGCTGAGAAATGCTTCCTGGGCTGGTTACCACTTAATAATAAAGTGCTGTGAGAGAAGAAGGGAAAACAATAGCTCCAGGCTGTTCAACATTTTATAAAATTGTCCTATTTTGTTGTCTTTTCTTCTTTAAATAAGAGAGTGAGAGAGGCAGAGATCCAGAGAAGGGACTATAAAACTTTGTTTCTCGAGAGTTTTAGTCATTCCTGGGTATCTTACAGGCAACAAGGAGGAAAATGACAAGGCCATATAATCTACAATATGGCACCTCACAGAGTCCCCCAGTGGAAAATCTTGTATGTAGAGACCTGGGAAATGAATCACGTCTGATTGGGACGGGAAAAAGAAGGCGGTGGATACCTGGATGAGTTCTGAGTGTGACATTCCTTTATTGGCTGCATCTTGGCAGCTGGAGACCATGACTTCAGGGAAGATTGACTGCTGCAAACAGGGAGAAAGGAAAGAGGTGAAGCTCATGAAATAGGCCAAACAAAGCTGATACCGAACTGTCACATATCAGAGAACTTCCTTCTCACACATGTCATTTTTAATGTCATTTTGAAAAACACCTTGAATGCCTAGTGTGTATATATTTTTCATCTAGAGAGATGATATAAATCAGTTTCTGGTCTTTATACCAGCAGAGGTGGAAAAATCCAGCCCAAATGTGCACTGTTTTGTTACAAGTTCTTTTCTCCTCCCTTTCAAATTTTATTTCATCCCTTCCAAAGTTCTAAGAACAATAAAAAACTCAATAAAAAAATAGATTAAATATTGGCATCGATGAAACTTGATCCATAACTCAAGTTCCCAAAGGAAATGGTTTCCTATAAATTACAGGTTATAAAAGGCATATTTTACAGCCAGTAAACAAGCTTCTGAGCTACAACATCTGTGATACGGAAACATAGGAAACTAAACCTTTGCAGAATCCAGGGGTTGATGTCCAAGGTCTAAGTGGAACCTGCACCTTTTACTCAACAGAAATGCTAAAGGGGGCCATTTATTTTCAAATAAATTAAAATACATTCTGACACTTGGAATCTGTTACAGAACAGAGTATCAGGAAGCTACCATCAGATTGGGGGACGGAGGGAGTAATGCCTTCCCTTCTGGCTTGATGGTCTATCCCACTTACCGGTGAGTTCTTGAACAGCTCATACTTGGCATAATTCTTCCGGAAGACAAACCTGCTATCACCCCCAACAGGCCATGTGGCCTGAACCTCCACCACAGATTCATGGTCTTCCAGGTGCCGCTCTGGGGAAACATGAGAGAGAGAGAAAGAGAAATATTTTACAGGGCAGCTCAGTCGTATTCTCCTTCTACTTTGGATGATGGAACTAACAAAGGCTTTTTAAAGCAGATTTACACAAAAGCTAAATAAGTAACAAGTTAAGGCAGAAGACTCCTGCAGGACTTAGAGGGCTGTAGTACAAGGATTTTTGTTTAAATTAATTTTAAAAATCTCTTTTAAAACTGGAACTGTCCCCACAGGGGTTTGAGAAGAAATTTTGCCATGTTCTTGACCCTGTTTGGACTATTTTAGGCCAGGAAGAGGCCATTATTTACTTAGGAAGGAAACAACACCACGTTTTTGGTCTGCTCTGGACTGCTCAGGCCCAGCCTTTATTTAACAAAATGTAATCTTCATTTCTTTGACTTGGAAATATATCTGAGAGATATATTTGCAGGCACACAACCTAGACTTCCAGCAGATTCCCTAGATCTCAGGGCCTGACACCTCAGCCCCAGGCCTCACAACCAGGGGAGGAATCTCAGGGCAAGAGTACTGCCTTGTAAACAAATGTGTTTTTATATCATCATCATCATCATCTTGTTCCAGACTACATCTGGCCCTCCACATTCACTAGGTTTAGGGGCTCAGGACCCCTGAAAAAGTGGAAAAACCACAAATACCAAAATGTGTGTGCCTGTCTTTGGGAAGGGAGACAAGACATGGTGGGGAAAGTGGCCACCCAGGGTCCAAAGCAGGTCAGGGAAAGGAGAGGAGAAAGGGGCGGGTTGGCATCATGGCCCTCTACTACTTCTCCCTTGCCCATCTCCTTCCTTGGATGTGGGGGCACATCAAGAGAGTGTTTATGGTTCTGAGAAATTCGGTTGCAAGCTCTCCTTAGTTGGCCAGGCAGTGGCTAGTGGAGGAGGAGGAGAAGGATCAGAGGTGTACGCAGCCTGATTGGAGCTGTCAAGAGGTGAAAAAGAGGTCCTGGGTGGGGGGCAGGGGTTACAGAAACTCACAATCAAATCCATGAACGTTAAATGTGCAAGTGTGGAGGGCTGACTGTACTTTAGAATGGCAACTGTAGACTCTCAGAGACCTCATATTCTCTTCTTCCACCTTATTCCATCAATTTGTTAGACCTGTGTTTTTTATTTGAGTAAGATTCTCTGAGCAACTGCTCAGCCCACTGCGACATCACCAGGCACTTTCTTTCACTGGGAGGTCTAGGCACTGAAATCTGAGGGCCTGAGATGCTCCTGACCTGACAATCATAATCTCCAGGGATGCATTCCCCACTCCCCACCAATCCTGGCTTTGGAGAAAAACTCTTCCTATACCTCACCTAAAGCCAAGTGCTGATAGACTTCTACCAGGGACCAGCAATCATCATGCAAAGCATGGGTCTTCTGTACCAGCATCTCACAGACATGACGAGCTGTGGTCCCTGCCGTGACTTCCAATGAGCGGCAGGTGCCATCTTCACTGTAGACCTTCACCACCTATGGGAAAAGATGGTGAACACAGATTAGATTGTCAGGAGAAAGGAAGGTCACACCCCTGCTGGGACTGAAGCCCAGTTCAGCCTTGTGAGCACAAATGTATAGAAAATCTAGACTATCTTAAAGACTCTTAAAGGTTTTTAAATATTTGAGGGAGGGCTTTCTATTGGTCTCACCTTCTTCACAGGCATGTTTGGTGAAACTATGAGACAAGGCCCCCTGGTACCTGACAAGTTATTCTGGTACCTGAAGCAGAAAATTTCACAAGCATGTTCACAAACCCTAGCAGTAAAAAATAATAGCTATTATTAAAATTAATAATAATACATTGTTGTTGTTATTATTATGCCAATTAAATAACTAGCAACCTCTTGTTCTTTCATGACCCCCCCCCAAAAAAACTGTTGCCTAATACAGGTGTCTCACCCAATGACAGAACCACAAAAATGGTAGAAACTCTGAAAACAAGAGTAACACTGATACTTCCTGTTCAGCTCCATTTGGGCTTCTCAAAAACCCACTAAATCTGTTCAGGAAGGCCACATGTATGTGTTCATATCTGGCTGCTGAGGTCTGGGGTGTATCCATATTCCATAATTAAAACAGTTTGAAACCACCTTAATTTTCCTGGCTCCATTCTGTGGAATTTCAGGGCCTGTAGTTTGATAAGAGCTTTCATAAATTCTCTAGTATATTCTTCTGAATTATAGCATTGGACCTCTCTAACTCAAAATTCTAAGTACCTTTCAAAACTACAGATCACAGGATTCTATAGGATGCTGTTATGACAGTATAGGGGAAATCAAATACTGTTCAGTTTGGCAGGGTTTATTCTAAGGGCCTTTCCAAACTACACTGTTACAGTACTATTATTCTACTTTCAACATCCTATAGAATCCTGGGGTTTGCAGTTCAGGGAGGGGAATTTAGAATTCTCAGCCAGAGAGCTCTTTGGTCTTAGTACAAACCCCAGAATTCCTCAGGACGTTGAAAGTGGAATAATAGCACTTATAACAGTGTAGTACAGAAAGGCTCTAAGTGTTTTTTTCCTACTGCATAAGAAGCTAGAAGGCTAGTACCAAGGAGGTGCCATCTATCTGTCTGTCTGTCTATTGTAATGCATGTCCTACCTTTCTCCCAGTTTGGACCCAAAGTGGCAAGAATATACTACTAATACAAGATTTTAAAAATGTAGAGGCAGAAGAAGTTTTTAATTTTCTGTTTCTTTAAGAAATAACTTTGTTCCCGATCTGAACCCATCTTGAACCCAACTGCACAAAAACCTATTTATTACTGCATGTTTTATTTCTGGACGGCACTAAATGTATCCAGTTACACATTAGAATAATGCCTATAGTGTGGATATAGCTGCACATATGCAGCCAAAAAAGGTCTTGGAAAAGCACCTTTTGCAGGTTGACATTCATTCCCTGAATCCCCAATGATCATGCTTGGTGGAGGTCCCTCATAAATGTAGTCCAAAAATGTAACTTTTCTAAGCTCTGAGGTGGAGGTTATAGTAGAGACCAAGGGAAACAGGCTACCCACATTCTGCTATTGAGAAGTTTACAACAGCAGAGTCCATATTTAGGAACAGTCTACCCTGAAGATCAGATCCTGCTCAGCAAACAGTGCAAGCGGGATGTTGACTTTTATGCCCCTTGCTTATGGGTTTTTCTTATGCATGTGGTTGGCGGCTACAATGGGAAACAAGGGCCATTTCTGCACTAGGCTGTTAATAGCGCTATGATTCCACTTTCAACATCCTATAGAATCCTGGGGTTTGCAGGATTCAACATCCTATAGAAACCTGGGGTTTGCACATGGCCCCTCTCGAAACTGCAAACCCCAGGATACCATAGGATGTTGAAAGTGGAATCATAGCACTGTTAACAGTCTAGAGCGGAAATGGCCAAGATGCTGAACTAGATGGGACTCTCTTCCATTCTTAACAAGTCACCTGTGAAGGATGTCTGCTATAACACAGGTATTCCACAAGAGGGAGCAAGTAAGTCTGTTCCAGGAAAACTGAAGCTGTACTATCTATACTTAACAGTTAACAACATGGAGCTTAAAACTGAGGAGACGTAGTGAAACATCTCCTGTCAATTGACCTGGAGTGCCCTGCTCTCCAAGTCCAGATTAATGTTGTTGCTGCTGCTGCTGCTGCTGTGTGCCTTCGAGTCATTTCTGACTTACGGCAACCCTAAACGTATCACAGGATTTTCTTGGCAGAATTTCTTCAGAAGGGGTTTGTCTTGCATCTTCCTCTGAGGCTGAAAGAGTGTTACCTGACCAAGAGTTTCCATGGCCAAGCAGGAATTTGAACCCTGGTCTCTCAGGATCGTAGAGCCAGCATGGTACAGTGATTTGAGTTTTGGACTATGGCCATTTCCACCCTACACTGTTATAGTGCTATTATTCCAGTTTCAACATTCTATGGTATTCTGGGGTTTGTAGTTCACTGAGGCCAAAGAGCTCTCTGGTTGGGAATTCTAAAGGCCCCTCCCTAAACTGCAAACCCCAAGGTCCCATAGGATGTTGAAAGTGGAATAATAGTGCTATAATAGTCTAGTGTGGAAATGGCCCATGTTTGTCTTCCACAAATCCTCTTCCCCCTCCCTCCTCCCATATATCAATTGAGAATAACACTTCATGCATAAAATCATAGAATCACAGAATTGGAAGGGGCCTCATGGGCCACAGAGTCCGACCTCCTGGTCAGTGCAGGATCTCCAGCTAAAACATCCCCAGCAGGTAGCTGTCTGGCCTCTTTTTGAAGAAAACCAGGAAAGGAAACCCCACCACCTCTCTAGACAATTGGTTCTACTGTTGATCTGCTCTTATTAACAAGATGTTCCTTCTAATGTTCAATCGAAATCTACTCTGCTGTAGCTTCATACTTTTAGACCTTGTCCTACCCTCTGGGGCAGCAGAAAACAGGCCTGCCCCCTTCTATCTGGGACAGCCCTCGAGGTATTTAAAGAGTGCAATCATGCACCCTTCAGTCTTCTCTTCTCCAAGCTGAACATCCCCAGCATCTTCAACCTCTGTTCCCTGTATAAACTCTGTGTTATTTGAGGCACCACAAAATGCATGATTCTGCCTAAGCTACCTTTGCTTTTCCTAAACTCATGTCATGCAAGAAGATGGAGGGAGTCAGTAAAGAAGAGAAGATCCAGGGCAGTTTTTAAATGAAATCTAGAGCTTCATCAAGTCTTGGCAAAATTCTGGAGTCATGATGATATTCATCTGGGTGCTGCTGAATCCCACCTCTCCTTTCTCTACTTTATTGGGGTGGGGAAACCTTAGATGTACCACATTTGCCAGCATATAGGACACACCCCATTTACATGCTAGTAAATACTATTTGAGGGCATATAACATGCACTGGAGTATAAGATGCACCCCATTTTCAAATGGTATTTTTCAGGAAAAAATGTGAGTCTTATATGCGAGCAAATAGGGTGGTTCAATTACATCTGCTGGTCTATCCTCATACCTTGTTATTGGCTAAGCTGCTGGAATTGGTGGGAACTATAGTTCAACAACACCAGGAAGACCACAGATACCCAAGCCCTGGTCTGGATTCAGTTCAGATAATTTGGTAATAAACAGATTTTTTTTTTCCTTCTGCCACTCTCTTATATATCTGCACTACACAATCATACCAGTTTGATCCCACTCTGTCCTAGGGAATTTTAGGATTTATAATTGCATGAGTGAAATACTTACACTCCTCCATCAAAAAAGTCTATTCTTACAGTTCAGAGGACTGCAGTAGAGAATTCTACATACCTTGCCAAACTACAAATCCCAAGATTCCATTAAAATGAAACCATGGCTGTTAAAGCAGAATAGAACTGCTACAGTTATACAATGTGGATATACCCTAAGTCACTTGAAGGATTTAATTAGGTTGCCACATGACCTTTTTTTTTCTTCTTTTTTTAAAACAGTTTGCCAGCTGTATTAAAAGTGCTTTATTTTTTGAGTCACTTCAAGTGCCTGGATACCTGGACATAGTTTGTGCACTGCCCTCCCACCAACAGATGAACAACACTGGCAGAATATGACTGGGACTGATTTAAATGAGATTTATAAGAATAACTCACCCAATGCAAGATACCTACAAAGTTTGGAAAAATGATATTTTGGACTACAACTGTAGGCTGAACAAAGCGACCTTTCCTACATCTGCATGCCCAATATCCCTTTCAACTGAACTGAACAATGGCTTGTTTGTTCACCTGCAGATGGCATTTATGGCCAGTATAGATGGCCCTTTGGCATGCTAACAGTATGCACGCAGAAGGCCTGAAAGTCACATTTCAGCAAGAAGCTAGACTCTGAAAACTCAGGCACATCTTCCTATACCTACAATCACCTATTGGGGCAGTGACATCCCCCAGCCATATGGTCAGCATGTACATGTTCCCAGAAATGGGAGGTAGCTGAAAGTTGGAGTAAAAGATGAAGCTGAGGCTACTGGGAGTTGTGAACCTCATCAATTATGGGCCAGGAATCACAGGAGTAGAGGAGGTGAACTTTGAACAGTACAGTATTAATTTACCATACAGCCAGCCCAAATTATGCAGTCGTTCTGTTCTGGAAGAACCTCCCAAAGATGAAAAATCAGACAAGCATGCTAGGCTTTTGAATAATTAACCAGTTTGGACAAGATCTAGAACCACTACACAATGATAACACAATGATTCCACTTCAACTGTCATGGCAACAGCCGATGAAATCCTGGGATTTACAGTTTAGGGTTTCTTAGAATTCTCAGCCAGAGAGCTCTAGTGCCTCACCAGACTACCAATCCCAGAATTCCATAGGAGGGAGCCATGGCAGTTAAAGTGAAAACATAATGCTATAACTATGTAGTGTGAAAGAGCCCCAAGAAAAAGCAGCTGCAAGGCACATTAATGCTTTTAATGAGACCCAAAGCAATACAGCCTGGCACAACATTTGAATCTGGATTTTGGGGGTGTCGGTACGGGGAGGAGGCAGGTGGGAGAGAAGTGATTCAAGGACTCTTTAAAATTTGCATGTGGCAGAAGCACAAGGTCACTCTTACATCCTTACCCAAACACCATTTCTCCCATGCATATGTGTCAAGAGAGGGAAGACTGTGGGAAAGCAGTGGCTTTAAAACCTATGCTCTCTCTGCTGTCTAAGCAGCACCAAACACCCTGGCTCAAATCCCAGGGGAGGGATTAGGATGTCCCACCCTAAGAACCAGCAGCACCTCCTCCTCCTCCTCCTCCTCTGCAGATGAAAGGAAAGGGAACATTCCCTGTCAAGACTCCTCTCATAAGCACTTCAAAAGTGACTGCAGGCTGGACTGTCAGTAAATCTAGAAATTGGCAGAGAATTCTGAGAACTTCAAAGTACCAGACAGGCTAAGACACAATGGCTCTTCAGGGAAGTGGCTTATAATCACCCCCTTCCATCTTCTCAAAAGACTTCAGAATTTGAATTATTACCTCTCCCCTAACAACATCTAAACTTTTGTTCCTTCCACCCACTAAAAATTACTCTCTAACTTCTAAAGAAAACAGGTGGTAGTGGTTGGGGAGCCTCACACTACATAATTATTGCACTTTGAGCCCACATTAACTGCTATGGCTCTGTCCCATGGAATCCTAGGATCTGTAGTTTTGTGAGGTGTTGAAAATTCTCTGCTATAGAGCTTAGTACCTCACCAAACTACAGATCCCAGGCTTCCACAAAATGCAGCCGTGGCAGTTAGTGAGATCAAAGTGCTACAATTTGCAGTATAAAAAGTTTGGGCCTGGTGAGTTTGGAGTCGTCTGAGCCCATCTGTGGCAATGGACTTTATATAATCCCTTCACAGCAGACTGGGCAAAGTGGAGCCTGTTTCAATTTGGTACAGCCCTTCAGGGTAAAAAAGTTTGTCTCTACAATAGAAGCAAGAAATATGAAACAAGAACAACAAAAGATGTTTTTAAATTTGTGGGTTTTTTTAAGATGCAAGCAGCACTGCCCTGAAACAACTGACTATTACAGGAAATAATTTAGTCATGCTATTATGATAATGATTATCTTGGACAAGCCATAAAAATACACAAGGCTCTTCTTTGTGTTTAGAATAGGATCAGAGTATCACATTAGGATGGGGGAAGCAACCTCAGATTTGTATCTGCTTTTGCTGAGAAATTGCTGGTGTTTTATAGCCTTTCAGTCTGCTGTGCTTTTATTGCAGTTTGATGTTTTTAATCCTTATTTTACTGTTATTTATTAGGAGCAGCCTGAGGGTTTGGTTTTGTGTTGCAGGATAGGACATTAAACTGTACAAATACACTCATGCTCAGACGCCACCAGACTAGTTTGCTCATTGGTCTTGCTCTCTAGCTTCCTCTCAGCTTCTTCAGGTACTGAGCTCAAGGGAACATCCCTGTTTTCCTCTGCCACACAAGAAGGAGGTACATTTGGTACCCGTCTGGGGGCTTTGATAGGAACCAGATAAACTGAAACATTTGCAAAGCTGCTGGGAATCTCCCATCCCGTGACTGCAAGCTCCCAGGGGTGGAGGCTCACAGGCTAGTCAAACAAAACTTGGGAGCCTTGACAACAATCCCCATAGAAACTGGCCTCGCCCTTTCATGTCCAGTGAAGCTGGAGCCATAAATTTTAATTCTTACTCAATGGTTTTTCTGTCCATGGCTGGGGGTGGGGTGGTGGAAGTGGCACAGGTAACACTAGAGAGTTAAGACACCTGAGTTCTTGGCTCAAAAATGAGGCTGAAGCCTAATGAGTATTGTTTTGGGTATTGCTTGGGACTTCCACACCAATCAGCTTTTGCCATTCTGGCTAATAATAAGGGATTATAGAAGCTGTAGTCCAAAACATCTAAAAGGTCAAAAGTTCCCCCTCCTGGTCTAGAGCTTATCCCCATTGCTTCAAATTAAGCCCTGGTGCAGTGTATTTTCACTTCTCAAATATAGTTGGACCCACTTACATGAGAGCCACCTTCACGAGGTGATCCAGGTCCTAGGGAGAGACTGCTGAGGATGGGTGAGTTGGAAGGGCTGCAGAGCTCTGGGAAAGGATTCGGAATAGAGGGCAGGGATAAGGCACGTGGTTCCTCCTCCTCCTTCAGTTTTCTAAAGGAAAAAAGAACATTTGAAGGATCATTGTAAAGCCTTTCAGTGCTGCATTCCAAGAAACCAAGCAGAATGACACGTCTCCGGCAACAAATAAAGCCAATCTCCTTAGCAAGAAAGTGAGAAAACTCTGCCTGGGCCAGAAATCTGGGGATATGGTGGGAACTTCATGCTAAGAATATTCAAATTCTGAACTCAAGCAATCCAAACCTTGAAATTTGAATAATTTATTAAATGCAAACAAGTTTCTCCTTTTCTATTTTCTTTTCTTTTTTTCTATTTCTCTTACATTGAACAATTCATTCAAGTTTTGCTATTCAAGCTGTATAGGGAACTAAATGCCCATCCTTAACTACTGGAAATCTGATAAGGTTATATGTTGCAGAGGGAGAGGGCCTGTTTTCCACTGCTCCAGAGACCAGGACAAGGAGCAATCGATTCAAGCTGCAAGAAAGGAGATTCCATCAGAACCTCAGGAAAAACTTCCTGAAGGTCAGAGCTGTCCGGCAGTGGAATATGCTGCATCAGATGGTGGTGGAGTCTCCTTCTTTGGAGGTTTTTAAGCAGAGGCTGGGTGGCCATCTGTTGGGAATGCTTTGACAGGTGTTCCTGCATAGCAGGGGGTTGGACTGGATGGCCCCAGGGTCTCTTCCAATTCTATGATTCTATGATTCTATAAATTTTTGGTCATTAAACATAGACTTTTGTTAGGATTTTTTAAAATCAAGGACATCATCATCTGTTGTTGATGATGCTATCATCATCGTCGTCGTCATCTTCTTCTTCTTGCCTTTTTCCTAGATCAGGATTTAAGGTGGTTTACAATGAAAAATATAGATTAAAACCATCATAGCACAGTCTGCAAAAGTTAAAAAGTAAATAAGCTGTCAACAGACTAAAATCAGTTAAAAACGCTGAAAATTAAAACGTTAAATATCAGTAAATACTGATATTAAAGCTACTGAAGAATCTTAGGCCATTTCCACACGAGAGGGGAAGAGCGGTTCACTTTTAACACAGCGTTTTAACACAGAAGACAACAATGAGGGCAGCCTGTCCTTTGATGGGCAGAGATATAGGGATGGAAATAAAGGAAGGGACAGCCTGGGAATGTCCGTAGCTGGCCACTTCTGTGATGTGAATTTATGCAATGCTTCTGCATGTAGGCAAAAACCGAAGCAGGACTGGTTTGGGAGATTTACATCAGAGTTTTTCTGGTTTTCACGTAAAGCATTTTTGCATCGCAGTGAACCATACTAGGAGCTGAAAACATGCAGAACCACAAGGAAAACTACAATGTTAAAACAGTACAGCATGCAGACCAAAGGGTAAGAATTTGATGCTGCTACGATGTATCAACCTCGTGTGGAAATGGCCTTATTCAGCCATCTTTCTGGGTACTGAAATATCAGGAAGTCTTATCCATACATTTTCAAGCTGACTACTGAATTTAAAGTTAAATTTAAAGTTAATTTAAACTAGAAACTTAAACTTAATGTAAAAATTTTGGATATCATCCAGAAGTTGAATTTTGTACCCACTGCCTTCACCTTCTGCAGTTTCCCAGAATCAATGTTATTTGCAACAGCCAAACTGATTTCAGGACAATTTGTCAAATTCAGCTCCATCTCCCAGCCTCCTTAGTCTTTTATAAAAGCCCCGTATTTGTCTGCACCTTCACCAGCCATTGGATTCAACAACCCTCCTGCACTCCATCTCACCATGGCACCAGCCTAAAGGGCAGTTGAGGAAGCTAATAATTAACCTCCAAACCCTTTGCTTTCCCTCCCAAGGCCTTTTATACCCTGCAGTTAGTCTGCTGTCTGTCTGGCACAGAATTCCAAACATAATACATCTGCATAGTGTAGCTGGAATGAAGATTGAACAGTTCCATGTCAACAGAGCTACAGAGACATTGGGTATGTGCCAAGGCTTGTAAGGTAGAGAGGAACTAAGTGGCAGATCATATAGGTGGTCTCGTGTGGTCTTCCACTGAGATACTGACCAGGTATATTGCTTTGAGATACTGACCAGGTGTACTGCAGGTGTACAGAGATAAAATGAAACTGGGCACTTACACAGTATGCCAGCTCCACTCATCTCAAAATCTACTATTCTTATTAGAAACCTTTTGGATTCTCTTCCCAACAATAATCTCAGACTTATGACCCAACTGAAAAGTCACCCAACTGACTCTGAATTTGCCTTGAGCCTTCACATTTCTGGGACAGAATATTGGGACTAAATTCATTATTTTAAGCCGATTATCAGCTTCAGGCTCATTCTAGCACCTCTTTGCTATCACATCTGGAGGACATTTATGCCTGGCATCCCGTTTGTTACTTACATAGTCATAAGTCCAGCTACAGCCTTTATCACACGAAGCAGGTAAAGCTCACTTTTTGTTGTGTCCCTTCAAGACATTTACGATTTATGGAAACCCCAAGGTGAACCTATCATGGGTTTCTCTGGGGTTGAGTGTGTGCGACATGCTCAAGGTGACTCAGTGAGTTTCCATGGTCAAGCGGGGAATGGAACCCTGGTCTCCAGAGTCATGGGCCATTTCCGCACTAGCCTGTTATAGTGCTATTATTCCACTTTCAACATCCTATGGAATCCTGGGGTTTGCAGTTTAGGGAGGGGTCCAAATGCTCTTACAGCAGGATAATAGAGTCTTTGGCTGGGACTTATCATATGACATTGTTTCTCTTCTGTTCTTCTTCTATTTGCAAAGGAGGTCATTAACAGATTACTCCATTAATGACCTCTTTAGAAAGAAATGCTTTCCAAATGATCTTCTACCGGTAGAACAACAAAACCTTGTGTGATTTACCTGCCTCGTGTGATAAAGCCCAGATTTGCACAAATGATTTGCTGGTCATTGCAGAGGTCAGGATTTTCTTTTGACCTGGTGTAATGACCAGGGAATAGCTATGGAGGTGGTGGAAAAATGAGGGCATTGCCCTACAAATAAGTATTTTGGCCCCCATTGTAATTTTCCTTCAGTTTCCACATGTCTAGCATTGCAGAGAGTGAGAGAGTGAAAATCATTCACACCTAGAACTCTTCTACTTGTTATGTTTAAATTTCCTGTGTAAGTTTGCCTGCCTCTTTTCTTTGGACACCTGAACTGTATTTCTAAATGATCCACTAAAGTTTAAATTACTGCAATGCTAGAAACTGGGGGAACTGAAGGAAAATTTCATTTAGTTAGACCTCACCTGGAATACTGTGTCCAGTTCAGGGCACCAGAATTCAAGAAGGATATTAACAAGCTGAAATGTGTCCAGAGAAAGTTGATCAAAATGGTGAAGAATTTGGAAACCATGCCCTATGAAAAGTGGCTTAGGGAGATAGGCATGTTTAGCCTGATGAAAAGAAAGTGAAGAGGTGACATGATAGCCATGTTTAAATATTTGAAGGGATGTCATGTTGAAGATTGAGCAAGCTTGTTTTCTGCTGCTTCAGAAACTAGGACATGGAGCAATGGATTCAAACTATAGGAAAAGAAATTTCACCTAAACATCAGGAAGAACTTCCTGATGATTAGATCCATTAGACAGTGGAATATGCCACACTGGAATATGGTGAAATCTCCTTCTTTGGAGGGTTTTAAACAGAGCCTGGATGGCCATTTGCTGGGGGTACTTTGAGTGTGTGTTTCTGTATGGCAGGGGGTTGGACTCGATGGCCATTGTGGTCTTTTCCAACTCTGATTCTGTGACTCTATGAAATTTAATGAGGATAGGATTTTTATTTGAGGGAGCAGTGCTCTCATTTCCACCTTCCTCAGCAATGACAAACTCTTTCCCCAAACCTACTTTTAACCCACTGCCTTACCCCAACATGGCTACTTACTAGCTGGTGACGTACAGAGTGTGGAAACTAAGTGTCCAGCTATGCTGCTATGGCAGGACACCAAGGACTGACGCCATCCTCTGACACCTCTGAAAGAGCTTAGGAGACTGTGTAGGATGCCTTGTCACTGTGAGCTACAGGAACAAGGTTGGGTGTTTCTCCACCATACCCTATTCTCCAATAGTCAGTAAATGGCCATTGGGAGGATGCAGCAGTTAAGTTTGGGGAGAATGAGGAAAGAGTAGTGGGGTAGTTCCACCTGGTGAAACAATCACAGCCCACATCTATAAACAATGATTTCATGTGTCCATTGTGACTACACAAAACACAGTATTCATTCATTTCTTTGTGAGTAAAATTAGAATCACATTTCCTATGTTATACAGCTAAGTTGTGAAAGAAACACATGGCAGTCTCTTGCACTTGTTTTTTCTCTGTTCCTAGCTGAGGCATGAACCATGCCTTATACAGTGATGCCTCTACTTTTGCGAGGGTTCAGGGTACATAACCCTTGCAAAAGTGGAAAAACCGCAAATAACTAACCCCCTTGCACTTCTCCTTCCAGTCATTTCTGGGGCTCCCTCTTCTATTCCCTTTGCCTTTTGCCTCAGCGCACCTTCTCCATACCTGGGCAAAAGCCAAGGGAATAGAGGGGAGGCACACATGTGCTGTCCCTCTCCTTATGCGATGCTCCCCCTCCCATTCCCTTGCCTTTTGTCCTGGGGCAAAGAAGGAAGGCATGCACATCTGGGCAAAAGGCAAAGGAATGGCATGTGGAGAATGGGGGAGGCATGTTCACCTTGCAAATAATCAAATTTGTGAAGGTCAAACCTGCGAATGTGGAGGGAGGACTGTATAGTGGTTACTTTCTACGAGAAGAAATTTCAGATCTTACTGCTCCTCAAAGCTCTGCCTCTTACTTTCTTGCTATGGGGATTGTGATTCCTTAAGTAATGACTGAAACACTCTCAGCTCATGTGCAAAGAACTCTTATCTGTATTGTTTCTCCTGTTCATATGCCCCATGCCCCTGTAAAAGTATACCTTACTAACAAAGCAGATGTGTTCCCGGGCTTTTACTTCTTTTGGGCTTTTGCTTCTTTAGCCGAAACTTTGGTACCAGAGGTAGAAGTAAAATGGGGAAAAAATAGAGATAGGCCCCTATACCAGAAGAGCAGTTCAACATATTTCACCAAACTTTTAATCTAAAATTAACAATATACACCTATGAAATGGGAAAAAACCCAAGTCTTTGCATAAGTAAACAAAAGCTTTTGAAATTTCTACAGATCATTTGAAGGCTTCCTCCAAAATGAATCCAGGGATACTTTTTTTTTCACCAGCCTCAACTTTTGTTATGATTTTCACTTTAGTGGTCAAACTTATAGGTCTATGTTTTCTCAAGAATTTGGAAGTAGATGATAAAACAGGCACATCTGCTTTCCTCTGTTCTCTCTGTTTTGCTGATCATGCATGCTCAGCAAGGAATTTTGGAGGCAGCTGCTCTTTGCCTTGCCTGCTAAGGACAGGCACACACAGCTACAGTAATATCAGTTAGAGCAGAATCCCATTATTTCCCAGATAAAGCTTTATTGTACTGTTTGCTGAAGACCACAAACAAAACAAAGTCTGTATATCTTCAGCCCACCTTCACCATCTTCCCAATGCCAATACTTCTTTTAAAAAAAATCCCTCCAGATAGACAGAGGACAAGAAGGAAAAGGAGGGGTGCTGGGCAGGTGTAAACAACTCCGTAAAAAAGAGCTTCTTTGTTGCTTGAGGTATGCCTATACTCCATACATATTCAGAAATATTCTATTTCTCATGCACATATTCAACAGCTTAATCTTGACATTGGAAATAAGCTTCTGAGGGAAGACTCATAACCCAAATGAAATTGTCCCTGTTTGCATTTCCAGCCGATATAATCTCCGCAAAGATAATCCCTGAACATGGTGGGAGTTTCCCACAGTACTTCTGCTCCATCTCCACATACCTATTGTTTTGGATGAACAATGGCTGAGACCGTTTGACAGCATCACTCCCAGTCAGAAGATCAGCCTGCTCATCGTTGCAGGCAGGGCTGCCATTTGAAAGGGTGTTGGTATGGCTAGATGCCAGATCGACCTCATAAGCATTTTCCAAAGTGGTGGTGAGGTTGTTTTGAAGAGCTCCTAGGTCCATGTCATTATCTGTAATAAAGGAAAAGAGAACAGTCACTTTGCTAAATTTCCCTTCCTTTTGTGTAGGTGAAATGAAGCAGGGATGTTGGCAGATGAGAACTTCTGTCTTTCTCACTTCTTGAAAAGGCTTTTGAGGTTTTTCTGGTTTTCCTTGACATAAGGTTTTCACTAGTTCTAGTTGCTCTCACTCTTGATTGCTACCCTCACTGGCAACATTAAAATTGCCATAGCTTTGTGGTAGCATCCTGCTCTATGAGTGATCCCTAATAGTGTATGTTGAAGCAAAAGTACAGGCCACTGAAGTTCTCTGCAGCTCCACTCAAAAAATAGGGCTTTGGCCTGTTATGCTCTGGATTCTAGGATCAACACGTGCTTCTCCTGGCTTTCTCCCAGGCCTTGCAAAATCTCTTAAACTCAAATAGCTTCTCTAGAACAATCTCATTCCAGATGTCTCTGGAACCTTCCCCTGGCCAGAGAGCAACTTCAGCTGATTTAGTATCCCTTGTGCTTGGCCAGAATAAAACAGTGACTTACTAAAGAGGAGTCTAGAAAAGAACCATGCTATACTGCTGGAACTGCTTGTGTTTATTTGAAAGAGATTCAGTAAAATGTTGCATGAAACAGCACAATGCCATGGTTACTCATGGCCCCATTTACTCACAGGGACAACATGAGAACAGAGACAAGGTACTTAACCCTACTTCTAGATTTTGGGGGTAGAGTTCAGATGCTATGCCTGGACACCCTGTCTTTTCTTGTTGAAACAGCACCGCCACTGCTGCTATTCTGCCCCCAGTAAGCTAGTAGGGAAAGGAGTGAGGAGACAGAGTTCAGGAAGAGTCATGGAAATGGCCAGAGCTTAGGAAAATTACTTTTGGGACTACAGCTCTCAGAATCCCAAAGCCATGGACACTGGTCAGGATGGCTGGGGTATGCTAGGAGTTGTAGTCTCACAGAAGTGTTTTTCCCCCTAGGCTCTGAAAATGGCTGTCTGCTCATTCAGCTGCCCTATCCTTCTGGATAGAGGTCAGGATGGTCTCAGCAGAGGACCCACAAGCTACCACTGCCTGTAAGAAACAAGCAAGAGACCAAGCAAGAGTGCCCCCTCACCATTAACAATAGCAGATGGGCAAGTGGCAATGGCAAGCGATGGGCGATTTGGGAGCAAAGGCAGCAAGGAGCAGCATGTGATGGTTCAGCTCATACTGCGGATCCAAGAGATACCCATAGGTGCCACTCTTTGATATCATCTTAAATGAATTGTTAATCTTCTGTTCCCCATCCCTTGGCTTAATTCGCTCAAGACAAATTCACTCACGAAAGTAATATATTATGCAAGGTGAAGGCATAGTACAAGTAACAATCTAAATAACTGGACAGACTTAACCTCTGAGCCAAAATTCTGCCCACCAGTGCATTAGGCAAACTTTAACTTGTTAATAAGTAACTAATTTTAGATACCAAAAGCACATACCAACAAACCCAATAAATAAAGTTCATTTTAAACACACCACCACTAAAATGATTTAATATGTTCTTAACTCCACAGATTAACAGCCAGCCCAAACAAGAAGGGCTGTGACTTTTTTCTGGGAAGAAAAACTGCATAGGTTAAAGACTCTGGCAAGTCTCCAGGGTGAAATCAAGTTCCCTAAGCTGATTTTGGCAGCTTTGGAGCAGCACAATGACTGGAGGTATGTGCTAGATAGCTACCCAACCATTTCACCAAAACTGCAACTAGTCACTGGCCTGAATGTCTTCTGGCAAAGAAAAATAGCTTCCAGACAACCAGATGCCTACACTCTAACATTTCACTGGTGAAAACTGGGACATGTGTGGGCAAGCTACATCAGAGTATGGTCAAGATGGCAAAAGTTATTAATGAGGAACAACACACAGCCTAGGAGAGGCTGCAGAAGTTTGCTTTTGCTCGAGCCTACAGTGAATAGCAATATTGCTCCCAATTCTCTCCTCTCCCCACTGCTGACTTAAGTGAGTACAAACTGCTTTTGCACTTTGAACTCAGTTTGCATGAATGGAATTAAGTGAAGGATAGAGGAGGAAAGTGGGAAAGGGACAGAAAAATTGGGACATATTTTAAAAAGTTGAAAAAGTGGAATGACAGTGGATTAATCAAGAATGTCTCTGACAAATTGGGACATTTAGAAGGTATGCAGATAAATCTATACGCTTACAGAATATGATCTGTTCTTCCTTCCGATTTCATGAAGCAAGGTCAGCTCTAGAATACTAGGATCTTCTGATCAATGCCCAACCCCGCCCCAAACATCAAGCAATAGTGGAGACATACAGAAAGCACCCTGCGGTCAATTAACCCGAAGACTTAAAGATCAATGGAGATGAGAATCTCTGATTCACTGTCCATGCCAGTTGGGGAATTTGAGGTATTGCATAACTTTTTAAATGAATTTTTCTGAGTTCTCCTTATAAGTATGCATTGTACATGAACTGTATGAATGCTCCAAAAATGGCTAAACATGCAAGCCATGTTAACAAAGAGCACCAAAATCAAGTGTCCCCTCTGCACATCCTCTAACACAGAGCAGAATCCACACAGGCTTTCAGACTTGAACAGAAAACAGAATCTTGCACTTCCTCTCCTTTCTGCACAATGTACACTAAGCAAGAGACACAATCCATGCTTGCTGTGCTCAGTCTTTCTGTGACTGTCATGCAGACTTGTCTTTTTGCACATAAAAGTTACCATGCCTTATAAATAGCCTCACATTTAACATTACAATCCCTCCTCCCCATTCGCAGGTTTGACCTTTGCAAATTTGATTATTCCTGAGACACATGCTTAACTCCCCCCACCATATTTTCCTCCTCCCATTCCCTTTCATTCTTCACCTCAGGCTTGTGAGGCTTGTGTTTAACATGGACTTTTTTGTCTTTTGGGTGAGCAAAGCCCCCTCCCACTGCTGAAGGCATGGCTTCTGTGCCATGTGGTCGCACATTCTGCTGTGTATTGGCTGCTGATTAGTCAGGCGCTCCTTTTTCAAGATCGCCACTGGAAGTAATTAGAACTCCAGAATTCCCTTTTTCTCTGTCTGAAGGGAAAGTACTGGGAAGCTTTTTAGGTAGCCTTTCCCCGTCCCCCACCAACACTGGAGTCAGAGGCAAAGGAATGGGAGGGGGAAGCTCCAGAGGAGCATGGGAGGGGAATTGCAGAGGGGGAGTTATCTGTGGTTTTTCTGCTTTCACAACGGTTCTATGATGCGAACTCTTGCGAATATGGAGGGGCTACTGTATTATGAATGCACTTGAGAGTAGAAGGAGGAGCAGGGCATGGGAAGAAGACAAAGAATTTGGAAGTGTATAGCAAGAGGGTGGGCAACCTCACCCTGAAACTTTAATTGGAACACCAACCTTCAACATGAGGAAAATCAAGGATGTGGGATAGATGGCACTCTGACATGTTTTGGGGGCACAACTCTTATCATCCCCCATCCCCTACCATTGGCTAAGCTGGCTAAGACTAATAAGAAAGGAGGGGGTTCAACAACATCTGGAAGCATACACATTTCCCATCTCTGAGCTACACTCTGCACAGTCCATTCAGCTCACATTCTCAACATGATAGCGTGCTACAAAGTAAAATGAAGATCTATTTCCTTCTTATAGAAGACCATATATATTCTGTAGGACACAGAAGGTATAGAGCAGAGCTGAGCAAATACATGGGCGGGGGCAGGGACCAATTCCCCCCATGAGCCCCTGTGAGCCACACATGGACAACAAGTCCTAATACCTCTGGTCTCCTCTGTAGTCCCTCTCAAATTCTGAGATGGATAGCTGAGGAGAACAGAAGTATTTGGGGGTTAGTAGAGAGTTCTGGGGCATTTGTGGGTGGGGTGTATGGGCATTTTTACACATTTTCACATGTTTATGGGGCCTATGCACTACAGAGGCAAGAAATGCACATCAAATCACTGACCAGCTATGAATTTCTGTGATGGGAGAGAGAGTTATGCAGCCTTTCAGATATTGTTGGACTGCAACTTCTGGCATATCTTGTCATTCATACAAGCTAGGTCTGATGCAACTATCATGCAAGCTAGGGCTGATGCAACTCATCATCTAACAACATCTGAAGGACCATAAGATTCCCACCTTAGGTTTGTGATATTCCTGACCCTGAGCTTTCATTTTTAAAATGAAAAAATATGGGGGAAAATATAGATAATTTATATTCTATTGGCTTTCTAAGATGCTACCTATGACCCACAGTCTTTGTACATAATTGTAAATTCTGTCACATTTACTCAGTATATCAACTCGTTTTAAACTGATTAGCTTAACAAATTAGCCAGCAATCCCAGTTAATTCCAGTGAACACAATGGGTTTTTGTGGGTAGATATGAATTAGACTGAGGTAGATATGAATTATGGGTAGATATGAATTAGGCTGAGCTGTTAACTAAACCAAGCATGGGCAATTTGTGGCCTTCCAGATGTCGTCAGGTTGCAGCTCCCATCATCCTTTGCCATTGGCTATGCTGTTTAAGGCTATTGGGAGAAGCAGTCAAACAACAGCTGGAGGGCCAAACAGTCTTCACTCATATCTAAACACAGCAAGCTTACTATACATGGAGAATTTGAATGATCAGGCAAAACGCGATTCAAAATAAACAAAGCTCAGAGCTCTTATATAAAATGGCTGATGTGTTACTTGTTACTCTAATGTTCTGACAATGTTTTAGCATCAAAGTTACCATTGGGTTTTGTAGGGAGGGGGACGTGTTAGTAACACAATACTAATGCAACATTTTTCATTCTTAAAAAATCATTTTGAAAAGCAGAAGGATATTTCAAATCCACCAAAATGAATTGGGAAGTGACTACCCATTATACTCCACTTCACCCTATATACTATATTAACGTGAACATTAGAAACAGGAGGAAAGTAATGTTTATGTTAATATAGTAATGTTTATGTTAATATAGTTGCTGCCTCCTTTCTTTTACACCCAACCAGTGCATTACTTGTAACATTACTTCAGAACTTTTAAACTGAATGGCAGAAACACACTACCTGAACATATTTTAAAATAGATAACAGATGCACACAAATAAACAAAAGGAAATGAGATTCAGCTTAACAGGAGTCAAGATTCCACAACTAACCTTGGAGCCTTGTGATCAAATTGGACGACACTGCAAGACTGATACTTTCCTGGTTTTTCAACAAATGTAGCAGTATGCCAATGATTGTGTCACAAAAAGTCATTAACATTTTATGTGCTGTGAGATTCTTTGCCAAAAAAAAAAAAAAAAATCAATTCCCTGGAACAGATTCACAGGGGCAATAAGCAGCTTTATGGCCAGATTTATGATCATGGCTTCGTCTAGTCACTGCTCTCTTGTATGATTCAGACACAGACAGGTTTTCAAATGTGTAGTATATCATTAAAAAGCAAATAAATTCAGTGCTAGGGCTCCCCCATTTCCTTCTCAATCCACTACTAGTGACCTCCTTATCAGAGCTGAGCAAGGTGATTCAAGGCTTCTCTCTGGATCATAGCAACAATGATATCAAAGGTCAAAAAACCATCTAGGTGGTGTGTGAAGAAACATAACCAGGAAATCATACTGCAACTATGTTCTTCCCTGCAGAGTGCTAGTCACTTCTCAATTCTACAATACTATGTTCTGCCAGTATCTTCATCAGTGACGGTGGGGTGGGGGAACAGTCTGGACTTTTAAGAAATAAATATTTTGGCAATTAGTATAACTTTAAGTCACTTTTGCTATTGATGGCATCTTAAGAGCTTTGCAAGGTACTGAAGACTTTTTCCAATTGTGAGACTTTGCGTCTGGGTTTGAAAGACATTGTGCTTGTACACCTTTGAGCACCTTGAGCTCTAGGAAAAAACTAGAGATGTGGGAGAGGGGCTTCTTTTTAAAAAGGACACTTCATTCTGAACCTAATCCCAAATTCAGTGCTTGCACAGCATACTTGCAAGATCTTTAAATGCCAAGAGCCTCACAAGTAAGTCTATAAAAGCAGCTAAGCAACAAAATTGTACCAAGGTTATGTTAAGATATTTCAGAGGCATTGTGAGGTACTTCAGATTTCATGTCATTCTCTGATCAATCCTATTTTTCTTTTTCCCCCTTTTTTAAGAGAAAAGGATCCAAAATGTGACAAGTTATTTTTGTCTTTTAAAAAAAGAACTTCAACATTGTAACCCATAACAGCTAGAGTTACCAGATCTTAGGGTCTGAGACACTTCTCCAATTCTCAGAGGAAGGGGAAGAATCTCAGGGAAAGAGCATTACTTTGAAATGTGTGCATACTGACTGACTGACTGACTGACTGACTGACTGACTGACTGACTGACTGACTGTCTGTTCTGTCTGTCTGTCTGTCTGTCTGTCTATCTATCTATCTATCTATCTATCTATCTATCTATCTATCCATCCATCCATCCATCCATCCATCCATCCATCCATCCATCCATCCATCCATCCCTCAGTTGTTACACTTATGTTTCTTTATTGGAATGACATAGGCCCTTTCCACACTCTACCTGATTCTGGCAGAGTCCCAAAAGGATCCCGATAGAGTCTCTCCTGGGAGGGGAATGCAATAGGAATGTTCTCCTCTGCACCAGTTGCCTGTAGGAATGAAGGAAGTGCAATGGCCACATCTCTTCCTTTCGCAGCACAGCTGGGCACTGTCCTAGGTTGTGCTGGGGCAGGAAGTGTGGCCATCATGACTCCTGACCCTCTGCAGCTCAGGTAAGTGGAGGAGGGCGGCAGGTGCGATTGCAAGCCATTGACAGGTAAAACCTGTTAATGATTTGTGGCACGATTGCACCACCTGCAGATGGGAGAACAACGGGACACAGATGACTTCATACATAAGCATTGTCCAGGTCCCATCCTTCTCCCGTCCCCATTGTAGAATGATGACATCTTTCAAAAAGGGCCACAGTCCGTGCAAATGCAGTTGACGCTTAATGTATCATGCTCAGTGACTTCCCCAAGGCTGCCTCTTGAACATAACTATGGCCAGTGTTCAATGATATCACAAGGGATCATCCTAAGTCTCACATTTTGGCCCTGACAGCTCAGAATCTTGAGCAGTCCTGGCCTGTTGATCCTAACAACAACAATGAACTACAGTTTAAGCACTATAACAAGGAGTGGGAACAAATTACTCCCAAAAAGTCATTTCTCATTTTCTGGCGTGTCAAAAATAAGTAAATAAGATTTTCAGATTTAAAGACTGCACATCCTCAAGCCTTGGAACACACTGGGAAAAGCAGAAAGTTGTGGGTGCATGAGTAGGAATCAACAGGACAATGAACATGATAAAAATTAATTCAACAAAAAGGCAAAAAAAAAAAAATTCAATGCAAAAGTCAACCAAGGTAGGCAGGCATTACAAGCCTTTCAAACATGTGGAAAAGTTTTAGACTACAATGACGTTGCAAAAGGATGCATCTGGCATAACTGAGGGGTTGCTACTAGGAACGCTTCCCTTCAAGCCCTTGCTGTGCAAACCTGGCTGGCATAAAAATGGCATCTTGAGAAGGGTACCTTTAGCAGATCTCAAAGATGGGAGGCAACAAGACATAGCAGACATAAGGAGCCTCTAAAGTCTGTTAGGCCTAAACCAACTAAACTTCAGCTCTGTAAAATTATAATCTACCCTTTGAATTGTACCTGTGCCTGGAATAATAATGACAAAGAGGACACTTGTTTTTGGCTGCTGGGCAAGGCTTGTCCCACATTAGGACTCCTGTAGACAACCAAGTTAAGCAACGCCACCAGAACTTTTCTCTGGCTGTCTGGCACTTGTTTTCTACCAGAAGGTGGTTATGGTTATTAACACCATTATTATTTTTCTTACAGGCGCCAGGATCACTTGGTATTCAATTATGGCAAAGCTAGACGAGCCAGGCGTGAATCACCAACTCACAGTGCCGGTTGTTCCTGGCTTATCAAGAATCACACACCTGCCTCTTTATAAGAGAAACTGTGCTCTGTGTCAACAGAGTTGAATGAGAAGGAAACAAACGGGTTCCTAAAAATCTGGCTTCCTTTACCAACAATCTCCTGGCATCAACCAGCCCTTTTTCTGTGGGATGGAGAAGCCAGCCTAGCGGACTCTTCTGAGTGCTTCTTCTCTCTCCATCAAAACAAAGTAGCGACTCAGAATGTGGGCTGCTGACTCAGAGCCAACATCCTACCTTTCCAACTGGCTCATGCACACTTGAGCTTTTACATACTTATACTCTTCCAGGTGTGTTGCCATGCCTTGTTGTTGTGATGTGCCTTTAAGTCATTTCCAACTTATGGCAATCCTAAGGCAAAACTATCACAGGGTTTTCTTGAGGCTGAGAACACGTGACACATCCATGGTCACCCAGTGGGTTTCCATGGCCTCCCAGTGGGTTTCCATGGCCAAGTGGTCATAGTCCAAGGCTCCAACCACTATACCACATTGGCTTTCACAGCTATGGAGAGATGATAAAATGAGGGCTTTGCCCCCCCCAATAAAATTTTTGCCCTCTAAATGAATTTTTCCTTCAGTCCCCAAGCTTCTAACTTGGCAGAGAGTGACACAGGAAATAATTCACACAAGGAACTCTCATATTTGCCCCATTTGCCTTCCCTTGGTAACTTTGCCTGCCTCTTTTCTGTGGATGCCTAAAATGTATTTCTCAATACTCAAGTATGTTTTAAGTTACTGCAATGCTATAAATCTGAGGACTGGAGGAAAATCTCTTTGGGGGCTGAATTCTTATTTGGAGGTCAATGCTCACATTGTCCTCTCCCCCCCATAGCTATACTCTGCTCCCCACACTATCTGGGTCCTTTTTCCTTTGGAAGCCCATACAAGCTGTAGAAGAAAGATGCTATGTCTTTGGAGCAGTCACTGCCTGTGCAAGGCAACTGGTTTAATTCACTGGTTTGGGCAAGAAAACACCAGCCCTACCTAGCCAACTACTGAAGCCCCTAATGGAACGATCCTTTGTTCTCAAGAAGACCTGTTTGACAGAAAAATGTAAGAATGGTCTTTTTAGTCCAACAAAACCAACAGGAGGGAGTTATTTTAGTTAAATATTAAAGTTCCTAATAGTAAAAGCTGTTTAACATTGGAACACAATGCCTCGGGAGGTAGTAGGCTGTTATTGAAGGAGGTATCTGACCAGAGGTTGGAGGGTCACCTCGCACTCATGCTGTAGCTGTTTCTTGCATTGCTTGGGGGTGGGAGGGAGCACTAGATGATCAACAAGATCCTTCCAACTCACAATTCTGTTCTTTTTTTCCAGCAGTGGCCAGTCTTTAGCTGTGTTGTTAAAAACAGTGTGTGTACAAAGGGAAGAGGAATGAGAGACAGCAGAGTTTGGAAATGGTACATTGTCATCTACAGTTGTCAGTATACCCACTCCACTGGGCCACTAGATTCATGCTGCCTGGGATCCTCTGGGAGTCATATGCCAACATCCTGTATGGCCCAGCACAGCACAGTAGTTCTATATGTGGAATTATACTACAACTGGCTACTCACTGGCCCCTAGACTAACTGCAGAGCCACTGCATTCCCACTCATAGTCATTCCACACCTGAGGGAGATTGGGAGGAGAAGCATCTAATCACGTCCTCACAGCCAGACCAAAATGATTACATCCATAAACCAAGGTCCACTATGGTCCTCCAGAGGTCTTAGTGGATGATGTAATATTTTGCGTCTGGTTGCAGGAACATAGCCAAACACTTCTTTGATCCTCCCTCCTCACCCTGTTCTCCAAAAATTATGAGATGGCTGTCAGTGGGTGCAGCAGCTCTATAACAAGTTCAGGAAGCAGCCTTGCTCCAGAGGTGTATTTAGGGTAGAGCAAGTAGGGCATGTGCCCCAGGCACTCTGTCAGGGGGCACAAAACAGCCATGCATGTAGGGCTGGGGGATGGCAGTAGGGGTAAGAAGGTTGGAGCACAACTTCTACAATTGCCCTAGGTGCTGTTTATGCTAAATGCGCCACTGCCTTGGTCAATGCAGAGGGAAGAAGGGAATGCCAACTTCCACACTGATCAAAAAAGGGCATAGGTAGATATAAGGTAGACTCGCACCTGTGCATGCCAATAACAGGATGTCAGAGAAAATATTTTTAAAAAATAGTCCAAGCAAATGGAGAGAGGAGTTCCTTACTCTTTCTCCCAATGTCTTGGAAAATTTCTTTCTTAAGAAAAACATTCAAATACACATACACATGTGTGTGCACATACATTTCATCCTTTGAATCAGATACAGCAATACATCTGTATTCCAAAAAACATACTTTAACTCACAATGTACAATGCCAGGGTCTCCTGGAAAAACAAGCAGAAATACTATGCTTGTACTCATGGAGATTGGTAGATTGTGCTGATGTGTGCCCCTCCATTTAATGTTGCAGAATGTCACTTTTTGGTACTTCAAGGTACTTCCCCATGCAAAAAAACCAAAAATCTTTTTTTAAAAAAAAGCATGCTCTATAGCCTTATTCTGCTTCTTCTCCAAAATAACTCCTTTCAATCTGTAAATTATTTTCTGTAATTCTCTACAGCATTATCACTCTATATCTAAATTGCAATATTACAAGATAACTCCCTGCCCTCAATCCACACAAGCAATTTTCCACAAATCCAGTTGATATAAATCACGGCTTGTAGCCCAGAAATGTAAACTCAGCTCTGAAACACCATCACCAAAGAGGGAATCTAATGCCATCTTAAATTGAACAGGGAAACCCATAAATGTGCTCTTTCCCCAACTTCCCTTCAGTCTTTCTCTTCCACAGAGTTGGAATTAAGTTCTTCCAGGGTAGGAGAGACCTCCCAACACGGTGAGCATCCTGATGGAATGTCAGGCGTCGCCTCCTGTCCGCACATAAGGTGCTTAAATGGTTGAAAACTAAGACACACAAGAGAGAACAGCAAAAGGAATGAAAGGGAGAAGAGGCCTTGGAGAACGAAGGGAAGAGCGGCTTGCCACAAGACATCTTGTTTGCATTGTTCCTGAACTGAGCATATCTTTCTGGCCAACAGTCCTAGTTTTCTATCAAGCAAGTTCCTGCAAGACTGAAGGAGGAGGGGTCTCAGTAGAGCAGCAACATTATTGGCACTTAGGGATATAACAATGATGCTGTAGAGAGATTATAATTAATTTTTTTTTAAATCAAAAGGAGTAATTATGGGGGCAGAAACTGAAGGGGACCGTGAACCACACAGAACACATGGAAAATAGGAAGAGTGGGAGGGACTGTACATATCCACATTGAAGTGTGACTACTTACATAGCAAGCAAAATGCCCACGAACACACCAGATTTTTTAAAAAGTTGCTTTTCAGGTAAGATTTCTTTTTTTAAAAGGGGGAAAGGAGAGAGAAATGTCTGAAACATCCTGTAATTAGCAAAATAATTAGGATCTTGGATAAAAACCATAATCTCCTGACACATTTGGTCTGTTCGGATGAGCTCCGTGTGGCATATAGGGAAGAATTTACTTTCCAGAGATCGGTGAATAGACATTACAAAATATTGTGGATGTAGGATGTGCATATGCCTTACATCACTAGTATATGGAGTCATCTTCCATGTAGTGTTCACAACCACACACACAGCAGAAGGGCTGTCTTGAGGACGGAAGAAATTTGACTTACGTCATTGATAAAATACTGCAATGTGGGCACTGGGGAAAGGGAATATTCCTGCATTATTGAGGAACAATGGGTGATCTCCACAACCCACCCCATCTTTAGGTGTGCTAATCAGTCATGGTAGTGGAAAAGAAAATAAAAAGAGCCAATTCATGCATGATTTACCTCTATCACTTGGATATTCTTAGCTAGACGTATGAACAGTCACCATTAAAAAAAAATTGCTTTTTGCAGACAATGGTAGATATTAAAACCTCTACTTGGGTTCAATATATTATGAAGGCTAATTCATATAGTCATCCTTTGACCCTTAATAGTGAAACAGAGCTGACATCAATGTGTGAATGCTGGCTTTAAATGAGTGTGGGTGGAGTATTACACTGAGCACTATGTACTAAATTAGCACTGAATTTGCACAAACTGATCACTTGATTTTCTTCCCTAGTTGTGCCAATGCTAAATTTGCAGAAGTAATGGCAAGAAGAGTAACCCTCCAGACTCACAACAAAGCGGTGAGCCAAATTCTTCCCTATTTAGGGTACATCAAGCTCCATTTGGGTAGTCCAGGTAAAATGTTATGGAAGCTATGGACAGTTAGTACAAATCCCAGCCTGGCTCAGAAAGCAGGCCTCCAGAATGTTCCTTTCTCTGTCTGCAAACTGATAGTAAAATAGGGATGTCAAGACAATTGATAGAAGTTCTTATTATCAATGAGAAAAGGGATGCTGACAAATCTGAACATGCTATCAAAATTTTTCTGCATTCTTCAGTGGCACATTGAATTTAGGGACTTTTTGTGGAAATTTCTTTTGCAGAAAAAAACACTGTATTTTTCACACACCACAGTGCTTTTGCATGGATGAATGTTCAGAAACAAGTCCCCAAATGGGAAAGGTCACTTTATAATGCTATGAAATGTTTGTAACCTCAGTCAGCAGCAAGAAACCTTCTGAAATTTTTCATTCTTTTGTTTGAGAATGAAAGGGAAGATTTAGAGCCCTTCCATAAAGATCCCAACTGTCCTACCATTTCACATCCATGGATGCGAAATAATGCATTTGTTGCCTGCTGAGACAGCTTTGTTTGAAAAAGAATGTGTTATTAAAAATGACAAGGAAAGGAAGAGTACAAACCTTGGAGAGAAAATGGTGGGAGGGCTTAGAATGAAGTCTAATTGTTATCCATTATCCAAACAATCACATGCAAAAAGATAAATGCACCCATGACATCACTCACCCACAACTCAGCATGCTAATTGTTATTGTTTTTCCTCCCAACCATTTCCTGACTGGCCAAAATTAGGTCTGTGATGTGGGTCAGAATCAAGTTGGCCCCATCTAATAATTTGAAATGCACTGCCAAGGTCATTCCCGTTTTACACCTTTAAGAAGACATGCTGATATGATTTGATCTTGTACAGTTTAGCCTGCATTTGCTAGTTGTTATGCCACACATTGAAGCTGCTACTCATTATCAGCAGAGATCCTGCACTGCTAACTCTGGTATCTTGAGATTTCATTGGGTGATGGTAACATGTGCAGTGTCTTAAGGCATTGCTTTTATTTTAAAAAAGCAGATACTAACAGCAAAGACAAAGGACAAAGAAAGCTAAGGTTTTCAGGAAATTGAACTGTACTTCTAATACCCACATGTTTAAACAAATGATTATCCAAAAGCTGCCACATCCTGTCTTGCAACTTTGGATGCTGCATTTTGCTGGCTTTATCTCTGGCAATCCCTCTTGTTTCTTCAAGCTCGGAAACATCCACAGAGCAGGTTGTCCAATGCAGAATAAGAGAGGGCGGTGGAAGTAACAGTGAGGAAAGGAGAAGAGCAGGAAAAAAGAGTAGAAGAAAATAGAGAGACAGATACAAAGATGGATTTTTTTAAAATGAGTCTTAAAGTTCAGTTTGAGGCTAAAGGTGGTTTCCAAAACTGAAAAGGTTAACAATGATGGCAACAGAACATATAGATGTAGCAAGCTGAAATGAATGTACAACAAATAAATCTGCCCTGCTCATCACACACATGGTCAACACACCCCAGGGCCCATATGCCTCCTCGCTTCCGGTCAAACCAGTTCTGCATCAAGAAGATCTCCCAGGTTGGATGCTTGTGTAGCCCCTCCCTTGTAAACACCTCATCAGCCTGGTATCTGGGACACAGTAAAGAAGGACGGCTCATTTTGGAAGCCAGGAAGGAGTTGTAGCAATTGTGGTGGGGAAGGGCAGGTTATAGGTGTGGGGTAGGAACAGCTGTTGGCAAACAGAGGAGGAAATAGCTGTATGAGGGTTAGACACTGGCCTGTTCCAAACGAACATACAGGGATTACAGGGGGAGGGGCTAATAAAACAGCAGATGGCAAAATGATGCTGTTTGAGTGGGATTCTAAGACTTTATGCAAGGAAGTACAGTTGGCCCTCACAAAAGGAGAAAATTCACAAATATCAAAATGAGCGTGGGTGTCTATGGAAAGGAGGCTGAGGCATGGTGGACAGTGTGTTCCCAGGGTCCAAAGCAGGTCAAAGAAAAGAGATGGGGGGGGTCTACATGGTGGCCCTATACATCTTCGCTCTTGCTCATCTTCTTTCTTGGTTATGGGGGGGGCATAGGGAGAGGGTTTGTAGTGCTGAGAAATCAGGCTGTGATTCATCCTTAGCTGGCCAGGCAGCAGCCGGTGGAGGAGAAAGAGGACCTGATTGGAGCCGCTGAGAGCAAAGGTTCATCCAGAAAATAAGTGCCTAAGGTGGGGGGATAGGGGTAGGAAAAACTCACAAATAATCAAATCCATGAAAGTCAAGCCCGTAAATGTGGAGAGCCAACTGTATTTCTATTCATGAGACTGTAAAGCCTCATGTTTTTTCCCCTCCATTCTTTAACAAAAACCAAGAGGAGTCTCCTTACCCCATATTCTGGATTTGGACAAACAAACTTGTTTTTTTCACTCAAATTGTGGAAATCATTTGTGCATAAGTTATCATATCTGTTGTCTTAGCCCGTGACCTTTTAGTAAATAGAAGCACCAGGCGTGTCCTTTACATCTTTTTGATCAATAAGTGTAGCCTCTGACATTCTGTGTGCGTGTGCGCAAACATTTTGTTTCACATGGAAAAAAAGGCTAACTTTTGCCCAGAGATTTCATCAGAAAATTGTGGAAACCCTGATCCTCTTTCAAAAAAAATTCTGACTCACTCTGATGCTGGTGGTGAGAAACCCTGTGGGAGTTGTCTAAATGTCTGTGTGTCATGACATGTTGAGACACCCATTTTGTCAAGAAAAAGACATTTTGCAAATACTCTTTCCATTTCTGCCCTTCAAAATCACTATTTTGATCTTTTTTTTCACCCCCTTCTCCATGAAATGTCACCAAAACTGATTTAGCCCACCACTAATGACTGAAGGAAAATATGAGAGGGATTGTGGAAAAACACACATTCAGTATACAAAAGGTCCTTCACTTATTCCCACAAACCTCCAGTTGTAAGACCTCAGGCAGCAGGATTGAGAGGGACCTCCTCCAATGTGTTAGGAAAGCTTCTATCACTACATTTTGAGCGTATCCACTCCCACCCTTTATCTGAGATGCTCGACTATACAAGCCGAAGGCTGAGTGAACCAAGCTATGTAGGGAACAGTTTTGAGCTCAGACTGACAAGGCCATTAGATAGCCAGTTTTTGTCCATGGAGTGGGAGTGAGCTGGCTGAGTGTTGCAAATAAATTTGTTTGGCTTTTGTCTTTGGCCAACTGCCTTTCGGGATTTTTTTCCCCATGGTTGAAGGAGTTTCTATACAGTCTCAAGGTTGTACCACAGGTACGTAAGATGAGGTGGGTGAGAAAGGAGGAGAGCTAGGATAAAAAGAAATCATACCATCCAGCTGTCCTGATTTAGTGGGTTCAGTCCCAATTAATCCTCTGTCATTCCAATTTTTCAGCTGCTTTTACAGTGTCCCACTTTCTCTCTCTTCCATCCACCTTTTCCCTTTGTCCTCAGCATATTTCAATTCTTGCAAACTGAGTTCAAAGAGCAAAAGCCGTTTGTCCCCAGTTAACTCAGCAGGAGAAAGAGGAAAGGTGGGATTTTGGCCTTCTTTGTAGACTCACGACACATCCAAACTGATTGAAAAGTTACAGATTTTGTTTCTGCTCTTTCTGATTTTATACTGAGTTAAAATAAACTGATCTGGGGAGCTGGTATAGAAAGCCTCTGATTGTACTGGGAGCTGAGAGAAATATTCTGTGGTAAACAAAACATGTATGGACCTCCAAAATAAAATCCAGAAGAAACAGGAACAAAATTGCAGCTTTTCTCAACATTTTAATCTGTCTGGATGTGCAGCAAACTGCCATCTCAGCCACACTCTGATGTTGTTTGTCCATATGTGTCCCAGTTTTCATCTGTGAAATGATGAGGGGTATGAAGAATGCTCAGCTTCTTCTAATGTAATCGTCAATTTCTAACTGTCCCAATTTACCCAGGACTGTCCTGGTAATCCACCAGTGCCACATCATTGTTTCTTAAATTAAAAGTTTCTTAAATTAAAAACAAACAAACAAACCAGAGGGATGTGTGATAACACATTTTCAGTGTGAGTTACTGAAGTGGCATATTTTCAGCCCATTCTCCAAGATACCTGAACCAAACTGCATATGATAAGCCTACTATTATCCTTTAATACTTCAGTGGTTAGTAAATCTGCTTTGGAGAGAGATGGAATACAGGTGAGAAAGAGCACTTGAACCCTTTTACTCATCCTAGATTACCACCAAAAGCAATATTTTCCTTCCAGTCTTTACAATTTCTTGGCGTTTCAAAAGCACCAAGGCAGCCACATTTTGACAGTTCCTTCTAATTCTGACTTACATGGCTTTTCTTTCTGTATCCCAGACAGGGACTCCAATTTTTTATTTTTTTTTATAATTCAGTATCCAGGAAATTCAGTTGTAGATGTCCCACAACACATACACAAGTGCCCTTTTGCACATATTTGCTTGATTCTTTTGGCCCACACACATAGGTGTGAGCAAAACAGAGGCCAAGACAGAGTGATTTTGTTGCTGTAGGTTAACAAATTCCCACACTGGCTCTCTGCCCTGCTTTATGAGGCATAGAAGTTCAAGAGTTCTCAGTTTTGTACTCACAAAACAAACCCCACTGAGCGGGAACAGAGATAAAGCCAGGCAGGGAGTTAACAGGGTCTGAGCACAAGACACCTTCAGCTTGGAGGATGGGCAGAAAGCTAAACAAGAAAGGAGCAGTAAACTGTCTTTTGGGGCTAAGGGACTCTTCTTACTGTACAGTGATAGTGCAATGATTCTACTTTAATTGCCATGGCTATATCCTATGGAGTCCTGGAATCTGCAGTTTAGAGAGGCACATTTACAATTCTCAGCCAGAGAACTCTAATGCCTCATCAAACTACAAACTCCACAAGATATTGCCATGGCAGTTAAAGTGGAATAATAATGTCATAACTGTACAGTGTGAAACAGCCCTAAGACTCTCTGATTTGGTATGCTGATGATGTATACCTCTACTTTTCCCCCAAAACTAGAATCAAAGCAGTTTACAAATTAAAATACAATATAGTTAAAACATACAAAAGATCAGCCTTAAACAGTAAAAAATGATGAAAAGTTGTTCTCAAAAAGTAGAATTCCAAAAGTACAGCACCCATAAATCCCTTCAGTGGCTGCACAAACCACGTCAAGTACAATTGCTGGTACTCTGAAAAGTTACTTTGAGGGATGGATAACAATCCCCAGAATCCCACAGCCAGCATTCTGTGCGTTGTATTCAAATAAACACACTTTTTCAAGCTCTGTTAACAGTGTCAGATCTTGAACTTTGCAAAAGCTAGAAGCACTGATTTCATCCACAAATTCACTTGCATGAATCAAAGCATAAGAAAAACCCTCTCCCAGCGAGTAGTCACAAAGGTACTGGTACAGCCTTCCCTCTATGATACAGTTCACATAACTATTTCTTTTACTCCCTCCCTCCCTCCTGTCTCAGCTGTCATGGCAACAGGCATTGGACCCTTATCCCAATAGGGAGAGGAGTGCTTAGAGCATCAGACAGTGAAAAGGACAACCAAGGTTCAAATTCTCACTTAGCCACAAAATGTACGGATTGATCTTGGGCTAGTCACCAGCTTTCAACTCAACTTACCTCCCAATAATGCTGTGATGATCAAAGATTACATATATTTATATATTTATTTTATTAATTGCAATTTGTTAATCAATTAGCTAATTGATCTTATAATGACAGTCAGCCCTTCACATTTGCAGGTTTCACTTTTGTGAATTTAATTATTCATGGATTATTTGCTGTCCCCTCTGCTGCCTCCCTATGCCATTTTTAATAGGGACTGCAAGACTCATGAGACTGAGAAACTGAGAACGAGGCTTGTAAGCCCTATTAAAAATGGAGTGGGGCAGCCGTGGAGGTGATTGTAAGCCCACCAGCCACACACGTCTGCCTCGTGAAGGAACCCTGATGCCTCAAAGGAATCCATGGTGGGTTGAATATGGTGATCATACTTTTTTGTTTGTTAAATATGGTTTGGGGGGGCTACGGTTATCCACTGTTTTTCTACTTTCATGGGGGGTCCTGTGCCCCTAACCCTAGCAAATGTAGAGGAATGATGGTACTTGTATTATAGATCCAGCTGCTTCATTCACCTATTATTGGATATTATGATGAGTATGCCACCTTTTTTTGTATGAGCTCAAGAGGGTAAACATAGGTCTCCACTCCCTAGTTTATTCTCACAAAGACCCTGTAAGATAGATCAAGCTGACAGAGTGTGACTGTCCCAAGCTTCCTTGACTGAGGTTCACGGCTCAGTCAAGACTGGAACCCAGGCCATTTCCACACTAGTCTGTTATGGTGCTATTATTCCACTTTCAACATCCTATGGAATCCTAGAGTTTGAACTGCAAACCCCAGGATTCCATAGCATGTTGAAAGTGGAATAATAGCACTATAACAGGCTAGTGCAGAAATGGCCCCAGATTTCTCATGTCTCACTCCAGCACTCAAACCACAGTACCCCACTGACTCTGTGGTTCTTGGAGGAAGGTCAGGATGCAACCATAACAAAAAGAAACAAACTCTGCACTTTATCCTTTGTCTGAATTGCACAGGGTGAACAAAGCTTTTTCTGACCGTGCTCAGAAAAATGGCTTATAAAGCCCTTCACTGTATTTACTTTTGTGTGGGACAAGACTATGTAATAAGAAGAGTATCTATGGGAGCACGGGCTATGCAAAGGAATGAAGATGGGGAGGTTCTTGGAGGCTGGACTGAGCCCCATCCCTAAAGCAACGGACAAAGGAACTGTGATAAGATATGGCCACAGATTGCCATACACTCTCTCATCTGCCTAGATGTTCACAGAACAAAAGAGTCTGAGGAAGGGCTAAGTGCCGATCTGTCCAATCCCCAGTGCAGAAGGAAGACCACTCCATCCCACCCACCTACCTGATCCAGAATATCACAGTGCACACAGAAGGCACAGAACTCAGGAAAACTACTGATTTTTTTCTTTGTTACAACTTCCAAAATCTCTTGGCCAACACAGCCAGTATATTTTCAGACAGTGCTAAGCACCTGAGCAAGAGGGGGAAGGGGTTGGAGAAACTCACAAATAATCAAATATGTGAAAGTCAAATCCG
Organism: Ctenosaura bakeri; assembly: GCA_948474755.1. Taxonomy (NCBI): domain Eukaryota; kingdom Metazoa; phylum Chordata; class Lepidosauria; order Squamata; family Iguanidae; genus Ctenosaura; species Ctenosaura bakeri. Next base: position 211,924 of record CAOLHI010000316.1, read on the forward strand.
CGAAAATCAAATCCGCAAATGTGGAGGGCCAACTGTATACAGCAAATAGCCCAGGAGATTTGTGCAATCCAGTCAAATAGTAGAGTGCAAGGGATCACAAAAGTGAAATTAAATCATAAAAGTGAAATAAACAATAAAAGGAACCAGGCAAGACAGAACCTTTTGGCCTCAGTGTTGCCATCTACAATATGGGAATAATACCTCCCTACTAATCTAATAATAATCTAAAGATGATGATGATGATAGTAGTGGCAGTAACAATGATAATCTCCCAAGTAAACGTTAATGGGCATCCCCATTTTGCATTGCATTCCACTTCCCCACTTTGCATTGCATTAAAAAAGACTTTTCCTCAAGGTCAGAGTATGAAAGGGGAGCTCATGTATTGTTAACTTTTTTTTTTACATGTTATCTGTTTCCTCCCCAATGTGGTATTTTGGGGACATGTCTTGTTGTCTGCTTGTGGAATAACATACTGGGAATTATCTCTATAACAGAGCTGCTGCTTGGTCACAGAGCACATTTCTTGTGTAGAAGGATCCAATTTTAATTCTCAGGGTTCCCGATAATAGGATTTCAGGCTCCATGGCCCCAGGGAAAGACCTTGCTGAGAGTTTGGAAAGCAGCCACAAGTTAAAGCAGCTGATTCTGAGCTAAATGGAATAATGATCTGATCAGGGTTGGGGAAAGTTGCATTTTGGACTACAATTCCCAGAATCTCCCAGTCAGCACAGCCAAATCTGGGAGTTTTGGTCCCAACAACCCCTGCAACATTTCCATGCTCTACGTCTCACTCTGACTTGTGTATACCAATTGATACACTAGTATTTTAGAGAAGGATACTATCCAGAGATTAAGCTGAGGGGTGGGTTTGGTGAACAACTTCTCATTTCCAATTCCAACTACACTTTTCAATGTCCAGTCTGAATTACTGTCGAGCCAACCACCTTCTGTTATATCTGTTTACCTCCTTGTTCTGTTTCCACAACACACAGTTTCCCAAAGCTGTGTGCAGTCAAGGGGAGAGGGAAAATTATACACCAGCCCCTTGGCAAAAGCCCAAAGGCAAGTGAGACGCAGTCTGCATTCTCTCAGCACCAAAAGCCAATGATCAACATACTGCACAGCCTCATAACAGCTCTCCCACAATTTTTGCAACATGAAGACATTTTCAAAGAGGTCTAGTCTATATTAATCCATTTCAGTTCCTAATTTGAAATGTAAAATATGACCATTTGTGACATGCAGAATATCATTTCTCCTGCTAACCAGGAAGGACAGAGAATGGCTCATTATCATAACAAAGCTTCGCATTTGCTTAGGGTTTTGAAAACATGCAAAGTGCTGTGTATATGTTCTCTCAATAATATTTGCAACTACCCCATATGTTAGAACTGCTCATTACAAAGCAAAAAATATTCCCAAATGTACAAGTGATGACAGGATGACCTGACAATGCCTTTCTCTTTAGGAATCCCTGTGGCTGAAAGCAGATGAGCTATATGATTCTTTTCTCGGTGACAGAGGAGTCACATCCAAAGCATCAGTCAAACTCACAACGTAGGTCTAACAGGCGCAGAAAGTCTCCCTAGCTTATCATTTTTAAAATTCTCCTTTCCTATCTGCCTCTGTCTTGTCTATTAAATAGGGGTGTAAATCTCCAACTATTTTGCCCTCACATAGGAGAATGAATAATTATGGTGGTTTTCTCCCTGCTGCCGGAGCAAGTGAATATTCCTTTGCACTAAGCTCTCTGTATTCAAATGTCCCAAAATGCTGCATAGAAATCAAAAACATGTAGGTTTTTGTGAGAAAAAAATCCTGATTTCTGCCCATAAAATACATTTTTCTGTACCAAAATCTTTTTTTGTGGCGGGGGAGAGTACAGGAAGCCAGTCTTCTACACAGGAAACCTGTTTTCTGTGCAAAAATCAGGAATTTTGTGCAAAAAAACCCCCATGTTTTTCTATGCTGAATAATTCCTCTGGAATACTCTGGGAGAAAATTGTACAAGATTCTCATGTATCTATTATTCTTCCCAACAGACTTTCCCAACTGTCCAAAACACCCATTTTTCAACATGGAAGCAAATAATGACGACTATTTTTCCCTCCCTACTGTTGAACCAGAAAAGGCACTAGAGTCAAACCAGACTGGAAGATTCCTCTCTGCTTGTCAATGTTCTCTCCTTATTGATTCCAGGGAGATAAAAATGAGGCTCTTTTCCTATGAAACACTGCCTGCTGTCATATATCTGGAAGTGTTCCTTGTAGTTAAGTAAATGATTCTCTGTAAACGTGTCTAGTGTGAGATATTCAGAAAATAAACTGTTTTATTTATTTATTACAAAACTCTGCCTGTCTGGTGCTTACTCACCACTTTTCTAACAATTAACACCAGCAATAAAATGCCATAAAATTTCAGAACATTTTATAGGCACTTTCTTATTATCTGTACTTCTTTTTGCTGAACTTCAATAAAACCTTTTGAAACCTTTGAAACATGGAGTATCACATAGCTTTAAGTATCATCCATACAACCCTGAACACACTTGATCTCATATTATTAGAAAGCTAAGAAGCGTCAGGCTTGGTTAGTATTTGGATTGGAGACCACCAGGGAGTACCAAGTGTCTCTCGGTAAGGCGGGGGGGGGGAATTGTCTGAAAGAGTGGGGAGCTGTTGATTCAGTATGAGAAAACTTCCTATATACTTAGGTACAGGAAGAGTCCCACTTGGATGCTAGATTGCTGATGTCCCTGCTACAGGTTTGGTAAACAGACAGAGGCAAACAATGGACTAACTTTGAGAATGGACTACAAGTCACTTCACCACTCTCAAGTGATTGGCCTAAAGATCTGGGGAGTCTTCCCTCAACCCAGTTAGGATAAACTGAATGGGTGGTGGTAGTACCAAGTAAAGAAGTTAAGGAAGGGTACTCTAGTCTTGTTTGTGCTACAAAACAATTGGAGTTGCCTGTCTCTTTCTCTTTCTCTCTCTGTATACGTACATGGTTCAATTCACCAGTCAAATTATGCTGACCCCATGAACTTCATAATGTTTTCTTAGGCAAGGAATACTCAGAGATGGTTTTCCAATTCCCTCCTCTGAAACACAGCCTACAGCACCTAGTATTGATTGGTGGTCTCTCATCCAAGTACAGACCCTGCTTAGATTCCAAATCAGACAAACTGTATTTGCATGGGAATATTAAGGTGGAGACAGTCGGAATATGTTTGCAAGGAAGGATCAATGCAAGGTAAAGCATTCTTGACTCTTCCACTTCCCCCATCCTTCCAACTCATGCTTCTGACCATTTTACCCTCCTAGATCAAAAGTAAGTGTGTATGTAAGAATGAAGGCACATAGAATGAGGAACTAGTGAGGAAACACTGGGGCGGAGATCCTCTTTCCTTCTCACCTGTTCTCTGCAATCATTTTCCCCATTAGTATTACTAGTCAGACATGTGTTTGGTAAAGCATGTTTCTTCAGCTAATTAGTAGCTTTGGCCTCAGTTAGGTTGGCATTACTATTACCAGGTTACAAATGTGGGATCAAGAGAAAGTCTTGTTCATGGCAGAGACGACACTGGGATCAGATACCTCCTTGTCACTCAGCCCAGCTTCCTAATCACTAACAATCTGGGCACCATGGACTGCTAGTGCCAGAGTAATTACATGCAAATGATATACCATGAAAACCTAAATGATATGCTCGGTTAAGATGCAGAAAGAGAGCCAGCATGGTGTAATGGTTTTAGTGCTGGGCAAGAATTTTGGGAATTTAGGGTTCAGATCTCTGCTCAACCATGGAAACTCACTGATATCCTTGGCCAAGTCACATTCTCTTTCTAAGAAGAAAGCAAATCTCCTCTGAATACATCTTGCCAAGAAAACCTTACAAAAAGGTTGTCATAAATTAGAATCAACTCAAAGGCACACAACAAAACAACAGTATAATCCTATACATCTACCCACTGAAACCCACTGAACGGAACTGAATTCAAGGTGTGGGCAGGACTGTAGTATGGGCAGGATTGTAGCCAATCATAGCAATCCTAAATTGAAGTTGGGGATAAAGGGGCTTTATCTACCACTTTGAAAGTAGTTCCAATCCAAGTCAGCCAGCACAGGTGGTGGGGGCTGTCTTATGTACTTTTTCTTCCTCTTCAATGATACCCTACCCCATCTGGGTGGTTTTCATGGGAAGAAAGGCGCTTACCGTATTTGCCAGCATATAAGATGCACCTTTGTATAAAACGAACCGCATTTGTACACCAGTGTATAAGATGCACCCCATTTTCAAACAGTATTTTTTTGGGGGAAAAATTAGTCTTATACGCCAGCAAGTACAGTACATCCAGAGGACTGAAGGCTGCTTTCAATCTACCTGTTGGATGCTCAGTTTGGGGACCTACCACCAATGGAAACATCCCTGATATCACATCTATGCTGATAGAATTTTCTGTGGACATTCTAACAGCTTTTAGGGTAGATGTACCTTCCCACTAGTGGAATTCCTCTCCATTGGTGACAAGTCACTTCCCCTGCACCCTAACCACCACCAACCAATGGACCTCAGGGTTAAGCTTGGGCCATTTCCGCACGAGACAGTTATAGCGCTATTATTCCACTTTCAACATCCTTTGGAATCTTGGAGTTTGCAGTTTAGGGAGGGGCCTTAAGGCCCCTTCCTAAACTGCAAACCCCAGGATTCCATAGGATGATGAAAGTGGAATAATAACGCTATAACCATCTCGTGCGGAAATGGCCTCGCACTGCAAGTTACTTTCCCCACATTCACTATTTCTATTTCCAAGACTGTGGTGTCAAGGTTTTTGAATTTAAAGGCAAGGAAGGGGGTGGTAAAGGTCATGGTGCCTAGTGATAGGGAAGGCTGTCATGATTTTGTATATGTGGGCAGCAGAATGAGGGACAAAAGGAAGAGCAGCCATGGGATGGAGCAGAAAAGAAAGGTTCTGGCCTGTCAGATCAGTTTTGGACACTTCAGACCAATTTCAAACCAGCCTTTGAACACTTTCGGAATATAGTTATGCCTGGATATATCTCACAATAGTATCTACTGTAAAATGTGACTGGGCACAAGCATACTGAACAGATAGTGGTTAGTCTGTTGGCTTACTAAGCTCCCATTGATTCAATAGGTCTACTCCATTTGTGACTAACAATTGGATTCAGGCTCTTATGTCTCTGCTTATACGAGCTTACAGAGTCATCTGGCCAGTTACTGGGAGAATCAGGATACTTGAGTACCTTACTTGGGAACATTTTGATTTTTTAGATGCTGGCCAGGCTTGCTGGGGGATTTTGGGACCAGTAGTCTTTTCATAAGGCTTCACAGGTGATATGCACCTTTTGCATTGGTGAATTCAAGAGGATGGCTTGCAGAATTCAGTGGTTTATGACACTCTGATGTCTGGATGGATGGATGGATTTGATTTATATCCTTTCTCCCAAAATGGGATCTAAAGCAGCTTGTCTTTCTGTTAAGCATGTAAAAATTAACACTTTTTAGTTACTTCTAAGAAAAGGTGAAGAACTACTTTTTAAAAATTGAAGCTAAAATAGCTAACTACTTTTATCCATGGCAGAGATCATATTGAGACACAGAACACAATCGGTAACTAAGTACTTTTCAAAGTCACTTCCAAAGCTCTTCTAGGATGGTTCCTCCTTAATGGAATCCTGGGAAATAAATTACAGTGAAGACCACAATGGCTAATGCCTTTCGACAGTGTGACAGTGAATCCACTGTTTCAAATAGGTTCAGCACTTTGGATAGTTCCTTTAAAGTTCTGATGGAAACTGGAGAGGATTTACCACCCCCACTGACATGGGAGCCACTAATCACATCTAAGAGAGGGAGCTAATAAGCAGAAACAGATTTTGCAGTGCTCTTTACTGTAATTCCCAGGAAGATGATTTTTCCTGCCTCCCTGTATCTTGGCAGCAGAGTATATCAGAGCTTGCCAACGTGGCTGCTTGGGATTAGGATGGCAATAATGCAGCAGCCCCAAAGTCAGTTTGTGTAGCAGTGCAAGGGTCAGGCCCAAGCACTGAAGCATAGGCACCAGCCCACTTGCCAGGCCAACATAAGGACGCTGGCTCTGAGCCCAGCCCATCCTCAACAGGAGCAAAAGCGTGAGCAGTTTGCAACACAATCCACAGAGGACAAAGAGACAGACTGAGCAATAAGGAATCAAAGTCCTGCGATTAGGTGGAAACTGCAAGCTCAGCACAATCGTCTGTGTAGAGCAGGGGTAGAAATCATGTGGCCCTCTAGATGCTGGTAAATTGCCGATCCCAGCATTCCTCGCCATTGGCTATGATGCCCAGGGATGATGGCATTTGTAGTCCAATAACATCTAGAAGGCTGCAGGATTTCCACCCTTATGGAAGGCTGAAGCAGAGTGGAATGGAAAAAGAGAAAGAAAGAGAACAGCCTCAGCTTTAAGTTTCCCAACTGATTATTTGTAGTTTGCATTTTCCTGGCTCCTTTAATGTACATCTAATGTGATCATATATCCACATATTCTTACCTCATTGCTTTGCCTCTTATCCATTCTTCCTCTGCCAGGATTTTAGACCCCAAATTCGTTTTGGTGAGAACCAATATCCCATTTGAACTATCAAAACATGCTCTGGGCGGAGATCCCATGAAAAGTGTTTGGAAACTTCAGCTGGCTCAGAATGCTGCAGCCAGTTTGCAGCTCTCTGGTTTCAGAGAGTATGTGATTTCCTGGTTACTACAGCTTTCCTGACTGCTGATTTGTTTCTGGTTCATCTATGGCCCTTTCCCTCTCAACCCTCCACAGGGACAGGAGAAAGACAGGGCCGTGACGATGCTTATTTACATCGTTGTGGTCCCATCCTTCTCCCATCCCTGGCAGTACAATTGCAGATTAATCAGCAATTGCGCCACCATTGTGAACTTAACTTGTCTGCAGAGGCCTCGGATGTGCAATTACTGCACTTCCTGCCCCAGCACAGGATAGTACCCAGCTGTGCTGTGGCAGAGAGAGGCATGGCCATCACGCTTCCTGGAACACGGAGGCAGCCAGTGTGGAGAGGAGTGATTATGTTGCGCTTCCTTCCCAGCAGAGCTGATGTCAGGACCCTCACCAGATATCTCTGCGACCAGGTAAGATGCAGAAAGGGCCTATGAAGCCCTATATAACTTGTGACCAAGGTATTTGAAAGATCTCAATCTCCCTTACAAGCCCAGGTTTTAAGATCTTCAGAGAAGACTCTTCCTTCTGTCCTAGCCCTCTCAGAAGCACATCTGATGTGAATGCAATGGAGATATTTCACAGTGGTTGATCGCAGGCTCTGAAATTCCCTATTAAATTTCTCCTTTCCATTGTCCTTTTAAATGGCTGCTTTTATTCAGATCCGCCTTTGGTGTTTAAGTTGCTTCTTAAATTGAAGTGCTTGTGACTGTGTTTTTACCAATTTTTATGTTTTAATTATATTTGTTCTTATTTGAACTATATAGTTGTTAGTCACTGTCTGCAATTCTTGGATGGAAAAGTGGCAAATAAATATAATAATAAATAAATTAATATTTTTATTTAAGTTTTCTTAAGTTACTCTATAAAAGCACTACGTATACTAGTCTCCCTCAACCTGGCAACCTCAGATGTGATGAGTTACAACATCCATCTTACATAGCCAATGGCCGTGCTGGTTGGGCTGACGAGTTGTAGCCTTACACATCTACAAAGTGCCAGATTGGAGAACACTGGTGTACACCTATAATCAACGGGCTGGTAGCTCCCATAGTGAGGTGGCGTATCTATGAAGTTTGAAGAAGAAACACAAGAAGCTGGACTCATTCAGAAGATGCAGTACAAGACCTTGGCTCATTCCTTTAAGGTTCACACTAAAACCAAAAGCAAATTCACCAACTTAACTGATCTTGAAACCACCAGCAGCCAGACTATACCTAAATATCCATAATGACCACATTTCTGTTCTTTCAAGTAATTTTTGACTTATGGCAACTCTAAGCTGACTATCACACATTTTCTTGGCAAGATTTGTTCAGAAGGGGCTACCTTTGTTTTCCTCTGAGACTGAGAAAGTGTGACTTGCCTAAGTTCATTCAGTGGATTTTCATGGCCAAGCAAGAATTCAAACTCTGGTCTCCAGAGTCATAGTCCAACATTCAAACCACTACACCACACTGGCTCCCTATGACCACATACAAGTAAACAACGGTCATCCTACTTGGCTTGTCTGTGTAGCCTTCAAAACCTGGATCTCTCTACTGCTCAAGCCAAGAATTCCAAACTAAGTACCTTTCCATTAGCATCAATTCAATTCCAATTTCAAGCATATAATCATCAGTCTGTGAAAAGATTGCATTCAGCACTCCCCACCCAAAAAAAAACTACTCAACAACAGAAAAGGAAAAAGACCGCCTCTATAATAAAAGACAATCCACCTCTCCACACACACAGACAGAAATATAATTAAAGTGGTATCATTTTAGAATGTAATATTAAACTATAATTTTAAAATGTAATTTAAAATCATGTCAATTTTTAATATACCACTTTTTAAAAGTCACTTTCTAAGCTTTGTCTGACCACACAACACTTCGCCTCTAAGTGGTGTTGTACTATATGTGGAAGCTGCCAAACAACACACTTGTCCATACTTGAGTGCTGCTGTTGCTGCTGCTACTTTATGAACACAAGATGAGCCCTGTGAGATCAGACCACAACCTTTTCTAATCCAACAATTTGGGAACTCCAATGGCCAAGCCGATGCTTCTGGGAAGCCCATAAATAGATATGAGTACAACAGTACCTCAATGTTCCAGCAACTGGTACTGAGAGGCATACTACCTCTACTAGTACTATCATAAACAGTAGACCCTGATAGACCTCTTTTGCTAGATTTATGTCACATACCTTCCCACATTTCATAGATGAAATATATGTGTGTGGTCAAGCAAGGGTCGAATGTGGTCAAAGGGGTGTGGCCAAGTAACAAGAGGGGGAAAGTTATTAACTGGGAAGAACTCACAAAAGTACTATTTTAATCAGAGAAACCCTTGAATTTATCTATTGAGTTTGGGAATGCCTGAAAAAAAAAGAAAAGAAACACAGATGAGCCTATTGGAAAGGGCAAAACTCTTCCTACTCCTCTCTCTCCTGCTGAGTTAACTGAGCACAAACTACTTTTGCACTTTGAACTTAGTTTGCAGCAGCTGAAGTAAGCTGCAGACAAAGGAGGAAAGCAGATGGAGGCGACAGAAACTGGGACATTTTAAAAAGCATCTGAGAAAGTGGGATAGCAGATAACTCGGAGTGTCTCTGCTAAACTGGGATGGTTGAGAGTATAATGTCACAGCCCAGCAAGTGAGCTACACAAAGCTCTAATTCATACCATCGCTTGTTGACAAAGGATGATCATCATTGCTGAATACAGATAAAATCTCACTGTCAGAATCCTTCACAATGTCACCCAGTGTCACTTCAGACACAAGTTTCAAATTCCACTGAGGTAGGTTATACATGCCATTAAGCCAGAGGTGGGCAACTGTGGAAGGCTAAGAGGCCACATTAGCCTTCCAGAAGACATAGAGGCATATTTTTGGGCCTTCCTGGTCTTCCGGCATTCTGGGGCATTGTGAGAGGGGAAAAACTTCTTTGATCAATTTTACAAAATTTTGTTTTGACCCCCTGGGGGCTTACAGGGAGGCACCAAGCATGGCAGAAATGCCCATCACACATCCTAGATATCATTTGAAGGCATTTCTTAACACACACAAAAAAATTAAAAACTTTTTTGATCCCTAGGGTACTCTGGGGACCACAAAAATAGCCCTGGGAATATATGAGGCCCTTGGGCTACACTTTGCTCACCCTGCATTAAGCATTCAGAGAAACTTTTCTGCATCTTTTTCATTGATACTCAGGTAGTACTGGAGCTGTGATGCCCCACTTCCAGTGACTACATCCCCAAAAGTATCACATACTTCTCATGGCAATCTTCATTTCCAGAGAGACTTTTGTAATGCTATCAGCATGGGCTTAACGATCTGCAATCAAATTAACAGCACTTCTGAAACTTCCTGCTCTTGCCTGAAAGGCAGCAGATGTAGCTAGGTAAACATTAGCCTAGTCATGTAAATAATACTTATTTAACGTTCTCTTAAAAATTTCCAGAGTAGTTGCAGTCATGTTAGGCTATTGCATCAGCAACAACAAAGAGTATTGTGGTGCCTTAAAGTCTAACAAACATATTATGACATAAACATTCAGCCAATGAAAGCTTCTGCCAGCCTTGATGCCTTCCACAGATTTCAGACTTCAGCTTCCATTATTACTCACTACTATTGGCAGCATTAGCCATGTCTAATGGGACATGTATCCCAAAACAATTGGAGAGGAAAATCTAGCTTATGTCTCATTAAATGTGTTAGTCTTTAAGGTATCACAAGACTGTTGAGATTTCTTTCAGAAATTCTTTCAATTCACAATATTCTAGATGGGCAACTGTGTCAGTGAGTGACAGATATGGAAAAATGGGACGGTATCTACATGAAAGACGTAAACTGATTTATTAGTTATTTCCTTTATCCAGGGAACCATAATTCTGTGAGGTGGGAGAAAGCTTTCTCTATCAGAAAACATGCTGCAATTGCAGCAGATTATAATTCCCAGCCTTCTCTGGAAGAAACTATGACAACAGAACTGGTATAAAGCCAATACAAGTTAGCAGTAGGACTTAATAACTTTAATTAATAGTAGCATAAGCGTTCATTCCCCCTCCTCTAAGTGGAGAGATATAAGGCTGCAATCTTAGCTATGCTTGTTTAGGAAAGTATGTCTCACTGAAACCACTGGGATTTACTTCCAGGTAAATATGCATAGGATTGGTTTCCACACTTCCTTTCCCCATACCAGGAAATTACTACAAGTGAAAACCTAAACAGTTTCTATCCACATAGAAATAGCTTAGAAATTTTTTTTGGAGGGGGTACTATAGCCCCTGGAATCTCTGAACCAGCACAGCAACAGGCCATGCTAGCTGAGGGATTCTGGGAGCTGTAGTCCAAACAATAACATTTCCCATACTCAGACTGGGCTCTGAAATAGCCATTTGTGTGGCTGCCTATTATATTGCAAAGCAAGAATTGTCTCCAGGCAACCAGAAAGGGAAACTTCACAAAATTTGGCTCTTTTTAATTTATGCCACAAATGTACTAATGTAGGTACATGTGTACACACAGGCTAGAATAAATACATATACATATATAAATATATATGTAATTAAATTTGGCATCAGACTATTGTGGACTTACAGATCTAAGTTAAATATTCTGTGGCTGCAATCCAACATCCCCTCAGCAAGCATAAATATCTACAAATGGAGATATACAACATTGACATATCACAGCTCCCCTGAAGAATAGCAACATTGCACAACACATGTCAATGACTGGGTGTCGTTGCATCCTGCGCAATGAACATTGCACAACCAACAATGCCCAATGTTTCTGTATATGCAATTACACTTCCATCGCTGTCAGCAGAAGATGCCAAATGTGCTCTGGTGAATAATTCACTCTGGATGCAAGTGGCACTCACAGAGCGCTAGCCTGTATCTCTACATATTATGGCCTTATAAACCTATCTGGTGAGAAGTGGGCACCAAGAGGCCTGCCAAAGCCACTCTTTAAAACATTAGATTGACGAATAAAGTTGACCATTGATTCTGAGGATTAATCATTCATTTATTATTTGTGATCTTTCCTCTCTCTCTATGCGTGCATGTGGCATGTTTTCCTTTCCAGTACATGTTGCATCTCAAGTCAGCTGCCTCTCTGGGGATCCACCTCATGCCAAGTTTCCAGGGCTTTGCTAATTGTTCAGGACTGGAGATAAAGAAAAGCCACTTGGAATTCTCATAAGTGGTGCCAGAGTCAAAGTCATAATTTCAAAAAGAAGAAAAAATAGGAAGGGCAAGTAAAGTGGGCTCCATGGTCGTGGGTATACTACGTGATCATCAAGGAAAGATGCCTCAAGGACTCCCTTGAACTAGAGCTTGGTCTAAACCTAGGATTAGTTGGGAATAAGCTACAAAACCTACACAGAATGCCACAGTGATTAAGATTTGGGTTAGACAGAAGAAAAAAATCCAAAGACATCAAAGTGTCTGCAGTATCCATGAAAATATATCATTCATAAATAGATATATAATTAACAAGTATACATTTCAATATAGATACAAGGTATTTGGATTTATATTGTATAGCATTAGAGTATATTTAGCATTAAATTCAACAAATTAATACATAACTTGGATTTTGAATAAAAATGTTTATGTGCCACCGTATGACTGTTGACTCAGAAGCCAGGATGAGGAAATCTGATAGCCAGGCTTTCTTCTCCATTTGGATTTTTTAAACTTCAAGTTCTTTCCTTCCCAAATATGAAGAAAATTTGGAAATGTCAGTAAATTCTTTCAATTTGAACTGAAACCTAATCCCCTCTACCCTCATTTAAACTGGCCAGATCTAATAAATATACTTGTTTCCAGCATGAAATAGACTGTAATTTTATGAGCAGCACTTTCTTTTTAAATTGAGATTTAAATCATTCTTCTTAATCTGGAGTACTCTAAATGAGACCAGTGATGATGGGGAGCTGCAACAAACAAGAGATCATCTCCGGAATTCTGTGCTCTCACCAATGATCCAACTTCCCACACTACATGTGTTAAGAATGAAAGTTTCTTTCTTGTCAGCGGGTGTAATTGCAAGGGAAAGCAAACTATTGTTCCTTCTCTTTTCAGATTAATCTGATGGAATTGGCCACACTGGAGGAAGAGAACTAAGCTTGGACCCAAAAGAAAATTCCAGACTTTCCCCAAATTCATTAGGCCTAAAAAGAATATCCTGTATGTAAAGTGGGAATGACAGAGAACTGACAGTGTTAATCAACAAGGCAATAGTAACTGCAGCAACAACAGTAACAGCTCAATATATTTTACAATTCTGCATGAGGAAGGTAAATTCAGATCCTGAATAGTGGAGCAGAATCCTTCTTTTGATTCTAAGCATACGGCCCAAAGGTATAATTAGCAATCTACCTTTTTAGGCAATAGATTCTATTACAAATGAAGCTGCCTTCTGTTACATCAAAAATATTGGGTCAAAGCCATTGGACCATTTAGGCTACTATTGACTCCAAGGATGGGGAACTTCAATGAGTCCAGACCCCAATTTTCTGACTCTGGGACATTCTGGGGAGCTGCATGAACTGCCAAAAAATGCACAAAAATAATTTTTTTAAAAAACAGGAATCCGGAACAAACAGCCAGAAGCCTGTATCTCATTTTAGAAATTGGCAATACATGCCTTCCAATATTTCACAGATGATAATAAGGACATATGTGGCCAAGCATCGTGCGGTCAAAGTGGCAAAAGTTATTAACAGGGAAGAACATAAAAACTAAGAGAGTCTACAGCAGTTTGCTTCTGCTTGAGTCTATAGGGAAGGGTAAGATTCTGCCCCTCTTCAGTTCTCCCCCCATTGCATTAACTCAGTGCAAACAACGTTTTCACCTTGAACATAGTTTGAAGCAATTGAAGCAAGCTGAGAACAAAGTGGGGAAATGCAGGGAGGAGAGAGAAACTGGAGCATTTTAAAAGAAGCTGGAAAAGCGAGACAGAAGATTAACTAGGACAGTCCCTGCCAAATCAGGATGATTGTAGGGTATGATATTGTTTGATTTTAAACAATACAAGAGGATCCCGCAGCCCACTGAAAAGGTGACTTGCTTCACCTAGAGAGGCTTCTGGAGGAGAAAATTTACCCCTTTTGGGCACCAGAAAAAGGGCAATTCAGAGATTTTGGAGAAGACAGGGCCCTCCAAAGGGTCCTCTGGGGGCCATGGTTTGTCCACCCAGATCTACACTGACTGGCAAAGCAGGTCTTTCAGTTGAATGTGCTGGATATTGAACCTGGGACTTTCTGCAACAAAAGCCATAATCTTGACATCCACGTGTTGCCAGCTGCATAACAATTTGCAAAACTCACCAAAACATAGCGCCATGGGGTTGATCTTAATGGAATTTACAGGCTTGCAAATGTTGTTCCTTTTTTTTTTTTTTAACTTCTAGAGAGGCATCGAGACAGACTTAGTTAATGCTACAGTTAATATTTTTAAAGTTTAACCCTACCTCACCGCAGCAGCAGAAATGGCAGGCAGTTCAGAAGGCCACAGCTGAGACCCAATGCTCGGGGAGTCTTCAGAAAGAAGGGATTCCTTTGTCAGGCTGCCCTTGGTGACTCCAGTCAGCTCCACATTCTGCCTTAACTAATTAAACTTGATGGCAGGAGTTGGGTTCCACCTGGGGTTTTATTAACTGAACACTTTGTCCCTCTCCCAAACCTTGAACTCACGTCCTTCTAAAACTGGGCAGTGTCCAACTGGCAACCCACAAGTTGGACCTTGGCAGCAATGTTTTAGTCAAAATGTAGGTGAGAACACCCCTGAGCCTGTGCATTTCCCTCATGACTGAAGGAAAGTGGTCTTCTTCATCCATCTGGGATGAAGGGCAGAACTAGGCCTGAAGGAGAAGCATAGCAAATTGATGTTTGATCCATAAGGCTATGCAAGGAGGATTAGGGTTGCCACATTCCACTTCCTCAAATCCTGCAACTAATTTGCTTAACATGCAGATTTTTCTAATTCTGAAAATTATTCTGATTTGCATTCAAATTATGAAAATTTATTGCAGTAATTATTGCATTTTTTCTTCATCTAATGCTTCAACCTTCATACCATTTATTACAGTTTAAAGAACCAGGATAGAGTTTGGAACAGTGGAACCCATGTTCAGATCTCTGTTAGGTCACGGACTTGGACCATCAGTGCCTCTCAGCAGCTATACTAGTGGATGTATAATCAGGACAGGAACATTCAGTCTTTCTTCTGTAAATGTGTCTGCCTTATATTACCCATGATAGTTCTTTTATGCCAATTTCGTTCCCCAGATGTTGTTTCCAAGTCTATCAACAAGTTATCCTGCTGGCTGTGGAAACAGCTATATGAAAGGGGTCCTCAGAAACCTTAGAAAAGTTACTTTGTTAGAATACGATTCCCCAAGTGCCCCAGCCACCTGGAAAAATGTATTTTCAAGATGTGGTCATTTGGTGGAATGGGTAGCATCAAGCAGTCATCATTTCACCACCTAATTAATTCCAACAAATTGCTCTCCTTTATAAATGCCTCTCTTGCTACGCTCTTGGTTGGTTCACCTAGTTGTTTCCATGGCCAAGCGTGAACTTGAACCCTGGCCTCTAGGGTCATTGTTCAGTGCTCAAACCACTACACCATGCTGGAAGACTAATCCAAGGCAAATGCCCTTGAAAGACTAGGTTAACAGCTTGCAGGAGGACTTCTGGGCTTGTCACTATTTAGGAAGGGACAAGCAGCATCAGGAAGGGACAGCAATGCCTTGTATTAAGCAAGACCAGTATCCCAGGTGCAACTTTATGTAGAATGGGTGACATTCCTCGGACACTGATAACCTCCAAGATGAATCACTGTCATGCACTCTTATGTAGGATTGCCTCAAAAGAGGAAAGTGCAGTTACTGAATAACTTGGTCACTCAGATGCTCATGGAGGCCAGAAAATCCAGTCACTAAAAACAAATCCCTAGAGCATCTACACAGTTTGTCACAACATTCCTAGGCTTGATTAGAAGTGCTAGCATTAACTTTTAGGGCCCTATACCGTTTGAGATAACATTATGTGAAGGCTCATCTGTACATAATGTATGGACTTTAATGTTCAGACATTAAGATCTTTATTGGAGCCCTTATCTATATACCAGTTGGTAGGACCTGTCAGGCAAAACAGACAGTGCCTTTTCACTGGTGGAGTCTCAGCTATGGCACTCCCTCTGATAGTGTAACTCAGGCCATTTCCACACTACACTATTATAGTGCTATTATTCCACTGTCAGCATGCTATGGAATCCTGAGGTTTGCAGTTTAGGGAGAGGCCTTTAGAATTCTCAGCCAGAGAGTTCTGTGGCCTCAGTAAACTACAAACCCCAGAATTCCACAGGATGTTGAAAGCGGAATAATGGCACTGTAACGGTGTAGTGCAGAAATGGCTTCAGTTTAAAAGAAGACGATAAATGGATAGAATGCTGCTTAAGAGCTCCTGGAGGGAGGAGTGAATACCAGCAGCCAGCCAATCCCAGCACAGGGAACTCTGTGAGGGAAGGGAGGGGCCTCTGTGAAGGAAGAAAATTCTTTTCAAAAGGTTTTTTGCCTCAGTCAGACAGTTGGAGGCAGGCTGGTGGAAAAGGCAGCTGTCTGAGGGGAGTTACTGAGTGTTTGAGTGGTGGCTGAGTGGCTTTAGGAAAAGGGTCTGACATAATTCAATTAAAACAGTATTGTTTGAACCTGAAAACTCAAACCCGAAGCACTCATTTTGTCTGTTATTAAATAAAGTTAACCCATTGATTATTTTGTAAACCTGACTCTGGACAGCATTATTTGCCCTCAAGCTAGGGTGAGGCATGCTTACCACAAATAATGTAAAGCTAGGACACACACTAGTCCATAGTGAGGTCATTTGAAGGTCTAAGACCCCAAATCCAAGGGGGGATTTTATAAGAGGACCAGAAGGCAGGACGACAGTGACAGGTTTTGAGGGGCTTGGTACTTATAGAGGCCAGCCTGGAGGGAAATCTGCGATTTCACATGAATTGTGCTGGGCCACTTAAGATAACCTAACCTTAAAATTGACCTTAAAATTCTATTTCTTCAATGCTGCATTCTCCAGAGGATGTAACTGGGTGTTTTTTGGTTTATTTTGTAACAGCCGTCCAATATGTCTGATTGTAAATTTGGCTTGACTGATCTACTGTTATGGACCTTGCTTTCTGGAGCTAAGTTGCTGAAAAGAATAGAATAGCCTAGAATAACCTTACACAAACATAAACACACCTTTCAAGGAATGCATGGTTGTGAAAGGGGCACGTGGTTATATCCTAAGAAACAAAACACAATGCACTTACACATATAACAACGTGGCAAAGGTTTTTTTTTTTCTTTTTTTTAAAGCACAGAGCAGGGGTTAAGCTCTGAAGAAGAAGAAATGCTGGACTGAGAGAGTGAACAAATCTTTCGCCACTTGCTACTTCCTTCTCTGCCCTGTTTAGGTGAGCATCAAGGTGATGTCTTTTGCAACAGGGAAAAAACTTTGAGGCATTTGCTACTGCATTTGATTAAAAAGACCTGAAGAGGTGCCCTCGAATTGTGTTCTGCTTTCTGAGATTATTGGTTCCTTTTCCAAGTGTGTCAACACAGAAAAGTTTCACAAAAAAAATCACATTCACAGAAAAAATAAGTTACCAAGGTTAGAATAATAGCTTTCAAAGAGAGGTCAATTTAAAAATTTTAGAACAGACAGGAGGCAAGGAATGGGTTCTGAAGAAAATACCTTACTCCTTCCCATTTTATTTCCTCATGCTGAAATTTAACTCCACCCCCAGGATGGAAACAAACAAACAGAAAAACCATGACCACACCAAAATGTTGTTCAAATCCTAAAACCAGAAGAGAACAGAGGATGAGACTGCTTCCTGGTGAAGGATTCTAGAATCAAAGAATATAGCTATGGGGAAGAGTAGCAAAATGAGTGCATTGCTTCCCCTGATAAAAATTCTGCCCCCCATTAATTTTTTCTTCACTCCCCAAATTTGTAGTATTGCCAAGAGTGAGACACTGAAAATTGTTCACATCAAGAATTCTTATATTTGCTTTTCCTTGGTCACTTTGCCTGCTCCTTTTCTTTGGATGCCTTACACTGCATTTCGAAATGCTCAGCTGAGGTTTTAGGTTACGGCAATGCTAGAAATTTGGGGACTGAAGGGAGATTTCACAGGGTTCTGCCCCCATATCTATCCCCCTACCTATAGTTGTGAATGTTCTTTAAATGAAAGGAAAGCATGTTAGGCCCAAAGAAGCAAAGATTTCCCAATTAACATGGTACAAGCTGCAGACAAAGCCAAGAATGGCACCTTTGCTATTCCATCGGAGAAACCTGGAACTGAACTGAAATTGTATCATACCCTATATATAAATCCTTGCAAGCTTGTCACATGCTCTGCTGCCCAGTGTGGTAAATAAAGAAAGCCCAACCCCTGCCATTTGTTCTGCTTTTCCTGATCCCATTTCTGAATTGCAGCCTTGTTTATTTTTGCTGATACCAGATCTAGGCAAGATAACGCACCCATTTCAAAACTAATTAATACAAATTGGAGCTACTGCCTACTGGTTCTGTGCTCCTAATAATGATTGTAGATTGTAATCCTTCATTCACATATCTCTTTTAATTACCAGATATCAGGCTGTTCAGATGGGGCAAAAGTTTCAGGAGGTTGTGGTATCTGTTGTTGTAGCTCTCAGTTTTTAACAAGATAACCAAACAATGTTGCCCCACACTATTTTATGGCAATGCCACGTACCAGCTGTGATGTTTTATTGCTGCCCTCCAATGAGTTTCTTTTTAATTCCAGTTCCAAAAAAGCTCCTTCTCTTCTATTCCTACAGTGCATCAATTAAATGGCACTTAACATTATAACTCTATGATTTTTTTAAAGAAAAAATTCATCCTTCAAATCTCAACAAATTACACACCCATCTTCTTCTTCTTCTTTTTTTTTTAAAGGACCTTTGGAAGAACCCTAATGCAGATCCAAGAAATTGATACAAACACTGCCAAAAAGAACAGAACAAAGTTGTGCATAGTGATGAAGTGGCTGTGGGTGTCTCCCATCTCTATTTGTCTCTCCTCCCTTGTTCCCTGTCCTCTGTGCACTGGATGTTGGGATTTCTAGTGGGTGCTACAGGAGCAATCTACTCTAGCTGTGGCACAATGGTGACATAGTGACACAGCAACCTATCTGTGCTAACTGCCTTGATTCAAGTTACTATATCTCCACTTTCTCCACTGGTGGGCATGATACAGGGGTAGCATCTGAAAGATCTTGAACATTCACCAAGACAGGGAATTTTATTTATCCCCACGTATTTTGTCTAGTTCAGTGGATTCACACACATTGCGGTGGGAAGAGAGACGCATAAGTTATGTTTGGTGCCTCTGTTGCTAAATCCAACCCAGCAAAGGCTACTATTAAATTTCTAGGTCTCAGCCCAGAAGCTAGTGTGTCTGTGCTTAGGGAACAGCATCATCAGCTGCACACAACCAATCAACAAGGAAGCAAGAAGTGAGCCCTGCCACTCAGCATCAGCTTATAAGAAAAGACAAGAGGTCCTTTCCCACTATGCAATTATAACACTGTGATAGTTTGGAGAGGCACTACTGCTCTCTTGTTGAAAATTCTAAAGATTCCTCCATAACATGCAAATCCCAGGATTCCATGACAGGAACACAGCAGTTAATCATAGCACTATAATTGTGCAGTGTAAAAGGGTACCAGATCACACATCCATCTAGTCCAACATCCTGTTTCTGTGCCCAGCCAGATGCCCCCAGGATATTAACAAAGAAAACAGGAAGCAACAGCTCTCTTCGACTGCAACTGGTGTTCAGAGGTACACTACCACTGTAGCAGGAGGTTCCATTTAGCACACCTTGGTAATACATTGAGAGACCTTTCCTCCTCCATGGATTGGTCTGGATGACTCTCTAGTAAAATGTGTTGCTGTCCCAGGAAGTATGTTTGACTGGATAACCTGCAGTCTTACTCAGTATTTTCCCACCCCTATTCTGATTTCTTTGATTTCCTTAAAAAGAGAGAGAGAGAGAGAGAGAATATCCTGAACCATGATATCCCAGTCACTCTCTGTTGTTCTGTTGTTTAAGACTTCCCCTTTTCATTTCTGTGTTAAAGGTACAAACAGAGATATAGGGAAAGAAAGTCTAAACTTTTGAGAACATTCAAAGAAAAAGATGGGAGCAGTAAAAAAATATGAAATAGGAAAGAAAGAAAGAAAGAAAGAAAGAAAGAAAGAAAGAAAGAAAGAAAGAAAGAAAAAGAAGGAAGGAAGGAAGGAAGGAAGGAAGGAAGGAAGAGAAAAAGAAAGAAAGAAAGAAAGAAAGAAAGAAAGAAAGAAAGAAAGAAAGAAAGAGTTTTGAACTTCAAAGCAGGTAAATATTTATATTTACAAAAACAACCTAAAAGAAAGTTACTGGAAACAAAGGGGACAGGGAGGGGAAGCAGCTTCGAAACTAGTATCAAAGAGAAAATAAAGTTAAGACTGGGAGTGGCGGGAACACAAAAGAAAATAGGTAGGAAGCCAAAGAAAACAAAGTTTTGGACACCTCAAAATTCCACACCTTACCTTTACAGTTTACCCATACACAGCTGGCAACAGGCTCCACTGAATCCAGTGGATCTTACTTCCAGATAAATAAGCACAGGAGCAGGGTACAGATATTTCAAATCACCCTGTGCCTGAGGTTTTTCCCCCCGCTCAGTGTGAACCTTTCTGGCTCCGGGGCTAAGGAGGGAAAAAGTGCAACAAGACTGGCCTGGGGAAGGAGAGAAAGAGAGATGGGGTAGGGAGTGGGGAGGGGGAAGAGAAAGAGGGAGAGGGAGGGAAAAGAGAGTCGCCTTACCTGGCCCTAGTGATCAGTGTTTCTGCTGCTGCCTTGACTCTCAGAACTGGGGGATCCTGTTTAGTTTGAATCCTTTATCTACCTGCCCCCAAGGTGGCCACACCTCCTCCTCTTGACATCATAGCCGGTCAAAACACACACACAGCCAGACTAGGATCAGTCAAAGGTGTTCTCTGGCAGGTGCACCCAAGCTCCAAACTCCCTCTGCCTCTTGGCCCTATCGTTCAGAGTCAGATATTTCACCTCCCTCGACTTTTCCTCTCCCTTCTCTCTAATACTCCCCTGCTATCCTTTTTTTCCTTTTTCTTTCGTTCTCTTTTTTCTTTGAACATCAAGTCACGATGACAATGTTTCCACACCACCCCAGAGGCTGCCAGCTAGCAAGGAAAGGGCATCTGGTGTTACTCGTAAGCCTGATAAAACCAGACATGACAGCTTTGAGAGCGTAGAGGTGGGGCGGGGGCAGGGAGCAGAGGCTGAAGAATGAAAGATCACATTTCTCGTTGGCCTGCTGATCGGGCACTACGATGCATAACCTTCCATGGACAAGGTCCACAAAACATACGCACTTCTTGGGCCTAGCATTTCAGACTGCACATCAGATGTGTCATTAAGGGGAATGGAAAGGCATCTACTCGTCCACAAACAGACAAGTAGATGCCAAGGAAACTACAGAATCAATAACAAATTCCCATTACTGTATTTAATTTAATCATCATCATCACCATCATGATGATAACAACAATAATAAGAGCAGCGATAGCAGCAGCAGCAGCAGTAGCAGAGTACCCTCCAATGGTCCCAATTTGACAGGCACAGTCGTGATTAAGGCTCTGTCATCCCACTTTTTAAGATGCTCTTAAAATGTCCCAGTTTTTCTTTCTTCTGCTCTCTTTCCCCTTTTTTCCTGGGCTTACTTCAGTTGCTGCAAACAAAGTTCAAAATGCAAAATTAGGCCATTTCTGCACTACAGTGTTATAGTGCTGTTGTTCCAGTTTCAACATCCCATGGAATCCTGGGGCTTGCAGTTCAGAGAGGGGCATTTAGAGTTCTCAGCCAGGGAGCTCTTTGGCCTCAGTAAACTACAAACCCCAGAATTCCACGGGATGTTGAAAGTGGAATAATAGCACTGTAACAGTGCAGTGTGGAAATGACCTTAGTTTACAATAAATTAACCCAGGAGAGAGGAGAAAGCAGACATCTGCCCTTCCCAGTAGGCTCAAGCAAAAGCAAACTGCTGTGGCCTCTCCTAGCTTTCATGTTCTTCTTTATTACTAACTTTTGCCATTTTGACCATACTCTGATGTTGCCTAGCCACATGTGTCCCAGTTTTCATCTGTGAAATGTTGGAGGGTATATAATAGTAATAATACTGTCAAAAAGAACAATAATACCACTACGAAAAGAAGCATAACCCTGTCTAAACTTAAACACATTAATATTTTATTGATTGTACTGGGAAACCTACCAATATTCCTCCTTCTATCCCTTTTTAATTTTGTGGAACAGAGACAAAGAAAGGATTTAGCTCTTGCTAGATGGTGGTCTACCAATTTATCACTTACTTTTGGTATTAACATTATTATCTTGTTTTCAGAGTCTTTCAGGTCTCACCAAATGGAATTTTCAACCATCAGGGATTTGGATTCTGTCCAAAAATTGAGGACTCAGTGAAGTATCATCAGAAAATGTGACGCACCCTAAGTAATGTCACTTTCTATAACTGCTGTGATCCTATCTATAGCAATTTCATGGAGAAATTTTGTCAGTCCATTGTTGTTGTTGTTGGTTTAAGAAAACCAAGGTCATTTCCACACTATACAACATCCTGTGGAATTCTGGGGTTTGTTTTTTACTGAGGCCAAAGAGCTCTGTGGCTGAGAATTCTAAATGCCCCTCTCAGAACTGCAAACCGCACAATTCCATAGGATGTTGAAAGTGGAATAACAGCACTATAACAGTGCAGTGTGGAAATGGCCCAAGAAAATAATGACAGTATAACCATTAACTGCTAAATGCACTCCTCAAGTTATGCTATCAAAAGCCTCTTTTGAATGATCTTTAAGTATGTATCAGCAATCAGTCAGTTAGTGTCTCTGCTGGCTCTGGAACAACCTGCCCAGTTACATGTAAAAAAGACTAGACCAAAATTGAGAACGCCATTTATGCCATGGGTAGGGAAAATACAGCCTGTGGGACCTCATTTTGAAGCCCCCCACTCCAAATAAAATCCACAAAGCAACACAAAAAGAATCAGTTAAAGGGTGTGGTTTTTTTCCACTCTCAGCTCTCCTAAGTGATTTTAAAACATTGCAAACTGCAACAGTTTGGCTCCCAAAAGACAGCAGTTTGGCCAAAAACAAAACCTAGTAGTGACATTGTGTCACTTCCAGTCATGCTGGGCAGGCAGTATGGCCCACAGGAGGTCTACAGAGGGAAAACAGTTTCTGCTTCCTCCATAGTTGCCCACCTCTAATCTATGCCAACATGTTGCAGAGTATGGCAATGTTTAGAAGTTTGGGGTTTTTTTTAAAACTACAACTTCCCAGAATCTCAAAGCCAGCCATGCTAGCTCCTGGATTCTGTGGGTTGTCACCAAAAAAAGGAACTTTTCCAAGTTCTGGGATTTGGACAGTCCAGTGCAAACCTACAGGTTGAAAGATATTGAGAACAACCTAGAGCACCTAGAGAGAGGAAGGGAAGGAGAAAAACACCTCTCTAAATGGAAAGAGGCTACGAAGCAAGGAGGAGAGCAGAATGCTGGTACACAGGAAATCATTATAACATAAGGTGTGATTAGGATGTGATCCAGGAGGGAAATTGGTTCTGGGAGGGGAAAATTGGAAGGGAGGAGTAACTAAATGAGCTTCATGTGTAATCCCCTGGAAGTCTGTGAAGCAAAAATGACTGGTTTTGTCTTGAGACTGAGATCCAAGTGGCTGTTCCTGATCATGCATCAGAGAATTGCCTTGACGAATGTGTATGCTATAGAAGGAGCAGCATGGTCATGTTTTATGCCAGATTTCAGTGGTAGGATATGCTACACAACATAAGAATTCTTACTGTAGGAGAAATATATCATTCGTTCTGGAGGAGAACTAACAACTGGACTTCACAAGAACTTTGTCAGCAACTCCATGCCACAGCTGTTAACTTGCCATTTGCAAAACTAAACATGTAGACCTGGAATGTGGCAAAGCATTTTCTGGATTGTACCACATTGAAGAGGAAGTAGGTGGTTGCATGCTTGAATGCACCTACACATAAATGAGAACTCAGCCTGTCACAAAGAAGGTTAAAATAAACTTCTCTCCACTGATGTGCTGTTCTTCTACATACGGAAAATTATTCACATGGGATAAAATTTGGGTTTCAGGTCAGCAACATCCCATGCCCTGAGATTTCAGTGCCAAAACGGAAAGGTGGGTAGGTAAGTCCTTATGATGTCACAAAGTGCTCCTGGATCACTCTATTATGTGCATTATATGCACATTTGGGGTAAAACCCAGCTAACCAGGAAACATGACATGGTAGAGCCAGAAAAAAAAAAAAAGCATTTTCCAGCAAGCAACAAAATGAATCCAGCAGCTGCTGCCATTCCTGCTAGGACTTGCATCCCTCACGACCTTGCCTACAGCACAAACATATGGGGCAGCTCTTCTAGGTGCTACTCTGCTTTTAGGGCTTTTGGAAAGCTCATTGGCAGTGCTTGGGGGAACTCCTCCGAGCCCTACACCACTCCTGCCAGCAAATGTACCACAAGAAGCTTCACCAGTCACAACACTGCTCTTTCACTCTTGCCTTGTTCCAAATGGCACGATGCACCTGAGTGCATCTATCCACTCCACATTTCCTTTCCTTTGGCTCTTGGCTTTTTAGTGTACCAACACTGCATACGTGCAATACACATAGAAACACCTTCACAATGAGCTAAATAGCCCTGCTGCCAGCTAGGAATGGGTAGAGATGGCAGCCCAGCTTACATACAATCCCCTTCCCCTCGCCAAAAAAAAACAAAAACACTTTCTCATCCTCCAGTTCTGTTCATCCTAAGATTAATCCTTCCATGTGGAGATTCAAGGAAGCATATTAATTCCTTAAAACTCTTGCCAATTCCCTGAGACTTGACAACACAAAGGAACATACAGATCACCAGCTGAAGGTTTGAGGACTGAGGCCTAATAACCCACTTGATTTTATGCTCTGCCTAGTAATATAATCAGCTGTTCCCATGAGTAATCTTCTGTCAGGTGATCTAAACTAGTTGAGGCTGTATCACACGATGTAGCCCAAACACAGAGAAGAAAGGGAGATTGCACCACTATCACTCCTGCCAACCTTCATATATTCACTGGCATGTAAAGGCAAGTAATCTGGAATGCTGAGGGAAAAGCAGAGTTCCTGAGCGCACAAGAAGAACCTACCTGTGCATGAATTTGACAAAGAGAAGCGGGGGGCGGGCTTTGACACAGCAAATTCAGTTCATTTTAACAGCCATGGCTACATCGAACAGCATCCTGGGATTTGCAGTTTGTGGAGTCACAAGAGCAATCTGGCAGAAAATTCTAAATCTCTCATAAAACTACAAATCCCAGGACTTCATGCAGCCATAGCAGTTAAAGGAGACTTAAATTGCTATAATTGTATAGTCTGTCAGAGCCCATGATCAATACATTGGGGTCAGAAGGTGCACGATCACATATTCCCTTCAAGCATTCAGCCTACATACTTGGAAGATGGCATGAATACTTATGTGAGCGGGTCGAAATCTCATACCCGCCATATCTGAACAGGTTGGACACGGAGGTGGGATGAGCTTTGAAACTGGGTAGGAAGTGAGGCAGCAACAAAGAATGCAAAGTATGCAATACAATAAAACAAACAGAAGAGTTTCTTTGGCCAAAACTGATAATCAGAACTGCATTCAGTCCAACCTACTAGCAGTAGTGATCCAGAAGGATCACTTTATTCTTCAAGCTTCACGTTTTTATACTATTTTCTCGATTAAGAAAACAGAATAAAACATACATCAGCAAGATTAGTATTTCACTTAAGACTGACTACTCGTTATTTCTTATCTAACTCTTCCGTCAGCTATCTGGAAGAACAGAGCAGCGAGTAACTGTCTGTAACTATCATAATGTTCACAAACAAGTTTATCACTAATGTAACAAATGTACTCCCTATTTCAGCAATAATAATTTCATACAGGAGTTAACAAAACAGAGGTTATTCATATAATTGGTCAATAGAGGCAGTTAATCAATATTCATGTTAATCATACCAATGAGAGGGCAATTGAGAATCTTCTAACATCCCTCATACATATTTTAAGCCAACACTTATTGATTGAAACAAACTTGGGGAGGGACAGTGATCTCCGCATCCTCTTCCATAATATGGATATCCTTGGGATCTGCGGTGGGTGTTGGCTCACCACTATGAGCAAATGCAGCAGCGATATCACATAAGGACAAGACTCTTATTTGAACTTTATTGTTTGGTTTTGAACAGTATGTGTTCTTAAACATCAGCATCCCCAGTGAGAAAAAGGAAACAGAATTGCCATATCTGATACTGTATCATGTAAGACATTTAATGCTTTTGAATATTTCACACTTTGTTATTATGGAATCCATCCTGAAATTGTATCTAGTTTCAATACATATTTATTCAATATATTTATTCATTTGTTGATTAACATTTCTCCCTTCAATAACTGATGGCTGAACAATCTGTAGTATTTTTAGAATGTGATGCCACACTCTGTCCTTTAACATTTTTAATGCAAAAGTTAAATGAAATTATATTCTACTTTCTATTTACTCCTGACTTATTTATTTTACTGTGCATAACTGACTATTTGCATCCCCTCTTAATTAGCCATTAGTCACTAGAACATCTTGTCCATAAGTTACTATGTATGCCCAGAGATGTGGTTAGTGCCAGGGGTGGGGGCTCCCTCATTATAGTAATCATGGGCAGAGAGAGACACAGTGTTAGGAACTGGATGCCCCAGACGAGAGGAAAGGAGGGTGAGGCATCAACAAGCTAGTCTGTTGTTCTTCTGTTCTTCCCATGCATTGGGTTCTGGGTTGCCCTGTCAAACTGTCCACTGGCCTTGCAATGCTGCTTTTTGGTGCCAGGTCCATCCACAACATGCCTACTACCATACAACCCTGAAAATACCAACCTTGTCTTATTTTGGAAGTTAAGAACATGGTCATGTCTGATTAATACCTGAATGGGAGACCATAAGACCAGGGATCTCTGAGTAGGCCCAGGAAACTCTGGACAGAGAAGCATTGTTGCCAGTGAGAATTTGCTCTGCTGTGCTGTACTAAAAGGGGCAATCGTGTCACTCAATAGAAAGCAACTTCCTATACTCCGTGTAAGAACTTACCATCCATAACTATGTTGTCAATGAGATAGCCAATCTGGTGTCTACTTACTGAGACCTCACTGGATGAGTTGCAGGAGGGGGCTTCGACTTCTTTCAGTATGATTCTTTGTACCAGTGTAATTTGAAAGTTGGGGGAAGGTATTGCCTATTCGGATTCCATCTCTATCTCAGGAAGCCAGTTCAGCTATGTTCTACTTACAGATGTTTTTACTTAGTGATAGTTCTGGTAGATAGATGGGAGTCTTGCTGGTTCACTGACCATCACCAACCTATGCCAAGAAGGGTATTGTTGGTCTTGAAGTTGGAGATGTTCTATCCAAAGGACCAACAGACATGCCAATATTGCCTTGACGGGACCTGCTCAGGACTTCATGGCATCAGTGACCACCAAGGATGGTCATGGTATGTAATCACCTTTCACAGATGGCATGCTACACTCTAAACCAATGCAACTTTGAAAGCCAAAGGATATGGAGAAGTGGACCCTAGCTTGACAGAGACAGAGAACTGCAGTTAGTATTTCATTTGGGCTCCATACAGATTAAATGGAAACAGTAATAGACATTGTGAAGAACATCATCATGACAAGAACCATTTTGTGCTGTTTTACATTGCTGTGGTCTTCTGTTGGCATGGGAAGCAATGAAAATCTTCATGCCTTAACAAAAGGCCCATTAGTAAGTAGCTTTTACTGCAAATCTTTCAGACTGTAGTCTCAAATGGATTTCTCCCTGACTTTTTAATAGACTGGAACTGTGCAGTCTTTTCTTAGCAGATCTGATTGCTCCCCTGTGCTCACTTATGGTGATCCATGTCTAATTTATTTATTTCCTTTGCAGGTTCAGCTTCAAGGCTGATAGAAAAGATTACGGCGGTAACTCAACAATGGGCCCATTGACTAATGCAAAGTTCAAGTTGTGTTTGGGCTGTGCCCTTCACATTCCAGGTAGCAACCAGTGCAATGAAATGGGCTTCCCATACAAAAAATAAAAATTAAAAAAATAAAATAAAAATCCTTCAATGAAAGTGAAACAAAAGCAAACCTCTGTAGCAAAAAAAAAATTTAAAAAAATAGTATAAGCCAAACATAATCTGACTATTTCAGTAAGAGCTGTGTCTCTGATAGATCCCTTTCCACTGTATCCCCATTTTAAGCCTACTGAGGCTCATCATTCACCATTTAATGCACTACTGCAAGCTTAACTGGTCATATGAATTGGAGAAAAGAAAAAAAATGTTCCCCGCCACATTGAACCCAAATTAGCATAGTAGGAGTGTGGAACAGGTTTTTAACTTCTTTGCCCTGTATTTCTCTTCAGCTGCTACATCTTAGCTTCTGATTCAAGATGAGTCAAAATGGTAGTGTTTCATGACAGGTATGGACAGACTTTTGGCTTGCAGGATCTACGCTCATTTTCAGTAGAACCTTGAGAACCACCCATCAGAGCCTGGTGAAAAATACATTTAGATACTCTCCAACTATCCCTGCTTGGAAGGGAGAAGCCCAATTAATCCTCTGTTGTCCCACTTTTTTCAGCTGCTTTTAAAATGTCTTAATTTCTCCTCATCTCACTTTCTCCTTTGTCTTCAGCTTATTTCAGTTGCTGCAAATGGAATTTAAAGTGCAACTGTATTTGGCACACAGATGGAGAAGAGAAGATGGAATCTTGCCTTTCCTAGTAGGTTAAAGCAAAAGCAAATAGCTGCAGCCTCTCCTAGCTTGTGTGTTCTTCCTCATTAATAACTTTTGCCATTTTGACAACACTCTGATGTTGCTTGTTCCTATGTGTTGGAAGGTGTGCATTTACCATAATATTGTTCAGTTGTTCAACCAGTACACATGACAGATAAAGGTGGAAGAAGAGAAAGCAATGCAGACAAACTCCATTCCCAATGACCCAGAATGTGTCCTTGGAGATCTTTATGTGTTCAGTGCTATGTTCTGCAGGGAGGCTGTAAGCATGTTTGGCTAAGTGTTCCTATCAGTCTCCCTGCGAACAGGAACCCTCCTCCCACTGTCCTCTTTTGTCTATCATATCTTCATTGAAAGCTTGTGTACCACTTTCTGGGTTATATGGGGCCAACTGTAACCGAATATTGCAAACACTCTCACAGCTTAAGTCACAATATATATTTTAGCAATGTTATAACAAATTATATATTAAATTTGACACATATACACTATTCTCAAAGTTCCATGTGTCCAATAAGGTGCCAAAGCAGGACTTGATTGCAGAAGTCTTCTGCCTATGTTGCTTAGTATTACAAACTTTGGATGCTCCCTTAAAGACCAGAGTGGAAAGAGACCCTTTGGTGATGCTATTTACCCAACTGGGAGTTCAAATTGTCCATCCAATGTCTCCTAGCTGGGATACACTGAACCCACTGGGTGCATTTACTGACCTTATCTAACAAGTTCAAACTATCAGTCTGAAGAAATAATAATGGGATTTGCAGTCCTGGAGCAGGTTCACACTACACAATTTTTAACACTATGATACCATCTTAATTGTCTATGGAATCCTGGGACATCCAGTGTGATGAGGCACTAGCACTCTCTGGATGAGAATTCTAAATAGCTCTCTCTAGACAACAAAGCCTAGACTCTTATAGGATGGAACCATGGCAGATAAAATGGAATCATAGTGCCATAAATGGGTAGTATGTAAAGGCCTGTGATCCATACAGCAGCCTGCCTCTCCAACCTACATTTTCCAGAAATACAAGTGTTGAGAAATCTTGTGACTAAATTCCCCGGGATGAGTGGGATGTGCAGGGTAAGTCTGGGCATATCTGGTCACAAACAGATCCCACAAAATTTGTGGAGCCATACGCTCCTGAGAAAGAGAGCAACAGATTATCTTAAAGATGTTAATGCCAGTCCTTTCAGCTAGAGTTTTTCAGTATTGCATCTAATTTCACTATAAAGCCAGCATTCTACAGTTTTCTCAGTTCAGCAGACATACAGCTTAATACTTGAATCTACACCATAAAGTTGGCTCATTCCAACCTAATATCCTGAGTGTGTCTACTGACAGCTGTTGGCATTACTTATTTCTATCAGGAAATTCACACAGGTTATTTATAATACTCTCCCTGTCTCCTCAACACACCTAGCACAGATACCATTTTAGAGCAAATGTTTTAGCACTCATCTATACACTATACCGTTCACTTCTGTGAAAAAAATACCTAAAATGGCAATGAAGCAAAACAGAAGGGGCAGGGAAGCAAAAGCAGTTATAGGGCCTGATTGGAAACATGCTCTTCTTGCTGAGTTTTCTTTTTAAAAAAATAAATCAGAAGACAGACATCTGGAAGGAGCAAATTGCAATCCCAGATGTTTCCCAGACTAAAAGCTTGATCTTGACGTGGTCTGAAGCACCAAGGCACAAGATTCTGAAGACTCAGTCAGATGCTGAATATCCTATGGGGAGCAACCAAGTGTGTAGCTATGGAGCAGGGAGCAAAATAAGGGCTTTGCTCTTCCAAGTAAGAATTCTGCCCCAAAAATTAAAATCTCTGTCAGTACCCAAACTTCTAGCACTGCAAAGAGTAAGACATGGGAAATCATTTGTACTTTGTGTTTGCTGTGCTTGCATTGCTTTGGTAACTTTGCCTGCCCCTTTTCTTTGGACTCATAAATTTATTTCTAAATAGTCAACTGAAGTTTTAAGTGACTCCAATGCTAGATTTAAGGACTGAAGGAAAAATTCATTGAGGAGCAGAATTCTTTTGGAGGCAATGTCCTCATTCCCTATCCCCCACAAAAAAAACCAATATCCTGGAAGCATACTCTGTCCCTCACATAGGAGACCTACTTCATATTTTGAAAACCACTCAATTGAAGCAGCTTCTCCATAGTTTACGTAAGGGCTGAACAGCTTGCAGTCTTCCAGATGTAGCAGGACTGCAACTCCCACCATCACACGCTATCAGCTAGGGTTGCTCGTAATGATGAGCTAGTAGGGCAAATTGTAACAAGCTGCTAGTTTCCTAAATGAGCTGGAAAGTTGCACACAACCCTTTTCTTTTGCCTGGAGGTGAGCCCACCAAAACTGGAGATGATTCACACCTGGAGATGACTCATGAAAACTAGACTCAAAACCAGGCCCTGAGATCTGACAACTCTAGTGTGACCTGTTTTTCCCATTCTGCTCTTTTTAACAGCACCCAAAATCTATCACTTCCAGCACTTCACTCTGCCTTACACTGTTGGGTAACACAGCCAACATGACTTAACTGGAGCCGACTGGAATAAAGCTTTAAGGCCTTTTCTAATTCCAGGCTTTGTTGTTGCCTAACCAAACCACCAGGTAAAACTTGCAAAATATTCTTACAGTCACTTCAGTACAGACTAGATGTGGGGGAAAGTATATTGGCTCACAGTAGGTGGCAAACCAGCATGGTGTACTCCTGCCACCCGCTGGAAGATTCAGCTTTGGGCCTAACATGAGTCAAGAGGCCCAGTGAAAGTGACTTAGGTGAAATGTTGAATCCTATGAGCACTGGCAAGTTCACACATCAAGTTCAGCACAGGCTGGGCCATGGGCAAGCTTTCTGCTGCACCTCCTGTAAGCAAGTGTCTGTGTGATTCAACTCTGGGTTACACCTTACTTCTTACTATCATCCAGTTCTACTCCTGCCACTGTCCACTTGGCTGCAATTGTCATCATAAAACACCCTAACTCCTCCTTTGAAATTTCATGAAACTTGAAATCATTGTGTACATAAAAAGTAATGGAAACATACAAGAACATAATGGAAACAAAAAAGACTTAAGGACTGGAACTTAACTCTTTGACGTTTCTACCTCCAACAAAGGTAAAACTTTTTCATTTGGACTATAATTGGCAAGTTTTGCTTATACAGCACCTAAACATTTTTCAGCTGTAGCAGTACAGAGACACCTTTAGAAATTCAATGCTCTTTGCCTCAGAAAGCGGCCTGTGGCTTCTCAAAGAGCCAAGACACCCTGGATCTCAAGAGAAGATACTTTACTGCTACTAGTGGACTTCAAATGTTACTGTCCTTTGTCTCAGTCCCAACATGGTGAAGAGAGGAATGGCCTTGCCAGCACTGAGATCCTTCCAAACCAACTGAACTATAACAGAAACAACATCAGATACAAAATTTAGGCCTGTAACTCTAACGTTGTCACTTTTCTTCTCTCACATGATACTTTAAACAACCTTTGCCTGATGAAGAAGCCAGTGAAGCTTTGAAAGCCTGCATGAAGTATTTGTACATTTTTTCTGGCCAATAAATGTATCACTCTTTTGTGGATGTTGTTTCATAAATATAATGTGCAATTTCAGATTCTTAGCCTGAATTTCTGGTATGTACACATAAGAGATAAAGCATATCCAAGGGATGAAAGTCCCACACAGTTTCCTTTAAAGACACCCCTGGTGTAACAATGACATGCAGTCTTCCTTCCTCTAACACACATATATTGAGTGGGTATCCAGGGTGGGGGCATGGGAGAATATGTATAGAAATTTATGGTTAATGTTTCTTAACAATGAGCACAGCCATACCAAAGATCAGCTGAAAACATAAAATTCCCAATAATGAATCAGACCATTAGTCCATCCAGTCTAGTACTGATCAGCTCTTCAAACTCTCAGGCAAGAGTCTCAGGCAAGATCCCTTCAACAAGAAGTAGTGGAGACTGAAAATGCAGAGTATGTGCTCAGCTAACCAGTGCCAAACCCTTGCATTCTTATACAACCATAATGGTGTCCTTTGCCCCTAGGGATTTTTTTTTCTTTTTTGGCAAGGGGAGCATAAGCAACCTTGAGGATGGGGAAGGAAATCATTTTGAATATTTCAGTTCGAGCAGTGAAATTCTGATACTAGCACCTGCTTGGGTTTTGTGAGTTCAGGGGTGACTGTCTACGGCATGTGGCTTGATGCTGCTTTGGAACAACACCACTGCTTCCTGTGTACCATTGCTGGAGCCTTCTCAGCTCCAGTGTGGGAGGTAGAAAGGTGGTCCAATAGACTCTTCCTTCAGCATTTAAGAAGGGACAGAGAAGGACCAAGCAAGAGGGGATGAAGCAAAGGGACTTGGCTCCACTTCACTGCTTCCTTCCTTTATTTCCCCGATGTAAATCCTTTAAGAGCTATTAATTTATGGCTCTGCCTTAGCTGTTGTGTTGTCATTCAGGAGCTGAGGTTACACGAGATTTCTAAGAAGAAGGAGGCTTTCCCCAGAACACTCTCCAAAGAGCAGAAGCAAAGGCCACGGGAACATGGCAGGGCAACCAAAATGTTAAAGGAGAAAGGCTTAGCTATGTGGGGAAGAGATTCACTTCTGCGTCAAAGTGACTTCAAATGTATGATTTGGCAGGAAACATGGTCCTGGGTGCAAATATTGATTTCTGATGAGGGACACCTTACATGTTTGAGAAGCCTTTCCTCAAAATAAGAGCAGAGAGGGAGGTGTTTCACAGTATGCTTGCTGACACATAAAACTGGTGAGGGTTACGAGGGCTGGACAGCTGCAACAGCCTTTGCAGAGTGTTAAACTGCTGTCTCATCCTTGCAGATGGAATTTGAAATCAGCAATAATCCAAGGCCTTGGCAAGAAAAAAAAAAGGAGAAGAAACAAACTTTCTTTTCTGAAGCCTGCCAGAGCCCTAGGATGCATTTTCTTTACTATTCCAAAAATGCTGTAATGTTCAATCATTTAATCAGTCAGTTTGTTTTTTCTAACCTGTCTTTTAACAAAACTCTCATAGAGCTGCTTACAACAATATTAAAACAATGACTGAATAAATACAATAAAAGTATTTGATGAAAGACCTATTGTTATGGCCACCTGACACATTTGAACAGAGAGAATTTCCAAGTATATACTTATTTAGTTTTAGTTCCTTTTGAAAAAAGGTCACTAGAGGTTTATTGGTTATTATTTGTTTAGTAATGTTTTAAACAGTATTTATCAATAATCTCTCACCCCCCCATTTATGTGTAAATGTACTGGTTGAGCATAGGTAGGGACATGGCTTCAACGCTTCAAGAGAAAATCAAAGTCCAGTGCTCCCACATCAGGCCTCCAGGGAGATAAACAGCCCAAAAAAAAGAGACAGACGCTAACAGAACTCAAACTCAGATCTCTCTGTCTCTTCCTCTGAGTCTCCTCAGCTGTAATCTGGTACTTTGCTTCCTTTCACAAATACTCATCCTCAGCTAAGAAGAGGCAGAGGTATCCCGTTTTTGAATTGATCTTTTTCCAGACAGAATATTGTCAAAATGGTCCTCTATCAAGAACAATTATCAACATACAATACAATCTCACAGCCACATGTTATTGGTTGTTAATCTAACAACAAATGTGGTAGGCCAACTCTGGTAGTGGGTCTAACTTTAAACAGTTCTTCTGGCCGTTAACTGTATTGTGGGCTGTCTTGCAACAATATATAGTGGTCATATGATTATATCAAATCAAGCATGTTTTTCCTTGCCCTATCTCTAAATATAAATCTTGGAAGCATAGATTATGCCAAATAAGTACAGGAAAATTTGACCTCAATCATGTCATTTGAACACAAAATTTGGAAGATGAAGAATTGGAGTGTAGGACTGGCCATCTGTTTTTCAGACAATCTAAGGTGGGTTGAAAGAGGGATCACTGCTTGTTGTTCCAGGAAACAGGCTTGGTAGGGTTCTATCTCGCTTTGAAAACCTATTTAATGAGGAGCAAAAGCAGAAGAGAAGCATATCTACTCACCACAGAAAGAAAACCTCTCACTTTCAGCCACTTTTTAGCTCTCTTGCAAGGTATTAAGGGAAAGCATATGTGCAAATATGGGAATGAACATGCAGCCTGGAAGTACAGATGAGATGTGCAGCTGTTCCCACACTTTCCATTACAACCATGAACATGTACAAACATGGTTTTGGTTATATGAACAAAGGTATATCAGTGCAGACACACATACACATGAAGGTATGAAAATGCTTTTTACTGTGTCAGACCACTAAACCATTTAGCTTCCCTAAGGCTGCATAAAGCATTCCTCTGCAATTGAATTATCATAACCCCACCCGACCACACATGTAAATGCGTAACTATTAATATTCTCAAAGTTATAGTGACACAGTCTTGAATATAAGTGCAAATACCTAACCTCATCAGACTCAGAGGCACAGCTTTGTGCTCTCATGTCTACAAAGAGGTGATTTACAAGTAGCACAGGCAGCAATTTCTGTGTTCCAAAGAAGCCATCACCATGGTACCACTGAACAAATGCAAAGTTCTTTCCCTTACCTCTGGGCAACTACAGACACCACACAGGGAACCAAGTTGAATGCAGGCTTGCTCAATTTAACCCTTAATAAGTTCTTCCAGCAGTAGATGGGAATGTTCCATTCTGGAGAAGATACAAATCCATTTGCCTCACTCCTTAAGTAAACACAAACAGCCCCTCCAAACAGACCAGGAAACTTAGCTCCCAAATAAAGGAGTATAGTTGACATGCCTGGTTTTCACACTTTATAACATTAGCACCACCACTGACACCCCCCTGAGATGAGCGGTTACCTTGTGGAGGGAGGCAACACAGTGTCTCCTTTGCCCAGGGCAGGCAGATGTTTTGCAGGTGAGGGGGTTGTCTGTTTCCAGACATGAACAGCAGAAGATCACCTCTTGATTTCTCCTCTAGTGCAAATTCTGGGTCTCCGGTAAGCTGCGGTCCAAAAGCAAGAATCTCCAGGTCACCTTCTTTAACTGAGCGGCCCAGTTGGCAAGAGCTAGGATCCTAATACTGTTTTCTCTTTGGTACTCCAAAGAGACTCTGCCTGTAGCTGCGTAGAGGGCTCTTTCCATGCCCCCAGCCCCCTCCCTTCCCCTGGCTACTGAAGTCCCATATGGTTCACACTCAGCTAAGATGACAGGACTGGATGTTTCAAATAGTGATGACTACGGAGGATCCATCCGGCATGGCTCACTCTGTACCCATCCCATCATTTTACAGCCCCCCTCCCTTCCCATCTCAACTTGCTCTCAGTCCCCCAGATGCATAATTAACCTGAAGGACCATCATGAAGAAAGAAACCACGGCTGCTCTACTGCATGCAGGTTGAATCTGTCTGGGTCACTCTCTTTATGGAACAGAAGTCATCTGGAGACACTGAGCAGCTCAAAAGGCACAGGGTGCCAAGCTATTTTTATCCATGTAAGAGATTGAGACAGGCAGGGCCAAGTCAGGCCAACTACAGACTATAGCCCAAAAAAAAGGAGGGAGAGAGGGAAGGAGGGAGGGAGGGAGGACCTCCTTACCAGCCAGATTTTAAAGCTCTTCAAGTAACGTTTAGCTGTTGTAAAGGCATACCAAAAGTCACCTGAGGTAACGTAAGTATACGGGGTCATCCAGCCAAACAAACGTCATTGGTTGTGGTAAGGGGAAGAGGAACAAATCCTTCCCATCTTTTACTCAACCCAGTCCGATAAACTTTTAACAAGGAGAATTATCTCCAGCCATATCTAGGGAGGCAATTTTTATTATAGTTTTTACAAGAAGAGTGACTATATCTACTGTCAGCTTTTGGGCAGTGGAGACAGGCTCTGAGGCAACCAATAGCCCTCCAGGTTATTCACCTGGTTATTACAGGTTATTCACCTGGTTATTCACACTTATTCACTCCAAGTATCTGGCAACACGGCAGCTGGAATTTACAATTCTTCCTTGTCTAAATTAACCCCAGCTTAACTAATGTGATTAAACTATGATTTTGGAAATGTAGAAATGGAACATATTTCCTACTCATTCCTTCTAAAAAGAGATTATTCCTTCTAAAAAGAGATTTTTAGAAGGAATAGAAAGACAGGAGACGGGATTACATAACATGTGGTGAGAAAAAACCAAATGCTTAGTCTTGGAATTACAAAATGGATTCCCTGACATTGTGAAGTGTCTATTCTTACTTCTGTTCATAGAAGAACTACATCTAGTGGCTTCAGTCTGGCCAGAATAAGCATTTTTTTACATCCATGCTGTCACGAGTTACAAGAGTTCCAAGCAATGAAAACACAAAAACGAAGGTTGCAATTAAAGGTTCTGCAAAGTACAAACACGTTAAAATACAGGCATACCTCAGTTAACACAGTCTCTAATAACAAAGTTCTTTTTTACAAAGTCTTTTTACATCTGCCCAGCCCCCTTTCCTTCTTGTCCTCTCCCTAGTTGGAAGGATTTTAGCAACATTGGCACTGGGAGGTAAAGGAGATCTGGAGAAACACAGACTTTCAGTGTGTGGCTACAGCAGCATCTCGGCAGTAAACAATGTAATAAAGCTTGAGCTGGGAAAGAATGGGATCCTACTCTAGCCAATCCTACTGTAACTGCCTATGCGTGCCTACAGTAGACAAGCTAAACAGCAGATTCCCTCAGAATCCTTTGTTGAGTATGAGTGAATAGCAAAATGGAGAGAAAGGGGAAGAGCAGATAAGTATGGTATGTCCCACCAGTGCCCCACTGCATGTTAAAAAAAAAAAAGCATAGATCTATAAATTTAGCCACCAAAATGGAAATCATAAGAAAAGTGGAAGCTGGTAAAACAAAAAGTCATCCTTGGATGCATTTTGGAAGAAGACTTCATATGTTCTCTAGAGGTTGATTTTTTTTTTAAATTTATGCAATGCTTTTCTGATCGGCTGTTTCATTTCACATGCATATGGTTATGAAAATCTTTGCTGTCTAATGTTAAATTATTTTCATTTTTATTTATGGTTGTGCCGGTGGTAGAGGAAACTATTATTTACACATCTAGTTCTCTAACTAAAGTATACCTGTAAAGATACAAAAAATAAAACACACATATAAAAATAGTTACCTCTGGGCACCAAAATAAATCCACCATTAAACTATGAAATTTCACCAATAATGAAAGGAAATGAAAATAATTCAAAAGACCTGAATGGATGAAAAAAATCAAATGTCAGAAAGTCTGAAACATGACCACCATACAGATTTTCAAGCAAAGCGAGTTCCACTGCTTGCTACTGTTTAGGATTATAGTATAAAAGAGATTGATATTTATACAGGGTTGGGCTTATTATGAAATAATGGGGAAAATGGCATCATATTTCAGAGGCTATGTTATTTTGTTGCCTAAAACTTCCCTATCTGTTTTGTCTTTTGCTTCAGATACTAACACATGTAAATTTTCCTTTGTAGTTCTACAGAACTGATGCTGTTTTCATAGTACATTCAAATGTTTGCTAGAAATATTTGCATTCAACTTGGTTTGATCTACACCTTCCCTTTCCTACATTTATCTCATCACCTTTTTGTGTGAAATGTTAAGCACAGTTCTGTGTGCACTTTTTGAAAATGAAAGTTGGGAGGAAAGAGCAAGTGCAGAGAAGTTATTCAACTCTTCCTTCTCTTAGCCTTTTCTGGCTCAAAAACTTGATAAGAAAGATAAGGAGACCTTATCTGGAACAAGTATTTATGAATATAAAGGAAGAAAGTGCAAAAGGCGAAAGATTTATACAATCTGAAGTGAAACCAGAGTATGAAAGTGCAAAAGCAAGATTGCAGTTAAAAATATTAAGAAAACAAAAATAATTATCACCGATCTTTTACATAATTTTAAAGTGGGCAATAAAAGCATCAAAATAGTTAGCAATCTTCTATACCATCTCCCAGTCATTAATCAAAATAAAGACTGTAGTTAAAAAATCAAAAGAAGGTAAGGGCAGCTATGAAGAAACTAGATAAGATTATCAAGTATAAATACATATCATTAAATACCAAAGTCAGAATCATCCATGGCGTAGTATTTCCAATTTCTATGTACAATTGTGAATGCTGGACAGTGAAGAAACTGGATAGGATAGGAAAAGAAACAATTCAACTGAAATGCAAGGCTGTATACCCTGGCATGCTAAAAAGACAAACAAATATTTCCTACAGCAAATGAGGCCTGAACCCTCAGTAGAAGCCAAGATGATTAAACTGAGGCTGCCATTCTTTGGACAAATGAGGTGACAACATGACCCATTGGAAAAGACAATAAGGCTTCTTAACATGGAAGGCAGTAGGAAAAGACAAAGACCACATTACAGGTGAACTGATTCAATTAAGGACAGTACAGCCCTGAGTTTGCAGGGCAAACTCTAATAATCACAGCTCGTGGAAGTCTCTCATTCACAGTCCTGCTGTTAGAGTCAACTTGTCAGCAGACAATAGCAACAAAAATACTCTTTCCAGAGCTTGAAAACATTACCTTCTCCAGTCATGTGAGCTTGGGAGCTTCTGAGAGTTCAGAACTCTAAATGATAACATTTCCAAGCTCTGATCCTTGGGGAAGAAAGAGCTTGAGGATCATGATTTAAAGGTAGAAAATAGGGATGAAATGAATCTAAAATTTTCCAGATCCAGATCTGAATTCCTGCAAGGTTCTGGGAATTCATGAATCTCATGAATCTCAAATCTTTCAAATGCTTTTTTAAAAAAGGGTTTAAAGAACAAGGGAAAGGAAGCACCTCTACTGAAAAGTGTTTTTGAAGCAGAATTTGACTTGGTTTAATGAAAAACAAATTAAATAATAGTTTTCACTTTCAGAAAAACTTTCAGGATCCCGGGCAGGATCCTGCCAGTGGCGGGCAGGAGAAGAGCAGGGAGCATGAGATCACGCTCCCCACAACTTTCTCCCGTCCACCCTGGGAAGGATCCCACTGGCAGCGGCCAAGAGAAGAGAGGGGAAACGCGAGATCTGTATTTTTCTGGTTGGTGGATTTGAAAGATTCAGTTTGCCTATTTTGGCACTGGGATTTGGATCTGTGAATCTCAAATCCTTGCGAAGGATTTGAAGATCTGAGGATTCAGTTGGCCCATCCCTAGTAGAAAAGGACAGGAGGGAGAAAAGTTAAATAGTTGCTTCCTGTCTGCTTTATTTTATTCATGTGCAGTCTGCATGAGAAAGGTTTTAAAAAATACACAAAAATCATGGAACTCAGCATGACGTCTAGGTTAAGCAAGTAAATCAAGTCAAAGTGTTTGTTTCCAAGGGCATGACAAAGACTAAAACAAGAAAATAAAACCTCTGATTTTCTAGCCAGTTCTTAACACTGGGGAAATGAAATTTGAATTCCTCAACTGCTCAGAACGAAGCAGCATGTCAGAAGACAATGTCAGAAGTTACCTTGATCAAGTGGCTGGCCTTCTAGGAGTTATAGACATGATATAACTGCTCTGGAAGTAACATCAACACCATATTTCCTAAAAGCTCTTGGAAAAATAAAAGCCTGCAAGGCACCACAATGAAAGCAGCAAACGCAAAAGTTAACTACAGAAGGTAAGCAGAAAATGTAACTCAGAAGCTCCTAGACCTGTATGAGACCTGCAGTTGCTACACAATGACCATTCCAGCAACCTTGAAAGCTTTATCAGCCTTATGAGAGGAAGTGGCAATAGAATTCAGGGAACTACACAACTTTATGTACAAGCAGGAGTCTTCTTTCATAGCCAAAACAGAAGAAAAGGCTCCGTGTTTCCTAGAGAACAAGCTGATTGACATGGCTGAGGAAGCTTTTTCTGTTTTGGAACTGGCAGATACCTTCAATGAGGTCAATGAAAACAAACAGCAATGCACACTTAATAGAGACAGCGTAAAGCCAACTGGTACAAAGAAGGGCACAACTGTCCAAGTATAGCAAGGAGATGAGGTTCTATAAATCAGATGTGTAGGGTAGCTCTCCCCTAAAGTACTCCATTTGCAAGCAAATGCTAAATAGTATGGCACATTTGCACTGGAGGACCTCAACTTTGATGTCAACAGTGCACATCCTTACTTGGTTATTCCTGCAGATTTAAAATCAGTCAAGCTGAGTCCGTGTCATCGGACAGTTTCAAAGACTTCACAATGTTTCCAGCCCTGCCCCTATGTCATCTCCTCTCAAGGTTTCCACTCAGGCAAGCATTACTGGGACATGGGCACAGGATAGAAAATCAACTAGGTTCTTTAGGTAGCCAGCTGCCATTTCAACCGCAAGTCAACAGAAAATCTCACAGCTGTAAACGGCTACTGGGTTCTCAGAAAGTACCTGAAAACCGATTCTATGTCCTGCGCTCAGCTCCAGTTCATCTGGCCATCATCTACAGTCTGTCAAGGACTTAAGTGTTTTTTAAATTATGAAGATGGTAAGGTCAGGTTCTACAGTGCAGAGAGCATGGAAACAATCTGTACCATTACAGGTGATTTTCAAGAGATGCTTTATACTTTCTTCTGCTTTGGCTTGGTACTTTCTGAACACAACTACCAGCCCCTTATGATATATAATTATTGGAAAGAGAAGTGAACAAAGAATACCATTTTTGAGAGAGAAGACAAATAGTGAAAAAGCCTCAGAAATTCCCTTCTAGAGAGGGAGGGTATACATTTCTTAGATAATTAACATAGGGACAGCAATTTGGGCCTAACATAACATAAAGGTGGCATATGATATAGGGCTGCTCAATGGTGACTCCTAACTGATGTGATGTATTGCAATGTATTTATTTTCAATTAGAAAACTGATATTTATAAATGCATTAGTACATTTAAATTATATTTCTGCAATCTGGAACTTAACTGATAGTCAACATGACTGGATCCTGCATGTTCTTACTGTAGCTAGACATTTTACAGACATCAAATTTTAAGTTGATGTATTTTTGGACATAACAGTCAATTTATGCAGAACTAGCATATATACCCTGCATTGCTCAGGATTTTATTTTCTCATAGATAGTATTTGTTAGAAAGATTTGAGATCCTGTGCCTTTAATTCCCTAAACTGTCTTGTCCAGTATCTGTAACTTTTCCCCATATTCCCCAATCCAATCTGTATTCAGAGTTATCAACATACAGAAATTGGGTTCCTGAGAGAATACATTGCCCTCCTTCTTGCTGCTAGGCCTCATCTCCATAGCAGCCAGCCTATGCTCTGGCTGAGAATTCTAAAGGCCCCTCCCTAAACTGCAAACTCCAGGATTCCACAGAATCTTCTTAGGCAGCCAATCATATGTGGTCTTTTCGCCTGACACAGACAAAAAAACTTTGACTTTTATATATTAGTAGATACATGCCTAGCCCACATTTATCTGTTATATATGTCTCCCTCCTCTTCACCCCCTTTTTTTTTGCCTCCTTTCCCCTTGCTTTGTATTCATAATTTTAAAAATACAATAAAAATACCTTTAAAGAATGTCTTACTGAGCTAATGCATTAATGTCCTGCTCTCAACCTCAAAGTTCAAAGTTCCCACCTCAGTAAGCCATAGAAGCAAGAGGTATACGGTGTCAAACAGTGCAGGGTCAAGAAAACTGTAAATCAGAGTCAGGTTTCCCAGGAGTCACAGTACTTAAACAGTTGAGAGGTCATAAATCTAATAAACACACTTTTGCAAGGAGCTGTCAGGGGGAAAACTAAAGTTGTATTCAGGAAGGTAGCTGGTGATTATAACTTCCTTATATAGATAGCGTGTTCTGAATTCCCAGATCCCAGATAGTACTCAGGGAGAGTGTTGCACAGCTGTGCTCTTCCCAGTGCCTTCAATGCAGCCTCTCACTTCATCTGTGGGGAATGGTCT
Source organism: Ctenosaura bakeri (assembly GCA_948474755.1). Classification (NCBI taxonomy): domain Eukaryota; kingdom Metazoa; phylum Chordata; class Lepidosauria; order Squamata; family Iguanidae; genus Ctenosaura; species Ctenosaura bakeri. The sequence goes on from CAOLHI010000316.1 coordinate 254,560, forward strand.
GGGCCAGACGCCTGAGTCTTCACCTTTCTCTGGAACTGTGGGGTCTTTCCTCCTGCAGTTCTTCTTGCCCTGAACCATACCTGACCTGCTGAACAAAAGAAAGTCAGGCACCTGTGGTGGCTCCTCCAAAAGTAAGTTTGGCTCATCTTCCAATGAAGACAGAGTCTCAGGGAGGTTAATAAAGCATTTTAAAGAAGTACTGTGGAATTTCTTTACTTGGAGGAAATATTTTATATAAATGCTAAATATAATTATCAGCACCTAAGTGAGTGCTCCTCCAGACAAGGAGAAAATAACTGGAAGCCCCAGAATTTCTTCCTGTACATACTAATTTTAGTTTAGATCCACAAGAAATTTTCTTCATCCTGAAGTATTCCTACTTCCCAGGTCAATCAGTTTAAATTAATCTAGTATTTTCAAAAACGAAATGTATCTCTACTTGGCAATCTGTTTTATTCCAGAAGTAGCTAAAATAGCTGTCACTGGTAGAACATAGCTATTGTTTCCAAGATATGGATTCAACAGAGATCAAGTGATAGAGGAAAGTCAGCAATAAAGAAAAATTATTTCAATGCTTAACTAGTTTAATATTACTTAACTGCTTTATAGCAATAGCAATAGCATTTATTTCTATACCGCTTATCAACTGAGTGTTATCTAAGCGGTTTACAATGTATTTTAGCTAATTGCCCCCAACAAGCTGGGTACTCATTTTACCAACCTGCAGAAGGATGGAAGGCTGAGTCAACCTTGGAGCCCGGCTTTAGCATTTTGACTATATCTCCTGCATAATAATAAATAAAACACAGTGGAAATTGCTGAAAATCAATTTCTGAAATGTTGCACAAGTCTAGATGCAACACATGATAAGTGGGAGGAAGAAGGACACAAGAGAGTAGAGAGGGAGGAAAACCTAGATTATTTCAAGAAAGAGCTTAAATGAAAACCTGGAGATTGGCAGGTACAGTCAAAGCAAAAAGAAGTGGGAAGTCTTAACTTTGGTCAACATAGGCCATTTTTGAATGAGGTTGATACACCGTAGCAGCATCAAATTCTTACTCTCTCCTCTGCATGTTGAACTGTTTTAGCTTCGTAGTTTTCCTCGTGGTTCTGCACGTTTTCAGCTCCTAGAACAGTCCACTGAGGTTCACTGCGATAAGAAACTGCTGTATGTGAAAAACAGAAAAACTCCTATGTAAATCTCCCAAACGGTTCTGCTTCGGTTTTTGCCTACATGCAGAAGTGCAGCATCGACTCACATCGCAGAAGTGGCCAGCTAGGGGTGTTCCAGGCTATCCCTTCCATCATTTCCGTCCCTACCTCTTTCCACCCATCAAAGGACAGGCTGTTGTCATTATTGTCTTCATGCTTTAAACAGACAGCAGGAAGAGAGTGGATCTAGTAATGGACTGTTAAGACGTTTTTCCACGTATCAACAAACATACATACCTACACACAAATGTAGCAACACAGAAATGTGTTAAAAATGTGTGTGTTCTTTTTAAAAAATAGACCAATCAGCGACGGCGGGGCAGGGTGAGGAGGGGAAGAGGAGTGGCCAGGGACTTGCAGTTGCGGATGCAGCAACCGCTGTTCTCCGCAGTAGTATGATGTAAATGGGGGTGGGGGTGCAGACAGCACAGTTTCTGAATTTCAAAAACACTGCTCTTGACGTGCAGTGAACCGCTCCTCCCTTCTCGTGCAGAAATGGCCATAGAGGAAAAATCTGTATGAAGGTTTTACTAGTACAAATTGTTGACAACATATGAAAGTACAGCTATATTCCAGATCTGTAATTCTTTTTCTTACAAGATCTACCATGAAAACAATTTTAGTGTCATATGTAGCCAAAGTCAGTATTTACGTCAATGCTTTTGTTCTACTTTTCTTCATGCTTTTTTTCTTTTTTTAAAAAAAATCAATAAACGTTTCAAAACTTGAAATCTGAATTTCAAAAAAGGCTCTTGCTGGGCCTAAATTGGTCCAAGGGGACCCACAAAATGTGGTGGAAACACGTCCCACACTAGAGGCCTCCAAACATGGTGGAAATGCTTTCCACACCCCCTAGAGTACATTTGGGGGCATGCTACAAATATAGATAGATAGATAGATAGATAGATAGATAGATATAGATATTTGACCCCCAGGGGCCACAAAACAGCCCTGGGGAAGCTACTCTTTGCCTGACCCTGTTTTAAATCAAAGTGGACTCTAAAGATATTCCACACGCTCCCGCAACGTCTTCCCTCTGGATATCTTCTCAATGAGTGTTGAGACAGACAGAGAATCACTTAAACTAGAGGTTCTCAGTCTGTGGGACAGGGCTCTAAGGGTGGGGGTGCAACGGTTGCTCAAGGGGGCCACGAGAAAACTCAGCCTGCAAGTACAGCAAATATGAAAAGGAAGGGCAAGCCTCTCTCTGGGTTGTGTGTGTACATTTTGTGCCCCACTGAGGATGGACCAGCCTCTAAAAGAGCAATGCAAAGCATCTTCCTCTGTTATGCCTTCTTCACATGTCAGACATAGCAATAAATAAATAAATAAATCACTTTTCTTTTTTCTATGTTTTTCTCACTAAGTTTCTCCAAATGTTCCATCACTGGCACAGTAGGAACATGCCCCTTAGCAACCATGAGAACTCAGTATTAAAATGGAGGGCATGTGCGGCACAAGCAAGAAAGGCATAGGATAGGACACAAAGGAGACAGAAGTGGAGCAGGAAGAGTGCAACATCCTCATATAGATGCAAAGGGTCCCATGGGTAAAAAGTCTGAGAACCACTGACTTAAATAACATATCCTAGATGTTGTATATCAAGGTGATCTCCTACTTGGCATTACTGTTAATTGATATGAACAGAACACCTTGTGTATAAATCAGTGAACTCTGTTTCCACTATTTTAATTCATAAGCATTGACGGGACTTTACACTACCCCAGTTTGACTGTTTCCCTTGAGCCAAATTGGAGAGAAGATTTAAGAAACCCCCTTCTCTGTGCACTTGTGCCCCTTGTGACATAGGAAAGTCGAGCTGGTGACCCATGTTCCTTTTGCTTTTCTATCATGACATGAGGAAAAACTTTATTGAATCTGTCTTAATTAAACTGCCAGGAAGTCTATATTCTTTTTATGTCTCCTGCTTTCTCTCAGATGAAAATGCATCAATTGCTTTTAGCATGGCTAAGTTTTGTTTAGTGGCATCTACTATTGGGCAAGCTTGTGTATAAGACAGCACCTCCCTCACCCGGAAGTGTAATTTTATTCTTGTCTATTCATTTTTTTAATGAATATTTTTATTAGAATTTCTAAAAAAGATATAAAATGGGAACATTTCTTCTAAATGTTCCCCCCAACTCCCATAACAAGTTCTCTTCTCCAGTTTTGCCCAGCTGAATGATATAAAAGGTGCAATATAATATAATAAATACAATACAATACAATACAATACAAGGAGTCCACTCCACTATATATAGAATCTTTGGCATAACTATCGTAGTTTGTCTTTTAACTAGTCAATATATTTTTACTTTTTTTTCCTCCAAATTATATCATTACGATCATTAGCTTTACAATTGAAGCCAACACTTTTAGTTTGCTCCATTCTCTATCAAGTTGTTGGATAGATTTGTTCTTTAATGCATTTGTCAATTTTTCCATCTCCATCATATCCATAATCTTTAATTTCTGTTCATTTAAATTTATTTTAATATCTTGTTTCCAATGTTGAGCATAAGTTAATCTAGCTGCTGTAACTAGATATAACATTATTTTTTATGCTTTCTAATTTCTGCCTTTAATTTTATTATATTCAATAAATATAATTCAGGTATCATTTCAAAATTCATTTTGAATATTTTTTGAATTTCAGAATGTATTTCTTTCCAAAATTTCTTCACCTTTTTACAAGTCCACCACATATGATAAAATGTTCCCTCTTTTTCTCTGCACTTCCAGCATTTCGAATTTCCATTCTTTGTAATTTTTTGTAATCTCTCTGGCGTCATATACCAAAAGCTTGTGTCGAGGGCTGATTTTCAATAGATCACAGCAAGGGAGCTGCTCTGCTATGTACAAAACCCCAACCTAAACTGTCTATTCATTTTAATTAAGTGTGCTGTATGTTTTTTTTTATAGTGCTGGTCATAGACCATAAGACTGATTGACCCAGTTTAGAGAAAGGGAAAGCCCCTTGAGCATTTCTTACAACTTACATTATACAGTTGCCAGAGTGAAAACTAGACAGGGCTCCTGTTCCTTTAATGGCTGAGTAGAAGATGAGAACATAGAATCGGAAAAAACCACAGGGGCCATCAAGTCCAACCCCCTGCCACACAGGAACACACATCAACTCACTCCCAACAGATGGCCATCCAGCCTCTGTTTAAAAACCTCCAAAGAAGGAGACTCCACCACACTCCGAGGCAGCATATTCCACTGCCGGACAGCTCTGACCATCATGAAGTTCTTCCTGAGGTTCAGGTGGAATCTCTTTTCCTGCAGTTTGAATCCATTGCTCCTTGTCCTAAGCCCTTTTCGCATTCATTTTTTCTCGCGCGAGCGCCCCTTGAGCACCACACAAATGGGAGCGTCACACTGCACGACGCACCCCCACTTGCGTGGCGCTCACGAGGCTGATGTGGCACCCGGGCGTATTTTTTGATTTTCAGCTTGAAGCCGAACGCTCGCGGCGCCCATGCGCACTTACCTGCTGTGCGGAGCGTCACGAGGCAGTCGGGTCGCGCTTCCTTCCCCCACGGAGCCTACAGCTCCCATGGTGCCCTGTGGAAGGAAGGGGCGGGGCGCTAGCGCGACAGACGTGCCAGCAGGAAGCGCCTGCGGAAGGAACGAGGGGGAAGCGGTGGCATCCCGGAGGAGGCTTCTCGCACGAGATGCCCTCCCCCTCGCGCAAAAAGGTACAGTGCGAAAAGGGCCCTAGTTTCTGGAGCAGTGGATAACAAAACCATTTCCTCTTCCACATGACATCTCTTCAAATATTTAAACATGGCTACCATGTCCCCTCTTAACCTACTCTTCTGCAGACTAAACACACCCAGCTCCCTAAGACATTCCATGTGGGGCATGGCTTCCAGAGCTTTCACCATTTTGGTCACCCTCCTCTGGACACATTCCAGCTTGTCAATATTCTTCTTGAAATGAGTAACTGGACACTGTATTCCAAAGCAGAATAGAGTGGTACTATTACTTTCTTCAGTCTGGACACCATACTCCTATTGATGCAACCAATAATCACATTGGCCTTCTTGGCTGCTGCATCACACTGCTCTCTCCCGTATTCAGCTTGTGGTCTACTAAGACTCCTAGATCCCTCTCAGACATACTGTTGTCCAGCCAGATGTCTCCCATCCTATATTTGTGCATTTCATTCCCTCCGCTCAAGGGTAGGACCTTACATTTCTCTCTGTCGAAATTCATTTTGTTAGCTTCAGCCCAGCTCTCCTATCTGTTAAGGCCGTTTTGAATTCTGATTCTGTTTTCTGGACTATTAGCAACCCCTCCCAATTTGGTGTCCTCTGCAAATTTGATCAGCAGGCCTTCTATCTCTTCATCCAAGTCATGGATAAAGATGTTGACTAGCACTGGGCCCAGGACAGAACCCTGTGGCACCCCACTAGTCCCCTCTCTCCAGGATGAAGAGAAGCCATTGGTGAGCAACCTTTGGGTTCGGTCAGTCTGCCGAGTAACAAGCGACACCTGCTCAAAATTCCCTCTTCCACACGACCATTAAAGATAAAACAGTTTTCTCCAGTTTTCCCCTGGCAGCCCTAACTGTGCTGTTGACGCTGGCGAGTGAACGTTGCGAATTGTTGCTACTGTGTAAAGCGAGGAGGGGCAGGAGGCCCGCCTGTGTATGAGGGGAATACGCAGAGGCTGCTCCCTGCCACAGTGGCGGCAGAAAAATCCAGCCTCTCCCGAAATGGAAAGCGTTTCTTGAGGAACCGCCTCCTCGAGTGAAGTAGTTGCCTGTCTCTTTTTCTACCTCAGAAAATAGAGGGCACAACCACACCTGCGCTTCTCGCTAAGTATCCACCAGGGGGCGCCGAACACTCGCGCGTGGAGGAGGGAGGGAGAAGAGCCGCCACCGCGCGAGAGGGACGACGACGAGGGAAACAAACCGTTACCCGCCCCTTTCACGTGACCCGGGACACCGCTCCAAGGACACCCTCCTGATCATGGCCGCTCTCCCTCCCTCCCTGAGGCAAAACCGGAAGTACCCACCCGTGATGCCACAGGAAGTTCCTCTCCGCGTCTCGACACGGCGAGCGGGCCGAGTGAGAAAGCGAGACCGTAAGGGCCTGGGAGGGGCTGACGGAGAGTCTGGAAAAGCGCGCCATGAGCGACGGGTCTGGAGAGCCTGCCGCCGAGGCCCCGCCCACTACCGGCAGGGGTGTCCGAGTCGTGGTGGAATACTGGTAGAGAGAGGGGACTGCGGCGTGGCTCCGCCCCCTTTGGGGCGCAGGCCACGCCCATTCCGCTTAAAAGCCTTGCCGTTGGCCTCGCGCGCAGTTCTGTGGCGTTCTCTCAGGTCCTTCTGAGGCGTTGCCCAAATGGCCTTTCTTTCTTTGCGTGGCTACGCGATGTTAAATTACATTCCCTCACGTTCAGCCACAGTGCGCAACTGTGTGTTAACATTTCCTTCTACGTTCACCCAGTTCTGTTTCTAGTGGGAGAGGGGCGAGTTCGTTGGTTCCACTACACCATTAGCAGGCCTAGTGCTGTGGAAAATGATTTAAACACATGCAGGTCTCTGCCCCCAAGCAGATTACAAAGTAAATCATGAAGGGCTATGGCTCCTCTCTTTTAATAACTCGGTGACAAGTTTTTATTCTATACCCAGACTTTTTTTTTCTTAAAGAGTTTCTAAGTCAGAGGCCATTTCCGCAGTAGCCTGTTATAGCGCGATGATTCCACTTTCAACCTCCTCTGGAATCCTGGGGTTTGCAGTTTCGGGAGGGGCCGGAGGCCCCTCCCGAAACTGCAAACCCCAGGATTCCAGAGGAGGTTGAAAGTGGAATCATCGCGCTATAACAGGCTACTGCGGAAATGGCCTCTAGAGACTTGGCAGATAAGGGTCAGCGCTTTGTAGAGTTGGTGTGTGTGGAAACTTGGTATGAGGCACTCTGTAATGTAGGAAAGGATGGTATCTGTTTTATTAGAGGAAGAGTGAAGGAAGCCTGATGGGTGGGTGGGGTGAGGGGACGCCAAATGACACATTTACGGTAGCCTGTCTTGTTTGTGCTGCTTTTCCCCAAGACTTTGCTCCTCAGAGATGCTGAGAAGGCAAAATACATGACGCTTCATTTGGTACAATTTTCTTTGGAGGGAAGATTTGCCATTTCCATGTAAACACTGATCCCACAGAATAGGGATTGTTTTAAGCTACACATAATGCATTTTTGTGCCATTCGTATAGACCAGAGCTTTCCGGACTTTTCATGTTGGTGACACACTTTTTGGACATGCATCATTTTGTGACACAGTAATTCAGTTTTACTAGCAAACCAGAGATTAAACAGTGGGAAAAGCAGACTCCCCCAATCGTGGCTCACTGCTGTTGCTTTCGCCAAGGAAAGACCCCAGGGAGGGCAGCAGCAGCAGGAAAGGCAGCCCCCCACCTAATCCTGGCCTGCTGCTCTGGCAGCAGCAGCGGGAGAAGCTGTGGGGGTCTTTCTCAGCCTGGGGAGGCAACACACTTACACACTTCAGGTGACACACTAATGTGTGCTGACACACCATTTGGAAAGCCCTGGTATAGACTGATCTCATGGCCAATGAACTGTGTATTTTCTGTAAGCAGTAAAAAAAACACACCATGTACTAGCATTAAATATCTTTCCCCACCATCTCTATTGAGTTTCACAAATCTTCCATTGTAATCTTCAGCTACCTTTTGACAACCAGACAAAATTTCTTTTCTCAGCAAACCTTGTGGCTTTGAATCTGCCTATTTAGAGTTGGCAAATGCAGTAAAAGAAGAATATCCTGATGTGGAGATTGAATCTCGACTTGGAGGAACAGGTATGTTCTCTTGCAAACTTGCATGCTGACAATAGTAGCAAGTAGCAAAATGTCATACATAGCATGAGAAAGGAAAATAGCATTCAGTATTGCTGTGAAGGTAATGCAGTTGTGAAATATATCAGGAGGTGGAAACTGCTGGCTTTACATCTGGCTCTGACTTCAATGCATGACATATAGGCTTAGGAAAACTTTCTTTTTATACCTAATTGCCATGGGTAGTGGTGGTGTTTTTATGTATTGACTCCAGCTTATGTTAACCCTATCATGAGGAGGCAGATTTGTTCAGAGGAGGTTTGTCATTGCTTTTGTTGAACACAGAGAAAGTGACTTGTCAAAGATCACCCAATAGGTGTTGCCATGGCTGAGTGGGGATTTGAGCCCACCATCTCTCATGAAGTTGTAGTCCAGCAATCAGACCAACTCAAATATTCATGGGGGCAGACGAGTTAATCCTACTCTTTTCTATGTGCCACAGAGTCTTCTAAAAATCCCCCACCTCCATAGCAGGTTGGCGTGGAGGTCCCTTTTGAGAAAAGAGGATGGCAGAGGCACAAAAGAAAGAAAATGTTTCTCCCACTCTCAGCTCCAGCACTGTCTATGCCTGATATGTATTTCCTGAGAGATTTGCTGTGAGGGAATATGGCTCATCATTAAAAAAAAAGGCTTACCACCTGTATGGTATATGATAAATCTTTATAAGAATGCTTCTATTGTAGAAATATTTTAGTTCTGTTAGCACTGCTGGGTACTTGTTTCTGAAGGCAGCAGGCTGAATTTGACTGAATCTGCTTTTTGTTTCTACATTGAGGAAACTTTCCATGCTATTTCTTTTGTTAAGGAACACTTCCATACCCCTTATGGATTCCCTGTTCATTGTGATGGGTTTAGAAGAATAAGTATTCTTGGCTGTATCCTAAACTCTCATAAAAACTGGCAAGTCTGTTGAGCCTTACTGATCAATATATTTAATGTGTGCCCTAATGGCATGTGACATTTCTCTGGAACTGCTTAGTAGTGACAAGTTGGCTTTCAGATAATTTTGTTCCCCATTACTAATCTTCTCATTAAAGAATCCTTGATCAGTATCTCATGAAGTGCAGAATTCTGAGTTTGAAACCCCTTCCTGTACGACCACCTCTCCTGCTGGTGGTGGAGTTGAGAGTTTTGTAACTTTGAGATGTTGTAGAAGGGGTAGTAAATGGAAAAAAGGCAGTTTGGCTTCTCTTCTGCCTTATGACTTTTCTGATTCCTGTTTAATTTGCACCCTGCTGTTCAGGACTGCACCACTTTATGCAAAGTGTCCTTGCTTTTTGACAACACTGTAATCTTGATTGGCTGGGTAGAAACTAGGCTGGCTTGAGGACTGGGAGAGTTGTTCAAAATAATAAATTTTCCAAGCTCTGCTTTGGGTTGGTATCCCGAACTTTGATGAGATGACTCTTTCATCTTGGACATGATGTGGCACAGTTCTTCTCTTTCTCCCCATTCCATGCTCCCTTTTCTTACAGGTGCTTTTGAAATAGAAATAAATGGACAGCTGGTCTTTTCCAAACTTGAGAATGGAGGATTCCCGTATGAGAAAGATGTGAGTTTTTCCCTTCCTGTACCCTGCAGTCTCTTGAGTCAACAGGTTTGGGCCAGAGCTTGAGGGACCATAGTAACAGTCAGTATGAGATAATCCCTGCAATCCAAGATGTTAGTAATTATCCCTTCCCTGAGATGTATGTCATTACCCAAGGAATCTGTCTTCTAAAATGAAGCCAAATTGCATCTCCTCAGCCTCATCCCAATCCTTATCCCATCTTCATCTTTAAAGTATTTTTTTAAAAAATGGTAAAGATTCTTTTCTTTATTAGATGACAGCATTTGTGTGAAGAATTGCTAGAATATTAATATGGTCATTGTGCTGTCAGCAGCTTATAAGGGAGATGTTCAGTATGCAAAGTTAAATTGCTTTGCATATTGCCCAGACTTCTCTGTGGCCATTTCCACACAAAACTGTTATAGCACTCTTATTCCACTTTCAACATCCTGTGGAATCCTGGCGTTTGCAGTTTAGGGAGGGGCCCCTCCCTAAACTGCAAATCCCAGGATATTGAAAGTGGAATAAGAGCACTATAACAGTCTAGTGCAGAAATGGCCTCTAAGTACTTTCTTTAGATTCAGTAATGGCCTTTTGAGAAAAGAGGATGGCAGAGGTGCAAAGGAAAGGAAGTGTTTCTCCCACTCTCAGCTCCAGCACTGTTTATGCCTGATATGTATTTCCTGAGAGATTTTCCCTGAGAGAATATGGCCCATCATAAATAAGGCTTACCACCTGTATGGTATACGATAAATCTTTGTAAGAATTGCTAGAATATTAATATGGTCAGTGTGTTGTCAGCAGCTTATAAGGGAGATGTTTAATACACAAAGTGTAAATTCCTTTGTGTATTGTTCAGACTTCTCTGTTAAGTGCCTCCTTTAGATTCAGTAATGGCTAGAAAAGAATAAACTGTCTCTCACTCATTAGAATACCTCAGCAGCAACATAGCTTTTAAAAGACATAAAAGCATGTCCTAAAACACTAGCCTCACAAACTAAAATTGGCCATTACCATTTAATAGAATTATAAGTGAAAGATCTACTTCTGAATCATGTGTTTTTGGTTACAATATACTTGGGGTTTTTGGATTGGGGAAGAAGCTGCCTGTATTTCTAACTTCTTTGATTTACTATTTTGTATAACAGGATAGTTGTTACACACCTAATAGGTTTTTAAACCCCAAATAATTTCTCACATTATTTTAAGAAGAAGCTCTGATAATTAAACCACTTTTTAGTTGTGTGTCTTTAAGTGATTTCTGACTTATGGTGTCCCTGAAGTGAACCTATCATGGTTTGTTTTTGTTTTGTTTTTTTTTGCAAGATTTGTTCATGCACTTTGCCTTTGCCTTCCTCTGAGGCTGAGAAAGTGTAACTTGTCCAGGGTCATCCCACAGGTTTGCCTAGTGGTGATTCAAACACAGGTCTCCAGAGTTGTAGTCCAACACTCAAACCCCTACACCACAGTGGTTCATATCGGTATCTGAAAAATTCACACTTACTGTTTTTTCTCTTCCAGCTAATTGAAGCCATCCGTAGGGCTAGTAATGGGGAGCCACTTGAGAAGATCACCAAGAGCCGACCTCCTTGTGTCATACTTTAGTTTCTGTCTCTCTAGTCTTCATCTTTCAATCCTTTATGTATCCAATCCCTATAATTCTAGCCCTCCTTGCCTCTACCTCTTGACTGAAAGTTTAATTGCCTTGCGAGGTTTGGTTGAAGGGGGCAGGGAGCATGCAGAAGTGAAATCAGCATGATTTGGAGTTGCTGACACACAAAGCCTTATAAAACAAGAACCTGAACCACTTTGAGAGCGGGAATGGAGATGAGAGTGCTTGCTAAATAAGTTGGGTCAGTCAGCCTTTCTTCTAAAGAAGAATAGTTTCAAAACACCCTTCTTCTCATTGCTTTGATTGTTGTTTTGATTCTTGGTTTTATCTGCTGTCATTGTTATACACAAGAGTGACATCTCCCGCCCACCTCACCAATCTAATCAGAATTAGATCTGACTTCTGTGATTCATTCTGAGATACCATCTAACCTCCCTCGCTTTTCACATTCCTTTAACCCTGAGCCAGTATGAGCTAGTGTCTCATCTTGTCCTCACTACAAAATCAAAATTGCTGGTACAAAGCTTACTAAGAAGTCTGTAAGCCATTTCTGTCTAGACAGGATTGATGCTATGGAGGAAGTTCTGAATAACCCCACATGCCTCCAGCTTAGTTGTGAGGACCAGTGTTCTTTGATTAGAACTCCAGAGTGGAAAATCTTTTTGCCATTCACATGGTGTGAATGAGAGTTTCTTACAGCAATACTGCAGCTATTATTTAAAGCCCAAGTTTGACTTTAAATTGAGGCTTACAGCTCAGATGAAAGTTTGTCGTTTTTCATTGCCAGGGCCTTCCTAGGTAATCAGTACAATCCATTTTATACAAGAAGTCCTGTTCCTTTCTTGTTGGTTTATTGTCACAGCAATTGTCAGGACTTTCTAGGGACATTCCCATGCAGATCTTTCCAGCAAAAGATTGAAGAGGACTGAGCACATAGTTTTAACAGGCTCCATAAAAGTTTAACAGCCCGTCAGTTACATATTGGGAATTGCCTGCTGCTTAAAATGTCTCCCACAGCTACCTTGGCAAGTGAACTGCACATAATCTTATACTTTAAAGCCATTTCATCTGTGACAAATTCTTCTTTTGGTCTACTACTAACACTTTCCCCCCTTAATTTCAGGCCTTACCATGCCAAAAATGAAGCATTTTTAATGCCTGTGGGTTTCAAGAGTATAATTACTCAGTTGTAATCAGTGGAATGTCATGTGTTTAATGTGACTGGATTTTGTGTGTGCATTACTTAAAAAACAAAGCAACACTCTCATCTCTCTCACACAGCCTTAGATCAACTAAGCAGATTCACATCTCCTCCCTGTCACATTAGTAACACAAAACATATGCAATGGCTTACTGTAATGTTTCCCAGCCAATGGATGTGACAACTGACGACACAGAATGGAGTAGGGAAACACAATACAGTGGTTCTGTATCATCCTCTTTTTTTTTTTGTGGGAAGGAGAATAGCTATGCATATACATTGTCTGCCTGTCTAAATCCTTTTTTGTGCCTACTCCCTGTTTCAGGACTTTTGGGTTTTATCACATTAGTTTTTATTCTTCTTTTATCTGTCCCTTGGAGACTTTGCCACATCTACCACAATTGTGGGAAGAAAGAGATATTGCTGCTATAAATTATGAAAATACTTATCCCTTGCTAGGAGTGGAGGAGGGAAGAAATAGCCAATACTGCTCCTTCTCATTGTCTTAATTTATGTATTGAGAATATTGTAAAATCCAATTTATATAAAGAGATAAGAACTTTAAAACACTTGTAGTGAACAATGTGTATGTGTATGGACTGGGTGGGGAAAGACTAAGGGAGCCGTTAATACTGTGTGGGAGGAAGAGAGGCAAGGTTGCCATTTGAAAGGGATGGAGGTTAGGCAAGATTCTCAGCCAAATTGACAAGGCCATCTCTTGGGTGTACAGAATACAAAAGCAGCAGTGTATTTTAAGCCTGCCTGGATACTTCAGTTTTTATAACTGTAACAACTATATAGCAATATTATCAACTTAGGCCAGTTGCCTACCTTCATTTATCCATCTGCTCCCAGCTTTTTAACAAAGGGAATTCGTACCATTAGCTTAGTTCATCAACCATGTTTTGTTGTCAGAAGGGTTTGGTGTGTAGAACCAGTAGGATGCAATGGGAGCTCCCACTGGTCTAAAAAGGGGGGTGCTCAGCCCTCTAAAATTACTTTACAAAACAATGGAATAGGGCTGGTTCTCTGGAAACAGTGGGCCCATACAGTACTTAATATCTTGTTTTCAGTGAATACAGCAGTTTGTTTCTATTTAGTACCAACTTTGCTTTGTGCGGATGAGGGAAAAGGTGCTCCAGAGACACCTATTCTATTTTGGCAGTGACTATTTACCATATTTGCTGGTGTATAAGATGCACCAGCATATAAGATGCCCTCCATTTATACACCAACAAATACTATTCGCCAGTGTGTAAGACACACTGGCGTATAAGACACACCCCATCTTCAAACAGTATTTTTTGGGGGGGAAGTGAGTCTTATATGCCAGCACATAGGGTAGTCTTCTAGTTGACATGCACTGCACACAATTATCTTTGTCCTGAAATATGCTGGCTCTTTTCATTCTCACTACTACACATTGCTTCCCTTCCTCTCCATTACTGGTATTTCCCTCTTTCAGGCATTTGCTGCAACTTTTAACCATCTTCAACTTGTTTGAACTATGAGAATAAGATGAAAAAATCCTTAGGGAAAACAGGGATAATTAATGAGTTTAGCACTTCCCTGAAGCTTGTGTGTCTGCTCAGGAGGCTCCTAACACAGAATGTCACCTTCAGTCTCCCTCAAGCAATGATCTTTGTTGAAAAGACCATCTTGACTTCTGATTTCATACAGGGATTACAGCGTCTGCTGCCACTGCAAACATGTCAGAAGCCAGATGTATGAGAATAGTGTCACTAGTGAATGTTATACACACACTGCACAACACAATTACAGCAACCAGGCTTTCCTTTTGTTCATCAAGAGATACAAAAGGAAGGCAAGGCCACTGAGATTTAGGAACCCAAGTTATATCCAAAGCCACATGCATTTTGAAAATATTTGCATATTTTACATATTTTTCTACTGGGGACCTTCCAAAATTAAAATTTTCTAGCCAGTAACAAAAGTGGCAAAGGACACCATGACCAGATCATTGAGGTAGAACATCTAAAGGAAACTGCTGTGATCTTTTCTACCACCTGTATATCTTAACCAATATTTTCCGTGGGCCTAAACTTGCAATGGATCATACTTAGTGAGTCTGTGATTCTGTTAAAATGGTGTGAGAGTTCTGCCACTAGCAGCTACCACCTTACTGTATCTTGCAAAGGAAGTTTGCCAGTTTATCCTAATCCAGATCTATTCCACAGACAGGATTTGGCCTTTGTAGAATATCCTTTTAAAGAGAGGTAAGCGTCAACAAATGCAAAGGCTGCCCGCCCCCACCCCAAAAAAAATACTCAGGACAAGTAGTATAGAAAATGAAAAACCATTGTATAATTCTCAGATATACAAATACTTGTGACACAACTGATTGTTTTGAAGTCATCCACAGCAGATAAACCTTTACTGCACCAAAACAGCACTAGTTTGCATTCACAGGTTCTAGAGGGAAATGAGATTAACAGAGGGGGGAGTCGACTTTAGAAAGAATAAATAGTTTATCTCTTCCCATGTACAAAATCTACTGAGTTTTAATTCTGTTTTGTGTTACTTAAGGAATTTCTATAAATGATGCTACAAGTAGTATTTGGAATCCCCATGAATCTGAACATACGAAGAATAAGCCATTTTAATCACAAGGTACATTCAGAGAGGCCTGCAGGACACAGCTTGTTTCAAAGAGTTGCTGCAATCCTGCAACTAAGAAAGAATCCAAAAAAGATAAGTGAGGAAGCTGGTTAAAATTTGTAAAGAAAGGCAGTGTGTGGTCTTAGTCGCCTACCATGTAGCACCACTGGTAAAATTCTCTACATGGAGAGTAAATGAACTTTCTATTACTGGGCCAGCACTGTCTACAGACACTTCAACAGCCGGAAATACTTTCCCAGCCCACACATGCTAACCAACAATGGGTCACAATCTTCCAGAAAGCCATTCTTCTGCAAGACTGGCTGCAGTCTGGTTCCTTTCAAGCAGGTTCATATGCAGAAGAACTTCCCAGCAGTTGATACCTATTAACTGGATATTTTTCTTTTTACCATACCCTTAATTACACCCTTTCCACCAACGAAGCTGTCACTTCCGAATGCCTCCCAGTAGGACTGCCTCAGTACTGCGAGGAAGTCAGCGCACAGAAAACTAGCATGGGTAAGGAAGATTGATATTTTCTCTATGACCAACACCAGTCTTTCCTGACACCTTCAAGGAAGCCCCTTGCCTGTGTCTCCTGAAATGATGAAGGGCTTCTTTCCTTCTCTGCAGTCATTTTCCTAGTTGTCTAGGTTTAAAGAATTTCTATTAATTTCTGTCCCCCTGCCAACCCATCCCCTAAAATGGCTGATTGCTACATTGTCGGATTGCAAAGTGACAGTTCCATGTGAAGAGAATACCTTGGTAAACAGAATTTTTGAGATAAGAAAGTCCAAGATCAATACTACATCACATTCCAATGAAGAAGAGGCAAATACAGTCAAACCATATTTATGATTGCCATCACTGCTACGAGCATCTAGTTCTCAGTTCTTTGAGGAAAACACAGAATAACATGCCCTCGTTTAGGGCTTTTTGTTTCAGGCACTTAAGCTCAGTTTAGCGGTCTGTATAAATTGCCCCAACTGAGCAGTTTTGCAACATTCCTCTTATTTTGCATAATTTATTCTGCAGACTATTCTACCTGTCAGGGAATAGAGGGAAAGAGATATACACAGAACATTGAAGCTCCACCCTGCAGTCTTAGGAAATCTTATTCAGGTATTTCTCTGGGTTCTAAGATCTGCCTGTGTACCTTCAAGCACGCATTTCTCAACATAGGGACTGGACACCTTTTTTTAAAAGAGCAAAGTTTACAGAAGTGATAAGGGACCTCCATGACCCAGCCTTGTTCTTCTGCCCTCCTAGGTAATAACAGCTCTTTTGCAGCCCCACCCTATTTCAACAAAATAAATATTCCAAGAACACTGAGAAAAATGGCATGTTGCCATGCCACAACTTAAAATCTCCCCTCCCTGTCACCCAACAAAATATATCAGCCACTTGTGGGTTTGTTTTTTTGTCCATAGTTTCAAAATAAAATGCCACAACACTGCAATATAAAATGTGGCACTAAAAAGTGGTGTTACTTTTTCAAAATAGCACTCGAACTTACTATCTCACTGAAGCAACATGTCCAATTAGTCAGATTATTGTGGTTTACAAAGCTGCCCATGCCATGAAATGAAGGTGAGTTTTGTTGTTGTTCCTCATCTGATTCTTGTAGAAGCTTGAAATCTTCAAAGAACAACAGGAAGGCATCACAGAGACTTTTGCTACCAAGCAAAATTATTCTCTTCTTCTCCAGACTCTACCATCACATTTAAAAATCACCACAAATTGTTTTGATGTAACTTTGTGAAAGAACACAGTCTTTTCTGTTCCCAAGTTTGAAAAAAAATCCCTTGTACCATCGCTATTAAAAACAACAACAAAAACAAAAACATACCAGTTTCAAAGAGAAATCTACATTCTGCTCTCAATTTCTTTTTTTGAAACATGAGATTTCATAGCTTTCCCTTACTGTCAGTGAAAAATCCAGAATGAATATCTTTACATGGCTTTTCTTTAACTGCCCTGAAAGCAAATTCCAACGCTAAACTGAATAATCCAAGCAGTGGTCGCACCCCCTTTGTCTTGTAATCCAAGGAAGACACAGAAGAAGCTAAGGAGCACTCCATTTTGTTTGTGCATTATCTGGCACTTGGGTTTCCTAAACTGTGTGACAGGAAACCTTCATAAAGCCTGTGGATGGGCAAACTTCAGGTATGCAGGACTTTTTCTTATTTTTCCTTTACTCGAGATCCATCCGCCAGAACGTGATACAAAAGGAATACATATAAAATTAATTCTGAGCCCAAGAATTTGTCCTGAGTACTGGAACTGAGTGGCGCTCACAGGTTTTCCACACAAAAAAACACTCCTGATCATCTCAAGCCTTCCTAATTAGAACACTATAAACTAAGGTGTATACAGAAGAGATGATGCTTTTGCTGCTCTTGTTAAACAGCCTGGGAGTCAGCAATCGGTTCTAATGCATTGTGAATCACCCATGAGATCTAGATCTATCTTCTGTCCCCTCCTGCCTTAGCCTAGCTGCCAGGAAGAAGAGAAGGAGGCAACCTCCTAGGTCTCAAGAGGCCTATATGAATCTTGCTCATTCCCACGTGAATTAATAATTCCTTAGTCTGTGTCCTGAGCTGCCTTTACTGTGAAAATAGATTTTCCTGGTGGTGGGGAATGGCCTTCATGCAAAGTCCTTGGGACAAGTGATGGATTCTGCAAGACCTAAGTACTCCAGATTCTCTGCGGTTGGAGTTGTGGTGAAACCATTAGTGGTGGCAGCAGGAGCAACGGAGGTAGCAAAGAATTCTACTGGGTTGCTCTTGGAAGTGTCCTGATTCCAATAATAAAGATTGTCAAAGGCTTGGGGTGAAGGGCCAGCCACAGGGAGGTTGCATGGCGTCAGGTACTCTGGATTTTCCACCACATTGGCAAAACTGGCAGGGAAAGTATTCTTTGGATCTTTGATGAGGCCATTCTTGCCAAAATGACCCTTTGGCTTTTCCAGTGTGGCCCCAGGTGGTCGAACATTTTTGCTGGAAGGTAGGCTGTTTTCTAGCTGGTTGACATATTCTGCAGAAGTAAGAGAAAACCAAAACTGATATAAAAAAAGCCAGGACACAGAAGCTTCTACCATCACGCACACTAACACCAACCTTTTGCATTTTAAGTCTTCTAATAATGTCGCTAGTCTTAAGAATGAGAAACCAGCTCATACCAAAACCAGCTCATACCAAAAATATTTAAAATCCCTTGCTCAAGTTCTGCACCTTATAAATATAAACACAGTGCATGTACCTGGAACCACATCAGATGGGGCAGGTGAACTGTAGTGTTTGTCATCCAAACTCTCATTTTCATTAGCTGAGGGACTGGTGGGATCTTCACTGTAACGCTGAAGAGTGCCAGCCTCCTGCAGTGAGTCCTGCAGAGCCTTGCTTGCTGCATGGTCTCCATCGAGCAAGTTAGTGATGATACCTTCTGGCTGTTCTGGGAGAGATGGGCCCAAATACGGGTACTGAGCTGATTCCTCAGTCTCCTCTGCATCTGCTTGAGTCTCTGTGGCACTCTGGAAGGAAAGAAATGAATCACCCTCTTAACAGTCTGTGAGGAACCCATGAGATCTAGAAACTCAGTAGTCTCAGTCAGAGCTTGGAAAACTTTTTTGAACTTCCAGCATCCCCTCAGCCAGTATAGCCAGTTACTGCGCTGGTGGGGGGAATCTTTGGAGCTAAAATCCAAAAACCATAACCCCCTTTTAAAAAAAATTGTGTTCTGATTATAAATACAAGTTGAAGGTCTAGATTTGCAGTTCTGAGGCCTGTGGACAGCTTTGGTACCATATTTGCTGGTGTATAAGATGCACTTTTTTCCTTAAAAAATACCCTCTCAAACTGGAGTGCGTCTTATACACCAGTAAATACAGTAAACATAGGGAATGAACTGGGAGCCAAAGTTCTCCTTGCCCAAGCAAACAGGAAGGGAAGAGGCAGTGGAATCTAGGTGAAGCACTCCTTACCTTCTACTCCTCTCCCGTGCACAATGACTCTCTTGGGCCCAAGAAAAAATGGTGCAGCACTCTTTTCATTCCCCTCCTTTCCTGGTGCAACATACCTTTTACTCCCCTCCTCCCCTGGTGCATCACTTCTTTCATTCCCCTCACCAAGGAACTAAAAACATTTTTTCCTGAAAAATACCCCTTGAAAGTGAGATGCATCTTACAGCCCAGTGTGTCTAATATGCCGGCAAATATGGTAAGTAGAAGAGAAGGTCTGGAATTTTGTGTGTGTAAGGGGGGGTGTTTTTTAAACTGCATGAATTGCAAAGTTTTGTAAATAGCATATGTTCTGACCTCCTCTATCTGTTATTACACAATATACCCCCAAAGGAGAAAATCAAATAATATGTGTGTGCTTTGCTTGGAAACATTATTTTCTTGTTATTCTATAAACTCCTTGGATCCTCATACTGGAATTTCTGGTATGCACATGAATACCTTAAAGGACTGGAACTGCACTAAAAGTCTAACACAACCAATATACAGAGCACATTTTTCTATCATCATTATCAAGTGAGTGAGCTGTATCCTTACTCTGGTTGAAGGAATCCTAGAACGATAGTCAGGCGATGCTTCACTACTGAAGAACCCCTGGTGGGGGACCAGATACTCTTCTGCATCTACCAGGTCTTGCATGTCTTCTTCCTCTAGCAACGTGCGGTAGAAAGTGCTGTCTATGGGGCTGGCTAGACCCATCTTATCATCATTCTGTCGAAAAGAATCGACCAAATAAAAATAAGTATTTGTGGGTTTAAGGATTCTACCACTCCTTCTGCAAGTATGAGATAGGAGGAGGTCTGCTACATCTTCTGAATAAACCTTACAACAACCCTGTATAGTACATTAATATTCTTATTCATTCACATATTTGAGTACATCAATATTCTTACTGTGAAGGCTCACAGCAACTGATTGAAGGCTACTCAAAGATTTAAAGGTTTGAACTGATGAACTCCTTATTCACAGATTTGAATACTTCTGGTTTAATTTGTTCACTACTGGAAGGGAAACAAAAATGCTTTTTTGGTGTGGAAAGAGGCAAATGAAGGTATTTTGCCTCCAGAGGTGAAAAACAAGATGTCATGCCTTTGCATTCCATGTACAAAAACCAAATGAGCTCACAGTTCAGGCTTCCTTCCACACTGGCAATGGGAAACTGAACTCCACAACACCAGAAAGCGGTATGGTAGTTTAGGAATGCAGTGTGCCATAAAGGCCTCTCCTCCATCACTCAACGTCTGCCCTCCCCAGCATTTGCTAACTGAGAAGCTACCTGGCATTATAGGATTTGCTCTGCAAATGGAGAGTCTCTTAGTGAACCAAAGAATCAGTGTGATATAGTGGTTTGACCGACAGATCTATGCCCTAGGAGACCAGGGTTTGAATCCCTACTCAGCTGTGGAACTCACAGGGTTACCTTGGGCAAATCACAAACTCTCAGCCTCACAGAAAGCTAATGGCAAACTTCCTCTGAATAAATCTTGTCAAAAAGGCCCTATGACAGGGTTGCCATAAGTTAGAGTCAGCTTGAAGGCACATAACTCCATGGATCATTATGTTACAGGCATCCTACGCTGAACACATTTCCACAGTGTGTGGAACCAGAGGAGAAGTCATACTTCAATTGTGAGCTTTCACTACAGGTAAGAGTGAGGGGATGATATGGCCAAAAACAACTTTACACCATGCATAGTACACAGACACACAGGGCCAAGAACCCTGTTATGTAGGTCATGCACTGCCTACTCTGTGGGAATTTTGCCATGTAATAAGTAGCCAGGACATGAAGTTTCTCCAAGAGTCAGCTGTGAATTGCTTGCTTTGTAATTTAAGAAGCATGTCAGGTGTTGCTCCTTACAGAAACAGTCACTGACATCATAAAAAGCTATAACACTTCTCGGATTTCACTGCCTGTTTGCTTTTGAAGCTGTAGGACTAAAGTACTTCCTGGAAAGAGATGGTTCCAGAGGATTCAAACTAATGAACCAAGCTACATACCAGAGGGACAGACGACAACAACAATAACAAAGAGCAAGACACTAGTCAATCCAACGTGGAATAAACTGTCTTTCCTCCTCCAAATCTATTTGATCCTAGGAGAACAAAGTCTAGTCCACTGAAGTCCAGTTTGTACAGCAGCACATACAGTCTGTGTATATTCAGAATCTTCCATATGACTGTAGCAACAGCTACCAGATTTGGTATGACAGGCACCTTCAGCTTCATCATTAGTTTCTAGCAGTCAGTCCTTCACTTCTCGCACAGGGGTGGCAGCTATGTGGATGTTGCTGGAATGCAGCTCTCATCAGTCCTACCAGCACAGCCAATGGTGCAGGATTATGGGAGTTGCAGTCTATCAGTATCTAGAGACACTGCCCGCTCTAGCCACAGATACTTGCAGCTCTCACTAACAACAGGAACAAGTAAAGGCTGTTGCTTTTCTTTCCTCATGGCAATCATCTTGGAGGTATCTAGCTGGCAAAATACTGCATTAGATAGACTTTGTCTGCTCTGGGAGGAAGTTTTGTAATCTTGCAGCTTCTCATTTCTCAACCTGACAGCCACCATCTTTAACTTGAGCAAACTCCACACAGGAAGTAGCTCAAACCTCTGGAGGGCAAAGCAGGCAATTTCCTCACCTGGATGACCACAAAACGTTGTGGATCCCTGGCCATACGTGTGAACTCCGTGACCAGTTCTCGGAACTTAGGCCGACATTCTGAGTCAATCATCCAACCTGTGTAGGAAGAACAGCACAAGTGTTCCCCCCAGTGTATCAGATCAAATTAAGGCCTTATGAGAAAGAGAACTCTCTTTCCTCCAATGGGACAGAGCTAGCAGCTAAAGCACAGCAGCAGTTTAGCTAACTAGTAGACCCCAAGAAGGAAGGAAGCAACAATCTCAAAATTATTTCATTCCCTACCATAGAACTGGAACATATGTCCCAGTTTTCAATTCTACTTATTTTCTAGTGTGTCAGAGTAAATCAAATTCACACAACACTATCATCTGTGGTATTCTAAAACTAAATATTGACAGGGCTATACTCTTGCCTGAATTCTACTGGTTAGTGCTACCAAGAGTAAATCTGCTGAATTAAGTTTTGAATGGTGAGTTAACATATAGGTAAATTCCCTTGCTTCAGTAGGCCTGTTCTACTTGAGACTAACAATAAGAGTCTTGCCTATCTGTAAAAAATTATAATTCCATGGCAAACACTCCAAATTTGGTGTCCAGAATAACCAGTTTCATGCAAAATGAGAAAATCTGCTTCATCTCTACCTAATGTATTCTGCAGTGTTTGCAGATTTGAATAATTCTTGTGGCTCTTCTTCTCTTAAGAGGATAAGAAGCTACATGATGCTATGGAGCCAACCTCACCAGCAGAAATCTTAGGCACCCACAAATCCAGCTTGTGAGATTTCACCAGGCATTGTCCATACACGTGTGTGTGCAGGTAGGTGGTCACAGCTGGAAAAGCTGGAATGTTTTTGTTTATAAAATGGAAGCAGAGATTCTTAGACAACTCAATTCTGTGCAAAATCTCACATTAAAAGATTTTCTGCATTCCTACGAAACTGCCTTGTATACACACCTCTGAGTATCTGCAAGCAAAGCTTAAAACATTTATACACTGCCTTTTCCAATACAGTATACAAATAACAAATACACACAAAACAACCAGCAAATAAAAATTGATCTTGCTCCCAAAAGAAAAAAAGTGAACTCACCAGCCCTCACCACCAAAAGAAGTTACAGATCCATAAAAGACAAGCTCAAGGATGCAAATTTTGTTGTATGAAGGCATACCAGAGTGCATCAGGCTATCAACCTTCTCTTCTAGCTTCCTTTTACAGGGCTGCTGGGAAGCTGGTGCCAGCAAGACTACAACTGTGCCCTTTTACACAGTTGCAACCCTTCTACTTTCTATGCAAAGCACAACAAGCACCTCTGGTGACATACATTTCACCATGATCATGTAAACATCAATGGTGCAGATGGGGGGCTGGGGCAACCTCTCTCCTTTCTCCAACAGATCAGGGATCTCGCGGGCTGGGATACCATCATATGGCTTGGCACCAAATGTCATCAGCTCCCATACAGTAACACCTGGAGAGAAAAAGAAAGGGGGCATCAAGCATCAGTCAGGTTTTCAAAATGGGAATGAATGGGAAGAACAAGAACAAAAGACTTGACTTACCATAGCTCCACACATCACTTTGGTGAGTGAATCGCCTGCGCAAGATGGATTCCAATGCCATCCATTTAATAGGCACCTGGGCAAGGCAAAACAACACCACAAAGGTGACCATGTTGGCATGAATCTGTCCATCTCTCCCACTATTGGTTGGATCCAAGCAGTCGCTGACCATGCAGATGTTCTCAAACAATCCCAAAGAACCACTGTGTGTATGTGTGTGGCTTCAACCTACTTCACAATAAAGAGGTCAAGCCATGCTTGAACTGAACCATTTCAGGCTGCAGGCAGGGAGAGTGGGCAACAGGACTGACTGCTCCTCAATACAAAACTCATCTGCTTCTTTCCCCGCCTCCAACAACTCTACTATTCCTTCTCCCCAACATGATCTTTTTTGTGTCTGGAGTAGCATGTAGTTATGTGTGCCTGCACATATGATTAGACATTTATTAGTCCAGATACAAGTTTATCAATTGTGATACTGTTTAGAATAGGGATGGGAACCCTCAGCCAATCTGGGGGGCAATGCCAAATGACAACAATAAAATGAACCAGTTGGAAGCACAACCTATTTAAAGGGTGAATTGCTGCCCTTGGGGTACACTGAAGGCAGAACGCATGTCTCTTCATCCCCCCACTTTTACTTTCACAGCCACCCTGTGAGGCACGTCGTACTGTGATAGATGCTGCTGCTGTGATTGAGGAGCAACTGATTGTGCATGGGGCCGAGCCAGTGAGTAAACAAGTTAACCTGCAAACATCGCCTGCACTGGAAGGTCAAACAGAGACAGAGGCCCCAGCCAGCTCATGATGGAGAGGGAACCAGCAGTGATGCAGAGAGTTGCAGCCAGCTGTGCCCATCAGCCCTCAGTCATGCAGAAGGCTGAAACGGGCTGCTCAGAGGGAGGCTGCATGGACTAGGCTCAAGAAACAATAACAAGCAGCACCTGCTCACAGTGGCTATTTAAGTGGCTGCCAGTGTGGCTGCTCCTTTGCTTGCAGCAAATTATTAGCAAGCCTTCACGACCTTCGTGTCTCCTACTTCCCGAAACCCTCCGGATGGATCTCTGCCTCCTGAACTTTTGGACTGGACCTTGACCTAGCTCAGCTTGTGTTTTCCTGGTGTTTGGTACATTCGGACTCTCCCTGAAAGTATTCCTGATCTCCCTCCTCCCTTGCTGGCTGCAGCATGGCAGGGAGAGATTCTTGACACATATTGAGAGAGACTGAATGTGCATTTCATGGCTCATTGTAGAAGAGAACCTGGATTTCCCATATACTAGTCCAATGTTTTAACCATTACATCATGTTGGCTCTATCTCATCAGTTAAGCATCCTGGTCTTAAAAAGAGATGTGTCTTGGATTTGTCTGTTCTCTTATATGTGATCCTACCTTCCCTCCATCAGCATGATATTCTGTCTCATCAATGTCTAGTAGTCTGGCCAAGCCAAAATCTGTGATCTTTACATGGTTTGGACTCTTCACCAGAACATTCCGGGCAGCCAAGTCTCGGTGGACCAGACGGACATCCTCCAAGTAGCTCATACCCTGAGAAAGAAGAGACAAAAGTCTGTTGGTTCTTCTCAAAGACAAGTCAAGGGAAATTATCACTGGAATTCATTAACACAAGTAAATAATACAGATGTTATGTGGACATGCAACTTCATCCCAGCTACAGAAATGGAGGCTACAATTAAAATTAACTTTTCTGTTTTTAGTGGCACAAACAAAATCTAAATTAAAAACAAATCACTTCAAGACATAAATGAAAAGAAAGAATGAACTAACCAATGCCCAACCAAATGAGATTTCCTCCAACAGCAGGCACAGGTCTTGGCCAAATGACTATCTCAGCTCTTCTACCCTTCATTCTGTTCTGGAGGTGGAGAATGTGTGGCTCTTTAATGCTGCCAGACTATAATTCCTATTGTCCTAGGCAGCATAGTCAATGGAAAATGTAAGTTCTACCACTAAGTTATGAGCCATCCCCACATGGTTAAGCTGATATACATCTCATTTTTCAAATCCCAGTACTTGGAAATGGATGTCTGTGAGCAGAAAGACTGGGAGTAAGTGGTGCAGCAAAGAATTATACTTGCATGAATATTCAGAAGGACTAGAAACTGCTGCAAAAGAGGAGAGAGGAATACAGAAGTTCTTAAGACCGCTGACTTACTCCCAAGGTCTCTGACTCTGTACTAAGGTACATGGCATGTTCTCTGCTATTCCTTTACAGTTATGAAAGAAAAAACTGTGATGTCATGCGGTAGCTTCTACAATTATATGCTGCAGTTGTCAGACAAGCTCCACCAGCTGAAATTCTCTCTTATAGGCAGCCTTTAAAAGTACAGAAACCACGCTTGATCATGAATCCATCAACATCACTTGCCATCCTAATTGTTTTCCCCAGACCACTCTTCATCAGCTGGTGTACAGCTTGTGCTCTGCCCTAACAGAGGTCACATAAAAATACTAGTCTTGTTCGTTTGAAGATTTTTTGTTGGTGGTGGTGTTGTAAGAGAAGAAGGAACTTTGAGAGGATGCAGCAGGACAGACTGGTGGTCCTAAGGCCTGCAAGCCATATGTAGCCCCAAGACCCCACTGAGCCCCCTCCCACAGGTCCCTGAAGGCTCCCCAACCTCCAATGGTGTAATTTGGGGCATATTTTGCCCAAAACCACACAGAAAGTTCACTAAATGCATGAAAACACTCCACAAACACCACAGAACTCCATACACCAATGCTTGGATTTTCTTCTGCAGTCCCTCTCAAAATGGTGACAAGAAGTGTGTCTTCCTGTCACCATTTTGGGAGGGACTGGAGAGGAAACTGTGGTATGTGAACTGGAGGAGGACTGCTGCCTGCCAGGGCAGGGTTCTGGGGAGGGAAATGGGAACCCTGCTCTCCTCAATTGCCTTGCCCTATCTAAGGCATGACAGATGTGTATCAGTAATGAAAGATCCCAGGCCTGACAAAAAAAATTATTACGCCCAATGGATCATTATCATGAAGTCTAGTTGCTGCCTTGCAACTCTACCTACCTTTGCAATCTGCACACACCAGTTCAGAAGGTCCTGGGATCCAATACGGTCCTTGTTCTCCCGCACATAGTCCAGCAGACAGCCATAGGGCATGAGCTGAGTCACCAGCTGCACTGTGGAGGTGAGGCAGATTCCCAGAAGCCGGGAGACATATGGGCTGCCCACACCTGCCATGACATACGCTTCCTGAGTAAGGGCGAATGGAGAAGGAAAGTGTTAGAGATCTTCTTTGGAAACAGAACCAGCTTGGGATGGAAAAAGAGGACAAGCATTAAGGAAATTCTGGAAGGGAGGGTTACAGTGTGAGCTGCTGCCACATTCTGCTTCAGGAAACACCACTCAAAAAGGATTATCATGCCTTCTCCACTTACATCTAAAATCTCCTTGTTTGCTTTGGGAGAGGTGTTTTCTCGCAAGACTTTGATGGCCACTGGGATCTTCACACTCTCACCATCTGGAATCCAGACACCCTACATGGATAGTCAAGAGAAAGACCATGTGATAAACACACTAAGCAGGGATTTCTTTGATTAAAGGAAGGTGCAGGAGGGAAAATGCATAAATACAATGGAAACATTGCACTAAAACTAGATAATAAAGAATTGGTTGTTGTGTTAATACACAGGACAAGGATCTAATTCCCCATGCTGCCTGGCAAAGTGCTCACCCATACACATTATTGTTCAGCAGAAGTACAACTAACCCTCCATATTTGTGGGTTTGACTTTCACAGATTTGATTATTTGTGAATTTATCCAACCCTTACCCACCCAACTCAGGAACTTTCTTTTCCGAGGGAATGTTTCCTCTCAGCAGATTTGATCAGGTCAAACAGCCCTTTAAAAACCTGCCTCTGGTGCTCCTCGTCCTCTGCCAACCACTGCCTGGTCAGCTGAGGACAGCTCACAGCCCAATTCCTCAGCATCACAAGCCCTCTCCCAATGCCTCACACACACACACACACGGAAGAAAATAGGTGAAAGAGAAGAAGAACAGAGCCACTATGCTGACACCCCCACTTTCCCTCTCCTTTCCATGACCTGGTTTGGACTCTGGATGTACATTCTCATCATCATGTTTTGTATTTGCAGTTTTTCCATTTTTGTGGGGGTCCTGTGCCCTTAACCCTAGTAAATGTGAAAGACTGTTGTCACAATGAGAAATCTGCCATAATGTAACCTGTTTTCCCAAGGATAGTTGTTAGCAAAGGATGGAAACATGCTGGTACACAGGATTCAGTACACAGCTAAGAAGGGCTATGGCTCATTAGGTATGATAGGAGTTGTCACAGGCCAGCACATCTAGAGAGCAAAAGGCTGGGGAAAGTATATGCCTTGTGGAGATACTCACAATGCATGCTGATCCACATGTCAACTGGAACTTTAGCACTAACTCCGATAAGAAACACAGAGAGATTCTGCATGTTTTGTCTTAAATGATCTTTTCAGATCCCATTCAAGTTTCTTTTTAATAGGCCAAATGCAGAGCATTAGGTCAAAATGTGCTATGAACTACAGATTGTAAGCACGACTGTGTCATTCCTCATATAGGATGCCATGGTACCAGAGACACAAAGCAACATTCCCAAAGGTGCTCCAGACAACTGTGAGCCTGCTAACTGACAAATTGTTTTCCCAGTAATCTAATGACTGGGAAGATGCAATAATTCCTGGAATCAGAGTGTTCCCATGAGGAAAAGATCTTGAGGGATAAACAAAGAACAATCATATGAACCTTGTCCAAACAAAGTCTCTGGAAGGAGTTTTGTGGTCTTCAGGAGTAGCTAACCAAGGCCTCCCTTACCATTTACAGATGTTTAATCAATCAATTTCCATTCTTCTCACCTTGTATACTGTTCCAAAAGCACCAGATCCCAGAACTTTTACTTTTTTCAATTCTGTTTCCTTGAGAATTCGCATCTGAGCCTGGTTTGGCAGGGCTCCACTGGGCGTCAATGGCTCCACCAACTAGCGAAGTCACACAAAGTGAACAGACAAAGGTAAAGAGAGCAGGAGAGAAGCAGAGATATGATATTTTCCATTGGTTAGTCTTGTATGCAAGAAATAATATTATTGCCATGACATAAAAAAAAAAAAAGAAAGGGCTGGAAGAATACTGTTAAGTAGCTCTTCAGGGATTATTCAGGAGATTGCTCCTTTAGAACTATTTATATATGTTTTATGTATATGATGTAGAAAATCAGAAATCTATCTCATTCAGCACTTGACTTCTAACACTAGTGAGCAATCTGTTTCTGCGATGTTCAAGGGCAGAGCATAAAGATAAACAGTCTTCCCTGCTTTTTGTCCTCCAGCACTTCATGTTCAGAGGTACATTAGTCCTACACATGGAAGTTCTACTTAGCTAAATGGAATATACAGGCCCTAAGAACCCTGGAAGGCTGAGAGGCAATAAACAAACTTAAATAAATAAATGAACAATTAAGAGAAATAAAAATATACATAAGCACAGTTCCTACAAGAGGGGAAAACTCAACTTTCTTAATTGTGCAGCAGCAATCTCTTAAGAGCCTTTGAGTTTCACCTGGGAGAGAGAGACAGTTCTGAATTTACAAGAAGATTTTGCTTTTTCAAAATGCAGGTCAAATTGTTTGGCTTTTCTTTTTCCCAATGAACCTTGGGTCTGTTCCAGGCAAAGCCTAACATCACCACCTTTTCTGAAGGGCCCTCATTTGAGGACAACATCTTTTTTCCTCATGACATTTGAAACGCTACATGCTAACTAAATGACTTCTAAAACCACATCCCCTTTTCACATCCCTCTTCCTTTTTGAAACATTTTCCCTGATGAAGAGATCAACAGAAGTGTGCACATGTATTTTGGGACCTCCCTGGTTGGCCTAAGAAAGATATTATCACAATACAGATACCAGATGTTTTCCTATGACCAATGTGGTACCCCAAGCCTTTTAAAAACTCTTAAACGTTGCTAACACTCAAGGCATTGTGGACATCTTCATGCCAGCTATATTTCAGCGCACACACACACTCTCCATTTCTGTCTTGCAAGTGACAGAGGAAGAGGGGTTATGGCCACCAACCACACCTCAGTCTCTTGCAGAAGACGGCGCATTGTATGTTTCCTCTCTTGCTGCCTCCGGCGGTTGATGCAAACAATGATGATAAGCAACAGAACCAAGGCAAGGGCAGCACCCACCACACCAGCTATGATGGAGGTAGCCTGGCTGAAAACAGAAAAGACAGAGGGAAAATAAGTAGTTTAAAGAGTAGGGATAGGCCACCAATTATGCTCTGGGTGGAAAGTAGCTCTTAGGGGAAGGTTTTACCTCCTCAACATTTGGGAGCACACCAGCAAGCAGAGAAGATGCATAAGGAACTGCTCAACTTGTGATGTTTGGGAAATCCCCCATGTCTCTTTGGCTCCTTCCTTTCCATGATGTTACGGACTGCCTTGCTTGATTGTTCAACATCCAGGGAGCATCAACACTGCCCTGGGAGAGGAATAAGTCAGCATTTTCCTCCCCTAAACTGCTTTGTTACTCCAATCCTCTCCCTATGTCTCTTGTGGCAGATAGGCTCGCTTAGCCAGGCAGTGTAAAATCGTTGTGTGAGCTAGACAGTCTGCACACAAATTCTAGCCTCAGTACATCTCCCTCTTGCTTTTTTTTCTTGAAAATTATGCAAACTCTTCCGGCAGCCTGTGTAGTGCAAAAGTGTCCCAGATTTGTATCTAGGACCCTCTGCCCTCTACAGCTATCATGTTCTATTTCACAGAGACACTGTTAATTATTAATAATATATAGTAACAATTATGACCATTTGGAGAATGCTCTAATAAACAACTTAATATTATTATTTTACTTTTCTAAGTCTCCTGCAAAGCTTCTCCAATTCATATCAATTTATCATTTTATCAGAACTCGCAGCACACCAAAGCGCATTTCCTTTCTTAAGAATCTCTGTGCAGACAATGGACTGGAAACAAAATTTCATTAAAAAACAAAACAAAACTGAAAGCTAACACTTTCCAGAATAATTATGCATACAGGAAGTCCTTGCCTTTTGACACTCTATTATCTGATGACTCACTCTTTTGATGCTTCCAAATTAAAGTCAAGTTCTATTACTTCAACCTGGAAGGTCCTACATCAGTTCTTCTTGCCTACAGAGGCTTGCTTGGGACTGCTCTCACACACACATGGTCCCAAGTCTTCCTGTGGAAAAAGTAGATCCCCTGGTTGAATTAATAGAACTTGTCTGCATTTCTAGCAATGAAACAGTGGCTTCTGTCAGTTCTTCTTGCCTATGGAGGCTTGCTCGGCCCCATGCATGTGCTGTTTTCAAAGTGAGTTCAGAAAGGGGAAAAAGGTACCAAGCCAGCTGAGAGACCTTACAAACAGTGAGCACATGCAATTGGTCCCAAGAGAGTCTGCATAATCCTTCATGTTCCCTACAGCAGATGGGTTCCATTTTTCAACCATTTCTGCTTTCTGACAGAGCTCTGGTCCCTAAATTGTCAGATACGTAGGGGAAGCCTGTATTAGTATGGTTTTTCTTTCCAAAAAACATGTGCCATAAACTATTCCAAAGTTTGACATGTTCTGGATGACCCCCCTCCTCACCCACAATGCCAAACACATACATTGGCCAAAATCCTAGCTCAAGCAAATGGAGGGTAATGTTCAGCTTATGCTATTCTGTGTCCACGCCTTGTGTATGCCTTATTTTGGATGGGGTGGAAAAGACTAACCTCCAGTCCTTTGCACCATGTCAAAAATCATCCCTCCCCCACTGCAAATGTCAAGTCCCAAGAGGTACCACTACTGCTGCTTACCAATGGAGAGAAGAGGGAGTGGGGAGACAATTCAGATATTGACAAACCTTGGCATACTCATCTTGGTTCAGAGGAGAAAGGAAATGGGCATGTACTCACAGGTGAACTGAACTTTCCTATCCCTTCTGCTTGGAATTAAATCATCTAAACTGTCTCTCTATTCCTCCAATCCCCACTTGATAAAAAATAGGAGCAACAACCTTTTCCAGGGATTGACAGATGCACAGGGAAATGGAAAGGTTTTGGATTCTATCCAAACAGCTACAGAATAGCATTCCATCCCAAAAAAAAGACACAAACACATATCTGTCTCTAACAGGATTCAAGCCAATGTATCGCATGTACAACATCTTGAGTTCCAAGGTAGAAAGGTGAGATAAAAAAGAAAAATACCCAGGTTTCTGATCCACTGGGCAGCCAAATTCATCTCGTACTGCACACCTGGAAAGAGAAACACCGGCCACATCACATAACTACCACATTTAAGAAACGCTGGTTTAAATGTTTAACAGAAACAATCAGCATGGACCCCATAATTGCCCCAAAGCCCTGGTTTCACAATTCAGAATCGTTATGGTTGTGCCCATTTAAAATTGCTTTTCATCGCAGTATTTTTAACGGCTTGACCACTAAGTACAGACTGTAGACAACTACAAAACATTTGGTCCAAAAAGTATTAACAAGCACAAACTATCAGAAAGAGGAAAGAAACAAACAAATAAAAGTTACTGAAGATTAACATTCACAAAATGTGTGTCCCCTGAAGTTACAGACAGTATGGCTAGTACTGAAGCATTTTTAAAAAGGCTCTTTTGGTCCTTTCGAGTGCACTGGCAGGCAACTGACTGGGGGCTCAGGGACAATTCCCTTCAGATTCCCCAAAAAGTTGTACTCCCCAGTGTGCCAAATTATCTCCATCCTCCTTCAGAGTCCCTCTCAAAATGATCACCAGAAGAGATGTTATGTCACTGATTGTTGCCATTTTGAGAGGGACTCTGAAAAAAAACGGAGATATTACGGAAGAAGGAGTGTTCTGTGTGTTATTAAATGTTTGCATGGTTTTCTGATCAATTTTCAGCTGCAAATCATGCCAATTTAAAAAAAAAACTGAGGGGGGCTGGTAGGAACTTCAGGGGCCACATCTACTGTTCACCGCTCTGCTGTACATGCATTTTTCCAAACTGACCTTGTGCTCAAGGTCCATATACAGATCACCATACTATGAAAGCAGGCACCTCAGGTGGTATATATGAAGAGTCACTACAGATAGTTGGCAGGCTGGAAGACAGATTTTGGAGGCAAAATCCACAAGGAAACTCCCATGCATAAACCTTGTTGAAGTGAGCAGGCTGTGGGCAAAAGTACTCCTCAGTGAAGCTAGAGTGGGGAACATAGGGCCAGCACAGGACCAACCAGCAAAGCCAGTAGTAAAAGAACATGGGAACATGGGAACTGCAGTTGAAAAACTTCAACTGCATGCATCCTATGCTTGTGCAGGAAAATTTCTCGATGGGACATGTCCCATATAATTTAGAAAGACATCACTGCCTGCATTTTCTGTCCCTTGGTGCTTACCCTAAGCCTGTTATGGTAACTAGTAAAACCTTAGCTCGTATTCCAGTATTAATCTGTTTGGGGTACAAGCAAGACACATAGGGGAAGTGGGACTGTGTAAACCAACAGTGGCCTCAATGACTTCCCATGCAAAGGTTCTGCTGTGAAAGTCCAAACCTCCCAGTGTTCAATGGAGAAGTCTACAAAAGAGTGTGTATCTGCATTTTCTTAAATGATTTTCACAGTCAGGAACCCTGACAAAGCAGGATCCTTGGTTTCATAGAGGCTTTTACTCATATTAAAATGAATAGGAGTAGAAGACCCTTGCAGACTTCCTTGCTCAGCACAAGGAGGTAAGGAAGGTGGGGGCACAGAGGAAGATTCGCCCTGCGCGGCAACGTTTTTGGGGCATTCCAGCCCATAGCCATACCCTCGTGTACCCCGGCCATCCCCCCATGAACTGCAGCCACCTTCATGCAGTGGCCACGCCTCTCACACCGTAGCCCTGCCCCCTCACACCCATCCCTCCACACACTCCAAGCTCTGCCACTGATGAGGTGATAGAATGGACTGCCTCACTTCAGACTGAAGAAAGCATTTTTAAATGTTCCCCCCGTTTTTAAAAAATGGAACAGATTAAACTAGAATCTCTTTCCTTCATCTAACCAGTTTTTTTTAAAAAAATATATACTTTAGGGCAGTTAGTTTAAAACACTGGGAAAGCATCAAAAAGGCATGTCCCACTTGAAATCTGAAGTGGTATGTTCCACTGTAACTACTGCTCCATGTGTAAGCGAGGCCTCAGAAGACTGCAAATTAGAGTATAATATTACATCATTTCTGTGGAAACGTCAACAGCCTTTCTCAAACTCAAGGGATAAGATATGATATGAAATGTTATTTTAAGAATAAAATAGCAATAGGGGTAGCAGGACAGAGTGAGACGCACAGGTACAGCTACTGAGGCGGGTAGCAAACGTGAAAGCACTGGTCCGGCAACAAAAATTCTGCTCCCCAATGAAATTTTCTTTCAGTCTCCAATTTTCTAGCACTGAAGAGTGAGATGCTGAAAATCACCAATAACCAAAACTGTAAGTCTTGTATTTACTGTACTCACATTCCCTTCTTAACTTTGCCTGCCATGTCTCTTTGAATGCAAAACCTGTATTTCTAAATGCTCAATAGAAATTTTAAATTACTGCAATGCTAGAAATTTGGAGCTGCAGGAAATGTTAATATGGGAGGGGGCAGAATTCTTATTGTGAGAAAGCATTGCCCCCCCTTCCCTGTAGTCACATCACTAGGAACAGGGAATTGCCAAACAGTGGGAAAAGGAAGTCATTTCCCATTTCTAATAGGAAAAGAGAGGGCTTAATTCTCATCTGTTCTTTTTCCCCAGCTTTCACCCACAATTAGTCAAAGATGATGGAATCCTGTTAAGGCTGATCCCTGCTATGGCCTCAGTCCTGTGGAAAAACTCACGAGTGTGTGCAGTTGATTGGACAGAACTGACAGAAGCCTTCATCATCAGGATATTTCCAGATGGGGACAAAAGAGCTATCCATCTTCACTCCGCTGGGACACCGTTCCACACAAGAGAGGCCATCTTTATAATGGGCACATGCCACACACTGGTCTGCTTCCTAAAATGGGGGAAAAAGTAGGATCAATGAAGATTCCCCATTAGATGCAATGGGAGACTACTCATCCATTTCTGCAGATGTATAGAGACCAAGAGCATTTCCACACTAGACTGCTATAGCACTATTATTCCATTTTCAACATCCTATGTGATTCCTGGGGTTTGCAAATTGCAAACCCCAGGATTCCATAGAATGTTGAAAGTGGAATAATAGCGCTATAACAGTTTAGTGCAGAAATGACCCAAATAACAGCCTGTTCTTTTACCACACAAGTTCACCAGGTGCTGACATGACCATAGACAGGCATACCCTACAAATCTGTAGAAACTCAGGTATGTGATAGGAATCTGGGAATTTGGAGTCACCAAGTCTGGAGCGATTGCAAAGTTGCCTCAGGAGAACAGTGTTGTTATATATTTCACAATCTATAAAGAAAAAAGTTGTGCAACCCAAATATTGCAGTATCTTGGGCATTGAAGAAAGCCCACTGATTTCAGTAGAAAAGTTCAGCTCATGTTGAACATTCTCCCATTCAACTCAACAAAGTTTTAACACGTTTCCCTTTGGCTGGATCGTGTTCCCAATGTGTGTAACAAAAAGCTAATAATAGTAATAATTACTTCACTGCCTGAGATGGAGTCTTCACCCATCTTCACCTATAACAGCTGAAGTCTTTGTCCAAATGCCAGTTTGTGCTCTTCCAAAAGAAGAGGAAACACAATGCTTGTGCCAGCAATCCCATGGATCCTACATCAACCTTCCCCAATGTGGTGTCATTCAAAATGTATTGGATTATTCTTTATTATTACTATTATTTTACCCATTTATATATGCTCTCTTCTGAGCTCTGGGATTCAAGGAGGCTGAAAAATATTAAAACAGATACAGCCAGCATAGTGTTTGAGCACTGGACTACAACTCTGGAGACCAGGGTTAAAGCCCCCTCGGTGATAGAAATCCAGTGGGTGGCCTCGGGCAAGTCACACTTTCTCAGCCTCAGAGGGTGGCAAAGGCAACCCTCTCCATGAACAAATCTTGCCAAGAAAACTCCATGATACATTCACCTTGAGATCGCCATAAGTCAGAAACAACTTAAAAGCACACAACAGATGACTAACGAAAGCTCGTGTTAGTAAAACAAAAGTAAAAATATAATTCAACCATCAATCTGTAACTATCAAAATATAGTATCAGTCCTTCCAATCAAATCCAACGTACTACAACTCTAAGTCTTCTTGGCAAAATTTATTCAGAGGAGGTTTTGCCAATGACTTCCTCTAAGCCTGAGAGAGTATTACTTCCCCAACAACACCCCAGTGATTTCCATTTGAACCCTGGTCCTCCACAGTCCTAGTCTAACACTCAAACCACTTTACCACACTGGCTCTGTAAACTATAAATGATCAAGCCATAAATCTGTAACTACTATAGTATCAGCTATCAATTAGGAGTGAGTGTGGTGTAGTGTACATTGGCAAGTCACACTAAGAGGAAGACAACAGGAACCTCCTCTGAATAAATGGGAAATCCTATGACAGGGTTGCCATAACAGAGTTGACTGGAAGCCACATAACAACAAAGACAGTCTCCTAATAAGGCTGGAACAACAGCCAAATGGTTAAGTCCCCTGGAGACAGAGACTTTACAGCTACAGTGCTTTACAGCTCTCACCACCCCTAGCCAGCCTGACTAAGTCAGATGAAGGCTGTTCTAGATAATAAAAGACAGGTCTGTTCTGACACAAACAGTGTAGGAAGATTTAGCATTTTCTCCCTTCTCAAGTATACAAGTTACATAACATATAAACAAGATTCATTTCCTCTTATGCTAGAAAACATCTAGCTAGCTTTTGTTTAAATTAGCTTTTACTTGAAAACAAACACCCAACCATGTTCCAATTTTTTACGGCAGCAGAAGAAAACAGAATCTCATATACAGCATAACTTCTTTTAATTTCCTTAAAAGTAAACAAGCTTCTAGACTTCATGGCTCTGAAAAAAGCTGGAAGGATATTCATTTTCAGGGCACAGACCATTAGGTTAAAGTTACAAGGGCTCACGCCTAGTTTAACAATCTCTAGCGTAGCGGTTCTCAACCTGTGGGTCGCGACCTCTTTGGGGGTCGAACGACCCTTTCACAGGGGTCGCCTAAGACCATCAGAAAATACGTATTTCTGATGGTCTTAGGCTCCCTTCCCTCCTCAGTGGTGGTGCACAAGCCTGGGAGCTGTAGGCTGCGCTGGGAGAGGAAGGGGAGGGGCGGGGCGGGGTGGTCGCGCAACCAGGAAGCCAGCTGCAGGACGAAGGAACAGCAAAGAGAGTGCCTCGCGCAATAACCTGTTTGCGCAAATGGCACCCCCCACCTCCGCGATAAGGTAACGTGCGGAAAAGGCCCAGGAGTGGTGATGCGCAAGCGCGAGCCACGCACTCGTGTCCTCCTGCCCCCTTTGGCGGGAGCGCATGCGGCCACAGCGTCGCCACAGCAGGAGTGGTGGTGCGCAAACGCGAGCCACGCGCACACGTCCTCCTGCTCCCTGTTCAGAAGGGACTAAAATCGCTCCCCTTCTCCGCTACTTGGAGAACCTCCCATCTGACGGACCAGCTTGGGGGGGCAGCACAGGGGGCAGGCCCCCTCCTTGCCATGGCCCCTGCCCCACTCGCCACGGAGGGAGGCGCTGCGGAAGGGCCGGGGGGCCGCAAGGCAGCGCTTTTCTGGGGGGGGTGAGCTGCGCCTGGCGCAAAAGACAAAGGCGCTGGGATTCCTCCCCCCCCAGCCAGGGTCGACACTCTGGAAACTTTTCCCACACTGCCCCCCCCCAGCGGAAACGAGAGCGAAGCAGAAGCAGAGCCCGGGGGGTTCTTGGAGTTTTTTCCTGGGGGAGACGTGCAGCTCCTCTTTTCCTCCTTGCCCGCCCCCGCCCCCTGTTCCTGGCCGGCGAGGCGGCCTTTGCCGGGGGGGGCATTGTAAATAATAAATAAATAATTTGTGGTTGGGGGTCACCACAACATGAGGAACTGTATTAAAGGGTCGCGGCATTAAGAGGGTTGAGAACCACTGCTCTAGTGGAAAAAAGACATAAGATTTAACTATTAAATCTCCACATAATTTACTTTCCTTTGTTTTTAAAATGGTATCTACATCTATCATGTTCAGGATGATATCCCAAAGGAACCATATCCCATATGATCTTGGAAGTTAATCAGGGTCAACCCTGGCTAGTACTTAGATGGGAGACCACCACTAAATACCAGTTGCTATAGGCCACTGGCTCATAATGTGAGGTCCATGGACCTCCAGGGGGTCCACAGATGTCTGTTTTACAGCTAAAACAGAAAGAAGGGCGGAGGGGGGGGAAATCATTCCAACAAAAATATAGTGTGTGCATTTACTTATTTCTCCCTTCTCTCCAAATCTGAAGACCCGTGATGAGCAATTTTAAATAAATATTTGGTGAACTTTAGAGTTTTAAAACTTAAGTCTTGAGGGACCATGGCAACAAAAGATATTTACAGCGGGTCCATGGTGAAGGTCTAGAACCACTCTTACAGGCTATATTTCAGAGGAATAAACAGGCAAAACTATCTCTGAGTATTCCTTGCTGAAGAAAACCTTAAGAAAAATTCATGGGGCATCATAAGTTGATAGGCAATTTGAAGGTACATACGCACACACTATATCTATCACAGCAGTTGTAATCTGAGATGAGAGTGGCTGAGAGAAAAGAAACGGTTCTTATTCTAAAATGTTGCCTACTATCTATATTTTCAATCTATATCATCTGATCATTCAGCAGAGTGGAATAAATTAATGAGGATATTGGTTAATTAACCAACACATTGCAGTCCTTGTAGTCACCAGACACAATAGCGTCATGACAATAAGACACAAAAGGCAAAACACAGAAACATCAAGAGGCCATGAGAACTTGAAGATAACCCAATTAACTCAATTAACAAAGCAGATGTGTTCCTGGGCATTATTTCTTTAACAGAAAATTTGGTAACAGAGATACCTACATCACTAAAAAGAAAAGCAGTTCAACGTGCGACAGCAAAGCTCATCATATGCATATGTAAAAGGAAACGGACAGGTTAGGTAAGACTTGCATTGGTAAACAAAAACATTTTGGATCTTCCAGAAAACATATGAATTCTTCCAAAATGCATCCAAGAATGACCTCTTCCTCAACCAGCCATTGCTTTTATGATTTCCGTATTGGTGGCCAAATGTACAGATCTATGCTTTTTTTTTAGCATGCTCGGGGCAGCTGGTCAGGAAGACTTATCTGCTATTCACTATTCTCTTTATTTTGCTATTTATGCATGCTCAGCAGGCAGGGCACACATGACTACAATATGATCAACTAGAGCAGAATCCTGCATTTTCTTAGCTCAAGCTTTGTTTAATTTATTGCTTACTGCAGACATGCTGGGAAAAGCTCACACTAAAAGTCTGTACTTCTCCATCTCTACTTCATCTTTCTCCCAATGCTAATGCTGCCAAAAATCTTCTAGTTACTCAGAGGATGAGGGGGGGGGAAGAAGACTGAGTGGGCATAAAAAATATCTTCACTGTCAGGCCTTGTTTAACTGAGGCATACCTATATATTTTTGTTTTTGGCATGACCGTACATTTTTGTTCTTGCTCTTTTTTTAAACTTGTGATGCCATAGTCTTTGCAGATGAAAGGAGATGTAGTACCACATGCCTGGAAGCTACAAAGTTGGCGCAGGCTGCTGAAACTCTATGTTAGTTTTCCAAATTCAGGTTTCAAGAATTGATAACGATCAAGAATTCTTTGATGAAAACACAGTTCATGACAGACAAGCTCACCTGAAAGACTACAAGGGAAGAATAGCTAGGCTAAGGCATAACAGTTTGCCACTACCTGAACCTTGCCTTTGCCAGTCCTCCCCTTGTGAAGTTCAGTTTCCTCCCTGTCTTCTACTTGAGAGGAAAACCTGAATTACAAAGTATTTTGAATTCATGTACAGATGATGGATTCAGCTAAGTATATTTGCCCAGGTTCCTCATGAACTATGATGTGAGAGAGAAAAATCAGCATGCAAATTTTTTAGCAGAGAGAATATAACCAGCTAAATATATTCCAGATCATACCCAGGTTGGCTCCAGGTTTATGGGAATGGGAGGCTGTGGACCACATCTATGTCAAAGCACTCTTGAAAGTATACTTGGCAGTGGTAGTAAAACATCCAGTGGCGCTCAGATCAAAGAAAGCTGAATCTTGGAGGTGTCATGTTCATTTTCCACAGTGCTACAAGACCACTTGGGGTGCTGCAGAAAATAAATGGCAGCTCCAAACCAAAACCACAGAACATTGCTCAAAGAACCAGAGAAAAAAATTAAAAGGGGTCCGGGACAGACATAGGCAGCAGGACCTAACAGGGCAACTGTCCATGAATTCCATATGTTGGCACTGGCCTTGATCATATTTGCTGCTCACCCAGGTCAACAGTGTTCCATATAGTTCAGAACATGCCCCTTCAACATGCATCAACATTTTCTGCAATATAATGATGTGGAGCATAATGAGAGGGCTGGAAATTTTTCCAGTGTTATATTCTGTTTTTCATGGAAAAATTTCCACACTATGTTGTCTGAGCTGTTATACTGCAATAAATCACATTAGATAGAGTAGATATAGGGAATGAAGTTATTCTTCTTCTGAGGAGGAGACCAGCCTTAACGAACCATTATGCTCTGAGGAATAGACTAACAAATGAACACACTGTTAAACTTGTTTCTGTTTCACATATTCTCTTGTTTATCAGTCACAGGTACAAATAGTCAAGGCAACAAGCAATAAATTGCCAGAGCCAGACTCACATACATCCTTTAGCACAGCGCTTTCGAAATCGTGTGCAGCAACACATTAGTGTGTCGCTTGGTGTGTAGGTTTGTCGCCTACAATCTTGGAAATGCATATTATTATTTATAAATCATACATTTTTAAAAATATATGAAAAGTTTTCATGAGATATGTTGTGTCCCCATACATTTCGTTATCACAGTTTATGTATGTGTCTGTATCTCTTATAAGGGGTTAGTTTAACCTCTGGTTTGCTAGAAAAACTGAATTATTGTGTTGTGAAATGATGCATGTCTCAAAAAATTGTGTCACCAACATGAAAAGTTTGGAAAGCTCTGCTTTAGTGAAATAACCTGTTCAGCTCATCAAATTGATTCAGTATTTTTCTCAACTTGAAACAGAATTGACAATCATACAGAAGGTGGGTGAGTGAAGCTAAAGGTACTGCTGTTATGCTTCAGTAAAGGAAAGTTAAACTGTTGATATAAGCTATTTTTAGAAAGTTCTCTTTCAGGTGTAGCCATTTTTGTTAAATACAAGAGAAGTATATATTTGTATTATTAGATTGGTTTTGAATGTGTCTGAATATAATCTTTAAACCAAATCAAATATGCTCAATTAAAGAACATTATTTATTGCACTGGAAAATTTTCAAGAACATTTTCCAGTTCTACTTATTCTAGAACACCCACATTAACTAGGTATAGCCTAGTTAACAGGGCTTTGGAAACCATTCCAATAGCATCCACAGCAGATGCTCAAGGATACACAGGCAGAAATCATTTTCATTTTGTAATGAGATGTAGTTGTTTTAATATTGTAACTAATTTAATTCAGTTTTAATTACTCCCTTTTCCCATGTTTTTAATTGTAGTTTTTTTCAAATTGTCAGCTCCTTTGAGTCACAATTTTGGGAATAAAAGGGATAATAAAAATGATGATGATGATGATGATGGTCATGATGATGATGCCATTGCCAGTGTGGAAAGGATTCCCTGATGGTAGAAAGTCTGAAATCTGCTGCTTTAGAATCATACAAAAGTAAATGACATATGATAACTTTCTTGCATAGTAATATCAGCTTGAAAGGCATCAAGTTGACCATTTCTTTTACAGTATTAAATTTTAAGGGCTGGATTGGAAGAGAGGCAAATGGATGCATCCTCTTCTTAGCAAATCATAGAAAAGTAAGCACAAATATAGGAAAGGCAGCTTCAAAATGCAACAAGATATACTTTCAGTCCTCCATTCTTCCGTAGGTCAGTAAAATGAGTACCCAGCTTCTTGAGGGCAATCAGCTAACACACTGTAAACCACTTAGAGAGTGCTTGGTGTTTTAAAGCAGTACAAAGCAGTACAGAAATGTAAATGCTATTGCTATAATTTCAGTCTGGCCCTCCCACAGTCCCTGCCCTTACCGAGCCATTGCAGGACTCCGTTCCATTTTGGGGCATGCATTCTGGATGGCAGGGGAAGCACCGTGTTCCATTGATATATTCCCTGATATCTCTGCAGGGAAAGGTATTGAAAAATTAAATCAATCCAAAATTTATCTAGTTTCAATTCCTCTCCTCCCAGCTTCCTTTTATGTCTTATAACACCACTGATTTTTTCAATCTGCAGTTCAATGCAATCCACTTGTGCAGTTCTCATCGATATAAGTTTATTGTCAAAGTAGTATTTTTTCACATCGGTGATTTTTTTTTAAGAAAAATGCAGGGGGCTGCACATATCTATTTTTACTTCTCTTTAATGCACAATGGTGCAGGACCCAGCATCCCAAGAAGGTCAACATTTATTTTTATAAGGGGAAAAAAATATATCAAGTTTTTAGACCTTATTGTGACCAAGTAATTTTCTCCAGAATACCTGCAGAATTACTGTCCCCCCTGCTACAGTTTTTCTCTACCCCAATGCTAAGCAGAAATGGGTTCCTGTTCCAGCTCTCTCTTGTGACATACCCATCCAGAACGTTGCAGGTCTCAACACATTCCTTCCCACGCAGAAAGCCATTACAGGACATGCACTGAGTTGCTCCCGGTCCCCAGCAATATCCCTGGGAGCACAGGGGGAAGCAAACTTGGCCTTGGCGTTCTGTAGAGAGAAGACACAAGATGCAATTTGTAATCCATTATCATGCTTACCAGCAAAGGCATTTCCTTTGAAAGAGGAAGAACTTTGTTCAAGGAGATGCTTCATTCCTAATTAGGGGAACCAATCAAAACAGTGTCAGCACTAAGCAGGAAGCTGACAATTAACCTGGATACGGAGAAGATGAGCCAGCACAGGTGTAGTGGTTTGAGTGTTGCACTCAGACTCCAGGAAACAACAGTTCAACTCTCTGCTCAGCCACAGAAACTCATTGGATGACCCTGGGCAAGTCACACACTCTCAGCCTAACAGGAAAGCAATGGCAAAACCTCCTCTGAATAGATAGAGTCACCATAAGCCAGATTCAATGAGAACATGTAACAACAACAACAACAACGGTGGCCTCCTGATGAGGCTGAAGCAATAACCAAACAGTTCCCTGAAGACAGATACAGGAACAGCATGGATCTGGCAAACAGTACCACACCGCTGATTTAATAGAGTGAATACAAGCATGCCTTTCACTGATATTATTTGGAAGCAGAACTTAATACAGCTCATTTAAGAGAAATATTGCAGTGACTGGACAGAAGGAATACTGGGGATCTCAGCATCATGGCAGAATTGCAATCATCCCTTCCAGAGATGCAAACATCCTAAGGATCTCCAGAGGCTTATATTTCTAGGAAGAATCTGTTGAGAAATAGTTTGTTAGAAGGTATTAGGAAGGTGTTTGAAATGGGGCATCAGTCAGGGAAGGGGTCTATTTTTATCTGAAAGAGGTGCAATGCTTGAGGAGACCCTGACCTTTCCTACCTTGACTCATCACTATATGTACCCTTCTCCCTGTCCCAACTCATTTCTGATATTGGAACCATACTAGAAGAAAAAAACTTGCAGTAATGGAATGTAGAGAGAGTTTAAGACAGGAAGAGGTTTTGCTGTCCTTGCCCATATATTACTTTTCATGCTGGAATGATACAGCAACCTCCTCAGCCTCAATAACAAGGTCAACAAGGTAGGCATGTGAATAACAAACGTGGTCAATCGTAAGAATGGTGGAGAATTTCATTCAGTTCATATTTGAAAGCAAAGGGATCTAGTTTCAAATTGTCCTGATTCACAATGCCTGGGCTACTAAGTGGCTAAGAGTGTAGTCATCCTTCAGTTTTCCGTATCAATTTGTGTCATGCAATATTCCATTCAAAATTTGTGTAGGAAAATGTGTGCCTTAGAGGAAACTGTGAAGAAAAATCCATGTATTAGGAGAAGTTGCATACAGTGGACTCTTCAGAGATCTACGGGCTGCAGATTTGCGATTTCTACCAATCACAGATTGTCACATCCTATACATAAAATGGTGGTGACATGCACTATAAACGCTGAAGCATCTGTGTGCATGTTGTCACCATTTGATAATATGGGATACGATCATTCATGTTTTTTGGCATCCATGAGGGGTTCTGGAACGAAACTCCCACAGACCCAGAAGGACCAATGTACAAATATATATATTTGAATTTTCATGCTTTTTTTTTCAAAGCAAAATAATCTGGAAACAGAGAGAACTGACTTATGACTAAACTCATGTGAAACCGACATGAC
Organism: Ctenosaura bakeri; assembly: GCA_948474755.1. Lineage (NCBI taxonomy): Eukaryota > Metazoa > Chordata > Lepidosauria > Squamata > Iguanidae > Ctenosaura > Ctenosaura bakeri. The sequence goes on from CAOLHI010000316.1 coordinate 298,412, forward strand.
GCAGGCATGGACTAATATGTCAGCTCATAGCTGCCTCTATAATTTGTGGTGGTGGTGGTGGTGGTGGTGGTGGTTTGAGGGCTGAAGGCACACAACACCAAACTTGCTCCTGAGACCATCTTCTAGTCGCTCATTTTTTCCTCTTCTCCCTCCTTACTGCACAGCCAGTCTGCTTACTAATCACCAGAGATTAGACAAGTTCCTTCGTCTCCCACTCAGCATGTTTATCAGAAGTGTTCCCACACCTATCCCCACTAATAATGAGGACCGCTCCACCTTTGAAGACTCAGGAAGAGTGGCACTTCTAGGGATAGGTTTCACATATCCACTCACACATCCACTTACCACACTGTTCAGCTGGACTGTTGTCATTCTGGAACAGCGTCTGCCGAGGATTTCTAAAGATATCTCCCCATGGTACACTTTGGATGAAACACAGGTTGTGGTTGTGGTGGATAAGGACCATTCCACTGCTGATCTCCTGCAGCGAACGCAGTCCGAGAGAGGTGATGTTGAGGTGCTGCAATGTTAGGGAATACGCTCCGCTGCCGAAAGGAAAAAAAACACCACTCTCCCAATTAGAAAGGGCAAAGAAACAACACCAAAATAACCATTGCATCTGTCTGTCTATGCCCACCAAGCTAGATATTTACTAGTCCACTAAAGGACTCTAGAGCCCAACTATCTATTTGATTGTATTTGAAAAGACTATAAAACAACTTCAAGAATGTTGATTAGCAGGAGGTACAGAAAGGTTTCAAACAAATGAAAGGAATTATTTGGACATTTTGCCATTATCGGGACATTTCAAAATGACAAATTGCCACAGTAAAGTTCTTTTGTACTCATTTTTGCTCCTTTTCATGTACTGCCATGCAAGTGAGGAGAAGAATAACTCTTCTCTTGCATTACAGAACAGGCAGCAACTACAGTTTTGGTAACATACAGCAGGGTGTGGAGGTAATGAGCAGATAAAGTGCACCCTTCCAGATGTTGTTGGACTGCACCTCCCAGCATTCCTCACCATTGATTATGCTGGCTAAAAACTCATGGGAGATGCAGTTCAACAACATCTGCAGGGCCACACATTGTCCCTCCTCAGTTGTTTCTCTCCAAGATTCCATCACAAGGGAAGAAAACTGGGAGGCAGAGGCAGAGGCAGAGCTACTGTTCTCAGAGATCTGATCTTGTCTGTAACACAGTACAACACAGAATAGTGATTCTGCCCCCACTGAAGGCCAGTTCCAGATGAATGTTCCTTCATCACCTGTTAACACAAGCTGCCTGGGAGGGTCTTCCATTTGGGCAGAAGGATCAATGCAGAGATCCTTTAGGAGAGGTATTGGAGTTCCCTGAAGCCCTTGAAAGTTCCTGAGCTGAAGGCTGACTAAGAGATGGAAATTAAAAATTGTGTTTTATACCTTTGGAATATCATATTATTTGGAAATTTGTTCACACTCTATAAATGCATATTTTATGAAGGTATGAAAATACTTGTCTGTTGGTAATTGCTGACGGGCTTCTAATTGTGACCATCAGCATTTGCTTCTGTCTACCTGAAAAAGTGGGAGGGGGAAGAGATATTTGGGAAGCTATCAAATTCACTGGGCATGGCAGTATTCATAAAAATGTGAAAGATTTCCTGAGGAGAGTTTGTAGCAGAGATAAGTTCATATTCTAACTTCTAGATTAACAGCTTAGTCTCTTAGTCAGTATGGTAAGAAACAAAATCCTAAGGAAGAACTTACTTGTAAAGTGCTCGACCCCGGATCACCTGAAGGTTCTGGAAGGGACTCAAGTCTGAGAGAGTCTCTGGCCATGATTCAATGTAGAGGTAACCTGTGAAAACACAAAGTTAGGCCTCTTCAATGGAACACCATGGCACCAAGATGACAGCATATTATACTACCCCAGAACAATGGAAGAACTCTTTTGTCTAGGACAGGCATGAGTTCAGGGCTACCAAGAAATAATTTCCTACATACCAGTTAGATCCTTCAGGTTCTCAAAGATTTTAAGCTGCTGAGGATCCAGGGGTGGAGTATTGGTATTAGGATCCCTGAAGAGAAAAGGAAGGGAACAGCATTGGAGAAAACAAAAAGCCCATCCATACAAACCTAAAACTTCCTCTCAACCCCTTCTTACTACATGAGATTCTGAAGTCTTGTATTTTTAGCGGCAATTACTGTGATTCTATTCAATTAATAAAGTTATAAAAGATTCATTAGTTCTCTTCCATCTCTAATCTATCAACGGTTTTCCTATCCTCACCAATAGTTCACACTGTTACCATATTCCTTACAAGCCACAACTGTCTAATCATTCAGCCCCTCTCCTTACTTCTTCTGCTTCAAACTCCAGCTTGAATGTCATTCGTTAATTTTCTCCATTTTCTCTTTTTTTCCTTGTATTCTCAAAAGGAAGATGGAACTTGACCTTTTAGGAAGGTCTTCTAATTAAAAAACTATACAGCAGCAGAATAAAGTTGCTGGAACGTGGTGCCATGCTCCTGTTTTTATTGCTTACTGTTCACTGTTTCTGTCACTTAGTTTTCAAATGAACTCAGCAGTATCTCTTTAAAAAGCAACCAAACTACATCCACTATTCTTACAAAGGCTCACATCTAACACCAGAGCCATGTCACATGCTACACCTGCAGAGATGCAGCATGCAAATCAATATGCTCTCCCACCCTTTGTGCCCATACACTTACTTACTCACCCTGCAAAGGTCTCTGGCAGAAAGGCTAAGCTGCCGAAGATCTTGGTGCACCCCGCATAGTAATGGATGTTGGAGGCATTGACAGCATGAACTCCTTTCAGAGAGCCCATCCCCAAGCCATAGCAGCCTAAGAACGAGAGAGATGTTGGGAAAGGAACATTGTGGAGAAGATTTGTATGATCTACACATGTCAGTCATGAGACACTCGCTGTAGAGCTTTGGACTGAGGCACCAGAAAGCAAAAGGCTAACTAATTCCTTATTGGGTGCTGAACAGTATGGAGATGCTGCTCTGGAGTCAACAACAAGCCATGAATTAATATAGATAGGTTCCTGAAACTGCTGCTAAATCAGTTGGTGAGCAGCTAGAGTGTTGGACTGTGATTTGAGAAACCCAGCTTCTAGTCCCCACTGAACCATGAAACTTACTGGATGGCCTGGGGCACTCACTGTCTCTTAGCCTGACCTACCCTCACAGAGCCTTTGCAAGAATACAGTTGGGAAGAAGAAAGCCATGCAGTTCACACTGAGCTCATTGGAAGAAAGGTGATGCGAGACACCACCTTTGGAGCTTTGGACTGAGGCACCAGAAAGCAAAAGCTAACTAATTCTTTCTTGGGCACTGAACAATATAGAGGTGCTGTTCTTGAGTCAACAAAAACCATGAGCCCAATGAGAAGAATAACCAGATTTCTAAATACTACAGACAGATCCCTGTGCAGCGTAATCAGACTTCCAGATACCATAGACAGATTTCTGAAACTGCTGTTAAGTTAGTGTGGAGAGCAACTACAGCACTGGACCAGGATTTGAAAGGTGCAGGCTCTAGTCCTCCCTGAACTATGAAATTCACTGGATGAGCTTGGAACACTCACTGTCTCTGAGCCTGATCTACCTCACAGAGCTGTTGTGAGAATAAAGCTGGAAGGAGGAAAGTCAAGCAGTTCATACTGAGCTCACCGGAAAGGTGGGATACTAATGTTAACTAATTAAATAAACATATTTCTAGATAAGAAATTTCAAATAATTCAGGGACATCAAGGAAGGGTAAAAATACCCAGGTAGCAGAAGACAGTCAGAACAAAATTCCAAAAGAAAATGCATGCTGGTTTCAAATATTTACTGCAGCACTCATAAATCTTCTTCACATCCTCTGCAAGCACAGATGATGCTCTAAGAGTTCAAAGCACAAAAAGTAATGGTAGTCATACATGATGCAATGAAAAAGGCAGCTGTATCATGGGAAATACACTATCCTCCTGGAACTAGCTTTTCAACCCTATATCAGCCAGTTCTGGCTCTTACCTTCTGGACAGGGCTTGATGCACTTCTCACACTTTTGCACGGTGCCTACGCTCACTTCCTGGCTCTTCTGAGGACATACCAAAGTACAAGAACCCACCTCTGCAGCCAGGTAATTATCTGTAATTGGAGAGGGAGAAAACACGTGAGATTCCAATTTTCTATATTGGGAGTAGGCAAATCCTGAGCTCCAAAAGGGAATTTTTAGCTGAAGACCCTGCTGCAAGTTGCACTAATTCAAAAATGCAATCAGAGGTCCATAAGTAATTTTGCAAAATAATTTATGGGAAGAACTTGGGATCAAAAGAAAGTACATTTTGGAGGAGGCTGCACCTTGCTGTAAAGGAAAGTTAATGCTTGGATGGGAAGAAATGTTTGTTCGGCTAGCCAATCTTTGTGGAGTGGAGAGTTGGGAGGGACCCACAAGTTCTCAACATGATCCCATGATGCCTCTCAACATTACATACAAGTGGTGCTGTAAGAAGCCAGATTCCAGTTAACACACAACAGAGAAAGAGAGATGAATTGCGGGGGGCGGGGGGCGGAATGCTTAGCACCTTCTATCAATGGCACAAGATCACGGAAGACTAACATAGAATCATAGAAATGTATTTGAGAGTTAGTATGAAGATATAAGCAAGGGTGGAATTATTAGCCTTACAGATCTTGACTTAAGGTCTTAAACCAAACAACAAAGGCTTAATCAAACATGAAAAGGAAAAGGGGAGGAATGAAGCTAGCAGCACCTTTAAAACTAAGTGATTTATTTTAGCATGAGCTTTTGTGGATTTCAATCCCCTTCTTCAGATACGCTAACAGAATTATCAAAGACACAGTTGCGTAGTTGTGGGAGATCAGAGCATATTAAGAAAAAGATGCAACTTGTGACGTTGCCTGGAAACCTACTCCCTCTGAAGAAATGGACCAAAATCTCTAAAAGGTAATACTAAAATAAATTAGCCAGCCTTAAAGGTGTTGCTGGATTCTTTCTTTCCCTTTCCCCCTTTTTCCTTTTTTATGCTGCAATGGACAAACATATCTATTACAGAACACATCAAACATGAAATAATTCATTTGTGTCTTCTAAGCTACAACTGGTCATGGTTTCCTAGCTCATACATAGTGTGTATTCTGGATAGTCATCACATGAAGTCAACTGCATGGGGAGTGCATACTGTTCTCTGCCCTGAATAGAATCACTGCTTGGTCAAATCGGAATTCACCCCAGACAGCACTGATTAGGTTTGTGTATCTTGGAAACTATCTGAAAATGTCTCAGGGAATAAAAAGCACAAGAAACAATTCTTTTGAAAAGACAGAGCCTTACAAGGGCACTCGGTGACACAAGTCGCTCCAAAAGTATAGCGCCCATTCGGATTGGCCATAGACTCATAAGTGTCTGGATTGTAGTTGATGAAAAGTGGGCAATGGAGTTCACAAATCCCACTGTGGTTGAAGTGTAGGCAGGCCTGGAGAAACAGAAAGGGGGAGAGCTTATAACACACTTCATTCTTAGAGAACCATATGCAATATCCAGGAGACAATAGTCTGATGGCTAGATATGCTAGTTCGCAAGGAAAAAAGCAGCAAAATTTTGTGGACCCATACAGAAGATGAACAAGTTATATATTGTTGTTGTGTGCCTTCAAGTTGTTTCTGACTTACAGTGACCCTAATGTGAACCTACCACAGAGTTTTCTGAGAGTGTGTGATATGCCCAAGGTCAACCACTGGGTTTCCATAGCCAAGTGGGGAACTGAACCCTGGTCTCCAAGGCCGAAGTCTAACACTCAAGCCACCATATACAGTGATCAACTTTTGTAGGCAATCTTTTAATGGCACAGCCTATAAAACTTTTCAAGTGTGTTTCCATCTTCTGAGTGGCAAGTAGTTTAACGGCAGCACTCCAGGCCTAGCTTCTTTTGGAGATGATAGCAGTGGAGCCTGCGTTGTCTCTGTAACCCTTCCTGTACAGTGAACATGTAAGTACAGCATATACAAAGGGTCAAGTCAGTGTGGCACAGTGGTCTGAATATTTGAGAATTCAGAAGACAAGGGTTCAAATCCCCCCTCAGCCATGGAAACATATTGGATGGCTATAGGTTGCTATGGGTTTTCTGGGCTTTGAGGCCATGTTCTATTAGTATTTTCTCCCGACATTTCACCTGCATCTGTGGCTGGCATCTTCAGAGGATCTGGTCCATGGAGGTGAGACAGAGTATATATACTTGTGTAGTCCCCGATAGGACGAAGCAATTTGCATGTTACAGTTGGCTTGTGTGACAGACTACTGTTAAATGGGAGACCCCCCAGGGTTGTGTTGTTAGTCAGGGGATATGCATAACAGCGCATTAAGTACATTAGCCATCTATTATATCGTTTCTTGTAGAAGGACCTCCAGAGTCTGGGTGGTGTTCATTGACTTATTTTAAGTCTTGATTTTAGTGTTCTTCAGTACTGGTAGCCAAATTTTATTTACTTTCCGAGTTTCTTCTTTCCTGTTGAAGTTGTCCATGTGTTTATGGATTTCAGTGGCCTCTCTGTGTAGTCTGACATAGTAGTTGTCAGAATGGTCCAGAATTTCTGTGCTTTCTAAAAGCATTCTGTGCCCAGGTTGGTTTACAACATGTTCTGCAACTGCTGGTTTTTCTGGCTGGATCAGTCTGCAGTGTCTTTCATGTTCTTTAATTCGTGTTTGGATGTTGCATTTTGTAGTCCCTATGTAGACCTGCCCACAACTGCAAGATATGCAATAAAGTCCAGCAGAAGTTAGAGGATCCCTCTTGTCCTTTGCTGAACATAGTATTTGTTGAATTTTCTTGGTTGGTCCATAGATTGTTTGGAGGTTATATTTCTTCATCAATTAAAGAACATGAAAGACACTGCAGACTGATTCAGCCAGAAAAATCAGCAGTAGCAGAACACGTTATAAATCAACCTGGACACAGAATGCTTTTTGAAAGCACAGAAATTCTGGACCGTTCTGACAACTACTATGTCAGACTACACAGAGAGGCCACTGAAATCCATAAACACATGGACAATTTCAACAGGAAAGAAGAAACTCGGAAAGTAAACAAAATTTGGCTACCAGTACTGAAGAACACTAAAATCAAGACTCAAAATTTGCCAATGAATAACACCCAGATTCTGGAGGTCCCTCTACAAGAAACAATACAATAGATTGCTAATGTACTTAATGCACTGTTATGCATATCCTCTAACAACAACACCCTGGGGGGCATCCCATTTAACAATAGGCCATCACATAGGCCAACTGTAACATATGCAAATTGCTTCCTCCTACCCGTGGACTACACAAGTACATATATTCTGTCTCACTTCCATGCCACCAGATCCTTTGAAGATGCCAGCTGCAGATGCAGGTGAAACATCAGGAGAAAATACTAATAGAACACAGTCTCAAAGCCCAGAAAACCCACAACAACCTATGGATTCCAGCCATGAAAGCCTTCAACTTTACATACTAGATGGCCTTTTACGAGTCATGCTCTCTCAGTTTAAGGAGAAGGCAAATGTCCTCCAAATAAATCTTGCCAAGAAAACCCTACAATTGAGTTGGCATAAGTTGGAGTCAATTCAAAGGCACAAAACAAAGAAAGGAAACCTTAAGTCCTTTAGATGTTGTAGGCTGCAATGTCCACAATCCTTTACCATTGGTCATGCTGGCTGGGCTGATAGAAGTTGTAGGCAAAAATATCTGAAGAGTCAAAATTTCCCTGCCTCTGGTTTGATTCAAGGTAAACAGCCACTCCTGATGCTAGCAACAGATCCTCAGAGAGCAACCTTTCCATAATTTTAAGCCTCCAAATCCAATTCCAGTCAGAATTTCTCAGTTTATATTCTCATTCTTTCTCTTTCTTCACTCCCACTCTCACACTCACTCCTAACCAGTGAGTCATCTCAGAGTCTGTCCCTGCTGGTGAACTGCCCATTCAAGAAAAACATTTACTCATTAGCAACTTTAATGAAAGGTTAATGGATCATTCTAGGCTATTAGTCAGGCAATAGGCTGAACAAAGAGATGGCCTTAGCAAGTGGTTAACACTTTTTTTCCTGCCAGGAAGGAAGCTGAGAGGTAGTCAGTTCTGAGCTTCCAACCAAGATCTCATCAAACATGAAAAGGAAAAGAGAGAGAGAGAGAAGTAATCTAGCAGCACTTTTAAGATTGGCTTATTTTATCAAGAGCTTTCATGGATTTCAATCTGCTTCATCAGAAACACTAATGGAGTTATTCAAAGCTACAGGTATACAAGCACATACATAGCTGTGTGGGTGGGATCTGTCCAGGATGGATCCATAACATACGGCAATTTAGCCATCACCCACTTTGCTCTGTTATGGAACTAACTTTCTTTTGCCCTGGCTCTGTCACCATGGGAGGCAGGATCAACAAGAACTGGCAACCCATTTCATAAATGAGAAATAACCATTACAGCAACCTTTTGGAGGTGGGGAGACATCTGCTTCAAAAGGCACACACTTACCAGGCAGTCAGAATGTTTGGGTCCCGTACAGCCTGCTGCACACTGCTCATGGCAGCAATCAGTTGGTCGCCTGCCCTTGCATCTGGCACAGCTGCTGGCACAGATTGTGCTTGTCACTAGCAGAAACAAAAGAGAATTTTAAAGGGGGTTCCCTCTCAGCCCTGGCACCAGGGATCTTTAAACTGAATGCAAGATCTTTCAATGATTGAAGCATCTGCTCTCCAACTGTCAGATCCCATGTAAACATGTACATTTTAGTACATCCTTTCCCCGGATCCCAAGCAGCTGCTCCCCATACTTACATATCTGACAGCTCCCTTTTGCTTGTCCCCAGCAGTGGCCGTTAGGGCAAATTTGGCTGCAGTCGGGGCCTGGCAGGAAAGGAAAACACAGATCTTTTAAAGCAGAGGACCCCTACTTAAGAGGTAGATACCTGCAAAACTGGAGGAGGAGAGTCAGACTTGGAAAAGATATAGGATATAGATCAAAAAAGTTGCCTTTTAAGACTATAGCTCCCTGTATCTCCCTCTGAGAGCTTAAGGACAAAAAAAATCAGCTTGTCCAACCTTGAGTCTGGGATGTGCTGGCTGGATAAGCTGCAGCTGTGAGCAATGAAGACTACGAAGACATTCTGGGAATGCATAATCACAGTTAGGAAAAGCTATTTTTTTGACTACGCCCCCAGAATCCCCAGACAGTATGGTAGTCCAAAAACATAAATGCAAAATGAAGTAGCTTCCTGACAATATTTTCTTGCTGGTCTTCCTTCCTTCTTTCTTTAGTAAAAGTAATATCTGAGCTCCTTATTACTGTGGTGATAAACCTGAAAGTGTGGACTTGTTCATGCTGAAATCCCACATATAAAGGAGGTAGCTGTATAAGATGGTCAACAACTGGGAAAGTTCTATGCCCACCCATCATCGGTATGGCTAGCAAACCCAGAGCAAATCAGGCAAATTAGAAAACATGGCAAAATACTTATGCAAACGTTAAGAGCAATTATGCAGTTCAGTACAGTTTATGCAAAAGGAGCAATTCTGCTGCCATTGGTACAGAATTTGTGCTGATTGGACATAGAATGCACATAGCCCTTATAGTAGCTAGGAATCCAAGTGGTTCTGAGCTGGCTTGCTAAGAGGGCAGAATGATATCATCTATAGCTATAAGCAGGAAATGTCCAAAATGATGGAAGTAGAGCTGGTGCTGATTCAGATAGACTGAATGAGGCAGCAGGAGTCATACAGAAACTGTGGGAGGAAATAAATTGATATGAATCGTGCACAGCATATTCACCCTATTCTAGGGTTTGTAGAAAGGGCAGAGACAGGTACCAAAAGGGCAAGCAAACTATAATCCAATGAGGAGATAAAACTGAGCATCCTAAGAACATCAGCCTTTGGTCTGCTGGCTTCAGTTTCTGGCCTTTATGGCTCTAGAAATGGATTTTAAACAGAGTGGGCAATGCAAAACTTGGAAAGGTGATCCCAAAAAACAAAATTTATAAGGTCTGAGACAACACTTGCTATAAACTCCAACTCCAAAAGGTAGGAATCCAAAGGCAAGAGCTTGTGGCTTCAGTGCCCTGAGTAAGTATTTTCTTTCCATGACTATATGGAAGAGAAAATTGCCCAGATTAAGCAAATACATGCCAATGTGCATAACCTGCATAATTTACGCACAATTAATACATATCTGCACAGTCCAGCCTGCCTTGCAGGAGATTTTTATTTTCAGAACATAATGCTTTGATTTTTTTAAAAAGAAAAACTAGAATCTGAATTTTATTCAAAGTAGTAATAAGAGAAATTCTACTGATATAATGTGTTCTTGGTAACCCATTCTCATAAATGTAGGATTAATCCCCAGGAACCACAGAACCCAAACAATGACACTTACACATCCGATGCCGCTGGCTACTGATCTCTGTGTCATTGTACTCATTGTATTTATGGAAGATGGCATCCCAATGGATAGTCTCCTGGAAGCACAGTTGTGGGTTCCTTTTAACAACCACACCACCTTTCAAGATCTCTGGAGAAGGAATAGAAGGGCAACAAAGAACTTTCAGCAATCTTTGCTTTGCTTTCTCGTGTAATGTATTAATCTACCTTGAAATTTAGCAGTTCTTGATTGAGCCTCAATAAATACAGAACCACATTGTTAGCATTTCTATAATACTTGACAGGTCATTGCTAGGAAACACTGTTTTGCCTGCATTTCCTGGAATCCTCCAGCCAGCAAGGCCACTGACTGAAGTACATTCCAAAAAATTAACATTCTCAACTTCTGATTAAGTTGAGGTGGATGGGGCATCTTCCCTGGGGGCCTGACTTATGCCTACAAAAACCAAATGCTCAGGGGAGCATATGTGCATTCACTTGATCCAAGGACCTCATAAGGTCTGTTTGCCTTTGCCAGCCTCAGGCTGGTGTGGGCATCTTCTTAACTGCTGGAACCAAGCTAAGGAAAAATAAGAAAGTAAAATGACTTTAGGGACAAGAAGCATCTCCTGCTTGTCTACAATAGGCACCTCCCTTTCACTCACCCCAAGATTTCTTAACTGTTTGAAGTACACATTGTCACATTTTATTTCACTGTAATCGTTTGAACAGCCTTGTGAAGTTGATCATATTACAGGAGGTAGTCGTAGGGGTGGAGATTGAATGTAGGTTGCCTAAAAGCCATCAAGTGAGTTCATGACAGAGAAAAGATTCAAACGGAGGAGTTCTTACTAGGATGTTCAGTCTTGGCATTTCTGCACTACATTGTTATAGTACTAATATTCCATTTTCAACATCCCATGGAATCCTGGGATTTGCAGTTTAGGGAGGGGTATTTAGAATTCTCAGTAAACTACAAATCCCAGAATTCCACAGGAATAATAGCACTATAACAGAAAGGCCCTTAGTCCTACACAGGAAGGTAGCTATGAAGGGGGGGATTAGGGCATTGCTCCCCAACAAAGTATTCTGACACCTCCAATTAAATTTTCCTTCAACCCTGAAATTTCTAGCATTTGGGACACATTAATCATGACTTAACTTGGGCTCCGCTGATCTCAATGGGACTCAAGTCTGATTCCCCTTCCTACTGTACAAATTTGTTGTGTGCCTTCAAGTCATTTCTGAGTTATAGCAACCCTAAGGTAAGCCTATCATGGAGTTTTATTGGGCTGAGAGTATGTGATGTGCCCAGGAGCGCGGAACTGAACTTTGGTCTCCAGGGTCATAGTCCAATGCTCAAACCACTACACAACCCTGGCTCTTACTCTGCAAATACAGGGAGGTAATTTTTCACTAAGTTTCTTCCTGAAGGTAGCAACGAATAATTTCATTCAATTGCTTCCCACTGAGAGAAAGCCTTCAAAAACCATACAATTTTCAAAAGCTTTTCACAATTTGTGACTTTTTCAATGCAAAATTTGCACATGCTTGTTTTATACAGAAAACAGCTCTTTTCTGCACAGGAAAAAAAAGCTGTTATTGGGGAACTGTTCCATGAAAAATTTGCACATGTGTATTAGCGTAGCAAACAGCATTCTCCATGTAAAAGCAGCATTTTTATGTGCAGGAATTAATAGATATGCACTGAAATATTATTTTTCATCAGAAAATGCTGTTCACTATGCAGAAAATACTGTTTTCTATGCAAAATAACCACATGCAAACTTTGCACAGCATAAGTCCCAAATTGTGAAGACTCTCATCAGTCCAGGATTCTTATCACTGGGGTTTCTCAACACTTAACGAAACATGATTTTCAACAATTTTTCACATATTTTCGAATATTCTTTCCATTCCTATGCAGACTATCAACCCAGCCTCATTAACATTAACTATTGTTTCTGAGATAATGCTGAGCCCCACTTTTCATACCTGTCAGTTTCAACATGCCCAGCTCCTGCAGTCCTATATTTCCACTATGGTCAGCATTGTCAAGGACGGCCAGTGCATACTTTTCCTCATACAGCTGGGTCCCACGAATGATGATGAGGTTCTCCAGATGCAAGTGGCGCACATGGTTCTTGGCAATCAGCACGTACCCCAGGACCTCTCGGATGTCCTGAGAGAGGCAAAGAGGGAAAGAGAATATCATCAAGAAGAGAGTGAGCACACAAGGAACCCTAGCTTCACAACATGGAAATTATAAAATCACAGAACTGGAAGAGACCATGAGGGCCTGTTCATAAATTTCCAAAGAAGGGCAGACCACCACGCTCTGACGCTGAGCTGCATCAACAGGAGTATAGTGTCGAGATCAAAGGAAATAATAATGCTACCTTATTCAGCTTTGGTTAGACCTCACCTGGAATACTGTGTCCAGTTCTGGGCACCACAGTTCAGGAAGGATATTGACAAGCTGGTATGTGTCCAAAGGAGGGCGACCAACATGGTAAACAGTTTGGGAGCTATGCTCTATGAGGAGACTCTTGGGGAGCTGGGTATGTTCAGCCTGACAAAAAGAAGGTTAAGAGGAGACATGACAGCCATGTTTAAATATTGAAGGGATGTCATGTTGAAGATGGAGCAAGCTTGTTTTCTGCTGCTCCAGAAACTAGGACACAGAGCAATGGATTCAAACTACAGGAAAAGAGATTTTACCTAAACATCAGGAAGAACTTCCTGAAAGTTAGAGCCATTCAACAGTGAAATATGCTGCCTCAGAGTGTAGTAGAGTCATTTTCTTTGGAGGTTTTAAGCAGAGGCTAGATGGCCGTTTGCTGAGGGTGCTTTGAGCGTTTGTTCCTGCATGGCAGGGGGTTGGACTTGATGGCCATTGTGGTCTCTTCCAACTCTGTATTTCTATGATTCTATTCCACTGTCAAACTGCTCTGATAGTAAAGAAGTTCTTGCAAATATTTAGGCGGAATCTCTTTTCTTGTCATTTGAATCTGTTGCTTCATGTTCTCATTCTAGAGCAGCAGAAGACAAGCTTGCTCTATCTTCTACACAACATTCCTTCAGACATTTAAAGATGGCTATCGCCATCACATTTCAGTCTTCTCTCCCCCAAAACAAAACATACCCCACTACTTATTGTTCCTCACAGGGCTTGATTTCCAGATCTTTGATCAGCCTGTCTGCCTCCTCTGGGCACACTCCAGCTTGCTGATATCCTTCTGAAATTGAAACAGCCCAAAGGATCTTTTGGCCCATCAGATATTGCTGAAGTACATCTCCCACCACCCTTGTCATGCTCACCAGGTCTGACCTATATTGAAATCCAACAACATCTGGAGGGCCAGAAGTTCCTCAACTTCTCATCTAGATGAAATACTTAAAAAAAATGTTTACCTCAGTGAAAAAAACCCAGCATGCTACAAACAGAGAGGATGTGTCACTCTTGCATAATTCGATGAACATATGATTGCTTCCACAGCAACACCTATAGCTCCAATAATCTCATGGGTTCTATACGTTTGGAAGCTACTGACACTAATTCATATATTTTTAATAAAAATATAATTAACATCAGAACAGAGTGAGATGCACAAACTAAGAGAACAAACTAAAACAATAACAATCCTGACAATACACAACAAAAATCAAAAGCACCTGAGATTAAAAAGGAGAATTTTAGCAGTTCTTAGAAGCTTGGAAAAATAGGGAAAAATCATATTTTGCTTAGAGCCTAAATTATAGTCACAAATGCACCAGGCGGGAAGGATATTCCAAAACCAAGAAGCTACCAGTGAAAAGACTCCCTTTGATCATCACTCTCCATAATTCTGACTGTAGTGGCCCCCAAAAGAAAAGTCTCTGATGACAATCTCAAAGTTTGGATGGGTTGCTGCAACAAATGGCAGCCTAATGAGTAGCTGAGACCTAGGTTCTACAGAGTTTTAATTATGATGGCCAGATGTCAAATGTGCTAATATTTCTGCATATCTATATTAATCTATACAAACATTCACTAAAACAAATGCTATTCATATTCTCTTTTTTATTTTGGCAACTGTTAGATACATCCAAGCACTTTGACATTTGTTGTGAAATTTTTCATTACTGCCTTCCATCTTCTGCTACAGAAATCTGGCGCTTACAAAAGTTATTTCTTTGGAAGACAACTTCTAGAATCAGCCAGCCAGCATGGCCACTGGCCATGTCAGCTGGGGAATTCTGGCAGAATTAAACCTAAAAAATAATGTTTCAAATCTCTGTTGAGATCTGAAACTTACATTCCAGTACAGTATAGCAAACACACTGCAGAAAGGACGCCTGCAGAACAAGCCGCTCCTGAAGGACTCATGCAAGCAGGCCAAGCCACATTCTCTAGAGCATAGTTTTGAAAATATGTTTCCACTTGTTTGATTCATTCTTTTTCAAAGAAAGAAAGAAAAAAGAATGGGATTTAAAGCCTTTATTCTCAGAATAATTCTATGAGATGAATCAGTATATCTTGCATTTTATAGATGGAAACTCAAGCAAAAAGTCTGGGTCACCGGCTCAAAGCCACTTCGCAAACAGGCAACCCAAATGGAAATTTCATGGATCCAAACACAAATTTCGAAAACCGAAATTTCGTAATCAAAATTTCCAACCCAACAAGTAGCTGTCCACTGTGGTTAAGGCCAAAGCTTGGAAATATTAGTTTTTGGATTATAATTCCCAGAATCCCCCAGCTAATATGGCATGACCATGCCACCCATCCTTTCCATGCATGGTAGAACTACTGCTGGAGAAGCAAATCAGGAGCTCCAAAGAAACCATTTGACTCTTCAGCTCTTGGTAGGATACATTCTTCCCTCTCCTGGATGTCAAGTTTCCCTCTCTAACCTTTAAGTGAAAACGGAAGAGACAGCCAAGTGGAGAGCATTTGCCCACCTGCCCAGTGTTTTCTTCTCTCTCATTTCTCACAAAATCTGCAGAGAAGCTATCCTGAGAATTTGTCTTTACTTCCCACATCATGCCTACCTTGAGGAAGGACGTGTCTGCATGTGCTGGTAGGTGTGTGATCTCTAGGTTGCCTTGTACCACTTGGCAGTACTCATAGAGCCGGCGGAGAGTAGCGTGGTGGTTTTCTGGGCTGGAGGGACGGTGCAGCTTCATGTCAGTCCCTGTGCAGACTGAGGAGAAAAGAAAAGAAATGCCAGTAAGGTGGGACCCTTTCCCAAAGGGAGAAGATTTTAATCTGATTGTTTGACGTGAAGCATGGCTACTTACTTAGTACCTAAGGTGGGAGAGAAGAATCTTTCTGCCACTGAAATCAGTAACTTGGAAAATATACTTTTTCGGAAGATAATTTCCAAAATCCCCCTATCAGCACAGTCACTAGTCAGGCATCATTGTTCTTTTTTTGCTTTTTTTTTTTAAAGTAATGTTTTCAAGATCTTCAGATGTTGTGGACCAAAACTGTCAGAGACCCTTACTAATGACCATGTTGAGTGGAACTGATTAGAATTGTTGTCTAAAATACCTAGAATGCCAAACTTCCCCACTTTTGACCTAAGAGGGTTGAGTACAAGTATCTTGAGCACCTTCGTATGGACTACTTTTTGCAAAGTTGGATTTGAACTAGTATGGGTTTAAAATCTATAGAAGATTAAAAGTTCAGCATCAATTAATATACATTATTGACTAGGCATACCCTGAAGAAACCTGACAGCCAAAGGTACAGTACTGTAGAATGCAAATTAATTAATACTCTGGGAGATTCAGCTTTCTTTTTCAAATAAGTTCTTAACTCATAAGACTGCTAAAATCTCTCCATGCTGGGGAAACAGGCAGTAAAATAACAAATGTAGTTCAGTGTAAGTGAGTGTAAGATAAATCACGCTCGGGAAAAACATCCAACTTCATGTATACACTGATGGGAACTGAGCCAGGCACTGACTGACCAAGAAAGAAATTAAGGGATTGTGGCTGATAGTTCAGTGGAAATATCAACCAGTCCACAGCTGCTGTGAGAAAGACAAATTCCATGTTGGGCTTAATTAGAAAAGGAATCAGAAATAAAACTGCCAATAGCATGCTGCCCAGATTTAAACCTGTGGTGTCTCCACGCTTGGATTTCTGTGTGCCTTCCCAGTTACTGCATCAGGAAATGGATACTACAGGATTTGAAAAGGGACAGAAAATACCAACCAGGTTGTTCAAGGAACTAGGGAACAGATGGACAAAGTTTTATCCAGGCCATGTTTGCGGGCCCCCACCCCTTTAAAAAAGCCAACAAAAGTGGTTTGGCCAAAAAAAAATCTCCCTGAAGGGACACAATATGGTGGGTAGAAAAATGAGGAGGTGGACTTCTGGCTTCTGAAGTGAATGGATACAGTCCCTTGACCAGTGGAAACTGCCTGTTCCTGAACTAGAGCAACTCCTGCTTCCCATGAGAAAAGGTTACAGCATTTGTGTCTGCTTACTATATTTGCTGGTGTACAAGATGCACCTGTGTATAAGCCACACCCAGTGCATAAGACACACCAGCATATAAGACGCACCCCATTTTCAAACAGTATTTTTCGGGGGGGGAGTGAGTCTTATACACCAGCAAATACAGCAATTTAGGGGAAAAATAGAGAGACAGAGGACAGGAAGAGATATTGAATTAAGTTTGATGAGAAGAAAGAAGGGAGGGTGACACTTTCCTCCATCTTTTATAGCACTAGAACTGAGGAACAGATAAGGGGAAGCACAATACTCCTTTGCAAATTACATAGGTAAACTGGGGAGTGCACTGCCACAAGATGCAACTATAAAGGGTGATTCTCCAAATTCATATAAGATAAGGCAATCAATGACTATTAGTGGTATTAGCTATATACTGCTGCAGTGTCAGAGGGTGAGAAAGAAACCATTGGTGGGAAACCACAATACCATTGTTGGAAACCACTTTGGGAAAACAAGAGCCTGTTGTGCCTGTATTCTATTTGTGGGCTTCCTGTAGGTAAAGTAACTGCCCACTGTAGGAACAGATCACTGGACAAGACAGAGCCTTCAATCTGAGCCAGCTAGGGCTCTCACATTCTTGAGATGAATGAATATACAAATGGGCAGTCTCAGAAGCTGAAAGGAGAACCAGATTGCCAGTGGGCAGGCTTCAGCATCCCATGTTAAGTTGCCACCTTTCTTTATAATTATCGGAATAAATTGAACAAAGTTTACATGTGCAAATCTGTTGCACAATTTCATAGATTACAGAATTCAGTTTTCAGGGCCCACTTACTTTTCTGAGTACCCAGAACCCTGTTATTCATTCCAAACTCTCCCTGCCCAGGAAAGAAGAACATTATTAAGAGGTGAAAAATAAAACAGTAACTAGCAAGTATCAGATTCCTGTAAGAGACAGGCTGTTCAACTTACAAATGTAAGTAGACCTAATTTAGGGAAGTGATCCATAGGAGTACATGTGGCAGCTTAGCTGAAGCTAATTTTTGCCTTTCTCTGTAAGACATAGCTTTTCCAGCAATGTGTCTTTAACCAGACAAGAAAGAGGCAGGGAGAAATCCATCAGGTGACATTCCCTTCAAAACACCCCTACATAGAAAGACAAAACAGGCAGATGAAGATGGAAATTTCATATGCTGGTTTGAAACAAGTGGGTTAGGGAGAGGATTTTGGCTTCAAGAATCAAGCATGAAACTCATTCCCAGAGCCTGGAATCCAGCCAAGCCTTTCCAAACTAGGCAGGAACTTCTCAGAACCTTTCAGAAAGCCTGATACTTCCTGTGCTTCCCCCCTTCCAGCTTCCAAAGCCAAGGAGCATTCATGTACCCACGTACAGCCACTGCCTCAATAAAACCATCCCCAGATTCCCGGCATCAAATATAACACAGAAGTATCCATTTCTATAGGAAATGCCATGCTCTCATTTTAACCGGATAGCTCATTTCAATAACTTCCCATTGATTTCCTGCATTACTCCAGTTTGTTCTAACAAACCCAGCAGTCTCTCTATATAGAATTGCTACTCCCCCACAAGGGCCCTGAAACACAATCGCTTTGGAAAATGACATTTAGGGAGGCATGGACTGACTGCTTCTAAAATTGCTTCATTATGAATTAATGTTTTCTGATGATTTTTTGAATGTGAATCAATTAATCTGGAACTTAACTGGAAAAAAAATACATACCAAATAGAAATACCGTATTTGCCGACGTATAAGATGCAACTGTGTATAGGACACACCTCATTTATACACTGGAAAATACAATTTGTCAGCGTATAAGACACACCAGTGTATAAGATGCACCCCACTTCCAAACAGTTATTTTTTGAGAAAAAAAGTGAGTCTTCTACGCCAGCAAATACAGAAACTAGAGAAAATAGGGACCAGACTCCATAAACCAGGGATTAAGATTCTCTGGCCTTTTGTTGCAATTCAGCCTTTTACTCCCAAAGCCTGCTTCTCCCATCCAACTTCTTCCCAGGTTTCTGCCTCGAGCCCTGCCCCTTCTCACCCAAGACCACAAAATCTTCCATTAACAGCTCACTGGAGATAAGATATTTTCCTTGATCTTCTCCCTTCCCACAATGATGCCTCTGGAGATTTTAAGAACTTCCTTTCATTCTAATTAAAACTTTTAAAAGCCTAACTACAGCATGTGGAGAGGGTGTATTTTCAACAGAGAGGAGTCTGTGCTGTGAATGCATATACCGGTACTTCTTGGAAAGCACTCTGGGGCCAGAGGTGGAACAGCACTGCATACTAGGTCTCTTACTGCAGGCCAGACAATCCCAGGTGTGCTTGCCTGGAGTCAATCCAGCCCTTGGGCCAAAAAAGGTTCCCTATTCCCAACCATAAATCATGGAATAAACTAAGAAGTTGATACCTCTTACATAAATGATGACGGAGACTTAAAATGAAAGTATAACAGCAACTTGGCATGTGTTCTTAAAAGTCATAATACATCTTGAGCAAGTGTTTACTTCATCAAAAGAAACAGGAAGAGCAAGTGGAACCTGTAACAAAATGCTGCAGTGTGGAGAGTTCTTGATCAGGGTCCCAGCCAGTCTTCTCCTTTTTGACAATATTCTACTCCGTTTGCTCCCCCCAAAGTTTTCTCTCCCCTGCCCTCCAGCAACAATCAGTAATCAATCTGTGGTCACTGAGTATGCTCAGTCCTCACCAGGCTGCTTTTAGCTCTGAGCTCCATGCTGCCTGTGGTTTATAGAGTTGGACGTGTGGAAACCAGGGTGAAACAGACTGCAATATATAGTTCCAGTTTATTTAAATGTGGTTTGTGTAGGAGAATGGGAAGGTTGTGCCTCATCTTAATTAATGTGTACGCGAGGGGCAAAATGTCTAATCTGGTAGTTAATCTCGATTACTACTAGCTCCATCACTTTCTCTCCTAAATACCGCTTTCTGCTTCGCAATCGTCATGTGAAGCCAACTTGGAGACAACTATGAGCCCACAAAGCGGGGCTTATTTGGAGCACTCAGTCTATACAACTCCCTGTCTTCACCCTTCTGTACAGCTTACACAGGTGAATAAAAACCTGTCAAATCAGGTGTTGTCTCTCTGTTTTAGTGCTATTGTAGGAGTGAGGCAAACGTTTAATTTTTGTTATCTTCTGTTTTATTGAGAGCATTCACAAAAACAGCTATACATCTTCTGTCGGAGAGGATTGACAAGAAATAAATGTGCCCAGGTCCCCTAAGGAAAGAAGACCTTTCTGCAAACCTGTGTAAAGTCCTACAACGGAGATTACGTAGTCTGCACTTTGTTCCTTTCAAGGGAAAAAAAGTTTAGCTCAGAAATAACAGACTGAAGAGCAGGCGTGGAACAAGCTTGTTTTTCTGGTTGGGATGGGCGTCTCTCCCCCATGTTTGCTCCCTTCTCACGCGGGGCCTGTTTATGCAACCTGCCTTCTTGCACGGACAAGCAACAGAAAGAGAAGCAGAACCAACCTCAGCCTCTAGAGGATGAGCCCGTTGGCAGCCACAAGACTGTTCCCACAGACATGTCCCAAACCTGTATCAGATAAAAGCCTGGACAGTGGGAAGAAATTGACACAGCCCCGTTGCTGGCAGAAGAAAGCATGATTCAAGTTGGTTCCAACCTGAATTAAGCAATCAATGAGGTGGAACTAATAAAATAGGTTAAAAGCAAACAGCACAGCAGGTGGATTGAAGGCTTACCAGGGGCTGGGGAGAAAACTACCCGCAAATGATTCTGAAGATGAGTCTTTTAGAATTCAAAACAATATAGCAGACCTTCAACACTTCCAGCCTACCAAGCCAAACACAGAACAGAAGCTGAGTAATAATCCTAGTTATGCTGCTGGTTGCAGACTGCAAACACCCAGAATTTTTAAACACTAAGAAACACTAAGCAAGCTGAAATACTTCACTCAAACTACATTCAGCTTGGTGAATCACCAGCTATGAAGACCTGTAATATAGCAAACACTGAAATGGTTTGCAAAAAAACAAATAACAGAATCAAATTACCTCCAGAACCCATCCATCTCCAACAATACTGACCAGTAACTTTCTTTAAGGGGGGAGGAAATCACTTGCAAGAGATTTTAACATTCCTTGGGCCTGAATTTTGAGCTGTTGCTAAGAGAAAAAATGTATTGGGTGCCGTCTGGGTGTGACTGCTGTCTTCTGTGCCAGGTCATTTGTACAGGTGGACTATTACTGAAAGTAACTACTTTTGGATTAGTCCAATTGCAGGATTTGGGTTTTTCCCAATTGCAAAAATGAAAGTGTTATAGCATGGTAGAAAAATAATTGCAGCAGCAGAGAGAATAAAGGCTTAGCTGAGGCCACGGAGGCAAGAACTGAAGCTCAAAGTTCTTCCATTAAC
Source organism: Ctenosaura bakeri (assembly GCA_948474755.1). Lineage (NCBI taxonomy): Eukaryota > Metazoa > Chordata > Lepidosauria > Squamata > Iguanidae > Ctenosaura > Ctenosaura bakeri. The sequence continues at coordinate 319,697 of CAOLHI010000316.1, forward strand.
AGCTTCCTTTTTAGCCACTGTACCCCACCAATAGTTAAGAACATCATCTTGAACAACTGGATCACATCTAGACCTAACCAGGGCTCCCAGAACAGTGCCACTACCGCATAGTTTTTAACAGTGGGAAGGGAAAAAATATGATCAGATGGCAACTATTTAATGTGAACAGATCCACAAAAGAGAAAAATTCATCATGGTGTGCATTTCTGAACAACATGACACGTTGGCCAAAATGCCTTTTATCTCATTAAGAGGTATAATAAATGCTCTATTTCCTAAAAAGAAAATGAAGCATGTGGAGATCTATGGTAAATTAATTAACAAAAAATAGATTAAGTTGAAATTTTGATTGTTAAGTTGAAATCTTGGTTCTGAAAGTATTGAAGATCACTGGATGAGACCATCTCTGTTTTACACCAGGCAGCAAACACATCAGTGCCTCTCCTTGGGTTCTTCAAAGACCAGCTGAATAGCAAGAGTTGCAGCTCAGTTCTTCTTTCTACTAGATCAACGGTGTCTTCAGATTACCCGCAGGCAGTTGGCTGGGCTTGACAACAGAACTGCTTTTTCAAGCTGAGCATGTTTTGGAAAGGAAAAGTGGCTCCATGAAGGAATACTGATGAAGCTAACATGCTTTGTCTCCAACATTGCTTGACCATGTCCACACAGCCTGAGCCAGCAAGAACCAGGAACAGTACCCACACTTTCTTCTGCCCTATTTCCACTGGAAGATCTACGTACAAAGGCAAAGATACTAAAAAGAAAGGAGCTGGTTAACAGTTGACGGAGGTTAATCTCCAAAACAAGTGAAGGGATTATTTCTCCTAATTACAACCAACATGAGCATAATTTGGGGCAAGATGTTTTGCAGATATTCAGGGCTTCCTTGAATATACACTCTCTACTCTGGAAGCTCTTATTCCTATCCTGCATATAAGATCAAGCTGTGACTGCTCAGTGAGGGATAGAACTTTACACATGTTCAGGAACACACCTCATATTTACTTTGCCTGTTTGAGACCTGAGTCACATACTTGGAAAGATCTGGTTCATAAATATGTGATTTTAAATAAACACGTGATTTTAAATAAACACGTGATTTTAAATAAACACATTTTGCCATGGGACACATAGCAGGCACCCCAGTCAGGAAACCAGACAGGAGCTTTATGTGTCACCCTTAAACAAGAACATAGCAGCTGAAATTCTCAATTCCAACCAGACACAACCAAGTGTAAAGTTATCTTGTGACTGCCCAGTATAATGACACTATGCATGTATTCTCCAATACTGGACAGGAAAGAAGGATATAGCTGGGGCTATTTCACACTGCACAGTTATAGCACTATGATTTTACTTTAAATGCCAGATCAACTTCCTATAGAATCCTGGGGATTGTAGTTTTGTGAGACACTAGAGCTCCCTGGTTGAAAATTCTAAATGTCCCTTCCTAAACTACAAATCCTAGCATAACATAGGCTGCTGCCATGGCAGTTAAAATGGAATCATAGTGCACTAATTGGACAGAATCAAAAGGGCCCTGGCTCTTCTCTCTTAACAAATTTATCTGCAACAGTGAAAAAAGGAAACTGAGACTGATGATATTACCAGAAATCATTACTCATTCTTTAACGCACACACTCACAGAGAAAGATTTTTAACATCCATGTTTCCAGAGATATCTGTTATCAAAGGTCTAGTCAGGGAATCTGAGAATAAAGATTAGAGAGCTGAATGAAGACAGCCACAGAAGAAAGCTAGCTCAAAGCATTCTTGGGCTGAAAAAGGACAAAGGAGTACAATACACACTGCCCCTGTGGAAAGAGAAAACAACCACCAGTCTAATGAGCAAAGCTACTAGATGTGAGTCAGGGAAAACATAAAACTTCAGCAAACACCACGGGTAAGTTCCCAGACACAAGTGGAAGGTTGGAAGAACCCCAGGACCAAGCAAAACAGATGTGAAGAGCAGCATTCAACTACGCACTAAGATAGTGAAAGAGACACATGTTTGCTATGGGATCCACAAATCCTCGTACCAACCCCAACAGCCCTGCCATTTTGCACTCCTTATTCCAGTGTAAATATTGACATTTTTGTAGAATTTGGAAATGCAACAGCAACATGTTTCCTCCAGATTTTCTTGGCAAGAGTGTGCTGCCCAAGACAGACACGGACAGGAGTCATTCCCATGGCGGGATCATAGCAACTACTTCCCTTGCCAGCCAACAGTCTAGCTTCCCCACTGTCTAGTGTTCGGTGGGGACTCTCTTGCAGAACAATCAGTCAAAAAGGCCAGTAATAAAGTCACCTCCCAACTGCTGGAATTCTCTGCATGTCCGCCAGCAGTCTCCCAGCAACGAACAGCAGCAAGTCTCAGGCCTGGGCCATCCAGATTAATAGAGGACCTGGCTCTTATCTAGTGCTTAGTGCAGAAAGAGTGGGAGGGCACTTTAAAATTAACTTTGTTACAGAAGGAAAGATCCAGTTCCGGAGAGGGCCTCCCACAGCATTAATAGCTATATTGATTCCCACTCAAGCAACTTTTAAGAAGTTTTCACTGTGCATTCAGCATAGTAAAACATCCGTAAATAAAATCCAACAAAGGCAAATGGATACACTTGCGTCAAATGGATTCAGCAACAGGCTTGCAGCAAGGCATTTTTAAGCAACAGTTGTGAGTCCAAATGGACACCCAGTAGAGACAAATAGATATATACAATTTCATTCTTGAACCACATGATTCTCACTCTTTTCAATGGCTTTCTGAAAGTTACTGCAAACCAAAATAAATAGATAAAATTATCCCCAATTGTATATCTTTTGCAACTGCAGGGAAGTCGTGTTTTAAACTTTTTAAAAGAAGTTTGGATTCTTAAGCTCTGACAAGCATTTTAGGGACTTTTTGTTAACACAGGCATTTTCTGTTCTTGGGTGGAATAATAAAGTCTGACTGTACATTTAACCCTGAAATTCAGATTGTGGTTTTTTCAAAGGAGGAAATCAATACAGAGCTACAAACCAAATCAAAATATCCATTAATATCTTATTATCCTACCCAAGAACTGATGTAGGACCTCTGCAAAAGTGAAAAAAACTGCAAAAATCAAAAGGTACGTGCATACCTGTAGGAAGGGGGCTGAGGCATGGTGGCAACAGACAAGCACACAAGGTCCAAATTAGGGCCATTTCCGCACTACATTCTTATAGCGCAATTATTCCACTTTCAACATCCTATGGAATCCTGGGGTTTGCAGTTTCGGGGAAGGGTCACGCTATAAGAATGTAGTGTGGAAATAGGCTAGGTCAGGGAAAGTAGAAGGAAAAGGGGTGGATTGGGATGGTAGCCCTATACTTCCTCTCTTTCTCGCCCACCTCCTCCCTTGAGTGTGTGGGAGGGAGGCATTCAGAGAAGGTTCATGGTGCTGAGAAATTGGGGTGCAAGTCATGTTTAGCTGGCCAGGCAGTGGCTGATGGAGAAGGAGGAGGACCAGAGGTGGATTTTTAAAGGACTGCAGGGCCTGATTGAGGTGGCCAAGAGGGAAAGTTCCTCCAGTGGAAAAAAAAAGTGCTTGAGGTGGAGGGGCAGGGGGTTGGAGAAACTCATAAACAATCAAATCTCTGAAAGTTAAACCCACAAATGTGAAAGGCCAATTATAGTAGAAAAGCTTCTACTCAAGAACATCCAGTAACAATTTCTTTAAAAATACCCTGACTTGTGGTAAACAACAGTAAAGAGCACCAGGCATTGGCAAGAAATAAGAGAGCTGTAAGCAGAGGTTACTTTCAGGGTAAGCCCACAACTTTTTAGCATGGGCAATTCTTCTATCACTGCTATCCCACTCCCAACTGGGAAATGAAGATGTAACTACTATCAGTCTAAGGCCATTTCCGCACTAGACTGTTATGGTGCTATTATTCCACTTTCAACATCCTATGGAATCCTGGGGTTTGCAGTTTAGGGAGGGGCCTAAACTGCAAACTCCAGGATTCTATAGGATGTTGAAAGTGGAATAATGGCACTATAACAGTCTAGTGCAGAAATGGCCTAAGAAACCAGTATTTCTACCCTTTCCGTCCCTCTGTACTTTCTATTTTTAATTCTCTCTGTTTTCTCTTTTTTTCCCCTTGTGCTTCCGGGAGCTTCAACCTGCAACCTACCACAGTATGTTCACCTGTTTGTTTTTAAACAATCTGTATTATAGGAAGTATTGGATTCAGATATGAATATTTGTTTTGTTTACACAAAAAATTCTGCCCTTTACACTTTTTGCCAAAGATGTCTTTTATGACTATTTAAACCTTAACTGTATTTTAACTACAGATATAGATAATATTAGAACAGTAAAACTCAACATAGCATGTGGTAAGCATCTGGTATGTGCACCACTATGACATGTCTTAATAGGAATAAAACAAGCTTTTACACTTAAATATTGTGTTTTCTTCTCTGTTTTTTTGCAAACTGCCACACTTCCCATACTACCATCTGTAAATTTAGATGTAACTACACCTTGTTTACAACCAGGAGACTAGAGCTCGGAAGGAACAGGTGAAAAGCAATGTAGTTACCTGTAATGAATTTCTCTTTTGGCAGAGAGAGCATAACATCTTTACTTGTCAAAAGAATACAGTAACTATGGATGAAATTATTGTATTGGTCTAATCCACAGGCTGGCAACTGTGGAAGACTAGAGGTTTGCATTAACTCTCCAGGAAAACCTGGAAAGCCACACTTAAAAAAAAAAAAAATGTTCCCAAGCATTCTTTATGGGATGGGGGGGCTTGTTTTGGGCCTTCCCGAGGCATTTTGGGATGTCTGGGGCATTTTCAGGGGGGAAAATAGTTTGAAAAATTTGCGCTCCAAACATGTAGAAATGTCCTCTATACCCCCAGAAATCATTTCTGGGCATTTTGAAGAGGGGAAAAAATTAAACAAATCGATCCCAGGGGGGTGCTAGGGACCACAAAAAAGCCCTGGCGCCACGTGTAACCCACAGGCTACGCTTTGCCCAGCCCTCGATAGTAAGTTTCCTAGTTATGTTTTTGAAGGTTTTTTAAGGTACTTTAACAGTATGATGCTATTTAACATCTACATGAAACCGCTGGGAGAGATCATCAGGAGGCATGGAGCAAGGTGCTATCAGTATGCTGATGACACCCAGATATATCTCTCCGTGCCTCGGATAATAGCATCAACTAAGGGTGGCATCTCGCCTCTGAACGACTGCCTTGAAGCAGTAATGGACTGGATGAGGAAAAACAGACTGAAGCTGAATCCAGATAAGACGGAGGTACTCGCTGTTAAGGGCCCTAGCCCAGGTATGGCGGCTTGTCAACCTGTTCTAGATGGGGTCACACTTTCCCTGAAAGACTGTGTCTGCAGCTTGGGGGTGCTCCTGGACTCGCCGCTTCAGATGACAGCTCAAATAGATGCGGCGGCCAGGAGTCCTGCTATCAGCTTCGGTTGATATGCCAGCTGTGCCCCTTCCTGGAGCTGGAACACCTAAAAACAGTGGTGCATGTGCTGGTAACTTCACGGCTTGACTTCTGCAATGCGCTCTACATAGGGCTACCCATGTGCTTAGTCCGGAACCTTCAATTAGTTCAGAATATGGCAGCCAGGTTGGTCACTGGTAGACCTAAAACTGACCACATAACACCAATTCTGAAGTCGTTACATTGGCTGCCTATTAGTTTCCGGGCACAGTACAAGGTGTTGGTTATTACCTTTAAAGCCCTTTATGGCTTGGGGCCAGCCTACCTGTGAGATCGCCTTCTCCCACATAATCCGCCCCGCACACTAAGGTCCTCTGGGAGGAATTTACTGCAGCCAGTCAGAACTAGGTTGGCTGTGGTTACCCAGAGGACCTTCTCTTCATCGCTCCCAAGTTATGGAATGGCCTGCCGGAGGAGACCCGGCATATTACCAGTCTTGACTGCTTTAAAAAAGGAGTCAAGACTGCTCTCTTCCAACAGGCCTTCCCAGACTAGTACTCCACCGCCTCCCACCAACTGTCTTGTTGTTCTTTTAATAGTCAGTTGATTGTTGTTAATTGTTAACTGTTGTGTGTTTTAGGGGGTTGGTTTTAGATGGGTTGGTGGGTGGGGAGGATTGGGTATGTTTTTAATGTTTTGAATGTATTTAATGTTTTATTGTTGGTTGCCGCTTTGGTCCATGGGGAGAGGCGGGAGACAAATAAATATGATGATGATGATGATGATGATGATGATGATGATGATGATGATGATGCCATTCTCTTAGCAAATATGTACAGGAAGCCCCCACCTTTCAACACCCTCTTATCCAGTGCCTTGCTCTTTTGAGACTTTCAAATTAAGGACAGGTTCCATTAATTCAACAGGGGGTTGCACTTTTTCATCAGTTCTTCTTGTCTATGGAGGACCGCTTGTGACCACTCACACATGCACACTCCTTAAAAAGCAAGCTGAGAGAGGGGAAAAAAGCAACAAGCCAGCTGAGATACTTTGCAAGCACGCAATTGGTCCCAAGTGGGCCTCCATAAGTTCTTCATGCTTCCTACAGTACAGTACACGCACTCTATTTTTCAATCAATTCTGTTTTCTGACAGTGCTCCAATTCCTAACCTGTCAGGTAAGTGGGGAAGCCTGTAACTGTCTTTCCACAGACAAGAAAAGAAAAGCACCCAGCAATTCAATGATCGCTACAACAAACTACAGTTTGTAATGACAATGAATTATTTCTAAAACACTACCATGAGTATTGGAAACTGAACTACTTTTTAAAAGTAATGTTTCAGCCTCTCACCCCGACTTCAAAAAATGTCCTACTGTCACCTATCATCTGCAAGAAGATCTAGTCAAGAAATCAAAGTACAGACATCTCCCAATTACCTGACAGGTTAGGGACCAGAGCACTGTCAGAAAATGGAACTGATCGAAAAGCAGAACCCATTCTTCCTCCTGTAGGGAACATGAGGGAATTATGGAAAAGTCACTTAGGACAACGTATACACACAATTGCTTTTTCGCCTTCTCAGCTCACTTTGCAAGTTGCATGTGCGGTCCAAAGCAAACTGAGATGGAGGATAAAAAGCACCAGGCTGAGAGACTTTGCAAACAGCACACACCCCTGTGCACAGTCCCAAGCCAGCCTCTGTAATTCCTTCATGTTCCCTACAGGAAAAAGGCAAGAGGAGAAGAACTGATGAAGGAACAGACCCCCGTATCAAAAGAACGTATGTGTCTCTAATTCACAACAATCAAAAGAGTGGAATGTTGAAAAACGAATCACTGAAAACCAGTGGACACCTGTAAATTTAAACACTCACCTTCCTTCACCTCCACTAACTCCACCCCAGCTCTATCACTGGAAGCCCCTCCAGTAAGCTGCTATAATTAACATATTACATGTTAGGGACAAAGAACAAAAGAACATTATTATCCTTATATATTATTGCACATGGAGCTACAGGTGAGTTTTCAGGGAAGCGAAGGATGATTCACATACTTCACATACAGAGTCCAACCACAGAATCAGAGACACTAGGCAACCTACTAGACCAGTCCTCTCCACCAGGGAGGTGTGAATGGGCAAATCAAAGCATGCAGCTTAAAATATATTGAAAGCCAGTTGCTGTTCAGTGGACACCTTCCAACCCTCTGTCTTAAAGATTCTCAACCTTTGATTATCCAGATGTTTGGGATTCCAACTCATGTGCCATCCTGATTAGTGTTTCCGGGAACTGAAGTCCAAAGCAGCTGGAGGGTCAAAAGTTGAGAATCACTGGACTACTCTAGCTCTGCTCTATGAAAAGGGCTTGCTCAGCTTGAGAAAGCCTTTGGCAAAGTGTCTTCTACCTGACCCCTTTTTAAGCTGGTGGCTATGCAGCTGCAAGCCACTGCCACCAGTGGTATGTGGCTGTGAGTCTTAGTTAAATTCATGATGTACCTAACATAATGTCATTCTGGAACACTGTGGGGGAATGTAAAATAGCAGATCAACCCAGCACCTATCAAAGGGTATACTGGAAAGCCATCAGTGCCAAAAGACCCTGCCAGGACAGTAAGTCCCCAACAGCAACCCAAGGGGGCCAGGTGCTGATACTGTGTAATGCTTTACCTTTACTATGTAATGTTTTATCACTACCTGTGGGTGGGGGCCTTTTTCTACACTCATCTCTCCCTCTTTCATCAACAGAGTTGATGAGTTATACCATCAATGGGAGGGGATGGAAGGCTCTTACTCATAGGATTATGTGCCTTCAAGTAGACTCTGATCTAGGGTGACACTCTCCTAGGGTTTTCTTGACAGGATTTATTCAGAGGAGGTTTGCCATTACCTTCCTTTTAGGATGGGAGAGAATGTGACTTGCTCAAGGTCATCCAGTGGATTTCCATGGCTGAGCAAGGGACATGAACCTCAGTCATTTTCGCATGACACCAGTGGTGTCCAACCTTCGGTCTTCCAGGTGTTTTGGACTTCAGCTCCCAGAATTCTTGACTGTTAACCAAGTAGCTAGGGTTTCTAGGAGTTGATGTCCCAAACACCTGGAGGGCCAAAGGTTGGACATCACTGTACTACACTGTTATAGTGCTATTATTCCACTTTCAACTAACTGCTGTGGCTGCATCCTGTGAAATCCTGGGGTTTGTAGTTTCCTGTGGCCAAAGAACTCTCTAGCTGAGAATTATAAATGCCTCTCCCTAAACTGCAAACCCCAGGATTCCATAGGAAGTTGAAAGTGGAATAATAGCACTATAACAGTTTTTAGTGCAGAAAGGGCCCTGGCCTTCTGGAATCCTAGTTCAACTTTCAAACCACTGCACCGCACTGGCTTGCCCTCAGTCATACACTGGTTAGTAATATATACTCCTGTGATACATAGTCAGCTAATGAATAATAAACACATATTAAAGGATTTGTTTAACTTTCTTTAAACTTTGATTACCTTCACTACACATAAAGTCCTCAATCTGACATTAAAGAGGCAATTAACACATATTCTCCAAAATTACTCAAGAATCCAGCCTAAACATCTATAAATCATGTTGCAACCTCAGGAGAGTTAATACAGGACCATAAAACTTAGTAAAGCACACATGTATACAGAGAAAGAGAGAGCAATCCACATGGCAGAGAAAGAATATGACTCTGTAGAAAGGTTCAACTTAATTAGAGACAGATCTCATTTACAACTAGGCCCAAAAACGGTTTTGTAGAAGTCAAGTGTCACACCCAGAAAGAAAGTTACCTGACTAGCTGGAATGTGCCCACTCCCCTTAAGTTTGGAACTTGCAATTTAGCTGGATGAAAAAACGATAACACATCTCCACCCATAAAAAGCTTTCATGTTTGCTAAGGGATGTCTGTGAGTTTAGGCAAAACTTTTCTTTTAATCTAATTCCAGCGAACTGCTGTACAGGTAATAATAGCACTGATCTGCCATAACACTTATCAAAATAATGTTGCAAAGCACTTCCAACATTCAAAAAGTACTACAGAAATTTTACTGACAATGGTGATTTACCACCATAGCAGCTGCCTATCAATTACAGTTACAACCTCAATGCTGCAGAATCTGCACTAAAGATTAGCTGGCCTCTCAGGGAAGCTTCTTATGTTTCAAGTTGTTTGCAGGAATCCACATTTGTATAAACATGAAACCTAGTATCCCACTCCAAACCCACTCCTGATCACTGCACACACTACTAAAAGGAAGCCAAAAGAGACAACCACCATGACACAGCACTGACAGAAAACTCCAGGCTCAGATTTGTAATCTCAGGAAGGAGGATTAAAAAGAAATTCATGTGCACAGTCTGAACAAACACAAGGGAGTAATTGCATACACAGCACCCACAGTACAGCCGGGGCTCTCTTAAAAGGAACTTTTATTCACCACAACAACCAGGCAAGTAGCTAACTGGAAGCTCATGTCAAATTGGCAAAGTCAAGTTTCCACTCCCCATAATCCAGTGTGGGGGTTTTTCTCCACAGTTTGGAATAATTACTTTTTGAACTATAATCCCCAGAATCCCCAGTCCAGAAAGGAACTTTCCAAGCTCCATACTCCTTACTGCTTTAGCAGAAGTTGTGTTTAGCAGAACTCCACCATGTTGTGTTCCATTCCTCACTGGGCTGTTCATAGAATTAATGAAAAGTCAGTGAACGAGACACAATCACAGACAAAGGCAAGAAGCAACACAATTCAACACAACTCCAATTATACCCTGTACTTATCCCAGTTCAGAAAAAGCTAGAGGACCTAGAGGATATTATTAAAAGAGTGCCATAGAATCCTAGATGATGCACCACAAAAAGTGCTGGGAAGGGATGCACTTCTAGACAGCAGAAAACTAAATATAGTCATAGAGTTGTCCCACTACCACCTCTGAAACATGAAAAGAGATTTCATGCACCCTGTGGGGGTGGGCAGAAGGACAACATCTTGGTCTCATCCTCTTCACCTCCAGTTCTGTTTTTGGCTAAGGCCACCAACAGCCTGTGTTAACAAGTTGTACTCCTGTTTATCTTCTCTTCATTCCTTGAGAGACTTTGCAGCAGAAAGAAATCCTGCGATTCCAAAGCATAACAAGGTCATTTACAGTTGACCAGGATGCTCTAAAATTAAGCTGAGTAGAGGGAGTTCCATCATTAAGGATCAGGGAAGGGAAAGCTACTCTCTTATTCTGCAAACCCATTAAAAGAGTTTAATATTTAACAGCAGCTGCAACGGAAGAGAAGCTGAGGAGGGGAGCAAAGAGGTTGTGGCTATGGTAGAACTTGAAGGTCACCTTGGCAACTAACTGGACTTGAGGCAGTTTGCATATCTGTGCTTAATACCCCACCTAAGGAGGAGAAACGAAAGAACCAACCTTGAACATCAAGGTGGCACATTTCAAAAATCTTGCTTCATCTTTGGTTTAAGCAGAGCTTTACACCTACATGCATTCAAGATCTTTGCTTTGCATCTCATTGTGAATTTTTGGACGCTGGTTCACCCCAGTCCTAAATACGCACATGCGCACCTCAAATCTCCAGACATTCAGACTTTATTTCACTGAAATCAATGGGACTTAGGTGAACTGTGACAAGACAGTCCCATTCTTCTCAATTAGTCTATTCTAGGCAGAGCTACTGTTGGATTTTATCCTCAAGCTTATGTTAATTAGAAGCATCATAAGCAAAGCCAAGAGCAGATTGATTATAATGTCATTTAAAAAATATTTTTAAATCCCTGGAAACTACTAGGTGGAATAACAACTAAGAAGCCTGAGCCTTATTACAGCTCTCTTTGGAAGTCAACCAACAGATCTATATAATTGGATTGTTGAGCAAGATAAAAGATGACAGAGTCCAAGGGATAAAAATTTACAAACAACACAGTGCTTCTGCCTGCTATAATGGAGCCAAAGAATATAACACAGCAAACTAAGGAGCCAGCAGTGACAAGAACAGATGACAAAATAATCCTCTCTGCATAATTACGAACAAGATGTTAACGTATCTTTACTTGCCACATCAGAAGTTTTGCAACATTCCAGAAAACCTCATCACATTTTGCTTCCCTGCCTGAAACATCATGATTATAAATTCCAAGTCTGACATTTGGGCCAACTGTAGGTCTACCTCTAAACTTATGGCACAGGGAGAGCAAGGTGAAAACAAATTAAATCCAGTGTGTCAGAGCTACAGGCAAGCCAATGTTCTCTCTTCAGTGTGCTACTATCTGAAGCCCTTTCACACTACACAGCCATAAAATTCAGCAGAGAGAAGTGTAAGGTCCTACACTTAGGTAGAAAAAATGGAATACAGAAATATAGGATGGGGGACACGTGGCTGGATAGCAGTACGTGTGAAAGGGATCTAGGAGTCTTCACAGACCACAAGCTGAACATGAGTCAGCAGTGTGATGCGGCAGCCAAGAAAGTCAATGCAATTATCGGCTGCATCAATAGGAGTTTGGTGTCTAGATCGAGGGAGATACTGGTACCACTCTACTCTGCTTTGGTTAGACCTCATCTTGAATATTGTGTCCAGTTCTGGGCACCCCAAATCAAGAAGGACATGGTCAAGCTGGAGCAAGTCCAGAGGAGGGCGACCAAAATGGTGAGAGTTCTGGAAGCCATGCCCTATGAGGATAGACTTAGAGAGCTGGGTATGTTTAGTTTGCAGAAGAGAAGGTTAAGAGGGGACATGATGTTTAAATATTTGAAGGGATGCCATGTAGAGGAAGGAGAGGGCTTGTTTTCTGCCGCTCCAGAAACCAGGACAAGGAGCAATGGATTCAAGCTGCAGGAAAGGAGATTCCACCTGAACCTCAGGAAGAACTTCTGGACAGTCAGGGCTGTCTGGCAGTGGAATATGCTGCCTCGGAGTGTAGTGGAGTCTCCTTCTTTGGAGGTTTTTAAGCAGAGGGTAGATGGCCATCTGTCAGGAGTGCTTTGAGGGTATTCCTGCATGGCAGGGGGTTGGACTAGATGGCCCGTGGGTCTCTTCCAACTCTACATTTCTATGATTCTATGATTCTATAGCATTGATTCTACTTTAACTGCCACAGCAACATCCTACGAAATCCTGGAGTTTGAATTCTGATGAGGCACTAGAGCTCTCTGGCTGAGAATTCTAAACAACACATCCTACACTACAAATCCCACAATTCCATAGCACAGAACCACAGCGATTAAAGTGGAATCGTAGGATTGTGTAGTGTGCAAATGCCCATGTCCCAACTGCAAAAGCAAACCAACACTTTCAAGAACAATACTACTCGCACCAACTTTGCTGCACACAGACATCAAATCTCAATAGAAATATGGCCTGCTCAAAGTAATACAAAGGTCTCCAACTTACAATAGGTGGCAAATGTGAAAGTGAGGTCAAGGGTACCATGTGTTAAACAACATGTAGTGCTGCAGACAAGTCCCTTAAAGAGCTCCAATCTTTTATATACACTTACCTGAAAGTAGGTCCCAGTGAAGGCCATTGTATTTATGTCTGTGCAGACATGAACAAGATTGTGCCATAAGTGAGCCATCACAGTCAAGTGTGATATAGAAGTGAAAATATTCATACAGACATTTGGGAATTCAGGGATTTAAGTTTGTGGATATGGCTGGCAGATTATTTATTGGACTGTGTGTTTTTAGAACTGGTTGGTAGTATCTGGCTATATTCCTACAGGATCATCTAACGAAACTGACTAGCAACAGATACAGGGCAGACACAATGCACAATTAATATATGGAACAAGATGGGATGATAGCTACTAGTCAATAAATCTTTAAAAAGTGAATTAAACAAATTGTTGAACAACAGTAATCGATCTAATTGTTAAAGGGAACTTCTAAGCTAAGAAACAGTATGCATCTTCAGAGTTGGGAAATGTTACTTTTTTTTTTAACTACCAGTTCCCACTTTCCCCAATTAGCATGGTGGCCAAGGGATTCTGGGAGTCACAGCCCAAAGAAGTAACTTTTCCAGGCTGTTCTAAACATCTGTTGCTTAGAGCCAAACTGTAGGGAAGGGCTGTTTTTTTCAGGTCCTGCTCATAGTTCCCTAGGAAACACAGAGCCTGAAGAGTGATTTTTTTGGACCACAACTGCCAGAATCCTCCAGCATCCTGGCTGGGGCATTTTGGCAGCTGTAGTACAGAAAAACTGACATTTCCAAGCTTTACTGAAGCAACTGTTTTGCTACTGCTAGAAACAGGATCCTAAACTAGGGGCCCGTTCAAACTACATCATTCTAGTGCTATGATTCCGCTTTAACTGCTACAACTTCATCCCACAGCATCCTGAGATTTGTAATTTGCTGAGGTACCAGAACACTCTGGCTGAGAATTTCAAGTATGCCACCTAAACAGCAAATCCTAGGATTCTACAGGATGTTGCCATGGCAGTTAAAGTAGACTACAGGGCCAAACTTACATAGTGTGAAAGAGACCTAAATGAAACCATGACCTGATCCCAGCAAAGTTTCTTCTCAGCTTATACTATTACATCTTACTGAACAAGTATTTTTACTGATCTCTCGAAAGTTTTTTCCCTAAATCTAAAATTGCATTTTTAATATAAAGTGCTCTTCCTCTCCCCTCCACACCCTACCTCTAGGCAACTATGTACTAAACCAGAGCAATCATTCACTTTTCAAATGACACTGCCATCAAAAGGGAACTCAAGACAATTTATTATATATGTACTACTAAATAAAACCAGAAAGTTCTTTCTAAAAAAATCACAAACAAAAACCACATACATGCAGATATTTCCTCATCAGCAATAGAGAGACAGGGATACCATAAACTGCAGGTGAGTGGCCAAAAAGAACCAATCTACGTGATCAGAAAAATTATGTGATACAACACTTCTGGGACTGTACACAGCACAGCAAATGAACTGCATTTTTCATTGAAAAAAAAAATAAAGCCATGAATCTGTATATCTAGAAAGGCAGAAGTACTGGAAGAAAGATAAGCTGAAATGCTTTCTTGTGATGGCTTTGCTTTTTACAGGCATGGAGTTTTGATGAGGAGAGCATTAAAGCAGAGCAACCAAGTCTGCAAACTAATGAGAATCCATGAATTATTACCTGCTGGCTTATGCAAATTTTCAGGGAAAAAAGAAAAAAGAAAAGCAGTTGTAATCAATGGGCACAAACATCGTGGTCTTCCCCTGGAAAATTTCAAAAAGAATCCTGGATTGCCACATCAGATAACTTAAGAAGCACTGCATTAAAATGCATGCAACAAATCTCTGTGGAAAAACACCTGAATTACAAACAGAAGTTCCCCATGATCAATACCTGATAGCTTCATTTGAAACTATCAAGTAGCAAATGATGCCAAAAACCTTTGACTGAGATTGTAGGGAGCCATTTCAGGTTAGCCTTCGAAACATTTTTTGAGGGGCAAGGTTACAATTTCCAGGGTTCCCAAGCCAAATCCATGGCCATTCTGGCTGGGGGATTCTGCAAGCTGTAGTCCCGAAAAGTCACTTTCCAAACTTTGGTCTAAGTAAACACTACTGGATCAGATGAAACATTGTCTGTCCTAATAGAACGAGGCTTCTTATGCAACCTGAAATGATACCTTCCTTCAAGGGTTTACAACATCAGTGCTTTGAATGCGTACAACAGTCCTTTTTTTTTAACTTCAGGTAATGAAAGGTCTTGGCTAGCTCCAGCTAAAGGTGTGTCCAACCCAGTAATATAACAACATTTCATTGCATGTCATGCCTCATGCTTCAACTACCAAGCTCTGCAAGTTCCTGGAGATCAACACATTCTCTTCTTGGAATTGTCGTCATTGTGTGCGTGTGCATGTGTTTAAGAGTAGAGGGGGAAAAACATGCCACCCCTTGAAAACAGCTGAATTTGCAATGTTATACTCCTGCTACAAAATATGCTCCTATTAAAGCAAACAGTAATAGAAATAGGGCAGTGAAGAGTCCCGATTGAGTTTCTGCTCAAGGAATTTATCAGCATTGTTTCAGGTGAATATTTGTTAATGAGCAAGGTTTCCTTTAATAATACAGGAAGTCTTGATCAGCGAAAGACTGAAAGAAGGGCAAGAAACAGCAAGGAAGACACTAAGATTTCTGTTCAGACCAAGTACAGGAATGTTTTAATCTCTTAGAATAAGGCACGAGCTGTCACACATAAAAACGCTAAATGGGTCCATATTCTTATCAATACCAACTGTCTAGGCTAGCACCTCCATCATTTTGATGTACTTACTTGCCCTGCTGCTATGCCTTAACACCTACCCAACTTACAGAAAACACTCTTTTCCAGAATGGAGATAAAATGTGGTACAGGAACACTTCATCTATTTAATTCCATTATTTCAGATTCCTGTCCAATTTATGGCATTTGCCACCTAGCTCCAGGAATTCTTGTAACCACTTAAAAGATATATAAAAACTGCTGTTATTTCACTGTAAAATAATAAGCAATTAACACGCCAGCCATAAGAACACTAAAGAAGCCATAACGAAAAAAATTAACAAGATATTAAAGCAACAGCTGAAGGTGCTCCTAAATTAAAATGAATTTACAGATCTGAAAGACAGAAGCAAGTTGGCCAGACAAGACTTTCCTGTGTGGAAGGCCTACAGAGATGGGGATGCCACCAAGAAGGCTCCAACTCCATGTCACCTCTCAATACTCTTCAGAGTATAGTGATTCCTTGTAGGATCACCGCATATCATTTTAAGGCACAGGGATGGGAAACGTGAGAGGGAAAGCACTCTTTTAAATACTTTTAATTCAAGGTCGGCAACTGTGGCTCTCCAGATGTTTTGGGACTACCACAATCCCACACCACTGACAATACTGGCTAGGGCTAATGGGAATTATAGCCCCCTCAAAAATCTAGAGAGTCACAGCTGTCCACTGCTCTAGACATAGAATTTAAAAGGCAGAGCAGGAAAAACACATCCCTCCAGACGTTTTAGAAATGCAACTCTCAGCCTTCCCTACTAGGGTGGCTGAAGCTTTTGGAACTTGCACTCTAACCACATCTGGAGGGCCAAAAGATTTCTACCCTCGATTAACACCATACTTTATACTAAGTCCACAAATGAATTGTTTACCAGTGCAACACTTTGCTGGGCTGGAATCATGTGGCTTCCTTGATGTTCTCAAATTTGAACTCCTAGCATTTTTTTCTTCTTCATTATTGGCCGTGCTGGCTATGGCTGCTGGGACTTATAGTGCAACAATATCTGGAGAGCCATATAATTCCTCTCTCTGCTTTAATGACTGAGATGACATGGTACCTACTGTGGAAATGACCTAGTTATTGCATGTAAGACCATTTCCGTTAAGAAGCAATCAGCAAAATCAAGGCCCTTATCAAACTGAGTCTCACCGCAATCTACTCTTAACAAGATTCTGTCATTGGGACTGTCTGTCATTCTGTCATTTTTATATTTGGTCCTATGGTTTCTGGGCCCCTTCACATTACACAATTATAGCAATACCATCCCACAGCTACATCCTATGGAATCCTGGGATTTGCAGTTCAGGGAGAGACATTTAGAATTCTTGGCCAGAGAGCTCTTCTAGTGCCTCACCAGACTACAAGCCCTAGGATTCCATATGATGCAGCCACAGCAGTTAAAGTGAAATCACAGTGCTATAATCATGTAGTGTGAAAGGGGCCTTTGGTAGGAGTCACTAGACACAACTCAGCAATGTCGCTTAACTTCATGCCTGACATGTTTTCTGTACTGTAATGTGATACATCTCAATGTCATAAGGTTAGAAAAGACTGATGTAGCCCACAATAACAAAATAAGCTGGTTGGCCCAATGGTCTCCCTTGATATAAGGCAGCCCCCATCGCACTGGACACTCTGGCCCACAAGGCAGAACCAAGAAGGTTCCAGACTCCACCTTTTAGTCTCAAGGACCCTGACAACCCCTCTAAATGTTCCCTTAAGACAGTCTGTTGAAAAAAATGCAAAGAAACTACTTGATCAATTCAGCACACCCTTTGTGCTGTTACCAACAGGTTCAAATGAACACCATTTTGAAAAGCACAGTTTCACTATCCTATTTCCTTGCAGGTGCAATGTCAAGGGCCCTTAACATCCTACAGAATTATAGCACTCTGAATCCAAATTAATTGCAACGGCTACATCCCATGGAATCCAGGGGTTTGTAGTTTGCCAAGGGTCTAGAGCTTTCTGGTCATAGATTTTAAATTCCACTCCCTAAACTGCAAATCCTAGGATTCTACAGGATAGAAACAAGGCAGTTAAAATGGGATCATAGTACTGCAACTGTGTAATGTCATAGAAATCCCACACTCAAAATTTGACCTCAAGAAGGGGGAGGATCAGCGCACATAGCCATCTCAGGCCCAAAACGATCAGGTAGAACTACATTTAAAAATCCGGTAAAATAAACCCCATAAAGGAGAAAGATGGAGTAAAGCCTCTATAACAGATAATATCTGTTTGTCTGTACTACTCACAGCTCACATACAGGCATAAGGGGGCACATTACCAAATTAAACACCTAGTACTGGGATGGGAATTGGGCAGCCCTCCATATGTAATTCAACCGCAACAGCCAATAGTGAGAAATGGCAGTAGCTGCACATCAACATCTGGAGGGTGGCAATATTCTCATCTTGACTTAGGCCATTTCCACACTAGACTACTATAGTGTTATTATTCCACTTTAAACATCCTACAGAATCCTGGGGTTTGCAGTTTAGGGAGGGGCCAGCCGGCCGCTCCCTAAACTGCAAACCTCAGGATTCCATAGGATGTTTAAAGTGGAATAATAACACTATAACAGTTTAGTGCGGAAATAGCCTTAGCATCTGCTAGAATTCACTCAGACCTATTTCTGGATAGACATGTACAGATGCACTCTACATCAAGGATGGGAATAATGCTGTCTCCAGATGTTGCTCAACTCAAACTCCTAACATTTCTGCTCACTGATTATGCAGTTCAACAACCTCTGAAGGGATTCATGATTTCCAATCATACTTTTAAGTATGATCTCAGTTTGCTCCTACCAGGCCTTTATTATGACTTTCAATACCAACTTACACAACAATATACACAGAGTAGTTAGAGATCAGAGACCAGTACTGTTAAAAGATATCAAAAGCCAACCCTCTTTAAAAATATAAGACAGTCACATCTCAAGAGACCAGCAGGGCAGAACACTACACTTCCTTTATTGTTATTATTTGTTGTTGCTTATACAGGAATTTAGCCATGGGGCCAAAATTAGGGCACTGCCTCTCCAAATAACAACTGTTTCTTTCCCCTTGAAACCTTCCAAATTTCTAGCATTGCAGAAAGTGAGACTATGGAAATCATTCACATCTAGAACGGTAGTATTTTCTGTGTTGTAACTTTGCCTGCCCCTTTTCTTTGCATATCTAAATTGCATTTCTAAATACTCAACTGAAGTTTTATGTTACTGCAATGTTAGAAACTTGGGCACTAAAGGAGAGTTTCATTCAGAAGAGGCAGAATTCTTTAATTGGGGGCAATACCCTCATTTCACTCACACACACACACACACAGACCATTTCCGCACTAGACTATTATAGCGGTATTATTCCACTTTCAAGGCCTCTCCTTAAACTGCAAACCCTAGGATTCCATAGGATGTTGAAAGTGGAACAATAGCGCTATAATAGTCTAGTCCGGAAATTACCATACACACACAAAGCTATATCCCACCATTCATGTATTATTTCCTTATCATGGGCAAAACCAAAGACAGGATGGGTCACCATTCATCCCGAAATCCAGCACCTTCACTCCCCCTCCTTCCAGACAAGGCAGAGCACGGAATTCCTCACGTTCAAGGTAAGCACAGCGCAAAGCCAGCCAAGCCTATCCAAGACCATTTCCGCACTAGCCTGTTATAGCGCGACGATTCCACTTTCAGCATCCTCTGGAATCCTGGGGTTTGCAGTTTCGGGAGGGGCCAGCCGCGCAAGGGCGGGCTTGGAAAAGGCAATCTTTTGAGACAGATCGATCGGGGCCATTTCCGCACCCGACTGTTATTGCGCTATTATTCCACTTTCAGCATCCTATGGAATCCGGGGCTCTGCAGTTTAGGGAGGGCCCTTTGCCAACCCCAGGATTCTATAGGACGTTGAAAGCGGAATAATAGCGCTACAACAGTCTCGTGCGGAAACGGCCAACCTCTTCAAGGGCACTCAAGCCGGGCAAAACCAACTGTGGTTTGTTTACTGTCGAACGAAAGCCCTGAAATCTCAGCCAACCGAATCTAAGCGGTCCATTGCACCGGAAAGTGGTTTGACCCCCCATTTCCCAAGAGGTCACCTCCCTCCAATACCCGGCAGCGGCTGTTAACAATCCGCATTAACTTCGTTTTCTCTGGCCATTTCCGCACTGGGCTGTTATAGCGCGATGATTCCACTTTCAACATCCTCTGGAATCCTGGGGTTTGCAGTTTCGGGAGGGGCCGGCCGGCCCCTCCCGAAACTGCAAACCCCAGGATTCCAGAGGATGTGAAAGTGGAATCATCGCGCTATAACAGCCCAGTGCGGAAATGGCCTCTCTATCTCTCTCCCGATTTCTGGGCTGTGTTGACATGGAGATCGGGATTAAACGAAGTCACGTCAATTAATCTCAGCTGCACCTTTCACAACTCCCAAGTTTCGTGCGAAGTTTTGCAAACTGTAGGACAATCTCCTCGGACCTAAAATCCAGTGTGTGCTCTCCCTCTTTTTTTTTGGGATGATCCCCCCTCGCTCTTTCCCGCCCCCCCCAACCTGCTTCTCACACCCATTTATTCTTATTTTTTTAATTTCTTTTGAATAACCCCAAGCAATCCCTTCCGATCTTACCTTCGGTGCTGGAAACTCCAGGCCAGACCGAAACCAGGAGGCACCCCACGCAAAACCAGCGGGGGCTGAGAAAGGACCCCATTGTTTTTTCATTGCCGAGCCCAGCTCATGTCGTCCGGGCAGAGAAAACCGAGGGGGCTGATTTGCCTCCCCTTTTCTTCTTCTCCGAACCCCCTCCCAAAACGCGCCTGCTTTGCATTCACAAGGTCCTCGTCCCACTTTTCTTTCCGATCTCACTTCTCAACCTCCTTTTTTTCCCACTTCCGTGAAGGGGAAACAAAAAAAAAAAAAGGGATACACACGGAGCCGCCACCTCTTTCTCCTCCAACATTGGGCGTCGGGAACGCGCCGGGCGCGCCCCCGCGAAGGAATTCTGCTCGGCCGGGAGTGGCGAATGGGGTTCTTCGCTGGAGCGCGACGGAGGCGCTCTTGCCCTGCCTCGTGGGAAATCGACGGGAAGAAGCAAAGTTGGCCAAAATTTGGAAGGAAAAAAAAAGTTTTCCTTTGTTTCCTTACTGGGGAGGGTGGGACCTTCACCCCCCTTTGGATAATTTCATGGGAGATTAATTTTTTCCCCCAGTTGAGAACATTACCTTTGAAACGACAGACATTTCCGCACGACACTGTTATAGCGCGACGATTCCACTTTCAACCTCCTATGGAATCCTGGGGTTTGCAGTTCCGGGAGGGGCCGGACGGCCCCTCCCGGAACTGCAAACCCCAGGATTCCATAGGAGGTTGAAAGTGGAATCGTCGCGCTATAACAGTGTCGTGGGAAATGGCCGTCTCCCGCTTTGTATCAGGATATAGTCCGGCGGGAAATGTGTGTGTGTGTGTGTGTGGACCCTCTGTGGTCATACTTTTCAAAGAAATAGCCGCTCTAATCCGATTTAGCATGAAAAAAGACATAAGCCATTTCCACACTAGCTTGTTATAGCGCTATGATTTCACTGTCAACATCCCATGGAATTCAGGGATTTGCAGTAGAGGGAGGGGCCTGCAAACCCCAGGATTCCATAGGATATTGAAAGCGGAATAAGAGCGCTATAAGAGTCTAGTGGCCATTTCCACACCACAGTGTTAAAGTGCTGCTATTCCACTATCAACCTCCTATGGAATTCTGGGGTTTGTAGTTTAGGGAAGGGCACTTCAAATTCTCAGCCGAAGAGCTCTTTGGTCTCAGTAAACCACAAACCCCAGAATTCCACAGAGTGTTGAAAGTGGAATAGCAGCACTTTAACACTGTAGTGCGG
The DNA here is from genome assembly GCA_948474755.1 of Ctenosaura bakeri. Taxonomy (NCBI): domain Eukaryota; kingdom Metazoa; phylum Chordata; class Lepidosauria; order Squamata; family Iguanidae; genus Ctenosaura; species Ctenosaura bakeri. The sequence goes on from CAOLHI010000316.1 coordinate 341,288, forward strand.
AAATGGCCTAGTGTGGAAATGGCCAGCGTGCATTAATTTATGTATTTTTGTAGTAGCTGTGGCCATTTCTGCACTACACTATTATAATGGTATTATTCCATTGTCAACCTCCTATGGAATCCTAGGGTTTGCAGTTTAGGGAGAAGCATTTAGGATTCTCAGCCAGAGAGCTCTTTGGCCTCAGTAAACTACAAACCCCAGAATTCCACTGGATGTTGAAAGTGGAATAATAGCACTGTAACAGTGTAGTGTGGAAATGGGCTATGTGTGTCTATTAAGTAAGATTTAATTAAAACTTTAAACAGAGGAGTAAAGGAAAAGCAGTATATAAATCTCCACTACTGTAGGCAAGGGATATTAGCTTGAAAATTAGGGTTATTTAACCACTACTGAATGGTTCCTCATTGGCATGGGGAGGGGTCAGACAAGGCTGGATTTTATCACTATTTGTTTAATTTGTTTAAACTATTATCACTATTTGTTTAATTTATACACACAATATATTATACAAAAAGTAGGACTGGACTCCAAGGAAGGGGGTGTGAACACTGGGGAAAGAAACATCAACAAGATAAGATATTCAGATAATACCATCTTACTTGATAGAAAAGACTTGGCATGACTACTGATGAAAGTTAAGAAAGTGCAAAAGCATGGCTACAGTTAAATCTTAAGAAAGCCAAAATAATGACCACAGACAATTTACATAAATTTTAAGTGAGTGAGGAAGACGAAGCGGTAGGTGTTGTTTTTTCCCCTGTACTTTGGCTCAGTCATTAATCAAAACTGAGATTTTCAGCAAGAAATCAGAAGATGACTAAGGGTCTTTCCACACCACACTGTTATAGTGCTATTATTCCACTTTCAACATCCTGTGGAATTCTGGGGTTTGTAGTTTGCTGAGGCCAAGGCTTGGAGTTTTAAATACTTCCCCGAAACTGCAAATCCCAGGATTCCATGGGATGTTGAAAGTGGAATCATACCACTATAAGAGTATGGTGCAGAAAGGCCCTAAGACTTGGAAAGATAGCTATGAAGGAATCATCGAATATAAAAATGTATCATTAAATTCCAAAGTCAGGATCATTCAAGCCATAGTATTTCTGATTTCTATGTGTAGTTGTGAAACCTGAACAGTGAACAAAACTGGCAAGAGGAAAATTAACTCATTTGAAATGTGCTGGAGGAGAGTTCTAGAGATACCATGGATTGCCAACAAGACAAGTGAATAGGTTCAAGAGCTAATCAAGCCTGAGCTCCCACTGGAAGCCAAAATGACTAAAATGAGACTGTTGTATTTTGGACATATTGTGAGATCACACGAAACACTGGGAAAGATAAGGCTGGGTAAAGTGAGATATACTAGGGCTATTTCTGCACTACACTCTTATAGCGTGATTATTCCACTTTCAGCATCCTATGGAATCCTGGGGTTTGCAGTTTAGGGAGGGGCCAGGCAGGTGGCCTCTCCCTAAACTGCAAACTCCAGGATTCCATAGGATGCTGAAAGTGGAATAATCGCGCTATAAGAGTGTAGTGCAGAAATGATCTAAGAAAAGAGGAAGACTGCAGTATGGATGGATTGATTCAAGGAAAGCAACCACCTTGATTTTGAAAAATCTGAACAGGGCTATTGATAACTGGACTCACTGAAGTCTCTTGTCCATAGCATCACCATAAATTGAAGTTGATTTGACTCGCTGCTTAAGAAACAAGTTTTTCACCTCAGTTACTTCAATCAAGTGGATATATGTGAATGTTGCCAAAACGCTGGTTTAAGTTCTCTTCCGAGGAACTGAAAGATGTGGAAAAACATAACTGTTTAGTCAACAAATGTTACTGTAGTACTATTTGGCCCACCAGATGTTAGCAAATTCCATCACCCCCCCAGCTAAGATAGCATGTATATATTTGCCAATATTGATAGTTGCCATCCGACGGGCCACACTTTCATCTCCCTGTCTTTAAAAAATGGGGATTTAATGTTTTCTCTTATTTCATCTTACACTAACATACTGCATTTCAAATAGCTTGAGCACAAACAGCTAGCTTACAGTTATATAGATTAAAAGGTCCTCTCAACCAATCACTCTCTGGTCAGTTTATCCTGCAGATCTATACATGATTCATCTGAGGTAAGTCTTGTTGAGTTTAATGGGATTTACTTCCTTATGAGTATGTAAAACTGCAGCCTGAATAACAAGATGATCACCTACCATGTATTATGTAAGAATTAAGTTCTACTGAGTTCAATCCCCTTTAAAGTTAAGTGGATATAGCATTGAAGCTTAAACCAATTAAAATAAATGTGCCTATCTGCATACAAACACAACATTTTAATTGGTTTATGCTTCAATCCTTTGTGTATGTGTATATATACATACATGCACATACATGTACAAGAACTATAATTGGTTTAAATTCTGTATATATGTGTGTGTACTACAGGGAAAGCCAGCATGGTTTGAGTGTTGGGCTAAGGTCATTTCCACACTACACTGTTGTAGTGCTGTTTATTCCACTTTCAACATCCTATGGAATCCTGGAGTTTGCGGTTTAGGGAGGGGCATTTAGAATTCTTAGCCAGAGAGCTCTTTGGAATTCCACAGGATAGTGAAAGTGGAATAATAACACTATAACAATGTAGTGCAGAAATGTCCTAAGACTCTAGGGTCTGAATCTTTAATTAGCCATGAAAACTCAGGTGACGTTGGGCATGTCACACTTTCTGAGCCTCAAAGGAAGGTAATGGTAAACCATCTCTGAACAAATCTTGTCACGAAAACCCTGTGAGAGGATTGTGATAAGCCAGAAATGTGAAAGAACATAAAAATACATGGAAACTTAGGGTAGAAAAAGGTTAATACAATAATCAATATTGTTTCTCAGAACTTGCTTCCATTGACAATCTGAATTCTGCAGAATAATCATACATGACAACATGAGCAATATATCGTTTTGGAGGATTCTGTGTGCACTTCATATTTAAAAATACTTGTTGGATTGTCTTCTTCAGTCTGCCTGTCTGTTGAGAATGTCATAGGATTCTGTTATCTTTGTCCAAGGATCCTGCCCTGTGACAGGTAGAACCAGGAAAAGAGAGCTTTTGGGCTATAATTTAGATATCAGCCAAAAATGGTTCCCCCAGGATTTTAAGAACTGGTCATTTTAGCATTGGAGAAAAAAAGTATGGAATAATTTGATTTTTTCTGTATGTTATCTGATGTGATGGCTGATTTTTGAGTTGTGTTAATTTGCATGATGTATTTATGATATTTTTATTAATAATAATGATTGTACTTTTGATTCATACTAATTTGTTAGTTGCTTTGGGAACATAAGTGTAAATGTGAGGTGTAAATTATGAGATCAGTAATTCAATACTGTAACCCTTAGAATAATCCTATAAGGTAGGACATTATGGTATAAGTGGGGACTGTGTCTGAGAAAGTCATGGCAGCGATGAGAGTCAACACAGGGATTTCCAATTTCTTAGATTATGCCGGTAACAGTGATAGTCCATGCCGCAGTACCTCTGAAAATGTGCGCAGTCTCCCTCTCTCAAATAACATTTTGATTTCCAAATGTTAAGGAGTACAGCTAACACACAGGCTCGACCCTGGACATTTTACACTTTGTGAATAAAGCAGTGCTTCATTTTTTATTCAGTTATGTGCACACACTTGTCAAACGGAAGACAGTCAAGGAGGAAATACCGTATGTAGGTTTCTAGGAGAAAAGGTGATGTTGGTTTTAAACAAAAATGAACAAGGCAGGAGTGGAATGTCCCTAGATTATCTGATGAGTAACCTTCAACAAAGTTTAGTAGGTAGGTAAAGGAAGTGGCAGCAAGAATTTACCAATCAGAAACATCTCCAGTGAAATATGGAGAAGCTGTGCATTACTACAGACAGGGGATTATGCGGCCATGAAAATTTTGGTTAGGGCTGCTGGGAGTTGCAGTTCAACAGCATCCATGGGAAGGTACAGAGTTATGGGGAGAATCATACAGCTCCCCTGTTATAACAGTTCCTCTGACTACTACCAGTTCATTGCTGGGCACAATTCAAAGTACTGGTTATACCCTAAGAACTCTTAAATAATCTGGGACCAGCTTACCTGAAGGAGCAACATCTACTTGAGTTTTGAGGTCACATGTAAAGGCCTTTTTCTCAGATATCTGAACAACATCTGCCAGGGAAATGAGACAAGGGCCATTTCCGCACTACAGTGTTAAAGTGCTGCTATTCCACTTTCAATGCCCTGTGGAATTCTGGGGTTTGCAGTTTACTGAGACCAAAGAGCTCTCTGGCTGAGAATTTGAAGTGCCCTTCCCTAAACTACAAACCCCAGAATTCCACAGGGCGTTGAAAGTGGAATAGCAGCACTTCAACACTGTAGTGCGGAAATGGCCCAGGTCTTCTCAACAGCAAAATCCCACCTTTGTAAGTATCCTTTGGAGTCCCCCTGGCCTTCTTGATGATATCCTTCCAACATCTGTAAGGATAATTTTTAAAATCATTGTTCAGGGACCTTATTTTAAATTAATAATAATATTATAGCCTATCCTAACAATTTCAATGTAGGCCACTCTATTGTTCTATCACTGATAGATTTTATGCACTCTTACCATAATAGATTTTAAAGAACTGCTTTATTGTATTTTTATTATTGTTCTGTTGGTGCTCAATTTAAAAGGCAAAGGTCTATTTGTAATAAATAATGACAAATAATTTGTTCTTGTTACACGATGGCAGGGGGGCTAGACAGGAAGGCATCCTATTCCCATATGCACTTGAGGGGCATCATAGTAAAAGGAAAAAAGATAACTTCTGAAACAATCCTGGTTGCTGGTCCAAGCACCAAAGGCACAATTGGGACAGAATCGGATTACCATGACATTATAGGAAGAGTATAGATGAGTTGATCTCCTTCCTGAAGAGTTAATAAAATAAGAGAGCTGGCTGTAATGGATAGCTAAACATGTGGTGGGCAACTTTGGTTCTCCTGATGTTTTTTTGAACTGCAAATCCCATAATCCCTCGCTGTTGACTCAAGTGACTAGGGTTTTTCAGAACTGTAGACCAAAAATAGGTGGACACCACCCCCAACTGAGAGCCCTATCACACTACACTGTTATAGTGCTATTATTCCACTTTAACTGCCATGGCCACATCCTGTGGAATTCTGGGCTTTGTAGTTTAGTGAGGCCCAAGAGCTCTCTGGCTGAGCATTATAATTGCCCCTCCCTAAACTGCAAATCCCAGGATTCCATACTGTGTTTCCATAGGAGCTAAAGTAGAATAATAGCACTATAACAGTCTAGTGTGATAGGGCTTTGAGTCTCTGAATATCCTATCTGATTTTCAGGACTAGACTAAGCTCTTTAAGAAGAATAGAAGATGATGTCTTCCCTTGCAGTGGCCTAAACATCTTAATGGCATCAGGTCCCAACTGGTCTTGGAAGCCAGGCAGTCAGCCCTGGTTATACTTGGATGGGAGACTGGCAATGAACACTAGGCAATGTAGACTATATTTCAGAGGAAAGAACTGACAAAAATCACTTTTGAGTATTCTTTGCCTAAGAAAACTCTATGAAAGTCACCATAGGTTGACATGCAGCTTGAAAGTGCTTGTGCACACGCCCACACACACAGGTGCATGATTTGTTGCTTTTGCCTTTCTCAGAGACTGAGAGAATGTGACTTGCCCAAGGTCATCCAGTGGGTTGCAAGCAGGGATTCAGACCTTTGTCTCCAAAGTCATAATTTGGGCACGTGCATGTGCCTGCTACCCTCTTTGTCAGGGACGCAGCATCATGGGATCTGGGTGCCGAGGGATATGACAGCAGGCACGCACCCAAACTCCTCCCTCACACTACTGATGGTGTCCAGCATCAGGGCTCAGCAGCACCCGGGTTAAGAACCACTGTTCTATACTCTCTCGTTGTGGCTTTCATCTAAACTCCTCTCTCCAATTAAATCTTCAAAGATGATTTGACTGCTGCTAAGGCAAAGTCTTGATTGACTTATGTGGCACAAAAGTAGCAGGCCTCAACTGCTTGCTGTGCTTTCTTATGGCTTCTGGCAGCCTGGGTTTGCCCCCCGTTGTGATCAGGGCTTTTGCTAGCTTTCTTGTAGTTCTTTTTCAGATCTGAAAGGCCAGGGAGTGGGAGAGGGCTTGGGAGGAAGGAGCGGGGTGGGGGGAGCGTGTTGGCTTGAGAGACTAAACCCTGCGGAGGAAATTCTTGGAACAGTGGAAGGATTTTAAGAGAATGAGCTCTTTCAGGGCTTCTGACAGACCCTGCAGGCAGCCAAACAGGAGGGGAAACTCTCTTGTGTTAACTGATTCTTTTCTTGCTCCTTAGCCATATTTTACATGCCTGGCAGCTGTTTGCAAAGAGTGGGTTTACTGTGCATGTTCCACCTAAAAGAGACAAGGTATCTACCATTTAAAAGCTCACTGATAAGCAATTGCAGAGCATTAAAGGCTTGGACGCAATATCTTCCCCACTGGTTTTGGATAGGGTGAAATAAGAACTTTAGGAGAGGCATTGGGAAAGGAAGGAGGGGAAGAAGGTAACAAAGAACCATAATGTTATAGAAACAAATTCTGTAATCACACAGCAATCAGTTCTGGACACCCCTGTCTCTAAAATGCAGCGAGAAGCACAGAAAAAGTAAGCTAACAGTCATATATGTAAGCACACGTCCCTAAAACCCATTGATTATGTTGTTTTGTTGTTATGTGCCTTCAAGTCAACTCAAGCTTATGATGACTTTCTCATAGCTTTTCTTGGCAAGATTTATTCAGAGGTTTACCATTCCTGTAAGATTAAGAGAGTGCCCAATGCCACCCAGTGGCTTTCCATGGCTGAATGGGAAATTCAATCCTGATCTCTCTGAGTCCTACTCCAACAGTCAAACCACTACAAGCCTAATTCTGCATGTGATGAGGCTGCAAAATGATTGGAAGAATGGAGCACTTTCCCAGTAAGTTGGGAAAGGGGCTGAAGAAGATTAGATTTACTGGTTTACTACCCCTCCCCAAAAGAACATAGTGAGAGTGGGAATCCATTCAGTAGAGATTCCTAAAGTGACAGATAGGCTGGAAAGAATAAATGAGGCAGAGCTATTTCCAAAGACAAGGACACAGTGTCATCCAGTGCCATCTAAGACTGGGCAGCAGGTTCAGAAGAAAGGTATTGCATGCAATATATAATTAACATATGTATTTATGAAACTACACTGCCTAAATCCAATTATTAGTAGCATCCAGAGCAGACCCAAAGACTCAATGGGAACTTGGTAAGCCAACAGTGATGTAAGCTCCATTGGTTAAATGTGTCTACTTTAGTTGGGATTGAATTTAGCAGATGGGGTGGATTTTTTGCACAGCAGCACCTGATGAAACCACATGTAGTAGTATGAAAAATATAGAAAACCTGCTGTAACCTACACCCAATAATCTGAGTACTTCCAGACAAAGCACCAGATGAGGTGTTTAGATTTTGTTTGAGCATACTTTTATCAGGACTTTCCCCTCTTTGGGTGTTTCCAGTTAGACTTATCTCTTCCAGCAGGCCCACCCAGTCTATTTTTAATTATAACATATTTGTATTGAAGAGTTTTATGTTTTAGTGTATTTTAATCATAATGTGTTTTTAATTGGTATGCTGGTTTTAATTGTATTTTAACCTCTGTTGACCCCACCTCAAGCTTTGAGAAGAGGCAGGTAACAAATAAAACATTATTATTATTTATTATTAGAGTGCGGTAGGTAGTGCATGTAGCCCTTGGGACTCTAAGCATAGTTCTAGAAGAACACCACAGCCCTTAGAGCCCCACACTTTTAAATATTTTGAGGAGTTGTTTTTCAGGCAATTTTTAACCTGAAAACCAGCCAAAAGCCTCCAAAATTGCCTGTTAAGTATGCACGCTTGCTCCTCTCAACTCCCAGAAGCCAACAACTCATGAAAAATAATCAGCCAGAATGGTGGCTGGAATTGATGTTGCTTCATTTCTGGTGCATCATAACATGGCAGTGTCGCCACTTCATGCGGTGCAAGAAGGAATGAAATTGCCTCCACCCACTCTACAGTTGCCCACCTTTGAGCTAGAGAAAGGCCACCACCAATGCTCAAAATGCACTCTGCAGCTATGTTGGGTTTTTCACCTGTAAGAGAAAAAAAGATTGAAGAAGTGGTGAGAAAGTGCAAGTCTGTAAGCTAAAGATGATGACAATGCAGCCACCAGTAAAATCCTATGAATGAAACACGTTGATTGTGTTGTACATTTCTGTTTATTCATTTAAATCAATGTATATACAACTTAACATTACCTAAAATGATACCTTTTGTGGAAGCACTGTTTGTGTCTTAATGCTGACAATGTGGAGAGGAACTCTAGATAGGAATGTGTTCACAGATGAGATTCTGGGCTTCTTTTTTTCATTTTGTTTTTAATTACATGAGTGAAATTTACTTGTAACAAGGTAGCTCGCTGGAATGTTTCATCCATCCTCTTAACTTCTTTTTATGCCAGCAAGTGCCTCCAACAGCTGGAAAAAGATGGTCAAAACAAGGCAAAATTTCAGCCACAAGGACAAAATGCTACTACAGGGAGAAGAAGCAACTACTTCTAGCAAAGAAGCAACACTATTGGCATTATGAATGTAGCCCAAGCTGCTGGAATTTACAGAAAATTAAGTGTAAAATGTTACACTGGGTAAGATCGCTGTTCTCTAGCTGCTGGGACTATGAGATCCAAGGCACAGCCTTAGGGAGAAAGCCATGCTCATGTTGTTCAGAAGCTGGTGGAATCTGGCATGTTCAATGATATTGCTGTGGCAATGGTCTGTCATTACCATGGCCTCTGGCTGAACCTAATCTGAACATACCTTTGTAATTTTGCTTTGCCATTCTCCCTGTTGTGCATCATTTCTCATTTTATTTTAGTTCTGTTTTTCTAGTGGCTGAAAAATGGAAGCGCTGCAGTGGCCAAAATATGGAAAAATTGCAGTGGCCAAGGGGTGTGTGATCTGGAAGTACCAGGAAACGGAGTGTTTTGAAGGCCATACCTGGGAATAATTAGAAGCATGGGTTTCCACTGCTTACTTCCAATTTCCTGCTCTGAAGACCAGCTCTTGGAAGATCTAGATTTTTTTTTATTTTTTAACATTTTGGTCTTTTGAAGGTCTCAGGCAAAGGTTGCGGGGGGGATCACTTTTGTGGACAACCATAATTTTGGCTTTGTAGTTCCAAAAAGTGATTTTTCCAAGCTCTAGTTCAGGTCTCTGCACTATGTTCCCCAGCTCAGTATAAAATATTTTTAAGTAAAGTCCACTCCTTTGCTTTGAATTGTGGTATTAATTCACAAAGTATTTCCTTAATTTCTGTATGTAAGAGCATGTGGGCAGAGAGTGTTCTGTTCATATGGAGCAGTGGCCCATGTTCTCTGTCAACTTTCCTTTGGATCCTTCTTAGCCTGGCTGCCTACACACTGCCTTTAGAAAATAGTGTCTGGCAAAGGTTACTACAGTATGGAACTGCCACGTGGTCATGCCTGCACAAAATTAGTGATGCAAATAACACTTACAGGGAAATTTATCTATGATTCCTTTCCTCATCATACTACTTAAGAGAAAGTAAACAATTGTAGTTTTCCCCAGAACAAAAAGAAAAGAAGGTGGGTGGCAGGTGCTGTTGCAGGTCACCATAGTGGAAACTGATGGGTTTGTTGTGAGATTTAGTCTGAACTTTAGAGGAGCTACCCAAGGTTCTGAACCCATTTTGGGAGATTGGTTTTGGCACCTTGGATAGTGTATTTAAAGTTCAGACTAAAACACAGAGTGGTTTCACCACTCCAATAACATAAAAGTCTCCCACTTCCACTGGGCCACCATCAAAAAGTTGTGACTGAAAGTACTTTCAGTACAAGGATCGCTATCTCAATGCACAATTTCAGGACGGGAGGCAGGGGAACAATGCAACAGGAAGCTCTTTCCGAACTGAGCAGTTGCTCTTAAGTTGAGGTGTGCATGCAGGTGTGAAAAGTCTTCTGCATACAGAAATTATACACCTAGAAAGAAGAGGAAGGAACAGGATAAGGACATTTGATAGTGCAAGGCCCCAGCATGTCTCATCCATAAAGGCAGATAGGATAAAGTCAGGAGTATAGCAGCAGGGTGGGAAGCAAAGTGAAGGAATAACGTCTCCAATAAGAATTCATCCCCCAGGACAGCTTCCTTTGGTCCCCAAATTTCTAGCATTGCAGAGTGAGACACTGAAAATTATTCACGCCAAGAACTTTAGGTGGTAGGGACTGGTTGGGAGCTGTCATAACCATAGGACTGGCTTCTTCCTGGAGTCCTTGCACAATTTTTCTGGCCCCACTCATTAGCCAAGTAGAGATGGTCTTCCATTGACAAATGTTGTAAGGTATAGGCTTCACTACAGTTCACCTGGGAACAGTTTAAAAGATCCACAACATTGCTCTGGCATTCTGTCTCCAGACACCTTCCCAACCTATGTTGACTGCTGTTTACTGCTTCTATGAGCTCTCATTTGTAAGATGTTTTTGTTGTCCCAGCTTTAGCAGGAGATGAACCCTAGGGCCAAATCCAATTTTAGATAGTATATTCCCCATTCCTTTATTGGGCTTAAGAGTTGGGGTTATCTCAGGTCTGGTTGACTCGCCTTTGGCATGGAAACTACTCAGTGGCTGGTGCCCACATAGTTTCTACAATGACATGCCAGAGTTGTCCCTCAGCAGATGAGTTGCAGGGCTGGGAATTCTGGGTAACAGGCAGGAAGAGGACTGTAGTTAACGAGGACACATGTGCTAAAGCAAATTTTTAAAAAGCAAAAAAAGTTTTAAAAATATTTTTAAAAATGCTAATAGATCCATTATAGCTTGAACAGCAGCCCAGCAGGCAGAAGCCCAACAGGTCCAGTGCCTCCTTGCTACAGAGATGCATTAATGGAAGAAGTTTCACTTGCTGCATTTCTCAGTAACTCAATCACTAAAGGCACAACAGCCCTGGCTGCCTTCCAGCATTGTGCGGATGGGAATAGGAACATGCTGGTAAGCTCATACTGCCCTCCAATGGACTCTGTGCTGCCTTTATTTGCTTTTTATGAACCAGTCCCCTAGTTGCTGTTGCTATTGCCATTTCTTTTGTATCTTGCTTTTCCCAAAACTGGCTTACAAAATATTTAAAAGCCAATATTTGTTCTTTAGGTTAAAGATATGCTAGAGAAAGAATGGGTAAATGTGTGAACCTGTATTGTTCAACTGCAACTTCCATCATCCCTCATCACTGGCTAGGGTTCATGCCACTTGAGTCCAACAACATCACAGTCACAAATTGTCCACCCCCAAAACTGTCCCATGACATTTTGCTGCCTGAGGCAGAGTAAATGGCATCTCTCTTTCTTCATCACATACATTCATATAAACATGCATAGCACCCAAATATTGGTGCATGAGATGTAAACTCTCACAATCACTTCCTCCACACCTGGCAGTAAAAACAATAATAATAATAAAGTAACAATTTTCTGACCTTTTCATGACATACAAAATCAGCTGCCTTATTCTGTTCTGACAGTAGGGCCTGTTCTGCCCATTCTGTGCCATGGAAAAGAATACATATATACATACCTGTCATCAGCATGTGAAACAGCACACTACACAGCAAGGGATCTTATGCATGTATGAGTGTGCAAATACTTGTTGCCTATATCTGTTTGCAATAGGAGGGCAGTTCTAGGTTGTGAAATTCAGTTTCACTGATTCAGGATCCCCTGCATCCTAAAATTCTATATGTTCACGTACTAGATTTTCAATCATAGCAGTAGTAGTGGAAGAGATTCTGAGATTCATGTTTTGAATTTAATTTAATTTTCATATTGTATTTATATTTGCCAAGCTAAAAGTTGCTTTGCAGAAGCCTTTGCTTCAAAAAAATGGAATGTATCATACCCTCCAACAGTTCACAGATGAAAATGAGGACAGAGGAAGACAAGCTACATCAGAGTGTGGTTAAGATGGCAACAAGTTATTAATGAGGAAGAATACACAAGTTAGGAGTAGCTGTTGAAGTTTGCTTTTGCCTGAGCCTATTGGGAAGGACATGCTTTTGCCCATCCTCTCCTCTCCCCCTTGCTGAGGTAATTGAATGCAAACTATGACTTCTGCATTTTGAGTTCAGTTTGATGCAACTGAATTAAACTGAGGACGAAAGGAGAGGAAGAAAGAGAAACTAGGTCATTTTGAGAGCATCTGAAAAAGTGAGATGACAGAACATTAACTAAGATTCTCAAACTGGGATTGTTGCAAGGTAAATGAAAAACAAACTTAAAGAACTGCCTTCTGTGTCCCTTCTTAGAGTGGGTTCAGGTCTGTGCTTGCCATCTGTCCATTTGCCCACATCTTCTGGACTCCAGCTGTACAACCACCTCCAATGAAAGCTCAAGTCAAGAAAGCTGCTCCCACTGTATGCACGGATGAGAGATTGCTGATGAATAAGGGCAAGAAAGAACAAGCACATTGAGTCAACAGGTTCCAAGAGTTGACAATGGTGCTCAGTAAAATTTAATCTTGATCAGGGCCCAAAAATTAATGAGGAGGAGGAATCCCCCATCCCATACATACAAAATTCACAAGCCAAAAAAAAAAAATTTCTTCTAATTCTGAAATAGCTATTCTGTATTTCTGAAAAAATACCTGCCTTTGTTATTTTTGTTTAATAATCATACTCCACCTGAATCCACTTATTAACTATTTTGTAGCTTAGGAAAAATGATTGTCCTGCCAATATTCCCCCCCCCCGCCATTATTCTAACATACTAATAAAGATACATTTTGTGGCCTTTTTCATAGCAAAATCTTGAATTAACCCTGCAAAATCAATTTCTATTATGCATTCACAGTCATCCAGGCTACATTGTAGAATGCCTACGGTTTTTAATGGGTGCCAGCTTGCAGTTCTTTCAGCTTCTATCTACCACTGACAGTGTGCACAAAAATAAAAATCAGAATAAAAACAAAATAAAAAAATAGTTGCAGTTGTTTCTTGAAAACCTAATTTAATAATATAAGGGAGGTGTTTCATATTCTTTTCCAAAAGTAGATTTTTCCTTATCCTTGGGCTTGCTAGCCTTGTGCATAATTAGACACAAGACATGTCTTTCCACACTTTAGCGATTCAACCTCTAGACATCCTTGGAAGGGAGCTGAATGCCAAAAAAAAAAAAAAAAAGGCAGCTCTGCCAACATAGGCTAACAGATGACTCTTTTAAAAATAGAGATAACCATTCATCAGAAGGAAAATTCCAAAAAATAGAGTTTGTCCTTGGTAAAGAAATTTTTAAAAAGCTGAAACGCAAAATAATAGTAATAATAAGGATAAAAGATGGGGGAGGTCTTCTTATTTTCTGTGCTGATTTTATTTCTCGTTGAAATGGGGGAACTCCAATATTCTTTGTTGTTCTGTGCCTTCAAGTCAGGCCGGTCCCTCCCTACACTGCAAACCCCAGGATTCCATAGGGTGTTGAAAGTGGTATAATAGTGCTATAACAGTCTACTGTGGCTGGGTAGCAGTACGTGTGAAAGGGATCTAGGAGTCTTCATAGACCACAAGCTGAACATGAGTCAGCAGTGTGATGCGGCAGCCAAGAAAGCCAATGCAATTCTTAGCTGCATCAATAGGAGTATGGTGTCTAGATCGAGGGAGGTACTGGTACCACTCTACTCTGCTTTGGTTAGACCCCATCTTGAATACTGTGTCCAGTTCTGGGCACCCCAATTCAAGAGGAATATTGACAAGCTGGAGCAAGTCCAGAGGAGGGCGACCAAAATGGTGAGAGGCCTGGAAGCCATGCCCTATGAGGATAGACTTAGAGAGCTGGGGATGTTTAGTCTGCAGAAGAGGAGGTTCAGAGGGGACATGATAGCCATGTTTAAATATTTGAAGGGATGCCACGTAGAGGAAGGACAGGGCTTGTTTTCTGCTGCTCCAGAGACCAGGACAAGGAGCAATGGATTCAAGCTGCAGGAAAGGAGATTCCACCTGAACCTCAGGAAGAACTTCCTGACAGTCAGGGCTGTCCGGCAGTGGAATCTGCTGCCTCGGAGTGTGGTGGGGTCTCCTTCCTTGGAGGTTTTTAAGCGGAGGCTGGATGGCCATCTGTCAGGAGTGCTTTGAGGGTGTTCCTGCATGGCAGGGGGTTGGACTGGATGGCCCCTGGGGTCTCTTCCAACTCTACATTTCTATGATTCTGTGATTCTACTGCGGAAATGGCCGCAGTAATCCTAAGACGAACCTATCACGGGTTTTTTGGGGCAGAGAGTGTGTGACGTGCCCAAGGTCACCCAGGGGTTTCCACGGCCGAGCCGGGAATCGAACCCTCTGCTCCAGGGCCGTAGTCCAACGCACAAACCTCTATCCCGCAACTGACTCTCAAATGGCGACCAGGAACCACAAAACTACATTTCCCACAATCCCTCGGTGCTGTCGCGGTGGCGGAACCCTTTGGCGCTCCGGTCGCGTTTCCCCGACTCTATGGGTTTCTTAAACTACTGAAAACGAGAGAGCATTTCCGACGAAAACCAGAAGTGAGGCTCGGAGCCTCCCGGGAGGCGGGATGGCGGCTCGAGCCGCGCTGCTGCTTCTGCTGGGGGCGGCGGGACTCGGCCCCGCCCCCGCCCAGGGTTCCCGGGGGGACCGGGAGCCCGTCTACCGCGACTGCCTGACCCACTGCGAGAGGCGCAATTGCTCCGGGGCCGGGCTGCGACACTTCCGCTCCCGCCAGCCGCTCTACATGAGCCTCACAGGTACCTGGAAGGAAAAGGCCTCCGGCTGGGCTGCCTCTGCGAAGGAGGGAGGGAGGGAGGAGGGAATAAACGCCACGCCCACCGCAGAGGACGACTCGGCTCTTCTTTTCTAGACCCACGCCCCCTCTTCTACATACGCAAGTTGGGTGCTTTGTGGCGCCGCCTACTTACTTTCTTGACCAATGACGATGGCCTTGCGCTCTGGGTGGGCGGGGATAACGAAGATGAAGGCGAGAGTGTCTGAGCATGTGCGGAGTGCACTGGCTGCTCGAAGGGTGATGGGTCTCTGAAGGTCGTGTGCCTGTCTGATGACACGTCTGTGCCTCCTAAGTAGGAAGACGGTGTAGACGGCTGCTGCGTCATGAAGCTCTGCCCCTTTGTAGGTTGTGCAGCAAAACCCCATAAAGGGGCTGATAGGATAACACAGCAGGAGGCAGAGCAGGGTCTCACTGTGGCCATTTCCGCACTAGCCTGTTATAGCGCGATGATTCCACTTTCAACCTCCTCTGGAATCCTGGGGTTTGCAGTTTCGGGAGGGGCCGGCGGGCCCCTCCCAAAACTGCAAACCCCAGGATTCCAGAGGAGGTTGAAAGTGGAATCATCGCGCTATAACAGGCGAGTGCGGAAATGGCCTGTGTCTTCTCACTTCAGAAAGCCTGCAACCTGTCTCTTAGATTACGTGTAATGCCGTTAGAGCATCTTTGTGGAAAGAATGGTTCCTTTTTCGTACCTGTCCATTTCTCTTAATTTCCCATTACATTAGTGATTTTGAATATGCATCCCTTTACATCGGAGCTTTCCAAACTGTGTGTCATGACCCATTAGTGTGTGGGCTGCAGGGGCGTCGTGCAAATCTAATGAGCGAAGGGGCTGCCTCTCCCACCACAGCCACTCTGGGTTGACGAAGATCCCAGTGAAGGTGGTGACAGCGGCAGCCCAAGGCCAGGTGGAGGGGCTGCTTCTCCTGCTGCTGCCTTGGGCCAAGGAAGACCCTGGCAAGGGCAGCGGCAGCAGGCCAGGCTTGGATGGAGGGGCTGCCTCCACTTATTACTTACTGACTTACTGTGTTGTGAAATGATGCATGGCTAAAAAGTGTGTCACCAACATGAAAAGTTTGGAAAGCTCTGCTTTACATGACTATGACACTCACGGCACCTTGGCATGGTTAAGGTTGATGAGGATTGCAGTTCATCAGTATCTGGAGGGTAACACATTCTCTATCTCAGTTTTAGATAGGTAGCTTCCTGAATGGCTAATTGTATTGTTCAGAGCTAGGTTCCTATGGTTCCTTCCCATCTGTCCCCTGGATTACCTAAGTAAGAAGAAACCCAGTGCTGTGGTTAGTAAGGACGAACCGCTATTTGATTAGTTACTAGGCTCCATGTGAATAATATGTAATACAGACAGCCCTCCATATTTGCTGAGATTAGGGGCACAGGACCCTTGCAAAAGTGGGAAAATCGCAAATATCAAAATGGGTTTGTGTCTGTGGGGAGGGAACTGAGGCATGGTGGGGAGAACGGACACCCAGTCTCCAAATTAGGTCAGGTCAGGTCTGAGCAGCTGGAAATGTGCGATGAATCTGCAACACTTAAAAACAAACCATCAGTGTTAGAAGCCCTGTTCTGTTTTGCTAGAGGCTTGCCAGAAGAGAATAAAATCAGAGAGAAATGAATAGACTCTTTTAAAAATAAAGCATATGTGGTAAGTTGGTGTATCTCCTAACCCCACCTTATTCTTAAAATTAGTCTGCTTTCAGGCGTTGTCCTAATAACTCTCTAACTTTTGTGAATTTCCCCCCATCTGTACTCTAGGCTGGACCTGCGGAGATGATTGTAAATATGAATGTATGTGGCTTACAGTGGGCCTTTATGTCAAAGAAGGCTATCGAGTGCCTCAGTTTTATGGAAAGGTAAAGCCATGTTTATAAAGCCAAACTGCTTCAGTTGTGTGAATATGGGAGGTTGCGTTTTCTCAGATCATACTGTTTATTAGTTTACTTACCCAGTGTTGAGTTTTAGAAGTAGGAAATGCTTGAAGTTTTAGAAGCTGTTGGTCCTTGGCTCCGATCATCCCTCACCACTGGCTTTACTGCTAAGGTTGATGGGAGTTGCAGTCCAGTGTCTGGAGGGCTATACATTCTTCTCCCCCCAACCCCCACAATATTGCCTGACTGGAAGTTGCTTTTTAGTGCTTCCACAAGGAACTTTGCTATCCCTGTGTTTTAAGAACCTTCAGATGGAGATGACAGGGCTTGAATTTGAGACCTTTAGTATGCAAACCATATATTGTGTGACTGTGTCATGACACCTTTGTGCAGACGTTACTTTTTGGAGTATAAATCCTAAGAATATTTTAGTTTAGGATGGCCAGCAGCTATGCTGGGCTGAAAGTTTCTAGGACTTGGGAATCCAGCGAAGGTAACTTGTTCAAGCTTGTCCTCCATGCTAGAGAGCAAAACCATATTCTCTTGTTGGTTGATCTAAGCTAGAAGCGGAGCTAGTAACTTTCTGCCAAATGTTTCGTACCTTTTATCAGATCCTTTGTTATTTCCTCCTCCCCTGTTCTAGCTCCAATCAAGCTGGAGAACAGAGGGAAAAGAGGAATCATTTAAATTAGTTGAAGGCATTCTTTGGCTTTCACAGGCCGAGGTCCTGCATCCCCCAGCATAATCTAAAAGTTCTGGAGGTAGAACTCCACTGTGACTCCCCACTGATCACCCTCAGGACTCACAGTTTTGCTGCAGCAGCCACCTAAATGGCCCATTCTGTGACGCATAGAGAGTGGGGGGTGGGATTGGTCTCAGAGGATTATGTTATCATCCTGTGTCTGGCTATGGGGCTTAGCATAGCACGTCTCTGACCACTGCCCCCCCCCCACAGAACCAGTATCCACCATATGTAGAATGGCCTCACAGCAAAACCATGAGTCCTAAAGATGCTTTGATTGTTACAGAGGGCAGAAGAGAATACCAAGCTTTGCAAAAACAAAAATTAAAAAAAAAAAGACATGCAGGGGTAAGGTGGACTTATGCTTGTATTTATCATTAATGAGATGACAGCTATAGTGAGTTTGTTGTGTTTATTTTCATGACAAGAACATGAATATTCCAGACACAAATGGACCAAAGTAGATGTGTGTACAAATAACACATAGCAGCTCTGTGGAAACATGATCAACCTCTGGACTAGGGGCCTATAGTAAAGAAGTCAATCAATCAATATTTATTGTAAAGTTACAGCCCTTAAAGCATAAAATATCTATCGTACAGAGCATGATAGAGAAGCAAACAATATAAAACAGACAGGGGTAGTAAGTAAGGAAGTGAAGATTAACTCTTTTTCCTTTCCCATGGTTGTTACAATAATCACCTGTCAGAACTATTTATATTTCAAGGGGAAAAAATCTGTTGGTGCCAGTGAAAGCATTTCTTCTAAATCAAATTCCGATTCAAATTGAGATCCCAGTTGTAGGCAAAGGGTTAAAGCTCTCCCCCACCTCAGTGAAATTTCATCTGACTGCTTGTGCAGGCTACTTATTTTTTTTAAAAAAAACATATAATTGCTAGTTTTGTGGCTGGATTCATATCTAACCTGATCAATAGAAAAGGTAGAAACTCTTTCTAATTTTTCGTCTTCCACTGGCACCACTGGAAAACGACTCGGCTACAGCCTCACTTAGCTTTCCTGTTCTCAGCCCACTCTGTTTGGCATTCCATTTTGAGAACATTGGCTTAGTTCAACCTTCTCAAATCCAGGACTGTCCAGCTGTGTTGGACTACACATTCCTCTCCATCCTCATCCTTCATGGTGAATGGCTGCTTTATTTGGAGATGTAGGAAGCTGTAGTCTAATATACTTGGACAGTTTGACTTGATGAAGACTTTTTTAACTCTGACCCATCCTGGGAAAAGGATAGATACATTCTCATTTCTAGTTGATGACATTATTTTTTCTTCTTGCTGTCCTTCTCTTCTCTCCTGCCCACTCTCCATAGTGGCCCTTTTCCCGTTTCCTGTTTTTTCAGGAACCTGCTTCTGCCTTTGCTTCATTCCTTAATGGACTTGCCAATTTGGTGATGCTGAACAAATATAAAGCTGTTGTTCCTCGTTCTTCTCCCATGTACCATACCTGTATCGCTTTTGCCTGGGTAAGTGGTTTTAAATGTTGTTTTCTTCTTTCCTCTGTTGCTTTCCTTTTATATCTGCAAATATACATCAGAAACCACCTTATGAGGATATGGCTCTAAATGAAGCCTTTGGAAAACAAATCTTTTAAATTACAGTAGTTGATAATCTCACTGGTGCTGCTGAAGCTGAAAAAGAGTTGTTTGCTTCAGACACTGCACTAAAGGAAAAAGAGAGAAGTAATTAAGAATACAGAAGTTTAAAATTAGCTCCAAACACGGAAGCTTGAACAATGAGAGAACAGGGATTCTGGGAGCACTTTTCTTTTAGTTAGGCCTTAGTATTTCCCTAATTTCATAGCTCAGTTGGGCTTATTGATATAAGTACCATATGACAATCACCTGGAGGCATAGCCAAACAGCTCATTTATATATTGCTGCAACATTTGCTCCACAGCTTTATTGATTGATCTCATAGAATGTGGTATTTTCTGACTTTTTCCCTTGCTTTCCTTCAGGTTTCTTTAAATGCCTGGTTCTGGTCTACAGTTTTTCACACCCGAGACACAAACCTAACTGAGGTGAGCAGCTCTATAGTTATATATCATGAAAACATTGCTGAACTCAACTAGGGATAACATCTGCAGGAAAATTTTGGTGGATTTTTCCAGTGTTTATTTCTTTTAGGATAAATATTAAATAGCAGATTTTTAAAAATGTCCAAGTCAGTAGCATAAAACTTGCATGAGACAAACTGGAATAATAATCTTTCAGAACCTGTTATGTATAGTTAGATTTCATTTCAGTTGGGGGATGAGGCCTAACAGTTTTGCCAAATTTATTTATTTTGTTACATTTGTTTCCTGTGTTTACTTCAAGAAGTTCAAGGTTAAGTGCATGGTGCTCCTCCCCTGTACCATTTTATCATCATAACAACCATGTGAAGTAGGTTAGCCTGAGAAAGTCACTGGGCCATGGTGACCCAGTGAGCTTTATGGCTCTGTTCTGGTTCAACAGTCTAACTGTTGCATCAGAACCACAAAGACTTTGTGGAAGAGGTAGACTTTGGGGCACCATAAGAAAGATGATATTACTAGGGCAAGGCCTTTCTGGAATGCTCCAGTCAGAAAACAGGAAGGTGTTGGATTATTCCAGACAAATTGCAGGCTGTATTTAGGGAGAAAGAGTAGTGGGGGGAATCTCTGTTTTACTCTTAAAAAAATAAGAGGAAGGCCAAAAATATTTGAAGTTAGCAGATAGCATTAAGTGAAATCTCTAATGCAGTTTTACCTTCCCACAGAAAATGGACTACTTCTGTGCATCCACAGTCATCCTTCACTCTCTTTACTTGTGTTGTGTCAGGTGAGTCTTCTAAGAAGAGTCATGGTGGATCAGACCAAAAGTCTCTGTACCTTTGCATCTGGCAGAACTTACCTACTCTTAATGACAGTGTGGCAGGCAGTAATTTAATAGAGATTCAGAGAGATACCATTGTGTGGTGGGAACTTAATAGGATTCAGAGAGATACCACCACTACTACAAGAAGAAAGACAGTGACTAGCAGCTACTGACTGAGTTTGATTCAATCAAGGAAGCATGGTGCTGAGTGTACAAGACCTGAGCAGGGCTGTTAAAAACAGGGTCTTTTGGATGTCTGTCATTAATAGGGCTGACATAAGTCAAAGCTCATTTGACAGCAATAAACAGCAACAACAACAGTAGCAGTCTTTCCAGCAATAGATTTGTCTGATTCCCTTTTAAAACAATAGGCTGATGGCTAGCACAACATCTTCTGGATTGAAGTCCACAGTTTGAACTATGTGCCATGTGAAAAACTACTCTCTTTCTTCTGTCCTAAATCTCTTACTACTCAGCTTCATTGATTCTGATATTATGGAGAAAGAGGAGGATAAAATCCCCTCTGTTCACTTTCTGCATCCAACGTATAATTTGTCATGTTTTCTGTCTGTAATTTCCTATTTCTTGGACAGCAAAAATAGAAAGATGGAAGGATCCCAGCAGAACTCCAGTGTAGATGTAATTTGTTTTAAATGAAGGCTTGGACAGATATTCCAGATTTCATCCCTATCCTGCCTTCTGAGGAGGAGGTTGTCCTTTCCTCTTTGGTGCACAAAAGCATTCTGAGAAGAATAGAGAGGATGTCCACATTGGCAATGTTCTTAGTGATTTAAATAGGAGACAATAACTTTAACCTCTCTCTCTAGAGGAGTTGCCATCTTTGTGACTGGTACAGCTGCTTGCTTTCAGTGGCTATGTGACAAGTAAAAGTTGGGGAATTATACCTGGATGGTATAATGGAAATATTGTGACTGCATGGAAACACTGTGACTGCTGGCCCTCTTCCAATCACACCTTTGCTAAAAGTGCAGGAGCCCTGCTGGAACAAAACAGTTGCATCCATACTTGTTCCAGATGTGTGTGTGTGTTGTCTTCTTATATGGGAAGCTGCCTTCAATTGAGCCATCTAACCCAGAATTGACTGACAGACTGGCAGTAGTTCTCCTGGGTCTCATGCTGAGAGTGTCTTTCTCAGCCATTCACCCTGAGATCCTTTTGGATGGAGATGACTGAGAACTCTTGGATGCCAAAGGTATGATCTGCTACTCAGTGATGGTCTCTTCTATGATTCTATTCTATGATTCTGTGAATTTAGGTCCAGGAGAGGCCTTTTTTGAAACCTAAAACATGATGAAAGTGCCCCTGTACCCCCTAAATGTGTGTGTGCTTGTGTGCAGAAGGTCTCCCAGGAGGTTAACATGGTCCCCATACCTTCTGCAGTTGGTCATCTCTGCTCTGAACAAACATTTGAGAATATTTTCATTGTGGGCATTTCCAGAGGGCACTGTCTGTCTCTGTCTCTCTTTCTGTTTAAATAGTAAGGCTGCTGTGAGGCCTTGGCTCCCATTTTCCTCAGTGCTCAAAAAACCTCACAGCTGGTAGGAGCACTGGCTCTGGAGGAAAAGAAGCAATCAAGGACTTCTTGAAGAAAGAATCGTGTTGGAATGGAATGAAAATACCCAGTTGTACATAGAAACGTTGAAACCCACCAGTCTTGCTAAGCTGTGTAGTTTCTGATATGCGTTCTCATTATGTGAATGTAATTAGAGATGGTTTTTGGCCATCTTTGTATGTATTCCAGAACACATTTTTGTGTAGGTTTTTCAGATGTACACATTTTTGTGTGTATTTTTGGATAGGCCAAACATTTTGTGCATACTTTCCAAATCTAAGTAGTCATGCACATTTTTTGAAAATGGTACTCAGTTTTGTTTGCCTCCTATCCCCTGTGAGCAAAATGTGCCACAGGGCTTACAATAGCACAGATTTATGAGGCAAAGTGCATTTTGGTCCACTATCAGTTTTGAGGTGCACGAAATGGGTATATTTGTATGGATCTGTAAATCCGATGAATTTCTTCCTCAACTCTAGTTGCACTTACTGCCTTCCCCAGCTTTTAAATAGGAAAATTCACAAGGACATCTCCTCTCCTCTGTCTGTACAGCTGCACAGCTCTCCATTTGCATTTTTAGCTCTTACTGAGAAACTGAACAGCAGCAAAGAATAGGCCCAAATCTCAGGAAGAGAGGGGCATGAAAACAAAAATGTTTAAGGGACATGCAAGGACATTTTCTTTAAAAAAAAATAAAGAATAGCAATTTAGGAAGACTAATTTAACAATATCTGGCCTGGAATGAAGCAGGGATTGTTTTCTAGAGTTATGACCAATCAATATTCCCCAGCAAAGGTGATCAACATATACTTGTGTTGTGTCAGCCAAGATTCCTGGAAGTGGTTTTGCCTTTGCAGCACATTTGTACCTATATGCTAAAGAGGAAGCAGGTCAACCACAATACCCACAACCTGTTATACCCCTTGGAAATATCTTTAGCATGTCTGCTTTTCCTTACAGAACTGTGGGTCTGAAACATCCAAACCGTGCCACTGCCTGTGGGTGCATCCTGCTCTTCTTACTGGCCTGCCACGTCTCATACCTCACACTTGTGCGCTTCGACTATGGTTACAATATGGCTGCCAATGTAGCAGTTGGTGAGGCTCAATGCAGTAACATTCATTTTTTTTCCAGACGTTTGGAATATTTTGATTGTGTGTTCCTGCATGACGGGGTTGGACCCTTGTGGTTTCTTCCAGCTCTGTGATTTGAACGGCTGGGCTGTTGGTAGGACTTACGTATGGTATGATATAATGGTCCAGCAGATAATTTGGGAGGCAAATTCTGGTTGTTGAAGGTCCACGTTTGGTGACGTGCGGCATTAAAAAATACTCTTGAAAATTGAAAATACTCTTGAAAATGAGTACTTTTTAAAAAAACACACACACGCATAGAAAAAACATGCCTTGTTCTGAAGCCAGTTAGTGTCCTGAGAGGCTGCTAGAAGCACTAATCTGCTTTAAAACATGGCACATGCTCCCTGTACATCTTGCTATAAAGCAGAAATGCTTGTCATGTTTCTGTTTGTTTGTATGATTTGTTGCCATGCCAGCAAAATTTGGTCATAAAACAACAAATCTAAACACAAAGTGATGCTCTTTTTTGGGGGGGGGGGTGTCTCACAACCATACTGACAAACCCCGCAAGCATGATAGCAGGGACCCCTTTGGGCTCTCAAACAGCCCAGAGGAATAGCAACTGCCCTTTTGGATCATATGTTGTCCATTGTTGAGGCAAGCCTTGTATAGCATTCTGTGGGAATCCTCATAGCACTTTTTAGTAGAAAGACTAAATATAAAAATTGTTTCATATGTGCCCTGCCCTTGCTCTATGTTGTTTACATGGGATAGCAATTTTGAGACTGTTCCTAAATGCTACTGCTGCTGTCATGTTCTGATCTAATATATAAAAGTCAGAGTTTGTTTGTCTGTGTCAGGCAAAGACCTCAAATGATTGGCTGTTTCAGGTGAAGACCTCAAATGATTGGCTGCCTAAGAAGATTCTATGGAATCCTGGGGTTTGCAGTTTAGGAAGAGGCCTTTAGAATTCTCAGCCAGAGAGCTCTTGGGCCTCAGTCAACTGTATCTGTCTTTAATAGACTGATTGCTATGGACCTAGCAGCAAGGAAGAGGGCAGTGTATTCCCTTAGTATAGTCTGCCTTACATCCAATAGATTAGTCTGCCATCTTCATGCGCACTTGGGGAGCAATGCTTGTCTCATCATGAGTATTGAGGCAAAATTCAACTGCTTATCCAGTCAATATTATGTGCATTGAATAGGGAGGGTAAGGAGAGCTCAAAGATGGCATTGCCCTCTTGGCCTTTGATTTTTCCAGGGAAGTATCTTAGGCCAGCTGCCCACCCTGTGCAACTACTGTGCTGATATTCTTATTCTCTTCTACTGCTGCCCTGTGCAGGCCTCTTCAATCTTTTCTGTTGGTTGGGCTGGTGCATGAAGAACCAACAACGCCTGCCTTACGTCTGGAAGTGTGTGGCAGTTGTGCTTCTGCTCCAGGCTTTGGCTCTTCTAGAGCTTCTGGATTTCCCACCATTGTTTTGGGTCTTTGATGCCCATGCTATCTGGCACATCAGTACCATCCCCGTCTACGTCCTTTTCTACAGGTGAGCATTAGTGACTTCCTTCATGCTTTTTTCCCTCCTCCTCACTCGTATACCTTCTGATCTGAGAGATTCTTGCTGCAAGATGCAGCCCCTTTATCGTATTTAGATTTTTTTAAAAAATTGGATGAGCCCATGGAAGATATAGCTCTGTCAAGCATGTTTAGCACTAACTCACATATTCAGAGGCAGTCTGCCCCTAAATATGAGATGATGCGGATAGACTAGAGAAGGCTGTCATCTATAACAAAGGTAGGTATCATTTGGCCATCAAGATGAACTGCAGCTCTCATCAACCCTGACCGCTGACCATGTTGGCTGGGATTGATGGGAACGGACCAATTTCTGGAGAACCAGAAGTGCATCATATTTTGCCCCATAGGCTGGTAAATTTTGGAATATCTAATCTATAAGCAGTCTGATTAAAAAGCATGGCCTATATGCATCTGCAGAACAAATCTACTTATACCTCTTTTGCCAAAGCATAGTGTGCAGGCCGCATATTCCATGCTTCTGCTGTTTTTTGTGGAGTCACGTTTCAAGATGGCCTAGGTGTCCTGTTAGTGTGCTTGTGTGAAATGTTGGAATGTTGTAGATGGAGGTAGAAGTTGTTGCAGAATCAGGATTATAGCTGGAGGTGGCAGAGCTTGGGAAGCTTAATTTTTGGACTGTACCTCTCAGAACACCCCTGTGCCCAGGCTAGCTGGGAGATTCTGGAAGCTGTAGTTTAAAAATAACTTTTCCAACCTCTGATAGGTAAATACATCCCAGTTCTTTGGTCTAGTACAGGTCCTTCCAGTTAAAAAGATCTGTTCTGATACCTTTAGCTGTAGGCTTATTAGCTAATCTAGTCCATCACTTGATTGCTGCTCCAGTAACTTTGTTGTTCTTCTCCTTGCAGTTTCCTTGTTGATGACAGCCTCTATCTTTTGAAGGCCAACTCTGACGTTCTTAAAATAGAATAAAGCCTTTGATGGAGCATCACTTGGAGCAGGGCTTTATACTTTGTGGAAGATACCCATCAATTACTTCCATCATCCAAGGAGTGTGAAGCTTTAGGTCTACTTTGTTTTGAGAATCACTGACAATTTGCACTTCTGTTTCTGTCCTTCTACATCTAAAGCAGCTGTATCTAGATTCTGTTGCAGTGATGTAATAAACAGACTGCCTTCTTTTTTGGCTATATCTGGAAATACCTACAATCTCCCCTGGAACTTGATGTGGGTTCCTCTTTTTTGCCTTCCCAACTCTTTATGCCTCTCTGGGAAGAACAGGAACTGTTTTGCTTCTTCTACTTAATTCCTTTTTCCACTTCCATGTGGCTTTCTTGGAGTTACAGCTGCCAGTCCAGAAGGTTTTGCTAATAGGGCTTCAGAACCAGCATTGAAAATGGTAGCAGCTGCTTTGTCAAACAAGTTTATGCTGCAGCCTTCTATGGCTGATTTGGAGGATGAATTATTTCAGAAAAGGAGTTGTGCTATTCTGTTTTGCTGATAAGCAAGACCAACCCTACCATTAGGCAGAGTGAGGCAGCCACCTTATGCAGCAGATACAGAGGAGTGAGAAATAAGCAGAACCGCGTGTGCCACAAAGCCTGTCCTGGACTCCCTAACTTAGCCTGCTGTCCTCAGATGCAGTGAAAGACATCCCTTCATCAGTGCTGAAATAAGATTCAGCTATCAGTCTAGTTAGGTCTTGTGCATGAAATGGAAGGAGGCAGCAAATGTCGTGGACTGGCCTTATTGACAGGAATGTGTTTTTCTTCTTTGCCAAAGTATCAGGAACTTCATTTTGCTATATGAACTCTACTTCTACTGTAGAGAGAACAGTAGATTGATTCTAGGTTGTAATGACTTCTTTTAAACAAGCAACCGCACAGCGTGCTGGATTCAGCCCTCCTAGAAGATACGTTCTCTAACACTGAAGCTTTCATCCACGTGTGTATCCCATCCCAATTACAATTAATATCCTCCATGTTGGTGTGGATATTCTGCACATGCTCCGAGATACTCCATTATTATTACTGTAGCATATGCTCCAGAGAACTGAGTCCTGCCACATGGGATCTAAGTCATGGCCCAAATTCTTAAGATGGAGAAAATCTTCAGCATTGACTTGATTGAAAACATGCAGTGGAGATGAATATGATGAATTTTTAATTGCAGAAATTACTCTTACCAGGCTAGAGAAGTTATTTAAGAACCTTTCAAACGGAAATGCAAGCCAGATCTAGCAACAAAATAAATAGCATTTCTCTTTTCCATCTGCTCTCAAATTTAAAACAACCAGTACAGACAATATTGACTGGAGTGAGGGTAGAGCATGCGAATGTTAAGATTTCCTTTGCTGTGTCCAGCCCAAACTCTGTCCAGGCTGTCAGCATCAGCTGCAGTCTTCTGCTGCCAAGGATTTCACAAGCATGGCCTGATGGGAAGATTTCTCCTCTGCTGTCTGACTGGGGCATCTCTGAAATCTGTTCTCTCAAGGTCTGTTTTTAGCTGCTCTGGCTATGCTTTGTTGCTGGATCCATCAAGCCCCCTTGAATTCTGTTCATGAAGCCTAAAGATTTCTTGTTTACTTTTGGCATTCATATATCGTTTTTCTGTCTTTATGAAGAGCTTGAGATTAAGGAAGAATCCCTTCCGGTCTGGGACTAAATGCAAAAAGCTATTTCTGACAGGGAGGCTGATTTCTGGCTCTTTCCCAAAGAAGCAGCTTCTAATCTTTCCACACTTCTGACACCTTGAAATGACATTGGACTTGGCATTGCTCACTAGGAAAACAGGCTGCAAAGTGGACTGGAATGTATGAAGGTGTTCTGCCTTTTAGAAAGATCTCCTAGAAGATAGCACAGATGATGAAGCAGAAGGAGGCCAGAAGTGCCTTTTGTGCCGAGTGCCAAAGTATTCTGAAGTTACCCAGGAGAAGAAAAGAACCAAAGTTTTCAGACAAGACATTGTGGGTTGTCAGGGTAGATGTTGTGACTCCAATCAGCCAGCAGGGGGCAATGGATGCCAGTTCATCAGTCTTTCAAAAAGCTTTAATCAAAACCCCTCTAATGATGGACTATTATTTTAATGCAGTGATTTCCCCCCCTTGCAAACCAGGGGATTCTTTATAAGATTGTTAAGGGTTACTCAGTGAGAAGTTCAGCAGTGGAACTGTTTGCTAACCATTACCTTTTGTCTTTTGCAGGACAAAGCCATGGGGTAGCTGGGAATGTCATTGGTACTGCTCTGCGCAACCTGAGTGTGTGACTTTTTGACCATGCCCCAGAATTCTTTGCAATGTGATGAGGTTCTTTGGCAGGAGGGCTGCTGTACAAAGAATTTAGTGAAGGTAGGAAGTTCAAAAAGCCTCTGTTTCAGAGGGTTGCATTTACATTTAGAATTTTCACCACATCTCAGAAGAGAAGGACTAAGAGGTTATATTTCACTATGATTCTCCATCCCACCCTTGCTGGCAGGGCCCATGCCTCTAAAGGCTGTGTAACAAGCAGGCATTCAAGTGACAGGCAGGCATTCAAGATCTCCACTGTCATAACATCTCCATGTCAAGAAATAGAGTTGGGTTATAGAGTGCTTCTCAGGGTATACAATGTAGATGACAGGCAATTTTTTTTTTCTGGTGCTAAATTTGTGTCCATTGGCTACAGTTGTTCCTTTCCTTCCTGGAAAATTGCAAGGGACCAGCAGACAGCTCATGGACTAGAATCAATCCAGAGACCACCACTTTGGGTAGCACTGGTACAGTGGTTAGTGTTACTAGAACTTGGAAGATCTGGGTTCTGTTCTTCATTCAACTGAATGTCAGTGGACACTCACCCTTAGCCTAACCTACCCCAGAGGATTCTTGTGGAAGAGGAACTATTGAGTCTTTTGGAGGAAAATTGAGATGTAAATGTGCATTTAACTACTGCGCCTGGTGGCGCAGTGGTTAAATGCCAGTACTGCAAGCCAGAAGGTTGTAAGTTCGATCCTACCCGGTTCCAAGGTTGACTCAACCTTCCATCCTTTCGCAGGTCGGTAAAATGAGTACCCAGCTTGTTGGGGGCATGTATAGAAATGTTTTGAAATACATGCTATTTGTAAGTTGTTCGCCGCCTCGATCCATATGGAGAGGTGGGATACAAATAAATAAATAAATAAAAACAGATAAATATAATAATACACCCTTGGTGCCTGGTCAAGTTCTGCCTGTTGCACAGTTGCTCAGAGTACAAGGAGAATCCTGCCAAGAAAAAAAGTGAGCAAATCTCTTTGTCTAACTGTATGGTAGGATATGTCCTCCCCAGTGAACATAGGAGGGACTCACAGTGTGCCAGAAGGGGTCAAACAAGGAGGATTAAAGCAGGTTGACCCAGTTGGAAAACAAAAGTTGTTTCAAGTGGTGGTATAAGTATGCCTGGTAACTGATACAGGTGGAGTTTTAGTTGCCAGACCTCAAACACTGATGGAGCAAGAGGGAGCTATGCTGTAGGAGTTGCAGTCTGGCATGGAAGATTATCAATTCATACCTGAATTGTAAAACTATAGTGTAAAGTCCAGGAGAGGTACACTTTTCTGTGCAACTTTTCTGTGCTGCACAAATTCAGAACTTAACTTCTGGTTCAATCTCCTTTGGGACTTTCATATTTCTTGCCCATAAGAAATCAACCATACAATTTCATGCATACCTACTGTGCCTGGCCTCTGTCTGACTGTTATTATGCAGTCAGAGTAATACCATTGTGCAAAGAGGTATTGGATACCTCCTTGTGCAATGTCTAGAATACTTACACTTTCATTAACACAAATCATCAAGTGGATTCCAGCCATAAATCACTTAATACTGTTGTTCTGCAGACTTATGTGTACATGTGTTGGTAACTTTCCCAACCTAATACCTTCCAGATGTTTTGAGCTAGTGTCTCCATCCTCAGCCAGCATGGCCAGTAGCCATGGTGGCTAGGTATGGTTTAGGAGTTGCAGTCCAGGACAGCTGGAGGGAGAGGCACCAGCTTGGGGAAGGGTGAAGTATAATTTATATCAGAGATGTGAAACATGTGGAAAGTTCAGAGGCCACCTGTGCTAGAAAGAGGAGGCATCCCATTGTATTGGTGCAGTGCAGTTTGTCTTATGTCTCAACATTTTTCTTCTCTGTCAGGACTGAATTGAGAGGAAGACATGGTAAGGCAGGCTAGCACACTCCCCTTTGGAAGCAGTGTAACACATGGCAAGACAACTAAGCTGGTGGGGATGGGAAGGGGTTACAAAGTTGAGACCACTGGCTCAATCATTCACACAGCAAGAGAATCCAGCTTTCTGTCCTCTTCACCCAGTTGCCAGGGGCAACTTTTGAGCCTCTAGGAACTTTTTGCATGCCTGCTTTTATATAGTATCCACCATTGGGATTAATTCTAATCCTGTTGCTACAATCCAAAAGCCACTTCTCCCCCCTCCTTCCTGTGATGCCCACAGTTTCTAGGAACTACATTCCACACAAGCTTTGCCAACCCTTCTGGCCGAGAGTTTGGAAAATAGCTGGCTGCAGGTGACCTGTTCAGACTTGCATCAAAGGCCATGCCATTTGTCCTGAAGGTCAGAGAACGTCAGAGTGCTGCTTCCCAGAATCCTTTTAGGCAAAGCTCTTGGTCCCTGGGCAGCAGTGATGACAGCCCTCTTGTTCTCAAGCTTTTGCTTTGCATTCAGGAGGTCCTGGGTTCACATCCTGGCATTTCCAGTGAAAAGTGCAAAAGAGAAAGAATTCTGCCTGGAGCAGTGCTGTTAAAGTAGACAGTCCTGTGCTGGACAGACAAATAGGCTACAATTCTGTTGGTAACATAGGCAGGCATAAACTCCAAGTATGTGTGTGTGTGACTATTTTAGGGAAGTTGTGGAAGAAGATACACCCCAGGTATGCAACAGCAGTGAGAGAGGAGGCTGGCATGCCCATCTTAACCCCCTGAGCCACCAATAGGCTGGGAGGGGGTGCACATGGCCACATTCTGGCTGCCTTTATGCACCCAGAGAAGAAAGAGCACTTTTACAATTGTAGTGGAAACTTTGCCTTCCTCATTTTAAGAGAGTAGCCTTACAATCATGGTGGAAGCTTTGCTGGAAGCAAGTAAAGCCAGAATACCCTTGGGTTCATCTCTGCAGCCCAAGTGGATAGAACTGTATCCACAAGGCCCATCCTGCTGCCATGATGGCATCAGTACACTGGTGAAGCATTCAGCCAGCTGCTTATGGGAGCTCAGCAATAGTCTGACTTGTTATAAGGCAGGTGCGAATGTTCCTATCATTGCAATTGAAAACCCAGTCAAATGATAGAATGGTTACCTTCTACTGCTAAGTGATTCCAGGTTCTGTATCAAAAAGAACTACATTTTGCAAGTACAATAAATCATGCCAGTTATAAATGTCTGTATTTTGTCTGATCTGTTCTGCTTTTTGCCTGGTTGGGTCAGGTTCTGCTATTTATGAGGCAGGAACAAGAATCTGTGCTGGCTGGTGGGAAGTCATGAAAGTTGTTGTCCAGCCCATCTGTGGGACATGAGTTTGGGAAAAGCTGGATTATATTGTGCAGAATTGAACTATTCTCTGGGAAATGTCATTGTAAGTCACTGTCAGGGTATCCATTTCCAAATCAAATCTTTTCAGACTTAAGTCTCAGCTGATATATGTTGCAGTTCCAATTTTTTTAAAAAAAGAATGGTAATTAAATTTAAGCACTAATCTCTTGACTTGCCTGATTTAGCAGTTGAAATTGTGAGCAAAATCTTTCCAAACCATAATAATAGGCCATTAATCTCCACTTGTCTTTGAAACCCGAGTTGCTTCAAGGGAGGCAGCTGAAACTCAGAAGCGAGAAAAGTTTATGGAATTGGAAGGGCAATGACTGACAGTGACAAGGGATCAGTCCAGTAATCACATGCTGCAGTTCAGAGCTTGTAGAAGTAGTTTTGTTTTGTTTTTAAAGACTACAGCTCCCAGAAACCTGGCTCACATGGCCACATCCTTCTGGGAATTGTGGTCCAAAGTAATTTTGCTGTTTTAATCCAGCAAAAGTAGCCCACTTTGCAAAAGACATGTGGCTTTTTGGTTCTACAGAAGCTAAAGTATGGGATTAAAGGCAGAATCAGCTATGGAGGTGGCACATATTTAACCATGCAAGTATAGATACTGTGCATGGGCTATTTCTAAGGCACTGGTTATCTATGGACAAACAATGGAGCCACAGTGTTATGCACCAGAGCTTCCTTGGTATTAGGGCCATGTAACAGATCTCAAAGCAGTGAAGCAGAGATGGAGGAGTCTGTGTCTGATTATTGGCCACATTGGCTGGGACTGATGGCAGGTTCAACATCCTTGCAGTAAAGCAGGGAAGAGTTGTGACGTTTTCCTGATGATCCTGGGCAGCAATTCCTAGCTGTTCTTACTCAGTATAGACAGTGGTGAATGGTGGGAGTTGTAATCCAGCAACGTCTGGAGAGTTGTGGTGAAGGGAGTTATTAATACTATTACCATAATTTTTACACCATACCACACCACACCTTTTTTCTCAAAATGGGAACTAAAGGTGGCTTTCAGATTCAAATAAATACAGTGGTCATATAGCTGGATGCACAATAATGACATCATCCACCAGGACCTCTGGTGATTTCCTGGGAGGTCCCAGTTGGATGTCTGTTGCATCCAACTGGGATCTCCCAGAATGGTCCTCCCAGCCATAGGACCATAGCTAGATGTTTATCTGCCACCCATGCTGCTCTCTATCAGCCAATAAATGGCCATGTAGAGAGACGGGGCTACAGCAGCTTAAAAGGTGCAGTTTTAGGGGTGGGTGCTATGTCATAGTTCTAACTGTGTCGAACTTCAAGTCTCCCAGTCAAGGATCTTGGCCAAAATATTGTAGTTTGTGGAGTATTTCTCTTTGCCCACCTGTTCCTTCCTATGGGACACATCATTTCTCCTCCCACTGGCTTTTAGTTTTTCACTTCACAGTCAATCAGCATTCTGTGGCCACTTAAACATGCTTGGTCCCCCCCCCCGAACTGTTTTGGGGCCTTCCCGTTAGGGTTGTTGGATTTTGTCCTCTTAGTATTTCTGTATTGTAAGCTGGCCGATAAGCCTCCTATTTGAATGTGGGTCGTGCTGTTATGGGTATAAAATCACCACAGACAGCTTGTGCACTAAAGATAGAGGAAATAGCAATGGTACAGAAAGGCCACGTGTCTCCCATTACTGCTTTTCCCAACAATAAACAGGGAATGTAAGTAAATGTCAGCTCCATCCTAGGTTACCCTCTCAGTTAGTGATGGGGGGTTAGTGATGATGCGGAGAGGACTGGATGATGACCAACATAAAACAAGGGATTATCTGCCATAGTCCCAGAATACTCCGTAACATCTAAGATACCTTGGTGAGTGAGGTGCTGTGGAAAATATTCATTAAAGGTCAGGCATCTGAAGGCCACCTCCCCACCCACCCACATTCTGTGTGTGTGTGTGTGTTAGAAAGAGTGAGTGTAAGCACAATTCAGTCACAAAAAGACACTCAATGCAAAAACTAATGCACATATGATCCCCAAATGTGTATTCAGTAACCTTTTTCAAGGGGAAATATTTTTAAATTGCACAGTAATAAGTGACTGGAGTTAAAAAAAATTCCTGCTACAACTCTTCATGTTGATTAGCTATAGGCCACACAGGTACATCACAACTGTGTTTTGTCAACAAATTGATTATGAACAAAATCAGCAGCCTGAGCACCTGAGACAAACACATTACAAAGGGGTGAGCAGCACTTCTTATTCTGATTTCCATACAATGACATGGAATGCTCTGTTTTGGGGTATTTTAGGATCCTTTCACATAGTATGAACATGTGCAAATTTTGCTGTCTGAATTCAGCAACCTGGCAGGCTCCCCCCCCCCCGATTTTTCTAAGAACAAACAAAGCAAGAAGGTTTTAGCCCTTCTGGCTGCAGAAAGATGTTTGACAATATGTGGGCAAGGCTGGGTGAAGTTTCAGAAGACAATGTGGAGTCGATCTGGACTTTATCCCATGAGGGCTATTTTACAGCCCCACCATTGGATTCACTTCAGGCCATACCACCCCTCTGGCATGGGCAAAGTGCAGTCTGTGGGCTGCATGCAGCCCCTTCTTTCCCTGGACCACTTTTGTGGCTTGTAGTCCTCCCTCCAGGTTTTAAGATAATTGTTCCAAAATGCCCTGAAGGCCCATATAAAACCCTCCAACTGTCCCAGTTTGGCAGAAACAGTCCCTATTAATTCTCTTGTTGGCCCACTTTTTCAAATGCTTTTGAAATGTCCCCTTTGTCCTTAGTGCTGCATTTGCAGTGTAGAGAAGAGAAAAATGTGCAGAATCTTGCCCTTCTCTCCAGATTCAGAGAAAAACAGTCACAGCCAATCCTATCTTGTGTGTTCCTCCTATTTTTGCCATCTTGACCACAATCTAATGTTGCTTGACTACATTTGTCCTTGTTTTCATCTGTTAAATGTTAGAGGGTATGATGGCCCTCTGGGGGCATGGAGGCAATTTTGTCCCAAGGAGTAGCCTTAAAAAACCAGGAAGTGACTTCTAGGTCACTTCCTGTTGTAAAAAAGACTTCTGGAACCTTTCAAGATCTTTGGAAGGGGTAATACAGCCTCCTTAAACCTGAGAGCTGCCAACCTCTGCTTTATGGCAAGATGTCACATCTGTTTTTGTTGTTGTTTTTAAAAAGTCTCAATATTCCACCATAATGAAAATGCCCTTGTTTGGGGCTCAAAAGAAGTGTGAATGGACAAGCCTTGTTTTAGAGGAGAATTGCATGAATTTTTCTGGAAGCATGATTCTTTTTCTTTCTTTCTTTTTTAATGCTATAGATATAGATGTATTGTAATGGAGTGGAGGTCCAAGAGGGGCTAAGGAAATAGCCTCGGAGCTGCCCATGGGATTCTGACTCCATGTTCAGATAAGGATGATATTCTTGACTACTAAACTATTGCCACTCTAGAATAGTCAAGTGACCTGCCAGTGGCCACAGTCTCGACCTATACATCTACCTTTTTTTTTTCAATAGGCCAATGTTTAACATAAGTTCACTTTACACAGTTTCAATTATATGTGAGGAGTTTTGGCAATAACACAGCAATGCAGGAGGAGGAATCCTGCTTGCTCATTTGAGAATGAAAGAGCAGGATCAATACACACATTTGTTACTATGTTCCCGCCAAAGTCGCTGGACAGTCTGTGATTATTGGCACTGCTGCTGGCAGTAATTCCAGGCTGGCCAGTAGTGGGAAGAGGGGTGCTGATCCTGCTTTTTTAGTCCCAAATTGAACAGAATCAGCACACACACGCGCACCACTGCTGTGTCCCTGCTAAATCTGCTATCAATGATCTCATGCCAGCTGGCAGTGATGGGGGGCAATTTTGCTGTCTCATGTGCCAACTCTCCCCCCGCCCTCACACACATACACAGAGCCATGTCCCTGATGCGGGTGTAGTTAACAATCCCAGACTGGTCAGCAGTGGGGGCAGAGTGCCAATCCTGTTCTCTCATTTGCAAAGGGGGGGGGTCACATTATATACAAAAACCATAAAAGTCGAAGCGTCCTAAAATGGATTCCTTGTTCATATGTGGGCCTACTGTACTTCCCTTGGGCAGTCAAGGATAAACTGTGTAGTACAATTTGTCCCATTGAAACAGTCTTACCTTTGCAATGACTTTAAATAAAATGAATAAAAAAGAAAACCTGGACAATGCACAGCTCTTGAATATGCTAGCACTAGTGTAGGAGGTTAACAGTAATAGCGAACAAGCTGACTTTGTAGCTACGTATAATGTTTCTTTGGCCGGAGTGGGGACAGGATGGATCCCCTGAGCATTTTAGAATCAAGCTGACTTCTGCCCATTGATGAAGAAGATCCCTTGTACATCATCCACACCAATCTTCAGGTTTGGTGGCATAATGTAGGAATGAAAGTCGTGGATGCAATAGCCAGCCTTGATAAAGGATTCCTTAACATCTTCTTCCTTCACGGGTACAACTGACAGTTTGGCTTCTCCAGCCAAATAAAATGATTCTTCTAAAGCCCCGATCATGAGGAAATGGCCACCAGGCTTGAGAAGGGTGGTGACATTCTGAAGGGCTCGGTCGAAGCTTGCTCGATCTGGGCTCACAGCCTCAATACAGAAAGCAGAGACCAAGGCATCAGCTGGTTGGCTGAGCACAAAACCTAGTGGATTGGGTTGGTGGACATCAATGGGAAGGATCCTCTTGAGCTTCTTTTTCAGCTTCTGCTCTTTCTCTTTCCATGGTTCCCTATAAGAGCCAGGAGCAAAACAAAAAGAAGAGATTGAGAGAGAGAACTGAGGCTGGCTGAGGATTCTTGGAGCTGTAGTAAAAAAAAGTCACCTTTTTCTATCTCTAATCAGGGTAGTACTGCCATTTCCCCCAGTCAGTATTTCTTCTGTTTTTTTCTTGCAAGGTCAAAGCACCAGAACTTGTTGACTAGCATGGATTCATGCCAGTGTACGACATGGTGTAGTGGTTTGAGTATTGAACTACCACTCTAGAGACCAGGGTTCAATTTCCCATATGGCCGTGGAAACCCACTGAGTAACTATGGGTGCATCAAACGCTCTCAGCACCATAAAACCCCATGATAGGTTCACCCTGGGGTTGCCATAAGTCAGGAATGACTTGAAGGCACACAATAACAACAACATGACATCATCTGTTACTGCTACCTCCATCCAGGCTTCCCTGTTCTCTGTGGCCCTATCTGCAATCCTCACAGTAGCTGGGGAAATGTGAATGGATCTCCCAGAAACAAGGTTTTGTTGTAGCCTGTTCTTGTTTTAATGCAAAGCATTTTGAAGTGACTTGGTCTTGCCACATCAAAAGCTAGTCACTAGCTTTAGCAAAGACCTGCTCCTGATGGTGATTAAAACTACTAGAAGCGGTTTGTGAGTATGAAACAAAACAGCTAACTGTTGGCCCCATTGGGGTATGATCAGTTCCTGCATATTCTCCAACTGTTCCAATTTGGCAAGGACAGTTCCTCTTGGTCCTCTGTTGTACCACTTTTACAGCTGCTTTTAAAAAGCTGTAGTTTTTCCCCTTCCTCCCACTTTTCTCCTTTGTCCTCAGCTTACTCCAATTTATTCTGAGTGAGTTCAAAGAGCAAAATAATTTGCGCTTGGGCCATTTCCGCGCCTGACCTCTCCCTAAACTGCAAACCCCAGGATTCCATAGGATGTTGAAAGTGGAATAAGAGCGCTATAACAGTCTAGTGCAGAAATGGCCTTGGTTAACTCAACATGGGGGAGAGGAAAGAAGGGAATGGAATTTTGCCTTTCCTAGTATGCTCAGGCAAAAAGAAACTGTAGCACCCTAACCTAGCATCTGTGTTCTTGTTTAATAACTTTGTCTTCCTGGCCACACTCTGATGTTGCTTAGTGACATATATCCCAGTTTTCATCTATGAAATGTTCGAAAGTCTGTCCCTGCACTTTATGATTTACCACTAGATGGCTGAGTTAATGATAAATCAGCCAGATAGCAAACTCTTGGATACAAACTTCTGTAAGAGGAAACATTTGGAACACTGTGACATATAAGTCTACTTCTGGGCTAATGAGGAAATAACAGTACTGCTGACTTAGGAATGGGCACTGCAGCTTCCTCAGTACCTTACCAATTGACCATCCTGAGTGGGGCGATGGAAGTTTTAGACCAAAACTTCTAGTAGTCAAATTTTCTCAAAACCAGTGCTAAACTATGATATGGCATGTAGGGGGCTCCCAGCTTTGTGAATATGGTGGCCTTCTGGAAGAGGCAAGAGGCCTGAAGCAGAGTTGCAAAATGTTACTTTTGTTGACTGCAATCCTTAGAGTGCCCAGAATCCTCTCTGCCTAAAAGTAGACAAGGCAATGAATCAACCAGCTTATCATGCTGGCCTTGGAAAACATATTCCTAATGCAGTTAGAACCTTTGGCCACTAATTGAAATGCATTCTGTGACACAGTCATTCTGCAGGCAAGTGGGCCGGATAGAACAATTTTAAGAACCCCTCCTCCCCTGCTTCAGGTAGCCCTTTGAAACCTGGTAACACCTTTCTTACCCTTTGCCTTCAATCATACAGGCATGCTGGATATATGGGGACCAGTCAAATGCCCCAGGGTCATCACGATGCACCCAATTGTGGATCTCAGCCCGGTTCACTTCCAGGTAGTCAGTAGCCACAATCTCCTCGAAGTAGTCACAGGCACTGAGGAGCTGGTAGATGGTGGGGCCTGTGCCAATATCAATAAGAGTCTGGCCACAGATTTTCCCTGCAGAGGGTTCACAGAGGGGAATAAAGTAAAATGTGCTCATGACAAACCATTTCATGAGAACCAGAAACTTTCATTTGAAAATACAGGCTGGAAACAGCAAACCTTCACAGGGTTGGGGGAAATAGTCTCAAGTAGAGTTCTCAGCTGCTTAACCATAGTGCTGGGTTTTGAGGAGTTTCAAAGCATGCTGTGGTGATGGAGGAGAGTGAAGTCCAAACATTAGGTAGTGTTTTTCCAAAAACATTGAAAGGGGGGGGTCCATAGGCTTTGGGAACCTGAGGGGGACTTAAGGCCACAAAAATGTTAAATCATGCTTTCTGCACCCTTGTATTGGAAGGATGGGGAGCACTGACTTTAGCATGGTATTCTTACAGCATATGCTTGAATACCAACACAACAGAAAAAGGCAAAGGTATGCATAAAAAATTGAGCATGCTAATCTATAAGTATCTATGCAAATTTAGAATTATGATAATTGAATAGAAATGTTATCTATCTCACCAGCAAACTGTAATCATATTTGCACACTCAGTTGTTCAGCTCCTAACTTTTGATGGTCATATTCAAGTTCCTTCTCCCTTTATAGTTCTTTGATTTTAAAGCAGGCTTCAGTTTGACAGCTCTTCAGTTAGAGAGGACTGAGCACTGTCATCTGACAGTCTTTCAAATGGAGGAGTGCCCTGTTCAGTAGGACACATGACCATTCAACACACTTAGATTTAACTAAGTTACCAACCTGCAAATATTAGGCTGAGTTCTGCTGCAATGTATGTAGCATAGCTGAGCTCCCTTGAAAAGTACAGTCTTGATGTAACTATGGTCAACTGCTGTCACAAAGCAAAAATCTCAAGCATCTAATAAATAACTTTGGCTGAACCGCCTTGATTGCAAGCAATGGACAAAGTATGCTGATGTAACCATGGTCGACTCCTGTCACAGGTTTTGCAAAGCAAAAATCTCAGACATCTAGTAAATACTGGTAACTTCAGCTTAACCACTTTGATCACAAGCAATGGACAAAGTATGCTGAGGTTTTGCAAGCTCTCCTTTGATGTAGCAGCTCAGGTGTTTCAAAGTAGATAAAAACTGTTTACACAGGAACTTTTTAAAAGGGAATTTTGCTAAAATTTAGTACACACAGCACTCAGAAAGCAAATGTTCACGTTGACAATAATTCTATAAAGAATAGCTGACATAAGCTGGGCAAATGGACAACAAAAAATTCAAGCAGGAACAAGACAACGGGAGATCGGTAAAAAAAATATCGCTTATGAAGAGGGGATGAGGAAGCCTGCAGTTTTTCTCTAAATAGGCCTTCCAAAAAAATAAAGGAGAGAGAGAGAAGACAATCTCCTACTTGCAGCCAAAAAAGAGGGGTTTACAGGTGAATAGGTACCTGTGGCAAAGGCATCTGCCAATCGACGGAGTTTCCAAGGCACAGCAAACTCTTCACTTGTGAAGTTAGCACGAGGTGGCATGTAGTTGTTCTGTAAGTAAGCCCTGGGGTTGAATGTTTGGTAGCTTTCAGCCACAGCTGCCACTCCAATGGCATTCATGGCTCAAGATGAGAGGAAGAAGCTTAACTGTGCATCCAGCTCACTCACCAGGCTGGCATTGGTCAAGTAGTTTTATAGCCCTGTTTGCCTAAGGCATCAAAGCAGGTAAATGGACCCAATGTGATTAGCGCCAAGTACTTTAGGCTGATACCATCAGAGATTCCCTGCAGGGTATCTATAAATTGGGCCCATTTCTCTAACACACATCCGCACCCTTCCGTCTGTGAAGTAATTGAGAAGACCTTTTCCCAAGAGCTTGATGGAGGCCCTGGCAGTGCAGAGGGGGACAGGGAATGGATTGCCTTATCTCCCACCGGATAGTCATTTAATAACTGTATTGAAAGGACACTTTATTGAGGCTGTCCATCCAGTATAACCAAATTAATGTCAGGAACTAGGGAAAGCTAGACAACACCATCCTTCAGGGAAGAAGAGACTTGACGACAAATCTTGCAAGGCCCCTGGATTTAATCAGAGTTTAGAAGAGTTACTTTGGAGAGAAGTCACAGTTGTCCCAGCCAGTAAGCCAGGGAGAGGACAAAGGAAAATTAATTTTAAATGGCCACACAACCAGGGGATTCTGAGAGTGGTGGGTCAAATTAACATTTTTGAGCTCTGGGTTTGATAGGTGAAATGGTACTCCCTTCCCACTCAGCTAGCAGCAACAACAGCAAATCAGCCTTCCTTCCTATCATATTAGTCTGTGGGCAATCTAGGCCAGAGAATGAGGATTTCAACTCCACCCTCCCTCTTGTAAATATCAGATGTCAGCACCAGTCATTAAGCCAGAGACAGGATTACCCAGGAGAGATCTGTGATCAAAATTCTCAATGTTTAAAAATAACATTACTGTAAACCAGAGTATCACAAGCCAGCACACCCTCTGAAGTGTTGAACTACAACTCCCATCATCCCAGACTGCCCACTCACAAGAGAAAGCCAACTTGGGGAAGGATGCTTCTGCTCTTCCCAACTGTTTTTATCCAGGCAGAAGTGCTGAGGGAGGGAAGACCAGGACTTCTGACCCAGGACATTTTACTACCAGAGGCAAAGAAGATCATTCATACCCTCCCCAGTTTCATGTAGAAAAGTCAACTAGATTAGCAGATGAATCCTTGTTCAACATGAATGATGGGACAGTGCCACCATGTCTGCACCAACACTGCTACAAAAAACCCGGCCACTAAACAGTGATTCCCAAACTCTAGTCTTCCAGGTGTTTTGGACTTCAATTCCCAGAAGTCCCAGCTGCCTTGGCCAGTGATCAGTGATTTTGGGAACTGAAGTCCAAAACACCTGGAAGATTAGAGTTTGGGCAACACTGCACTAAGAGGACAAGGAGGAATGGAAACCCTGGCCAGGAATAAACAGCCTTTGTAAAAAAAGAGCTTCACTGTCAGAGGCTTTATTAAGTGAGGTATGACTAGATAGTTTGGGCCTTTACATCAACAGTTAGCAAGACAACTATTTCAGTTGTATAGCTGACATGGTTGCTCCTGAAAAAGGGCTTAATATCGTAGTGGGTTGAGAACTGGAATGAAAATGCCCATCTAATGGCTGACATTTAATTATGCTATCACAGTGGTTGGCTCCCCCTTCCTGCTGCCATAACTTGCCATCAAGTTAGATTTTCAGTCCTGCTCACTCCTGCTCTTGGTAAGCTATAAAAACTTTCCCACAAATTTGGCTTCTTCAATCTGACATGCTCTTGTATTTGTTGGATTGCAAGCCCCTTCACTCTCATCTAAGACAGAAAGGCCAGCAGGGTAATGGCAGTTGTAATCCAGTACCCTTGGAGGGCTGCAGGTTGGGGAAGTCTGCCTGAGGCATCATGGGCAACCATCTTAACTATTTCATT
Organism: Ctenosaura bakeri; assembly: GCA_948474755.1. Classification (NCBI taxonomy): domain Eukaryota; kingdom Metazoa; phylum Chordata; class Lepidosauria; order Squamata; family Iguanidae; genus Ctenosaura; species Ctenosaura bakeri. Next base: position 382,586 of record CAOLHI010000316.1, read on the forward strand.
CTGTATGTTATGGAATCATTCTGTATCCTAAGGCTGAAAACCCATCACTATCTGGCACCCATGATGACCCCAATTGTGCTCCTGTGTCTTTTAAAACACATTTATTCTACAAACAGTGGCTTAAGTTAGAGGTAGGAATGATGAAACCATTCAAATGCTGTTGGACTGCAACTCCTAGCATTCCTCACCACTGAGGATGCTAGCTAAGACTACTGGGACTTGCAGTCTAAAAAGAAATCTATAGAACCACACAATTCTCACCCCTTTACTGTTATTGTGTGCCTTCAAGTCGTTTCCGGCTCTATTTCTGCACTAGACTGTTATAGCGCTATGATTCCACTTGCAACATCCTATGGAATCCTGGGGTTTGCAGTTTCGGGAGGGGCCGATCGGTTTCCAGGATTCCATAGGATGTGAGCTCTCAGGAGATGTCCTCACACCCACAGGAGGAAAGACAGAGTGTCAAGCCAGCCACCCTGCCTGGGCATCTCCATCCCATTGTGTCTTGTTACCCATCTAGATGCTTTCTGTGGTCTCAGGATCTGGTTTGTTCTTGACTGAAGGCATGGGGAGCAGCTGTGTGTCCCCCCTCAGATGGATTTGGGACAGAGCTGGGTGTCTCCACCATCCCTGTGGAGAGGGACAAAAGGAAGAGAGAGAGAAGAGTGTGTGCACACAAAGCTTGAGAAGTCACCTAGTGTAGGTGGGGCTAGAGTCACAACTTGAATAGAGAGCTGTTTGTGCATATGCATGTGAGAAAGGCTCTTTTTTTCTTCCAAGTTTCTGGGCCAATGGCAGCTGGAAGTTTGACTTTGGCGTCACTCTTCTTTTTATCTCTATGATTTCTTCTTCGTGGTCTCTGTGCCTTCATACACTAGGAGCTTTAGCGCCTGCGCGGTAGCGTTCGGAAACTTCTAGAGCTTGTTCGCTTGGCGGGAACCCCTCCCCCACGCCGGTACTGCGCATGCTCCTCCCGCCGAGCAACGGTCTCTCCTCAGTTCTTTCTCGTCCGCCGTCGCGTACGGAAGGTTCTTTGGTTTGTTCCTCTCACTTTTGTGCTTGGCTTGCTGTTTTCACGGTTTTACGGACTTTTGGACTGTCTCTGACCTCTCTTTCGGACTCCCCCTTCGGTTCTTGGTCTTTTCGGATTTCGCAGTTTGGCGTTCTTCGTCTTATGTCCGCGCTCTTCAAGAAGTGCGTGTCCTGCGGGCGCAAAGTTGCCCTCAACGACGGCCACAAGGAGTGTCTTTTCTGTTTGGGTGAGTCCCACAACATTCGGACTTGCCCAATTTGCCGGGATTTTACTCCCCAAACTCTCCGCAACCGGTCCGCGAGACTTAAGTCTTATTGTTGGGAACAGTCTCTGCGGGCGATAGACGAGACCTCCACTTCCAAGATGGCCGACAAGAAGACGACCACGCCATCGACGGTATCGGCGGCTGCCGTTCCGTCCACCTCGTCGGTATCGGGCTCGGTACCGGCGAAAACGCCGATCTCGGCGTTACCAAGGATCCCGAAGCTGTCGGCGGCTGCCAAGTCAGCGAAAGGCTCCTCGACGGCGAGGAAGGCTGAGGCTCCCCTCACGGAGACGCCTGCTAAAAAGCGCCCTGCTCCGGACGGAGGCAAGGGCAAGGAGAAGGAGAAGAAGAAGGAGAAGAAGGAGAAGAAGCGCTCCCCGGCTGGGGACGTTCAGCCTCCTACTCCTCCTCCTACTCAGCAGCCTTCCAAAGGGCGAGGCGAGTCCGTCGATCTCTCGGATGATGAGATCGAGGACGTTCCCCAACAGCGCCCGGACTCGCCTGTGGCAGACCCTCCAACCCTGGTGGAGGAGCGCCACCACCCTCCTAGCCGTCGCAGGTCGGCCGACCTGCAGCAGAGAGAGCCCTCTGCTTCTCCGGAGCGGCGTTCGACCTCCTTCCGGTCCCGGTCCCGCTCTTCCGAGCGCCCGGTGGCCTCGCCGCCTCCTAGGGAGACAAGAGAGGAACAACCTCGCTCGTCTGCCTCCAGATACACCTCGGCGTCCTACGTGGCCAGGTACGCGAGGGAATCTGAATGGAGAGAGCGCCCGGCCTCTTATCGGTCACACTCACCATCGTACCGGGATCGGTACCATCGTGACCCGAGTCGCTGGGAGACCTTCCGGAGGTCCCGGTCACCTCGTCGACAGCGCGAATCGCGCTCGCCTAGAGGGGACGAGGCTCGGTACCGTCGACGCCGAAGCCGATCTCCGTCGGACCGCCGCTCCTTCAGCCGTTCTCCCTCTCCTCGATATCATAGGGCGAGGGAGCCTTCACCTCGGTATCGGGCGATATCGCCACCTCCTAGGGTCACGGCAACGGCGACGCGCCCTACGGAGTCGGTGGTGACTGAGCGGGCTACGACGACGTCAGCCTGCCAGACTACCCCTGTCACCACTAAGAAGGTGAAGTCAGTAGTCAGCCATCCCAAACGGGACGCTGCTACTACCACCGCCCCGGCTGCAGAGAAGCCTAGGAAGGCAACACCTGTGGTGACTACGAAGGAGCCGGCAAGCGAGCGGCGAGAGGACTCACCGACCTCAGAGTCGTATGACTCGAGTGCGGAATCAGAGGTGTCTGAGGCGGCCTCCCAGGAGTCTCCTCCGCTGGGATTCGGGGACCCGATCCCAGATTCTGCTCCAGAGGACGTCCACCAGTTCTCTGCGATGCTGCTCCGCATGGCTACTACCCTCGGCCTGAAGATCGCCGATGCGGAGCCGGAGGACGACGATCCAGTCTTCTCCGTCTTTGAAGGGAAGCAACCTGCCACGGCCCCGCTGCCTCTCCTGCCCCGGGTATCCAGACTGGTGAAGGCCGCCTGGGATAGGCCGGCCTCGGCTCAGCCGATACCGCAGCGGTTGGAACACCTCTACAGGGTGCAGAAGGATAACGCCGGTTATCTCTTTAATCACCCTGCACCGAACTCTGTGGTGGTCGAGTCGGCACAGACGAAAGGCTCCGGCAGGCAACACACCACCCCGCCGGACAAAGAGGGCAGGAAGTTGGACGCCTATGCAAGAAGGTTCTATTCTGCCGCCTCCTTGCAGATCAGGCTGTCCAACACTCAGGCTTGCCTCGCGGCATACCTGAAAAAGGTGCTCGATCGCCTGCAACCGGCGATGGAGGCGGTACCGGAGGACATCCGCCAAGCCTCCTCCGTGATCTTCAACGAGGCCATCTCCATCGCTCGGCAGCAGATGGCCTCCTCCAGGCACGCAGTGGAGATTGCCTCCCGGGTCATGGCGGGATCCATCGGCCTCCACCGCCATGCTTGGCTGCGGCCGGCCGACATCCAGGAGGACACCAGAAGGAGGATTGAAGATCTCCCCTTCGACGGTGAGGGCCGATTCAACTCGTCCACAGACGAAGCTTTGGACAATCTCGTTAAGGCGAGGCTGACCGCCAAGAAGATCGGGCTACAGCCGGCCACGCAAGCCCGCAGGGCCTCCACCTTCCGCCCATCCTGGCGACGATCTTCCACCTCGTCGTTCCAGCGTTCGGCCCAGTCTGGACAGTCGAGACCGTCCTCCGGCTCATCGGCCAGACGCACGATTAGACGACGCCCGGCTTCATCCAAGAAGTCCTCCTCCGAGACAAAGTCTCGGTTTTGACGTGCCTGGCAGGACCTACCAATACCCACTCTTCAGCCTACCATCAGCGCTCGGAGACCGACCGACTCTGGCTCGACATCTCGTGGAGTGGCAATGTGTCACTACGGACTCTTGGGTGCTTTCCATCGTCCATCTTGGCTACGCCATCGAGTTTCTCGATATTCCTCCTCGAGGCGTTTACTATTCCACGCCGTCGAGTCCGGCCCTCCTGGAAGAGATCCAATCCCTCCTCCAGAAAGGGGCGATCGAGCAGCTCCCGCAAGAGGCCAAGACCACCGGCTTCTTCTCCAGGTACTTCACGGTACCGAAAGCCGACGGTACCCTCCGGCCGATCCTGGACCTCAGAGGGGTGAACTACTACATCCGCCCCAAAAGGTTCAAGATGGTCACGATACCGTCGATCCTGCCCTTCCTACATCGAGGGGACTGGTTCGCCTCCATCGATCTCCGAGACGCATACTTCCATATTGCCATTCGCCCGCAGCACAGACGGTACCTCCGCTTCGCGGTCGACGACACCTGTTACCAGTACAAGGTGCTGCCGTTCGGACTCTCGACTGCCCCAAGGGTCTTCACCAAGTGCATGGCCCCGGTGGTATCCTTCCTGCGGACGAAGGGTGCTTCTGTCTTCCCTTACCTCGACGATTGGCTGTTGGTGGCGTCCTGCAAACAGAGACTTTACCACGACGTCCACATGACGTTGTCACTGCTGACCCGCCTTGGTCTACGGGTGAATCCGAAGAAGTCCCACCTCGAGCCGGCGAGGATCTTGGACTTCATCGGGGCGACGCTCGACTCGACCTCCGCCAGGGCGTACCTACCAGAGTCTCGAGCCCAAACCCTGATCCGGGCCGCCGCTCACGCTCGTACGGCCCCGACGTTATCTGCGAGAAGCATCCAGCAGCTCTTGGGCTACATGGCTGCGACCACCGCTGTGACATATCTCGCCAGGCTGAGAGCGAGACCTCTTCAACACTGGTTCGTCCGCATATTCGACCCCCTGCGAGACGAACAGACACTCCGACTGCAGCTGCCGGAAGACGTCCGCTCATCCCTCCGATGGTGGCAGTCGCGACGCAATCTCATGTCAGGGATGCCTTTCCAACAGCCAACACCGAAGGTGACGGTAACAACCGACGCCTCCCTGTATGGATGGGGTGCCCACTGCGGCGATCTCAGAGTCCGCGACAGATGGACCGACGACGAGACCGCTCTCCATATCAACACGCTGGAGCTGCTCGCCGTCTTGAAAGCGCTACGGGCGTTCCGCCACGTCGTAGCGGGGCGGACGGTCCTGGTTCTGACGGACAATACCACCGCCGTCTGTTACATCAACAGACAAGGAGGGACTCACTCCACAACCCTGCTCAACATTGCACTCGATTTGTGGGAATGGTGCATTCGCCTGCACACGCATCCCGTGGCAGTTCACCTGGCCGGGCAGGAGAACACCACGGCAGACGCCCTCAGCAGGGACACCTCATCCCATCACGAATGGTCTCTCTCCGGAGAGGCGTTCAGACTGATTCGGGACCGCTGGGGCGAACCATCGATCGACCTCTTCGCGACCAGGGAAAACGCGAAGTGTCGCCGATTCTGTTCCAGAGCGGGCCACGATCGTGCCTCCATCGGGGACGCTTTCCAGTTTCCGTGGACCGGGGAACTCCTCTACGCGTTCCCGCCGTTCCCGCTGCTCGGCCGGAAGATATCGAAGATCCTCGCCGACCGAGCCGACGCGATCCTGGTAGCCCCGTACTGGCCGAGGCAACATTGGTTCGCACCCCTGCTACAAGCCGCACGAGACGACCTGCTCCGGTTGCCACCGACACCGGACCTGCTCTCCCACTCCGGCGGCCGAGTCCTCCATCCGGACCTGCCACGCCTGGTCCTCCATGCCTGGAGGATATCGCACTAGACGATCCCGTGCTCGGTACCGTCCTCGTCGCGGCCAGGAAGGAATCCACCCGTCGCAACTATCAATACAAGTGGCGACGCTTCCTGACCTTCGCTAACGAGAGGAGTGAGCCGGTATCGCCCGCGGGGCTCTCTACCGTCCTGCATTTCCTCCTGCACCTCCGGCAACAGGGGCTGGCGTTTCCATCCCTGAAGGTGTATCTCTCCGCGATCGTGGCATACCAACCGCCACGGTCGGCTGCCTCGGCCTTCTTCAGGAACGATACCGTTAAGCGGTTCCTGAAAGGACTTCATCATCTCTACCCGCCGGTATCGCCGCCGCTACCGCCGTGGTCCCTCTCGCTGGTGCTCTCGCAGCTGACAAAGCCGCCCTTCGAGCCGATGGCGACCTCGGATGATAGGCTCCTGACCATGAAAACTGCCTTCTTGGTAGCGGTGACCTCAGCGAGGCGAGCGGGTGAGATCACAGCTCTTCGATCCGATGAGCCCTTCACGGTCTTCCACAGAGACAAGGTGGTCCTGAGACCTGACATCTCGTTCCTGCCTAAGGTGGTGTCCAGTTTCCATCTCAACCAGGACATCATCCTGCCTGCCTTCTTCCCGAACCCGACGACACCGTTGGAGCGGTCTCTCCACTCCCTGGACGTGCGTCGGGCCGTGGCCTTCTACATGGACAGGACTGCTTCCTTCCGATAGACGCCGCATCTCTTCGTTTGCTATGGGCGACGTCGGAAGGGCCTCAAAGTGTCCACCCAGCGCTTCTCCAAATGGGTGGTGAGGACTATTCAACTGGCGTATGAGCTCGCGAGGAAGCCTCCGCCAGTCCTGCTTCGAGCCCACTCCACCAGAGCGGTGGCTACTTCTGCGGCCCTCCTGCGAGGAGTTGACCTGCATGAACTCTGCCGTGTGGCGACCTGGTCCCAACCATCGACCTTCGTGCGCCACTACAGGCTCGACTGCCGGTCGCGCAGAGATGCCCGGTTTGGACGTGAGGTGTTGGCTTCCGTGCTGTAGGACCTGACCCGCCGTCCGACCGGTAAGCTACACAGTCTCCTAGTGTATGAAGGCACAGAGACCACGAAGAAGAAGAACAGGTTGCTTACCTGTAACTGTGGTTCTTCGAGTGGTCATCTGTGCCATCATACACACCCACCCTTCCTCCCCTCTTTCTCAGGTCCCTGTAGGTTCTACGGCGGACGACAGAACTGAGGAGAGACCGTTGCTCGGCGGGAGGAGCATGCGCAGTACCGGCGTGGGGGAGGGGTTCCCGCCAAGCGAACAAGCTCTAGAAGTTTCCGAACGCTACCGCGCAGGCGCTAAAGCTCCTAGTGTATGATGGCACAGATGACCACTCGAAGAACCACAGTTACAGGTAAGCAACCTGTTCTTCCCCCACTTTCAGTGATGTATTTAAGTCTTTTACTCCAAGTCTCAAGTCCTTGCAAGATACTTTCAAGTCAAGTCTCAAATCAAGTCTCAAGTCTGGGAACCAATTTTGTACCCCTATATTTCAGAATTTCTAGACAGTCAAATAAAGTCAGTTTTAACAATTTATGTAGAATCAGCCCTCCACATGTGAGTTTGCTGTCTGCAATTTCAGAAGTGGGGGATAGGATCGTTCTCATTCCCTGTCTCAAAGCTGAAGGCTTTTGTGTCAATGGGCATAACAGAGGCCCTTTCCGCACCTTACCTTTTTCTGGCGCTGGGATGCTGGGATCGCGCAAGCAGCCTCTTGCAAGAGGTTCTCACGTCCAGGGTCCTTCGGCTCCGCACGAGCTGCCTGCTCACGTGAGAGCCCCGCCTCTTCCTTCCGCAGTGCAGCTGGAGTTTCCCAGGCTGCGCTGGGCCAGGAAGCGTGACTGGCACAGCTCTGGAGACTCCGCACGCCAGGTAAGTGCGCATGGGGCCCAGGAGCAATGTTCAAACACACACCATTTTCAGCGTCTAGCTGAAAATGAAAAGGTGCGCGATCGGTGTCTGCTGGCCCCTGGAGCGTTGCATGATTGTGAGTGCGTCGTGCAGATCATTCCTCACAATTGTGCAACGCTCCAGGCACCCTTTCGCATGGAAAATGCCGTGCAAAAAGGGCCAGAGTCTACAGCTTTGTGGGCAATAGGATCTTTCATACTCCGCCCTTTCTGAAGCTCCAAAAGCTTTAGAAGGAAAGATCTTTCCTCCTCAAGCCCATTGCATAATATGTTTGCTGTTACCCCCTGAAAAACACATATTGTACTCTGGGGACAAGTCTTGCCTTCTGCTCTTAGGAAAAGTTTTAGAAGATTCCACTAATGTGCAGCAGGAACAGTTTGCTGAGCAGACCTCAATCCCACCTCAAGCCCATTGCCTAAGTTGTTGGTTCTTCCCCTCTGAGAAATGGCCAAAGCTTTTGGCTTGAGACAGATCATCATCTGACCAGTAGGGAAAAAGAGATGGAAGCGTTGTTCAAAGTTGTAAAGTTTCTGGATGAATGTGTTATATGACTGAACCAAGGGCAGCAAGTCAGTCACTAAAATATACACGTCTTGAGTCGAGTCAGTTAGTTATTTATTGCCAAGTCAAGTCCAAGTCAAGTGACTTAAGTCTGACTTGAGTCTGAGTCAATCGACTTGAGTCTATATCACTGCTCACTTCTCTTAAGATTCTGGGACAGGAATGACAATGCCATAGGCAATCAAGAACCACAACAAGTTGTGATGTCCTCCAAGAATGGCTTATACTTTATACTTTCCCCCCATTATTCTTTTTTTTTTTTTAATGTAACTCTAAATGTCCTCCTTCATACCCCTGTGGCTACACATACCTCAGACTGGGAACCACTGATTTAGGCCATTGGCCTGCATATAGGACAATAAAAGGTGGCAGTTATTCTCTTGTCTCTGAGCAAGTGTATACATATTTAAAGTAAACGGTAGAATAAATACTTCTGCAAATGTTTATGGGCAACTGTAACAAAATTTGTACCTCTTGACTACATTGACCAGAGATATGCTTCTTCCGTCATACGAAGGGTGGGGATGGTGCAACTCTCCAGATGTTGTTGGACTATAGTTCCCATCATCCCTCACCATTGGCTGTGCTGGCTAAGACTGCTAGGAGTCACAGTCCAACAGCACCTGGGGGACCACCTTCCCACTGCACACACATACATGTATGTGTGCTTATATGACAGGTATCAGCTTGCTGCCTAGATTCAACAGGAACCGGGTATGCTGGCAGGCAATCCTTCTGAAAAAGCATTTAGACCTGCTAAAGCAGAGGTGGGGGCTTTTCCACCTCCACTGTCACATCAACTGCTGCCAGTGGATGTGTCTGTGTGTGCAGAGATGCATTCTGTTCACATTAGATCTCTTTGATGCAAATTGGGAGGCCCAGTTGGAGAAGCTGAGTGTGAAAACAGGCTGTACAAAAGCAATCACACACACACAAACGTCAACAGCGGTGCCTGGGACATGTCTCCCATCTTTCCAAGATAAGGGAAGGCCTGGAGGTTATTTAGGAAAGCTGCTATTACTGTATCAGTCAACAACCGATCAAAGGTTGGAGGAAGCATTTAAAAAATACATGAATGCATGCTCTCTTGTTCTCTTGTTCTCTCTCTTGCTCTTGCACACACGCACACACGCACACGCACACATCGCCATGCTTTAGTAGCAAGCGGTTGCTTTATGAGCCACATAATCTGGTGGCATTGATGCCAAGTTAGGAAGCCACCATGTACAAGGAACGCAGTTTCCTGCAATGTGTCATACTTTTGGCAGTGAGGGCATAACCTGTTAGGCTGCAGAAGTAATGCAATCGTAAGGATCTTACTTTTGGAAAGGTGGGCTCTAACAAACACAATTTTCTACTTACTTTTAAGGGTGCTTTTAGAAAGATTCTGAGCGGAAATGTTCAAGTTTGATACCATTCTTTTGTTAATTGCAAGGGTTGTGACAAGTAACAAGGTAACAGGCTATCAGGGGATTGTAATGAGCTATTTAACAAAATTGTTTTTAAAAAGTAACTTTCCAACCTCTGCACTGATGCTACATGAAGTAGCATAATAACTATGTGTAGCTAATCTTTAAACATTCAAAATGCATTAAGCAGCACATAAAATAGCTCTTAGCAATAGTGTCAGTGACAGTGTTTCAACAAGATTTAAAACAAAGTAAGGATTGTTTGCAAATCTAACCAGGTATTTCCACATATATCCGCTCACTAATAAGCCCTATTGAATTCAGTGGCTATACTCAGCTAAACAAGGAAAAGAATACAGTCTAAAATAACCATGCTCAGTTGCTCTTGTTAGTCAGAGCACATATTCTATGGCATGGCACTGTACAGATTTGCAAACAGGACACTCCTGTGTATGTTTGCATGCAGTGTGCTCTCAAATTTACCTGTCAGTTTGTGTGTGCTTCTGTGTGTATTTGTGTAGCACGTGTGTGGAAAAGGTAGACAGGCAGCAATACATGGGAGTATTCTTAATGTAAATCACATACGCAATAAAACTAGAGATCAGATGCAAAAGCACACAGCAGTGCAGACCAAACACAAGCCACATACAGCAGTACACCAGGTGCACAAATACAGTTTGTAGGTGGGTCAGTAGCAGTGGATGAGCCAGTTGACTGGTGATATTATAATCGTATCAGCCAACAGGGGCTTCCAGGCTGATAGTTTGCAGCCAATCTTCTTGTTATTGTATGCCTTCAAGTAATTTCCAACATACAGCAACCCTAAGGTGAACCTATCATGAGGTTTTCTTGGCAAGATTTGTTCAGAGGTAGTTTGGCTTTGCCTTCCTCTGAGGGTGAGAGAGTATGACTTGCCCAAGGTCATGCAGTGGGTTTCCATGGCTGAGCAGGGATTCAAACCCTGTTCAGCAGAGTTGCAGTCCAATGGCCAAACCATGACACCATGCTCAATCTTAGCAACCAACCTTACAACATATTTGTTTCAGGAAAGCTGTAGCAGCTAGACTGAAGGTTTCTTTTGCTAGCACTATTGACCAAGGAACTGTGGAGAGTGAAAGCCAGCATGGTGTAGGGTTCTGAGCATTGGGCTATGACCCTAGAGACCAGAGTTCAATTCCCCCCTTGGCCATGGAAACCCACTGGGTGACCTTGGGCACATCGCACATGCTCAGCCCCAGAAAACCCAGTGATAGGTTTGCCTTGAGGGCCATTTCTGCACTAGCCTGTTATAGCGCTACGAATCCACTTTCAACATCCTATGGAATCCTGGGGTTTGCAGTTTAGGGAGGGGCTGGCTGGCTAGTGCAGAAATGTCCAGGGTCACCATAAGTCAGAAATGACTTGAAGGCACACAACAGCAACTGTGGGGAACACACTGAATTCTGAAACAATAAACTCCTCTTCCCATCATTTACATTCTAAAAACAAACTTATTTGGGCTTAAGTTTTAATTGCCCCTGCAATTCAAATGCAAATAGCACACAGGTCTTTTCTGTGAGACCTTTGGGAAATTCTGAGCTCAGTAATGCTTTTATACCACAAGCTTTGCATTAACATGATCTGAGTTCAACTCCCTTCATCCATGGACAGAGAGAGACTCTTATATAAAAACCTGGGGTGGGGGTGGGCTACTATTACTCAGTGTAGGCAAAGATCTCTTTCACGCTACATAATTATAATACTTTGATCCCACTTTATTAGGCATGGATGCATCCTATGGAATCTTGTGAGTTGTAGTTTAGGGAAAAGCATTTAGAATTCTCTTCAAGAGAGCTCCAGTGCCTCATCAGACTACAGACCCCAGGATTCCATAGGATGCAGCCACAGAGATTTCATAGTTAGTGAAATCAAAGCACAACAATTGTGCAATACCAAAGACGCCCAAAGCCAAAGTCCTTGAAGTACTTAGAACTTCAGCTCCCCAAATCCACAGCGTATACTACCAATGCTAAAGGATTACGAGGGTTGTATTCCAGAACATTTGGCAGACCACCCCCTTCCCCCCCCAATTAAACTGTCTGGGGCTACAGAGACCAATCATAAGGCAACTTTCTGTAGTTCTTGAATGCTAACATTTGTTTCCTGAATTATATAAACAAGGCTTTCTTATCACATTTCTTCTGTTTTTTAAGGAGTTTGGGGAGGCATAGACAGTGGGGGCATGTGTATGTGCCTTCAGGTCTCCCATCAACTTATGCTGACCCCATGGATTTCATAAGGTTTTCCTAGGCAAGGGATACTCAGAGGTGGTTTTTTCCTGTTCCTTCTTCTGAAATACAGCCTACAGCATCTGGTTTTCGTTGGTAGTTTTCCACCGAACCCTAGTTTAGCTTCCAAGACCAGAAACGATCTGGTGCCTTCAGAGTGTTTAGGTTCACACAGTAGGCACCTCTCGGACATTTTATCCGTACAACAACCCTATATAGCAGTGATGTATTTAAGTCTTTTACTCCAAGTCTCAAGTTCTTGAAGATACTTTCAAGTCAAGTCTCAAGCCAAGTCTCAAGTCTGGCAGCCAACTTTATACCCCAACCTATATTCCAGAATTTCTGGACAGAGTCAAATAAAGTCAGTTTTAATAATTTAAGCAGAGTCAGCCCTCCACATCTGCAATTTTGCCATCTGAAGTTTCAGAAGTGGGGAATAGGATCCTTCTTACTCTCCCTTCCCAAAGCTGGAGACTTTTGTGTCAATAGGCATAAAAGAGTTTGCAGCTTCCGAAGTGTGGAATGGGATCCTTCTTTCCATTTGCAAAGCTGGAGGCTTTTTCGGAAGTGGGGAATGGGATCCTTCTTACTCCCCAATAATGAAGCTTCAAAAACTTTGGAAAGAAGGATCCTTCCTCCTCAAGCCCAGTGCCTAACATATTTTCTGTTCTCTTCTGAGAAATACACAGTGCATCCTGGGGGGAGGGGTCTTGTCTTCTGCTCTTAGGAAATGTTTTAGAAGGCTTCTCTGATATGCAGCAGGGTCAGGCCGCTGAGCAAACTTCAAGCCTGCCTCAAGCCCATTGCCTAACCTGTTTGTTGTTCCCCTCTGAGGAACACATCCACACTTTGAGCTTGAGAGAGATCATCATGTGATCAGTAGGCAAAAGGAGACTGAAGCATTGTTCAAAGTTGTAAGATTTCTGGATGAATGTGTTATGTTACTGATCCAAGGGCAGCAAGTTAATCACTAAAAACATACAAGTTTCAAGTTGAGCTGAGTCAGTGCATCATTTATTGCTGAGCCAAGTCCGAGTCGAGTCACTGAAGTGACTGAAGTCTGACTTGAGTCTGAGTCAATTGACTTGAGTCTACATCACTGCTATGTAGCAGGTTAGGTTGAGAGAAGGCAACTGAGTCTAAGATCATCCAGGGAGCTTCTAGGCTGGGATTTGAACCCAGGTTGGCTTAGGGTCTCCACCTCACTGGCTTTCCTTCCCACCCTCTCTCTCTCTCAATTCTTTGCTCCCTGCTTCCAGCATCATCCCTCGTGGGGCTTCCACGTGCTACAAGAATCCTGCCTGTTCTGCCCCACAGATCTTTGACTCTCCTTTCTCCCTAGTGGCCCTTTGCCTTGTCAACATCTCATGTTGTTTTAGCCTGTCCCTAGTTCCCCTCTTTGCAGGACATTCTCTCCCAGTAAGGCCAGAGTTTTGACATTGTGTCTCTCTAGGGCTGAGAGAAGTGAAGCTGGCTCTATGTGTGCGTGTGTGTAAGTGATCATGCAGAGGGGCTGGGATCATGGTCCTGAAACCTGAGGGGGTGGGTGGGTTAAGTGACTGGATGGAAAGATCCTCTTTCCAGTGACTTCATGCTCCAAACACGTCACACAGCTGTGCCGGCTCAGCACAAGCTGCTCCCATCAAGAAATCTCTCAACTCTTCTATCCATCACCAAATGCCTTTCTGAATTACCCACTCACTGGCTCATAAGTTTCCCTCAGTCTCATCATGAACCTAACTTCATTTCCTCATTCAGTGCTGGTAAAGATGAATATGAGATTACTGTATAAATCTGGATGGAGAATAACTTCTGGATGGAGAATAATTTCTGCTTGGTTGCCAGCTTAATTATAATCTTATCTAACGTTAAAATCATGCTGATATTGGTCACACAAGGGCCACAAATAAATATTAATTATTTATTATTATTATTTATTAAATATTAAATATTAAATAAATATTTAATACATAACAATATTTAGTATTTGACAGTGATCCCAAACAGTTTAAGAGATCCCAAAGTCTAAAGCAGTTGAAATTTTGGGTGAGATTTCATTATTCTTTAGAAGAAAGGAAATTTATGTCATTGGCACGTAATCAGAGGTACATCTTTTGATGTTTCATATGTTCGCCCTGGCTGAATTATTGTTGTTGACTAGAGAAAACTCTCTGGATGAAAACCTGCATTCCTATTAGGGAGCCAAAGGAAACCTTACTGTCATGACTTCAGTAGGCCCAAACTTACAGTACTAAATTAAATGAAAATTATTTAATGTAAAATCTATGCAGCTAAAAGACTATTGCAGATTAGTATATGTTTTAAACTTAGATGTTAGGTCCTTTTTGTCTTTCACAGTCAATGAGTTAAACAGCCCATAAACTGCTACTAGTTCTCAGTGGGAGGAGGAGGGTTAAGTGAGTATAAAAATATTGTAGCATCACAAATGTTGTTTCCAATAACACATGCAACCCAAGGAGGCAAAGAGAGGGAGGAGGAGGAGAGGAGAGGTGTCTAGTATCAGAATGCTCCACCAGTGACTCAGCATGCCTAGTATAGCCCCAGACGCCAACCTCTTGGGATTGAGCACTTGGAAAACTATATAAGTCACCCGTGTCTGGGACAATAGACCAGCCAGAACTGAGGCTTTAAGAACACATCCTAGCTGAAGCAGTGACCCAGACGCAACAATGCACGGCAAGAGTGTGGTCCTCCGGAGCTCTGGGACGCTGTCCGCAGCTGAACTGGCCTGCCAGGTATCTGAGAGGAATACAGCACGGAAGGAATCCTTCACCGCCGAATGGAAAGACCTATCTCTCACTACTAGGCCTGAAGAAGGGTGAGTGTTTTGATGGGCTTGGGTTAGGCTTGGGTTAGGCAGAATTTGGGTTAGGTCACAAAAGGCTCACAAAATTACTGGCTGGACTGGGATTCTCCAAAGAAATCTAGGGGGAAAAAGTGAAATCTTGGCAGAGCCATCTAACATTTAGACATAGGTCTGAACATACTGGGTTCGAGCAATGCTGTCAAAGGAGTGAGAAACAGGTGAACCATCATCAGGTGACCCAAGATCTCCAGCAATATTTCTTCTTTGCCATGGCTCAAAGAACGCTTCTCCAAGCTGTTGCCCTCCAGATGTGTTAGACTACAACTCTCACCATCCCCAGCCATCATAGCCACAACACGTCTGGAGGGAACTAGGATGGAGAAGCTGCTAAGCAAGATGGTTTATGGTTGACCTAGGTTTGGCTGCAATATTGTAAATGCTCTGCATCAGTGATTATTATTATGTATATAGCCATTCCACCAGCCATGGTGCTGTAGAAAGCAGTAACAACAGGTCCTTAATGTCTGGTTTCGGTCTCTGAACCTAAGAGAAGCCTTGGTCCAAAGTCTTCTTAGTCTAGCATCTTCCTTCTCACAGCAGCCCATGCCAATCCTTCAGGGAAGCCCACACAAGAGGGGGAAAAGGAGAGACATACCACCCTTCCATTCATCTCCCCCAGCAAATGGTATTCAGAAGCATACTGCCTCTGTTTTTGAGCTGGCATTTAACTACTGTAACTAGTAGTCAAAATATAATCTAATCTATATTTAAACCCAAGTCCCATCAACATTAGCCAGTCAGGACAACAGTGAGCTATGAGTCCACCACTGTCTGGAGAGGCACAGATTTTCATAGCTGATAATACATTGTGGGACATCACTACACTTTGTGGTAGTGAACTCTACAGCTTAACCATGTGCTGAGTGAAGAAGTACTTCCTTTAGTTTTGCCCAGTTCATTCACTTTGGGGAGATACTTTTTGAGCTTTTCTTCCTCAAGTCGTTGGATGTTATCAGCAGCAAACATAGCAATTCCAGTTCTTGCCCATAACCATAAGCATGGAGAATTCAGTTTTTAGGTGGTCACTGGTAGATCGCTGATAGTCACTGATACAGTGCAGGAACTTGTCTAAGCCTATAAAGATATATTGCTTTTGCCTGAGAGGAAGCGTGAGTTGATGTCCTACTTTGTCCCCTCACTTTCCATGTGTTGGGAAAGCAAGCTTTTACAGCTGAGAGTTTGCTCTATGTGTTGAAGCTTTGTTGTTGTTATGTTTCTTCAAGCCAGCTCCAACTTAGGGTCACCTTCTCCTAGAGATTTCTTGGCAAGATTTGTTCAGAGAAGATTTGTTATGGCCTTTCTCTTGGGCTGAGAATGAGTGTGACTTGCTCAAGGTCACTCGGTGGGTCTGCAGGACTGAGCAGGGATTTTAACTTTAGTCTTCCAGGGTTCTAGTCCAACACTCAAACCGCTACACTTCACATGGAGGTTATTTCTGCAGTTTGGAGCCCTGAAAAATCATAATTTTAAATCAGGACTCTAAAGTAAACCCAGGAATTCTGGAATTAATCTTCCTAATGTATGGAAGTTAGTAATGACTGGCACAAGACAGAGTGGTCATCGGAAGTAGAGTGCTCATCATTGTTCTCTCCCTCATTACTTGACAGATATAATGCCTGATGGGCTTGGAGAAGTTAATTTTAATCCCTAGCATGGGGATTAGAGGAGATGTAGTCTAAATATTCTGAAGGCATCAGCTGCTGTCCGATCATAGAAGCTAAAGTAGTTAGCCACAGATACTATGTGCCAGGTGGTGTAGGCTATACTTCAGAGGAAGGCAGTGACAAACTACCTCTGAGTATTCCTTGCCTAAGAAACACCATGAAATTCTGGGGGTCATCGTAAGTCAACGGGCAACTTGAAGGCTCAGATACACACACACACACACACATATATATATACACACAGAGTCCAAAATATCAACTGTTTCAAACTGAGGGCAGCAAGCATGTGAGTATGAAATCAGAAGGTGATAACCAGCATAAGTGATTTGCTATCCTAGATGTGGAATGCGGTGAGATTCTGATATGTCAAGCCAGGATGTGGAACCTTTGGCCCTTCAGATATATGGAACTATAACTCTCAGAAGCCCCTGCCAGCTTAGCAAATGGAAAAGGGATTGTAGGAGCTCTAATGCAAAACATCTAGAGGGCCAAAACTTTTTTTCATCTTTGCCATATAGATTTCAAGAGTGGAGGAACGTACCATTGGGTGGTTTTGTTTGAGGTGAATCTAACATTAATTCTCGTCTCTTCTTTCTACAGCTGGTCTCGGTTTGAGGTGGACAAACGGCGCAAGGAAACCTACCGCCAACAACAGGAGGCTCGGGTCATAGTGCAGCGGTCACCCTGGGGTATCCTTCGCCTGGGTTTGCTGGGTGAACCTCTGACCGCCTATCACCTGCCATATCAGCGGGCCTTGCCCTTGCCTATCTTCACCCCGGCCAAGCTGAGTGCCAAGGCTGAGCGGGAATTTACTCCCACTCCATCAGAGTCTGTGGAGTCACTGCCAGTGACAGGCGTGTGCCTTGACAAGAAACCTCTGGCTGAGATCACCAAGGAATTGCCCCTTGTCATCCAGCCCAGCTGCCCTGACTTCAAGAAAGCTGGCCTACCACGCTCATTGTCCCGCTCCATGTCTCAAGAGGCCCAGAGAGGCTGAGGCCTATGGGACACCTTGCCCCCCGCAAAAAATCAATGGTTCCTTTTCAGGAACTGGCTTGGATGCTTCGGGCCTCTGTGTCTGTTGCTGCATGAGGATCATCAAAAGGGGCCCAGAACTGTAGAAAAGACTTGGTAGGACTGAATCCATCTAGATAAGCTCCTTTGGGAAGGAGCACGGACTGTGACTGTATCCATGTGTGTTCCACAGCCCAGAAACGTTGACTTTTTGGGGAATACACCTCCCAGAATTCCCCAGTTAGCATGCTGGTTGAGGAACTTCTGGATTTGTAATCCAAAAAAGTGAATTTTCTGAGCTCTGGCTATGTTTATATAAATAGATGTATACTGTCTTGCATTTGTATCACCATTCTTTACTGTGCATTTTTAAACACTTGAGATAATAGGGAGAGCCCATTGGATTAATGGTGGGAAAGAAAGTCAGACAAATCCAAACAAACAGTTTGAAAAGAACTCCCTAAAGTTCACAGTGATGCTGTGAAATATTTTTTTAGGCAAAGGAGTTAAGGTAAGTAGTGATGGTTGGACTTCTGAGTTTAGGAGAAGAGAGCTAGGATAGGACTTTCTGAGTTCTAAGGGCAGCAAGGCTGAATGATTAGAAGTAAGTGGGAAACTGTGAAGGAAGCTGGTGATGTTCTTGGTTTTGTTGCACTCTCGATTCTGTAATGGTTTTACAGCAAGGGAATAGGAGAGAAGAAAGGGGCTAGTGCATCTAGGTTTAGCAGTGACTTCCGGAACCCAATCCCCTACCACTTTCCAGTTCTATGACTTAATACCTCAGACTGTTTGTCACAAGATGTCCCAGATGATGAACATATGCCATTTAAAATGAGGAGCCACTGCACCTTGGGAAGTAGAAGGTTGAAGGGCACAGGAAAATGGCAAATAGCCTGGACAGAACAGCATAAGCAGATTTGGTTTTATGCACATCCATTACAACCGTAGCTAAGCAGACTGGAGAATTCTGGTGTGATTGTTCCCAAACACCTTGCAGTTCTTGTCTTCTTTTCTTCTTGTAAAGAAAATAAAAGATCCATTGTAGTAAAATGCTATATTTTTCATTATGGTATTGTTATAGAACAATAAAATAAGGGAAATGATCAAACATTGGAAATCTCTTTCTTTTCAACGATCTGTCACTGCACTGACAACACAACAATACAACTTTGACAAACTTGTTCATTTCTCTTTTCCGTTAAGTGAGTACAGTTAAGATCAAAATATAACTTCATCAAATACAAAGGAAAAGAAATTGGTGTGTGAGTGTGTATGCGTGGGTTCTGCTTTAACAAAATGAGCAGTAATATAGCAGGGCCAGGGTTCCCTAGACCAAAGAACCAGAATGTTTTTACTCATAGGGATAAACCTGCCCTGCAGATCTCTCCCACCAGCAACCTTGTTTTTCTGTTCTTTCGTACCATAGATTCGGGTCGCCATAACTGGAAACAACTTGAATACACACAACAAGAACAACAACAACATATCATGGTGAACTATCTCTGTTACAAAGCAAAGTATTTTGAGGTGGTTTGGTCACAATTGTGTAATTAAGACCCATTAGCTCTGCAAAAGAACTGCTCCTGGTGGTGAAGAAAATTGTTGGAACTGGTTTCTTGATATGGATCAACACAGCTGTCTCTATTTTGGGATCTTTCTGTGGAGTGGTGATGAGATCTGTCATTATGAATGTCTGCCCTTCAGAGCTTACACTACTGTTTTGTTGGAATTATCCATGTACTCTTATTCCCCTTATCTACCAGAGCAAAAATGTAGTGAAGGCTGGCAATCTCTGATACCAGTGAGGCAGCGAATCCACTTTGGGTTTTAGTCTGAACTGTAAATAAGCTTTCCAAGGTGCCAAACCATATCTTTAAAATAGGCTTAACATCCTGGACAGGTCCTGTAAAGTTTGTGCTAAAACTTTGAGTGGATTCATTGCCTTATTGTCACTGGAGCCATCCCACCACTGCCCAAACATTTTCCAAAACAGCCATCAGCAAGCATCCCTTGAGCTCAGTCCCACTAAGGGCACCGTGAAGTTGAGAGATGAGATGGCATCCCGATTGATAGCTGTATTTATATTATAGTACTTCTGCCTCAGGTACCAAAGTTTATGTTAAAGAAGTAAAGTCCAAGTACACATCTGCTTCATTAACTGAACTATATCTGTACAAAGTGTCATGTTACGGGCCTTTCCACACTACACTGTTATAGTGCTATTATTCTACTTTCAACATCCTAGGGAATACTGGAGTTTGCAGTTAAGGGGGGGGGCTTTATAATCCTCATCCAGAGAGCTCTTCGGCATCAGTAAACTACAAACCCCAGAATTCCACAGGATGATGGAAGTGGAATGATAGCACTATAACAGTGTAGTGTAGAAAGGCCTGTAGTTTGTGGAAGAGGGAAAAGTATCCTTCTTCTTTTCATCTTCACATGGTCAAAGAAATAAAGGGCATTGCTCTTCTACTGCTCCTCCCCCCTTGCCTTAGTCCCCTCTCCAAACCAAGGACGTTTCCGCATGCCATAGGAGGTTGAAAGTGGAATCGTCGCACTATAAGAGTGTCGTGCCGAAATGTTCCAAGCTGCACAATGAGAAACCAATACTCAGAACGAGTGCTACCACTAGGGCAGGATGAGGTGGCTGCCTCAGGTGGCAAACTTGTTATGAAAATACCACTCAAAAGTCTTTTATTTGTTGATAATATTTAATTTTTACTGTCAGGAAGGAGAATGGGTGTTTATGAGATTCCTCTCTGTCAAGTGCCCAAATAATATGACTTTGGGAGTTGTGTATGTGTGTGTATGTGCAGGCCTGACATTTGCTGCTTTGTTTCAGTAAACCTGATATCATTCTCCACTCCCTAGTGGACTGTATCAGACTGGAAGGGCAGGTTTGTCTAATATGCAGATGTTTCTTTGTCATTTTGTGGTAAAGGATGGGCTTTGCACACAGAAAGGCCCAGATTCAGGCCATTTCCACACTATACTGTTACAGTGCTATTATTCCACTTTCAACATCCTGTGGAATTCTGGGGTTTGTTGTTGACTGAGGCCAAAGAGCTCTCTGGCTGAGAATTCTAAATGCCCCTCCCTAAACTGCAAACCCCAGGATTGCATAGGATGTTGAAAGTGGAATAATAGCACTATAACAGTGTAGTGTGGAAATGGCCTCAGTCTCTGCTTTCTCCTGTTCAAAAGGGTTGCAGGAAAAAAGATTGGGAATAACTTGTCTACAAATTACTTCAAAATTGCTAACCCAATTGAGGAAAATCAAATTGCAGAGACTGTTTCCACTGAATTTCTTCTGGGAGAGGAGAAATTCTCCAACAGTTTCTTGAGGGTAGCAATTGCATGACTTCTCCTCATCTCCCATGTTTTTGCTGTTGCTCTAATAACAGCATTGGGAACATGGTCACCATTTTAGATTCCCCATAATCCTCTGGACCTTGTGTCACTGCTGGGCATTCATGGTGAAGGAATGGAGACCTTCGGGCACACAAAAGTCTTTCTTTCTCTGTCAGGTAGGAATAGTGAGGGGGGAAAATTGCCTTAGCTGTATGGGGTGCATGTGCTGCATTTTTTCTTGTTCTTGGCATGGCTTTCAAATACTTTATATTGTTTTAAACTATTGATATTTTACTATGGTAACTTATTTAATGGCTTTTAACTTTTTGTTAATATTTAATTTATGTACTTTGTTTTGATTAATGTGTGAACTACCTTGGATCCCATTCAAGAGAAAGGCAAGAGATAAATAAATAAATACATGGTAAAAGGTGGTCTAAAAAAGTAATTTTCTCTGATCTATTGGCAGTTTCACTGTGATAATTATTTGTGTAGTCTGGCTCTTGAGGTGGACAATACAGGAAATGGAGTGTGGAAGACTATAAAAACCATAACTAAGAACTGTAACTATAAAGCTGATACATCTACCTCTGTGAACAGAGATCAGATTAGCTGGAGGAATGAGACTAACCAAAGTGCATGCTGAGAGAACTGCCAGTGGGCTGTGAAGTAAGTAAAGGCTCCCGAGAGTGCCACGTAGCCCTACACTGTGGGTATACATTTGTACTTCCACACATCTGAATAACTAACTACTCTGACCTTTCTTCCTTCCAAGGCCAGGGTGGAAATGGGGATGGTAGTTAGTGCTGAAGTTTAGTGCTTTGCATGCAAAAGTCCCCAGATTTACTTCCCCACATCTCCATATAGACTCCTGTCTGAAATATCAAGGACAGACAATATTGTTCTAGTTAAACCAATGACTGGACTATATTCATATAGGAATGCAACACAAATGGGCTGTAATCTGAGCAATGGACTATAGTCACTTATATCAGGCAGAAAAGCCGCACCTGCTGTTGGCATGGGGTTGGGGGCACAATTCCAATAGTTGCATAGTGGAGTACTAACACTACTCTGTCTTAAATCCCAGGTCATCTGTGAAGTCTACCAAGCAATCTTAATCAGGCCTTCTTTGCTTAGTGGGCGTACCTGGTAAGTCTGATTATAGAGGAAGTAGGATACAATATTGTTTTAAAAAAACCCCACCACTAGCAAATTGTTGATCCAACACTGCTTAAAGAAAGATGCTTGTGATACTGGATCTTCAGGGAGTAAATTGCCAAGAGACCATACTAAGATCTGGTATAATAATAGCGAACTTATCTTTTCCTTGTGTAGATCCTTATGTAGCCAAAATAACACCATCAATATTGAAAACAGAGATACCAGCAGGTCTGCAAGGGCTACAAAAATATATGGGGTTGTGATGGAATGGAGTATAGAATGAAGGGTGACACTGGCTGGCCAGCACCCTGAAAAAGAGCACTCACCACTGCAACATGTTACTGCAGTCCATCTCACAATAATAAAGTATCTCTTTCTATGCCCAATCAAATAATAAAGACTCTCTTTCTATGCACAAACTGCACGGTGAGTTCAGCTTCCCCCTTTTAGCTCCCCCTTCCTTAGCAACTCCTGCAAAACTTTTTGCCAGTAGCAACTTCTGGGCAGACACGAGACAGCAAGAACTGTCCCCAAAGATAGCCTGAGGCGCAGGTTCAGACTCCTCCCTATTTGGCCTTCACGTGTCTCTCCCTTGTGTGGCATCCAAGGTCACTAGGAGGTTGGGTGGAACAGGGCGGTCTGGCACTTGGAGAGATGGGAGAGAGAGGCCCAGTGGTGGGAGAAGGAAGGTATGGGACATCTGAGCCTTTAGGCCTTGTTCATGATGCCAAGGCAGGGCCTGGGCATTTGGCCACAAAACAAGATATGGAGAGTGGGTGGAGAGGGAATTATATAATGCAAAAGGACAAGGCTGCCAAGCCGAACCAGTTCCAACAGCTCAACCGAGAAGGACAGTGATTTCCCAGATTCAAAGCTAAGACTCATGAATATTATTTATACTCTTAAGGAGAGAATGGGGGCTGCATGGTTACAACAAAAATTTTTCAAGTCAAGTCACCTATTTTTCTGTGCAGGGTTCTAGACCTCAGAGCGTGAAAGCATTACTTTTTTGGACTATTCTTCCTAGATCATCTTGACCATGCTGGCTGAGGGATTCTGGGAAACATAGTCCTCAAAAGTAATATGTACAACTTTAGGTTTTATACTGTCTCCCTCAGCTTTGCAACTGAACACGGTAGTTGCCAAGAGAAAGACAGCTCAGCTGCCTTAGAAGGACATCTGGGATGACATTAAGGGTAGGAGAAGAGTACAAGAAAAGAGACCAGATTAAAAGAAGTAAATCCTCTGGGATGTTATCCTGTGCCAGCTGCTTTAAGACTAGGCTGTCAGGAGGATTTTGTCCTCAATGAATTATTTCCTATGCTAATAAGGAGATGCCATTTTGATTTTTTTCCCCTTATGCACCCAAATATCTTCAGCTGACCTTGAGATGTGCAACACTGCCAGAATTTTAACTGAGCTGAAATTCAAAGTCAGTCTTGAGAAGGGGAAAACTCTCTTGAGAATCTTCATTAATCCTACAGAAACGCTCAGCTTCATTTGAAGCTCCTTGGTGTTGTTGCCTGAGAACACACCCCATTGCTCACACAAAACTAGCAGGAGGAAACATGTTAGTAGATTTCTTCTTGACATACTAGTTATATCTTGGCAATAATTTGTTTTTATGTGAAAAACACACTAACAACAGTCAGGGAAGTGTACCCTCATTCTCTTTTACTGAGGATATTTTCAGAGGTTCCTACCACAACTAGTGAAAAGGCACTGGGGAGCTATTCCATTTGTACATTTTTTAGTTATTTTTTCCTGGTAAGAAAAAAAGACCAGAGCTTGTAAAAGTTACTGCTTTGGGCTACAACTTAGGTCTCTTTCATACTACACAATGATAGCACTTTAACACCACTTCAACTGCCATGGCTGTATCTTACGAGCTTCTTACATTTGTAGCTTGGTAAGATGAAGGAACTGACAAAACCATCTCTGAGTATTCCTGGCCTAAGAAAACTCTATGAAATTCATGGGGATGCCATAAGTCAACAGTTGACTTGAAGGCACACACACACACAAGGTGCAGGGGCTCTCTGTCAGAGAATTCTAAATATCTCATGAAACCACAAATCCCAGGATTTTGTAGGATGGAGCAGTGGTAATTAAAGTCTTATAAGGGATGTAATTAGGTAGCGTGCAATAGACATTAACTGAGAACTAGGGCTGTGTATATTGAGGAAGGGTCTGTGAGGAACCTTGAAAGTCAGTGTATATCTGAGTGTGGAGAAATTACACCCTCATCTTTGTCCATGGCTTCCATTATCAGTGAGTAGTAACTTTTCCAAGTTCTGAAAAAAAAGTAAAAGATATGAGAGTGTAAAATGGATGTCAGTGTTTTCTGGCCCCCCAGCAAAATCCTATGTTTGAAGACAGGAAGACTACAGAATAAAAGTCTCGCCTGGAAACACAGTGGCTGATCAAACCCTCACTGTAAGGAAAGTGGACTGGGATAAGAGTGCAACCTTACTCCATCTGTCTCTCCAACCTGTCTTCCTATATAGACCTATTTCTCAAAGTAGGTCTGTCACTGGAACATAACCACTCTAGACTGCAAGACTGGGGGTTTCACACAATGGACTCCTTCTCCAAACTCCATGCACCCTCCAACTCCAGGCATTTAGAAAATGAGCATGTTTGAAAATAAGAAAAATTTCCTGGCATGCTTGCTTTTGTTTGTTCATTGTGTTATGAAGGAGCATTTCATCATATGAGCAGGGCAACCTACTTTTTAATCCAAAGTGCATATCCAGATATGGATTGTGTTTGTCACCTCAGAGAACTTCTACTCCTGTACTACTGCATGCCTCTTACCATTAAGAAATTGGCATTTTGATCAGCAATAATTGGCATCAATCATGAAGATTCATAGGTTATCTAGGCTATTTGTCAATACTAAATACTCTTTACTGATAATTCCCATACTAATTAGACTTTGAGAAAATTGCTATTTTGGGGACAACATCTTCCAGACCGCCCCGCCCCCTTCGCTGGCCATAATATTTCTAGCCCAAACAGTCCAGACTGTGGCTCTAACTTAGAAATGCTTACCTTTAGGTTTTTTCAGATGGCATAAATGAACTGGGAGGTAGAGGTACTTGTTGCTGTACAACCTCTTTAAAAAACAAGAAAGAAAGAAAGAAAGAAAGAAAGAAAGAAAGAAAGAAAGAAAGAAAGAAAGAAAAAAGGAGCCAAATGATATTTTACAATCATGTGATGTTTTAGGCTATTTCCCATCCTTCTCTGGAATATTCTGAAGCATTGTGTTCGTACCTGAAAGTGAGGTTTTGGTTTAAACTGATACATTTGATAGTCACATAAACTGAACCAACTGAAGTCATGTCCAATCCCTCGACCCTCTCTAGCTCGGGATATGTCCACTTCCTTCCCCATCCTCCCAGAACATTGGGCTCCTGTGCTTGAAAAGATCAGCTTCTCCTCCTGACTACTAAATTTCAAATTAGGTTGAAACTGCAAGATTGAGATGGAGGGACATCAGTGCTTGTGCTTGACTGGTGCTTGTGTATGGGGGTTGCTCTTACTGAGACCTTTGTCCTTTAGATTTTAAAAATAGATACAGAGAGATTTATAGTACTGAAGTGGCAAACTATAACAGTGTTACTCATGTTTGCTTCCATAGAGAAAGATCACACTGTCCTCAACATACATGCACTGCATTGGAGGAAACAGACAACAATAGCACCCCTAAAATTTACCATTTTAGCACTATAATTTTAAAGAAATTTTTTAATCTATAAAATTTTGAGGCGACACTGGAAGAAAAACAGATGGAGACCATGTGGGGATCACAAAAATTTCAAAGTATTTCTGGGGGATTTGAGGGAATTGGACACACCCATTATGAAATGCTATAAGACACCCACAAATGAACTGAAACATGCTGCTTTGAAAAATCAGGAGGCTGTTTGGATGTGGAAGCATCAGGACCTCCAAGATGCAATATAAAATTATATAAATAATTTATAAATGTGATAGATATCATCACATATTCCCAGTCCAGGTGAGTCCTCTGATAAGTGGAGGTGATCCCACCCTATCCCTTAGTGTTTTCCATGTTAAAAAGAGCTGCTTGCACGTTTGCATTTGGAAGCAAAATAGGATGCTCTCTCTGTTTATCTCTCTTTAAATGAGATTCAGCTTTTAAAATAGAGTAAGAAGCTGGCATGGTACCACTATCCTATTTCTGGTTTCTAGGCAGAGAGAAGGAACCTGTTGTGTATGTTGTGTGTTTTGGTGCTAGGGAAAGCAGTGTAGGGGAGCTGGGGGGGTGATTATTCCCAGAGGCAATAAAATGGACTATAAAAGGATTGTGCAGCAGATTAACACCCCCTCCCCCATTCATTGCCTTGTAAGTGATAACACCCTGGTTTATTTGCTGTTATTTTTAAAAGGCCGATTCTCTCCATGTGGACCGCTTCCTAACATAACAGCACAATCTCACCAACGTGACCAAAGGTCAGAACATCCAGCAAGTAGGAAAGTGGTGTGGATATAGAAGAAGGAACATGAGACTTTGGGATAAAAGCAGCCCTACTGCCTCCTGAAACTCCAACCAGCAACCTTCCCTGTCTCTCTCAAATCTAGAGGGGAAGAAAGGCTTTAAATAGAGTAGTCTTGGCTGTCAGATGCCGTTGAACCTGTCAATTGGGGGATAAAGGTGGGAGAAACAGAAAGAGGTTTAATCTGAATAGTTAGCAACATGCTAGTCAGGTGGAGTTGGAAGCCACAGAAACTATATCTTATTACTTGCCTCTTGTAGATGGCCAAGAAAGAACAGAACAGCATTTACAAAGATGTAAGTAAAAACATATAAAAAATTGTTAAAATACAATTAAACAATCCATAACATTAAAATGCTCTAAAACAGATCCAATGAAAGACAAAAAATAAAAATAAGCAAAACGACACATCATTGAAACAACATACCACAGCCTTTGCAGTCAATTCCTAAAAGCCTGTGGGAACAGGAAAGTTTTCACAGGCCAATAAAAGGAGAGCAGGGGGGTGGGAACCAGGCTAGCCTTCCTGGGGAGGGTTTTCCAAAGCCTGGGTGCAATTACCAGGAAGGCTCTGTTCTGTATTCCACCAAACATCCTGAGGAGGTGGTAGAACCAAGATAAGGACCTCTCCAAAAGATCTTAGAGCCTGTACAGATTTATATAGTGAAATATGGTCCTTCAGATAACTTGGAACTGAGCTATATAGGGGCTTTATAGATCATAACCAGCATTTTGAATTGTATCTGGAAACAGGCATACAAGCAATGGAGCTATTGCAACAAAGGAGTTTTATGCTCCCTGTAGCCAGTATGTTAACAATGGCCCTTTCCACACGCGGGCGGAGAAACGGGCAAAGCCACGCTAAAACATGGGCTTACGTCGTTCCATCGCCGCGCGGAGCAGAACATTTTGCTGCTCTACACGGAGCAGCGTCCCGCGGCATCCTCGGCACCCGGCAGCGCTCAAAATGGTGGATTTTGACTGGCGGAGCCTCTCCACCAATCGGAGAAGCTCGCCAGCCAGAAATCCCACCCCCTGCCCGATCTGCAGGGACGCCTTTTGCGCGTCCGTAAATCCATACGGGCGCTGTGACGGGGCTGCACGGGACTCGACGCCCCATGCCTTTGAAAAACCACATAAAATGTGGTTTTTCAAAAGCGCGTGGTGCCGCCACTTGCAGGCGCCTGACCGCGGATTGGCGTGTGGAATTACTCGAGAGTAATCCACCCCAATTCGCGTAACGGTGTAGATGACCTCCGTGGAGGTCGATCTACACCATTTTTTTAATGTGGAAAGGGCCAATGTCTTTGCAGTTCTTCGGAACAACTGAAGTAGGTTACTTCAGTTTCCCTCCACCTTCATAGCCAGGAGGAATAAACTAGGATTCAGTTTTGCTTTCTTAAATTCTTGACTTGACATACTATATGAATCACAAATTGTAGTATATTATGAACTCTAATCCAGTCCTTCCCAAACTAACTTCTTCTAAATGGCATAATTCCCCACCATCATGGTCCATCTGATTGAGGAAGGGGTGGAAATTGTAGTCCAACACATCTGCAGGACAATAGATGGGGGAGCACCACTCTAGTCAGTTGCTGAACAAAGTAACTTCAAACCACATGTTATGAATCTGGCTTATTTCTCATCCCAGAGCTTATTTAAAGCCATGATTCCTGATTACTTTCCAGGATCTGGGGATAGCAAAACTCCTTCCACCTGGAGTGGAGGAAGAGAAGGGAGGGTGCTACAGCTCACAGAGGCTTGCCCACATAACACTAAACCATGGTTTGGTGTGCAAACTAGTCTTCTGTATTTCAAATATAGGTGCTGCGTGTATGAAGATGAAGGGATGATACTTGGCAAGTGAATAGGATTTGTGGAGAGGTGTGTACGTGTTAGAACCTTGCCCTTCCTGGCTTATTACAAAAGCTAGAGGGGGCTTGGCTAAGTGGGTAGAGGGAGTGGTCAATGGCTCACTAATACAAGACGTAGTTCCACAATGCCTAAAAGAGGAAGTTATAAGACCATTATTGAGCCATCCTCAGATTCCACCATATTGGAAAACTACTAGCCTCCTAAATCCACAGGTTCCTGGATAAGATGGGTTACATAGCTCTATTTTGGCCTGGATTCAGACCTGATAATGGGACATTGACAGCTTTGGTTGCCTTGGTGCTGTCTACACTTGGAACTGGAGAGATGAAGGATATCGACAACCTGGAATGTGTCCAGAGGAGGGTGACCAAAATGGTGAAGGGTCTGGAAGCCATGCCCTATGAGGAGTGGCTTAGGGAGCTGGGTATGTTTAGTCTGCAGAAGAGAAGGTTAAGAGGGGACATGATAGCCATGCTTAAATATTTGAAGGGATGTCAGGTCAAGGAGGGAGTGGGCTAGTTTTCCACTGCTCCAGAGACTAGGACAAGGAGCAATGGATTCAAGCTGCAGGAAAAGAGATTCTACCTGAACCCCAGGAAGAACTTCCTGACGGTCAGAACTGTCCGGCATTGGAATATGCTGCCTCAGAGTGTGGTGGAATCTCCTTCTTTGGAGGTTTTTAAACAGAGGCTGGATGGTCATCTGTTGGGAATACTTTGATGGGTGTTCCTGCATGGCAGGGGGTTGGACTGGATGGCTCCTGTGGTCTCTTTCAACCCTATGTTTCTATGTTTGTAAACCAGGGCCTGTTGACCGGAAGGGACTGGATGAGAGTGAATAAGCTGGAACATAAACCATATAAAACAGAGATACTCTTGGCCAGTTGGAAGGTGGAAAAGGGATTCATCCTGTGCTGGATCAGGTTACACTCGCCTTGAAGATGCAGGCTTACAGCTTAGGTATCCTCTTGGATTCAACGCTGAACCTGAAAGCTTAGTTTTCTGCAGTGGCCAGGAGTACATTTGTACAATTAAGGCTTGTGTGTCACATGTGCCCATTCCCAAAAACATCTGATCCAGCTGTGGTGACACATGCCTTAGGCCTACTCTCTGGATTACTGTAACACTCTTCCTATGGGGCTGCCTTTGAAGATTGTTCAGAAACTTCAGTTAGTTTAGAGAGACACAGAGGCTAATTATAAGGAGCATACAATTACCCTTGTACAACAATTCCCGCTGACTAGTTTGTTCTCCAGCATAAAGTGCTGGTTATGACCTATGAAGCCCAATATGGTTTGGGTCCAGATTACCTGAAAGACTACATTCTCCCATATAAGTCTGCCTGTGTCTTGAGATCTTCAAGGGAGACCTTCATCTGTCTTTACAGGATTCACAGGTTAATTTGGTGAGAAAATGGGAGAGGGTCTTCCTGGTGACTCAGCATATAAGACGCACAGGTGTATAAGACACACCCCATTTTCAAAGGTTTTTTTTGGGGGGGAGTGTATGTTATATGCACACAGTAAATTTCATTTATTTTCACAGCAAATCTTTGTAGAGCTTAAAAGCAGAGTGCCTGTGTCAGGGTCAACCCAAGACATTTTGCTGCCTAAAACAGGACAAGAAATGGTGCTCCCCCTTCCCTCCAAATCATGGAGCATAATACCCTTGGGTGAGTGAGGCACCAGATCTCACAAGTGAATCTTTCCCTTCCTGGCAGTAAAAATATAATCATAATAAAGTGCTAAGTAATTGGTATTCCTTCATGACACCCCAAATCTGCTGCCTGAGCTGCTGAATGGTAGGGTCAGCCTTGGCTTTGTGAGTATGTACACAATGTACATTAGCTGTTGCAAAATTTTCCTTACAAGAGGTTTGAGATTCTTGTGAGAGTACAAAACCACAGTCACTTTGGGGAGGACAGAAGCGAAGTCAATCCAGGGCAAGTACTGCCTTAACAATCCATGTCATTCTTCTCAGCTGTCAGAAAGGGCAGTGGCAACAGTAAGGGTGGGAGGAGGTGCAAGTCCAGGAGGGGTGCAAGACCAGAGGTTTCCTACACTCTTTGCCAAGAATCTTGACAGGCACTTGAACTCTGGGTCACAGACTTCGGGAAACAGCTGGCTGGATCCCTCTCTTGGCTTTTTGAGAGGAGAGAAAAAGAGAGAAGGGAAGAGAAGGAATTTCTTCAGCTGGCCTTTGTTCTGAGCAACTGGAGTCTTCGCTATTTAGGAACAGGAGCCAGAAGGATTATCAGTGGAGGGAACAACAATCTTGTCACCCAGGCTCAGCTGGCTTGTATAACAGGGACAGTTTGTACACAGAGATATGGAGAGAGTAGTGATGACAGGAGAACAGGTGGCCAGGAAGCACAAAAGTGGACAGGCAAAAATGAGGAGGAGGGGGAGGAGGAGAGAAAGCTGATCTTATTTTCAGAAAGTACAGAAAAGGCCTTTCCTAGGCAGGCCAGTTTGCAGTGTCTATATATATACACTGTATACCAACAACAAACCCATCCTGCAGCACCCTGCCAAGATCTAAGTAACTCACTTAAGGTGCCAAAAGACCATTCCTGTAAGCTGCATGAGCCATGCAAAGTAACTTAACTTGCATATATTGACACATTTTGCCGAATTTATTCAGCTTCTGCAAACAACGTGGGGGAACTATACAATATTTCTGTTATCAGCTTCTCCTTGGGCTTTTGAGATTTCATAAAACTCACCCTGTTCATCTTCAAACCTATTTTTTATGCACCTCACTGGGACTAGAAACTTTCTTAACTCATCCACTCCTGGGAAGTGGGAATGCTTGGAAAGCTTGATTGTGAAATGAAAATGACAGATTCTGATGCTCCTGCAACAAAGTTGTTGAAAACATTGAGAATTGCAAAGAAGAGTTGTATGTGTTGTCAGTGCTAAAAAGCATTTAATTGTGTACTTTGAGGGTAAAAATTTAGCAAAATGTAAATGGATTCACAGGAAAGAAGAAGGGGTGAGTTCCTGGTGCCAAGAAAAAATTCAAATAAATCCATAATTCACTGTAGCAGTGTCATTAACCTGGAATCATTTGTTAATCTATTGTAGTTCTGTAGTTCACATTAACAGTTCATTTGCTCTTCCATCCAAAGGCTGAGTTGCATCCACTCCGTGGTGCCTTTCTCAGCTTCTGCCTCTTATGCTTATTCTACATCAATGTCCTTCTGTCTCTTATGCTTATTCTACATCAATGTTCTCTTCTTCTTCTTCCTCCTCCTCTTCGTCTTCTCCTTCTTCCACTTCAGCCTCTTCCTGTGCTTCACTACCCAGTTTGACTAAGACAGGACCAAGGGGTGGAGGACCTCCATCACTGGAAGATGTGTTCTCCTCCTCTTCCTCCTCCACTGGGTAAAAGTGACGAGCTGCTGATAGGAAGTCATCTCCTATATCCAGGAGTAGGAGCCTGTCCTGGAATTGAAGGATGGGGGAGGTGTGTGATGAGGTAGACAAAAATGTAGAAGAAATATGGACATGTGGTCACTTTCCATGTAAATACCTCCCCCCCAAAAAGCAGGTGTACACAAACTTTTCTTGGTCTGGGGCAGCATCCAGTGTCAGTCTACATGTACAACTATGTGCATACACTTTATCTCTCTCCCCCACAAACTCTCTTCCATCCCTCTCAACCCCCTTGTTATCTATAGATCTTAGCACATAAAGGTGGAGAGATTTAAACCTCCCTTTCTTGCCCCATGAGATCCAGGGATTGGATTGTGTGTACCTATGTATGAGTGAAAGCCTCTTACATTCCCCACCAGGATGGCTGATTTCTTTGTTGCTATTAGCAGCAGGCAAACAAGGATTTTTGGAAGCAAAATTAGGAGGTGAGGTACTCAGGGAGACTTTTTCTTCTCTCATTCCCCAATCATCTTCACCAGGACTGTTTTCCTTACTGTTACACTTGGTGAGAAAACAACTATCTGCAAAGCCAGTGAATATCAGTGGTTGGGGTCTTAAAAACTTAAGAGCTACATAGGGCATAGCTGAAGGCTGCATGGGATCCAAGGACCACAGGTGCAGCAGTTATCTCTAGCCAGTTATATTTTAACTTCCCGCAGCATCCTCCCCTACTCACAAGGACAAAAAGGTATCTCTCTGGTGGGCCACCACGGTGACGGCCAAAAATGGTTGTCTGCTCAGCCAGGGCAGTGTGGAGCTTGCGGGCTTCCTGAGGCTTGCGAAGGGATTCATATGAGGTGCTGGAGGTTATGGTGAGAAGACCATCTGCTTCATCTTTGAATCCTGCATTGACAAGTGACCAGTTAAGCCCCATTTTCATTATCTAAAATGCCTTTCTGCCATTTTTCTTATACATATCCTGCTGGATAGCTAGAGTTCTCTGGGCAGTTTCCTATAAAAGTAACAATTGTTCAAAGAAAGTTTAACCCTACAAACAAAGATGTGGTGTATTTACAAACACTTTATCAACAAAAGAATCCAAAATCAGTACAAAATCAGTACAGTAATTTTTAAAAATTTCACACTTCAGATTGATTTTTTTTAAACACATCAAATACACATCATCTTAAAAGGCCTCTGTGTGTGTGTGTGTGTGTGTTACATTTTAATCTGGGACCAAGCACGCAGCACTGTGTAGAAAGAGAGGACTACAGAGACCATCTAGAGGTTGTAGGGAGGAAGAGGCTGCTGATTGTTGCTGCTACCTTGGACCTCTGCTTCACCAGTGGGACTCTGCTTTTTGCAGGAACAGGCCTGTAAGTCAGCTGATACTGCTCACTATCCAGCACAGCTGCCTTGCATGTCTGGGCCATTAAAGTCAGGACTCTTGCAGGGGTGGATCTACTGCCGGCGGGGACACTGTCAAAGGGGGCAACACCAAAGAGTTACCCTTTTGAAGGAGCCACTTGGGAGAGTACAGAAGGGCAAAGGTCTGTTCTTTTGCCTGACAAAGGCAAAGGTTTGTTATGTGCTTTTTACAGTCTTCCTATTTGTATATTGTCGTGGTTGTTTTTAAGAGCTACTGCTCTGTCTGCCTAATACAGGAATGATGTGTTTTCCGAAGGAGGGAGGAGGTCCACAGATTAGGTTGGAGATGTTAATTTCTCTCAGCTCTGCCTACCAGGTAAGACCTAGGATGTAGGGAGGTACAGTCGCACTGGTCCGTCCCCTTGACCAGGTGTCTTCTCCCACGGGTTTTGAGTGTGTACTAAAGATGGGTAGCCAGAGTAGGACTGATTGAGTGAGTGAAGGGGGTAAGTCAGTGCCTCCTTACAGCAAAGCAGAATTCCAGCTTCCTTATTCCAGAGCCTCCATGGGGCTCTGCTGCTGGATACCAACAGTGGCAGCTACAGGGATACAGCAGCATGGGTGTGTGGGGGTGTGTGTATGTGTATGTATATATATGCAGGTGTTGAAACTGCGCTCCTTCATTTGCAAATGAGGGAGCAGTTTGGGCATGTACACATGCTTCCTGTGTCCTTTTTTTCAGGGACATGGCATCAGGGACACAGTGGCAGCTATGTGTGTGCACCCAAAGTGCTCCCTTATTTGCAAACAAGGGAGCAATTTGTACACCCATACACACACCCTACTGCCACACACACACACCCTGCTGCCACATCCCTGGTGAAAGGGACAAAGCAGCAGGTGTGTGTGTACACACTCAGACTAGGACTCTGAAGACCAGGGCTTGAATCCTCACTTAGCCATGAGGAGACTTGCATTCTCTCAGCCTCAGAGAAAGGCAAAGGAAACAAATCTTGCCAAAAAACCCCAAAACATTATAGATTTACCTTAGGGTCACCATAAGTCAGTTTTCAAAGGGGAAAGACAGGATGGCTAGGAAGAACCTCCTGTTGTTTAGTGGCACTTTGTTGTTTTGTGTTTTCAAGTCACTTTTGACTTATGGCAACCCTAAGGTGAACTAACTTATCAGAGGGTTTTGGGTCTTTTTGCAAGGATTGTTCAGAAGGGGTTTGCCTTTACCTTCCTCTGAGGCTGAAAGAATATGACTTCCCCAAGGTCACCCAGTGTCTGAGCAGGGATTTGAATCCTAGTCTCAGAAGCCTTAAATAAATAAAATATTTTAAAGATTCCAATATTTATTTAAATATTCAATCTAAAATTTAACCATTTAAGTCTTGGAGGTCCCCAGCAACAAATTATATTTACAGGGGATCTCCAGAAAAGTTAAAGAACCATGGATCTAAATCCATTTCAGACTAGTTTCAGGTGTGGCTATGAGACAGAGACAACTTTGGTTACCTTGGTGGATGGCAGGGAAATTGATAGGGGCAATGTGTCCCATGGTATTTTTCTGGCCCACCTTGTTAGGATAGCACTTCGGAAGCATTGTTTTATAGTGGCTCCATTCTTCCTTGAGGACAACCCAGAAGGTGGTGCTGGGAGACTCTTTTTGCCCCCCTGGCCATTGGCCTCAGGGTCATGTTTTGTCTCCGATTCTACTTCAGATATACATTAAAACTCTGGGAGAGGTTATTTGGAGTTTTGGGGTGTGGTGCCATCAATATGTGGACAACACCCAAAACTACTCTTCCTTTCCCCTCTAATCCAAGGAGGCTGTCCTGATCTTAACCTCAGTAATGGACTGGATAAGAGCAAATTGAAACTTAATCCAGACAAGACAGAGGTGCTCTTGGTCAGTTGGAAGACAGATTAGGAAATGGGAATTCAGCCTGTGTAATATGGGGTTACACTCTCCCTGAAGACACAGGTTCACAGTTTGAATGTACTCCTGGACTCAGCTTTGAACACAGGCCCAGGTTTCTGTGGTGGCCAGGAGTGCTTTTGCACATTGAAAGTGTATGTGCCAACTGCACCTGTTCCTTGAGATGCTGGATCTGGCCAGAGTAGTACATGCCTTAGTTATATCCTGTTCTGACTACTGTAACATACTGTACTTGGGGCTGCTTTTGAAGAGTGTTTCAGAAACTTCAGATGGTCCAACAAGCTGCTGCCAGATTGTTAACTGGGTTAGGCTACATACTACACCTCTGCTGAAATAGCTTCTTGCTGCCAGTTTGTTTCTGAGCACAATTCAAAATGATGGTTATGATCCCTAATGTTCTACAGTTTAATTCTATTTTAATGCTCACTTTTTGTATGCTTTAATTGTACTGTTCTTTTAAATTGCGATCTGCTTTGAGTCCCAATTTTGGGAAAGAAGCAGCATACAAATAATGAATGAATGAATGAATGAATGAATGTCTCTTATAAAGTCTTTTCACAACTGGGATTCCACTCTCCTGATAAAAGCACCCAGAAAAAGTCCACGGAAGGTGTACTCAGGCTCTGGATATTCCTGTGTGGGAGGAAACGGTCTTTATCCTGATCTCAACTAGTTTAATCTGCCCTTTGAATTAGACCTGGAAATGAAGGGGAGGTCAAGGCACATGAAACTACCAGAGCATTATGTTCTGAACATCTCATCCAAGAGTTTTGCAGCTGTAGTTTAGAGTAGCCTACATGTTCATACTGTTTCCAAGACTGAACACCGGTACAAAGCATTGCAATAATTAAAAAAGAAGATGGCCAGAGCACAATTGGCTGATAACTGAGGTAATGATCCAGTAGTCCTTAGTTCTAGAGTTCTAGAATCTAACAACAGCCTAAAACCAGCTCTGGCAGTATACTTCTGAGTCAGCAAAATCCTACTCAGCAGTCAGGTCTCGCCCTGCAAATTCAAAGGGTAATTCCACTGGATTCTTGAAAATCACACTTTTTTTAAACTTTAGTCATCACAGGTTACAGAAATACCTGAATTCCCTCTCCGCTGGTCTCAAATTGATCTTCCTCTTCATTCATAGCAAGGAAATAATCAAATCAGTTGATTGGCAGCTACATTCTTTTCCTGACATGGCATATAACACCTCTGCATTTAGAATGATTATGAACATTCATTGGCACAACAGCATTTTGGACAATAACTTGGAATCAAAACAGTGATTTGGTAGACCTCAGTTTGTTTTTAACACATATTTTATCAGTAATTTCAAAAATTTATGACATGTTGCATGTAAATTTTAAAAGTTCTCTTCAGAATAAATCAGATAGTGAATGCATTTATTTTCCTATCAGTATTGTGGCTTAGATTCTGTTTCCAATGTTATCAACCTTAATTCAAAAATTAAGTTTTAACATTTACTAAGATCACATAGTTTCGAATAATATGGGACCTTTATGTCTAGATGCTCATGTTTTGATGTAAATTAATTTGGCGATATAACTTGACAAAACCTGACAGAGAAGAACATGACGATTTAAAAGTAATTTGTTTGGCAGGGTTTTAAAATAAATCAACTTAGAACAATGTTCTTGCTGCCAAAAGTTGGGAAAGCTAGTATAAATGGAACTGTGAGAAATCAGTAATGGTAATTGTTCTCTTAAAACATTTCTATTTGAGCTGTGTTAAAAATACCCATTATGAAGTTCAAGGGCATCATACCTAAGACTTCCAGGATTTGCTTCCATCTGTCTTTCACCTTCTGACGGATCTGTCGATGGGCAATGATATCAAAGCTCAAACGTCGATAACCCTTGGTTATGATAAGAGAGAACATAAAAACAATGAACTCCTGAGCTACAATTTTTAGCAGAACAGCCATTGTTATGATGAGTAAGGTCCACCTGCAGGATAGAGCTATATATTATAGGGATCTTTCAAAGTATCTTGTGTGCACATGGGAAACAATGAGACAGATACAGATGGAGATGCATCTTCATCTATCCAACTCAGAGATTCTGAAGTCAGGCTGATCTCAGATGAGATCAATGCAAATTTTGTAGCAAACTTTCAGGGCCATGCATAGATTACATTCATAGGATCACACAGCATATTGTGCTATTTCGCACAGAGTTCAGGGTCCTGGGAATCTCACTGAATATAACTCGCCCCAACTCTTCTAGACCTTATGACTATGGGCCTTTCCTCACTACACTGTTATAGGGCTATTATTCTACTTTCAACATCCTGGGGTTTGCAGTTTAGGGAGGGGCCTTTAGCATTCTCAGCCAGTGAGCTCTTTGGTCTCAGTAAATTACAAACTCCAGAATTCCACAGGATGTTGAAAGTGGAATAAACATTACTATATAAAAGATAAAGTTTGTGAATTTGTCTGTCTGTCTGCGTCAGGCAGCAAAGACCTCATATGATTTGCTGTGTGAGGTGATAAGACCTCATATGATTGGCTGGCTGTGAAGATTCTATGGAATCCTGGAGTTGGCAGTTCAGGGAGGGGCCTTTAGAATTCTCAGCCAGAGAGCTCTGAATAGGCTGGTTGCTATGGAGATGAGGCCTAGCAGCAACTCCCCTCACGAACCCAACCTCTGCATGTTAACAACTCTGAATACAGACTGGATTTGGGAATATGGGCAAAAGTTACAGGTACTGAACAACACTGTTTGGGGAATTAGAGACACAGGATCTCAAACCTGTGTATTTCAATAGCATCTAACTCCTAAAGTAATGTAAGGTAATTCCTAAGGTATTTCTAACAAGTGTTACCTACGAGAAAATAAAATCCTGGGCAACGCTGGGTAAATAGGCTAGTAGCACTATAACAGTGTAGTGCGGAAAGGCCCTCTGTGACAATGAGAACGATAAGATATGAATAAAGCAGTCTAGCCATGATACCTAGACTAGGGGTAAGAATCATATGGCTCTCCAAATTCTGTTGTGTTGAAACTTCCAGCAGCCCTAAGTGGTAAGGAATACTGAGTAGGGTAAGGTAGTCAATGGTAAGGAATACTGAGAGCTGCAGTCTGAGATGAGGGCCGCACGATTCCCATCTCTGTATTAATCAGATTTTCAAGAAGTTTCACATGAATTCAGTTTCTACTTTTACACCACGGTTTTCCTATTGGCTCATGGCATCATCTAAATTCTTGCTTTTGAAGATCCTTGCAATGACACACAAGTAGGGAGAGTAACACAAAGGTATATCCCCAACTCTGTCCAATTGTGTGTGGGAGACTTTCACACAGTTAACTTCTCTTCCCTATGAAAATGTCCATGTGCCTAGGCAACTGACCTCTGATCCACGGCGCATTTTTGACCTCTTCTGCAGCAGCATATACAGCTCACGATCATCATCCCGCTCCATGTGGGTTTTGTCCACAGGCTCATTCCACAGGTTTGCTGCTTCTGCTTGCCGCCGTTTCCGCAAGTTGTTGAAGTACTGAAGTGTGTCACTGTAGAAAAAAAATAATGTGATATATTTGTTCTCCAAAGTCCAAACCCAGGCCTAGTACTCATGGAGTAGTAAACCCATTTCCTTAAAGACTGTACCATTCTGAGTTGCAGATTGTTAGAAATAGCTGCTAAGACTCATAAAACAATTCAACACAGGATCGGCTGAAGCATCAAGTGTTTATTTAAAAATAATACGATTCTGCAGAAGCAGGTGCTCCCCAGGGAGAGAAGGACCCCCCCCCACGAAACAGCACACATTTTATCCCCATGCAAGTTCCCCTCCCCTTGGACAGGATGCAAAAGTTACAGCTGCCCCTTTACTAAACAATGCCAACTTTTTGTTATCAACTTTCTTTTACTCCTTACAGTCTTGTCCTTCAGACTTGTGGGTGCCTCCCAAGATGGGAGGACACCTCATCTTTATCTGTCTGGTTCCTCGCTCCTGGAGATTCAAGGCCCTGGGAGGCCCTCTCTCTGCTCAGCTGCCAGTCTAAAAAATCTGTTTATTTAAAAAGCATGTTAGCCCTTTAACAAAAAAAATCTTCCTTCTTAGACTTATTGTGTTACGGGAGCTTAAATATAAAATATACCAAAATATATGTGTAAGCATATCTAAAATGTGTCATACTTATAAGCTAATACATATATGTTAATAATACTGCAGAAACTAAAATATATTTTATTTCTCTCACAGATGAGAGTTCAAACAAATGCAGGCTGTCCCCTATAAAAATGCTTCCATTCCAGAGACAACAAGCAAGTTAAACAGATGTCTTAGCCTACTCATCTCCCTGACCTGTTTGTTTCAATTCACAAAACATTTTGTCTGGAGAGTAAAAGAGCATTGTGTGATTGCCACCATCATCTGCAACTTGAAGTTGTACAGTCCAGACACAGATTTACCTCGTCAGCAGACCTAGGACTCTGCATGGTCTGGTAACTATAGTGTTGGGGGCTGGATTTTTGGTGTTGACAGAGTTCAGAACTTACTATTTGGACAGCCATCCTGATCACACGGATTTGGACTACAGTCCCCATCTGGTGGCTTTTGGAAACTGTTATCTCCAAACATAACAGCTTTAGGGATTGTCCTCTGCTCCATACAGTTATTTGTTTGGAATACTTGCATACCACTTTTCAGCTAAAAGTTTTCAGGGCAATCATTAAAACATTCTAAAATATCTTAATCCAAAAGGTTCTATTACAGTTCATTGGGCATGTAAATCTTAGAAACATAGAGCTGGAAGAGACCACAAATGTCATTGAGTCCAACCCCTTGCTATGCTGGAATATACAACAAAACATTTCTGACAGATGGCCATTCAGCCTGTTTAAAAATCTCCAAAGAAGGAGGCTCCACCACATTCCAAGGCAGTGTATTCCACTGTTAAACTGCTACCATCAGAAAGTTCTTCCTAATGTTTAGGTAGAATCTCTTTTCCTGAAGTTTGAAACCATTGTTCCATGTCCTTGTCTCTGGAGCAGCAGAAAATAAGCTTGCTCTACCTTTCATATGACATTCCTTCAAATATTTAGACATAGCTATCATGCCCCCTCTTAACCTTCTCTTCTCCAGGCTAAACAAACCCAGCTCACTAAGCTGTTCCCCATAGGGCACAATTTCCAGGCCTTTTACCATTTTGTTCACGCTCCTCTGGACATATTCCAGTTTGCCAATATCTTCTTGAACTGTGGTGCCCATAACTGGACCTAGACACTATACTACTACTGATGCAGCCCAGAATTGCATTGGCTTTTTTTGCTGCTGCGTCACATTGTTTGTGATCTACTAAGAGTTCTAGATCACATGTAGTGTGATCAAGCCAGGTGTCACCCATCTTATATCTGTGCTTTTCACTTATTCTGCCTAAGTGTAGTACCTTATGTTTCTCCCTGCTGAAATTGATGTGGTTAAGTTTTGGCCTACCTCTCTAATCTGTTAAGGTCATTTTGAATTTTGATTCTGTCTTCTGGGGTACTAATTTTGGTGCCATCTGCAAATTTGGTAAGAATGCCCTCTATTCCCTCATCGAAGTCACTGATAAATATGTTGAATAACACTGGGTCCAGGACAAATCCCTGTGGCTCCCCATTAGTCACATCTCTCCAAGATGAAGAGAAGTCATGGATGAGCATCCTTTGGGTTTGGTTGGTCAACCAGTTACAAATCCACTGAACAGTAGCATTATCCAGCCCATATATTACTGGCTTGTTTTGAAATAATATCATGGGGGATCTTGTCAAACATCTTACTGACATCAAGGTAATGCTGTATCTACAGCATTCCCTTCATCTATAAAGCATGTAACTCTAACCAAAAAAAAAGAAAAAAAGAGAGAGATTAGATTAGTCAGACATGACTTATTTTTAAGAAACCCATGTTGATTTCTAGTGACTACAGCATTCCTTTCTTTCTTACAGACTATTTAATGATATACTCTAGAACCTTTCTCAGTATTGATGTCATGATGACTGGGCTGTAATTGTTTGAGTCCTTTTTTTTTTCCTTTTTGAAGATGAGGACAATATTTGCCTTCCTCCAGTCTTTGGTACTTCTCTTTTTCTCCAAGAATTCTCAAACGTTATTGCCAGTGGTTCTGAGATAATTCTGCTAGTTCTTTAATACACTTGGATGCAGTTCATCTAGCCCTGGAAACTTGAATTCATTTAGAGCAGTCAGGTATTTAGAATAGCCAGGTATATATTTACCTATATTGTACTGCATTTCCCCTACCATATCTTCTGCTCCATTTTCCCCAGGTCGAGCACTGTTTTTCTTTTGAGAGAGAACTGAGGCAAAGAAGGTGCTGAGTAGTTCTGCCTTTGCTCTGTCCCCTGTTAGCATTTCACCACCTTCTCCATACAGTGGCCCTGCCATTTCTTTGTTCTTTCTCAAAGTTACTTGCAAAGACTTTGCTTTGATCTGCTAAATTAATTTTTAAAAATAACCCTGACAGCCATTGGGAGTAGTAAAGAGCATTACCACTCATTATGACAGTTTCCATAGTTACACCCCCAGAGAGAGTAAGAAAATGCAGGCAGCCTTGATAATCCATACCCAAATCTAAGGGCTCCTCTGAATGCAGCCAATAGGAGGTTGCAATATTTCTTGCTTTTACATAAAAAAAATCAAAATGACATTTCTGTTGTCTTAGACTATATTCTTGCAATTCCCAGCGGCAGCTGCAACATTTTACTCCCATTCGCAAGTGTATTTCTTCTTAAATTCTGAGACATGTAAGAACAACACTGTTTCCTTCTCATCTTTTCTCCCCTCCCCTTTTTGAGTTAATGGTGCTACTGTAGTGCACCAGAGAAATAGCACTTTTGCACTTTAATTCTAAACTGTATTTTAAAAAAAAAGTAGAAAATTTGCCCATTAACCAGTAGGACTACCAGCAAATCATGCTTCAGTTTAAACAAAGATTTGGAAGATCCCCAGCCCAGGTCCAAATAATCACTGCACACAGCCCCCAACATAATGCAACAAGCAGTTTGGGAGGCAGCAGCAATGGGCAAAACCCAAGGAGCTATATTGCAAGAGAGAGCCAGTGTGGTGAGAGAGTCAGTGTGGTATAGTGGTTTGACTATTGGACTACAACTCTGGAGATGAGGGTTTGAATCCCTGCTCAACCATGGAAACTCCTTGGGTGACCTTGGGCAAATCATACTTTCTCAGAAGAAGAGGAAGGAAAAGGCAAATGCAAAAAGCCCTTTGAACAAATCTTGTCAAGAAAATCCTGTGATAGGTTTGTCTTAGGGTTGCTGTAAGCTGGAAACAACTTGAAGGCACACAACAATATTAACATACTGCTAGAACTCATGTTTCTTCCAACCAATATGGAAAAGCCCATAGTTTGTTATATGTGAATATGTACACACCTATGTATGTATACAAGTACCTACATCATATAGGAATACATAGTATCATGTCAAATTTGTTAGGATCACCTGACATTCACAGAATAGTAAATTAGCAAAGGGCATCGTAGTGGTTAATAAGTTTGACTTTAGCCACATAGCTTTTTGTTTAAACAGGTCTTCAGCCTTGGCTAACCAGGGTAGAGTGATGTGTAACTGGGTGTGCTGTTTTAATATGCATTGTGTTTTTAAAGTGTTTTGTTTTAAATTTTAATGTTTTTTAAAATAGTGTTTTAATTGAATGCACTATTTAACAATTTTTAAACTTTTGTAGTTCATATTGTTTTAACTGTTCTGTTTCAAATTATACTGTAAGCCACTTAGAATCCTGTTTGGGAGAAAAGCAGGCAAGTTAATCAGCAAGCATAGAGAAACCTATGGGAATGTGTGGTGTCAAAAGATCTCATCACCTCTTCTAATAAAAAATTCTCAGTTGTTTGACTTTTACTGGAGTGTGGATACAAGGACTGAGCAAAATGAGAGCATTGCTCCCCCAGATAAGAATTTGGCCCCCGCAATGAAATGTTCCTTCAGTCCCCAAATTTCTAGCAGTGCAATAACATATGTTGAGCATTTAAAAATACAGGTAAGGCATCCAAAGAAAAGGGCCAGGCAAAGTGACCAGGGCAATGCAAACACAGTAACATAAGATTTCTCTGTGTGAATGATTTTCAGCATCTCACTCTTTGCAATGCTAGAAATGTAGGGACTGAAGGAAAATTTTATTGGGAGGGATGGAGAATTATTATTCAGAGGGACAATGCTGTCATCTCCTCCCCATACTTACAACCCTGTTCTACTACAACACTGGCCAGTACCACCATTGTGAATGTGATATTAAGCTGAAATTAAGGCAAAACAGAAGATCAATGTTCATAGCAGAGAAGGGACTTTGCAGTTCTGGTACTGTTGCTGTTATAGATTTCACTCTGTAGTTTGGGAAGTCAGTTCTCCGAAGCTCTTCACTCACAAGAACATCTGTAAACTGGGAATAATGTAGGAGTGCCAAACAAGGAAAGTAGTTTTTTTTTTTAAAGGTTTAATAATTTGCCTGTTAACCAGTTGATTAAATGCACGTACTTATTTGGATAACAGACAGGTAGAGATAGCTGTATGTTGTGCAAAAATTTCTCCTTCATATTTTGATAACTCTTATTTAATCTGACAAAAGAAACATTTCTTTTGAAAAAGGGAAGGGAAAATTCTAAGTAAATTCATAAGGATGGAATTCAGGGCTCTTTGGCTTACTGTACTTATAAGGTAGGTGAGGAGTGTGTTTTATATGTCCTGTGCTTTCATTTTACAGTCACTTCTCTGGCAGCTGGCAGCCTCCCCCACTTCAGTTAAAACCCAGAAAAAGGCATCATGAGGTAATTCCTATGATTTATTTATT
Organism: Ctenosaura bakeri; assembly: GCA_948474755.1. NCBI lineage: Eukaryota > Metazoa > Chordata > Lepidosauria > Squamata > Iguanidae > Ctenosaura > Ctenosaura bakeri. The sequence goes on from CAOLHI010000316.1 coordinate 426,297, forward strand.
TGGAGATAAAGAAACAGAAGCGGTAGCAGGGGTAGGAGGTAATGAGGAAAATAGGCAATTGAAAGAGGGGAAAAAACCACATACCACCCCTGACCACCACTTAGGTCTCTTTCATGCAACACAATTATAGCACTATGATTATGCTGCCATGGCTCCAATCTATGGAATTCGGGGATTTGTAGATTTATTAAATATTTAGAATTCTTTGCCAGAGGTCTCTAGTGTATTGTTGACCTAAGAAACACAGGATTTCATAAGATGTAGTCATAGCTGTTAAAATGGCTTCAAAGTGCTCTGAGTAGTGTGAAAGAGACTTAATGTAGTGTGTAGTATGAAAGACACTCTAATCACAGAAACAATTTGTTGTTGTAATAGTGTGTACGTGAGCACACGTCTGCGTGTGTGTGTGTCTTGGTTGTCCTCCCTTCCTTGTTTTTTGTTATGTGCCTTCCGCTGACCCTAAGGCGATCCTATCATGGGGTTTTCTAAGGTGAGAGTGTGTGATGTGCCCAAGGTCACCCAGTGGATTTCCATGGTCAAATGAGGAATCAAACCCTGGTCTCCAGGGCAATAGTCCAACCCTCAAGTCACTACACCAACTTGCCCTCCCTACTACTACTCATACCACATCCCAGAACAATGCCAGGTATCTTGGGCTCTGAGAAGGACACAAAATAGTGGCCAGGCAGCAGCACAAAAACAAACAAACAGTCCTTGGTGGGGGGGGAACCCCAATGTTGTGTACCAATAATTGCCAATGTTAGATATCACTTCTGAGATACTGTTGGAGAATTTCTATTCCTTCTGGAAGACCTGTGTGAAATTCTCTCGTCTCCCCCAAATAGGATGGAGAATTTTGAGAGGATATTAATTTCTTTTTCACTTGTTTTGTGTTTTGCCGTTACCTTTTCATTCAACGTAATATAAATGATCAGTACAATAAAGTTGTCTTTAAAAGATTTTAAAAAGAGAAAGAATTTTGAGAAGAAACTTCCACAACTATAATACATACCTCAGTGTGTGCATTTATAAGATACTGAAGGAAAAGAGAGAACACTTATATTAAAATCTAAACATATCAAGCTGCTTTATATCAATCACTCAGCCTAGCTTAGTACTGTATACTTCACAAGTAGATAGATTTCACTTTCTGGAATCAACTGCTATGGCTCTTCAGATATTCCCTAACTGGAGCTCCCATCATCTTTCATCACTGGCTATGTAAACAGTTCAACAATGTCTTGAATGTCATACTCCCCCATACTCATATTCCTTGTATGCAAAAATCCACTGTTCATTATGCCTGTGTGTGTGTACGTGTGTGGAGCTTAGATGTTATGCTGATGCTGCTATAGTTAAACAACTAAGAATAGCAGATCTGCAGCAAAATCACCCAGCTATCTACCAGTAGTTCCAGATACATCTTTATTTCCCCCCTTATTTTTGGGGCCCTTCTGTACTACCCAGTTTTAGTGCCATGATTCTACTTTAACTGACACGATTTCTTACAGAATTCTAGGACTTGCAGCTTGTGGGGGGGCATTTAGAATTCTCAACGAGAGAACTCTAGTTCCCCCACCAAACTGCAGATCCCTGAATTCCACAGAATGCAACCATGGCAGCTACAAGAGAAGCTTAGCACTACAGTGCAGGGTGAAAGGACCCCTGATCTATTCTGCTGGCTCCATCTCTGCCAGTCAGAGCTCAAAAGCCTTTCCTAGCCTTTTTATCAGAGATACAGAAATCAGAATCTGAAGTCTTCCAAGCATCTTGTCTACCCTTGAATTATGGCTTTTTTAGGATGAAAATGCATCTTTAACATTTTCTGTGTATATCTCTTATTTTGATACAAAAATAGCTTAAAATACACAGCAGCTTTGTGTTTAGTGTTCAGATCTGCCTCCCCCAATTAAAGCTGATGCCCAATGGGCAACAAGTTAGCATAATATTGTTCGTTGAAGTTTGCAGTGGCACTGTGTGTGTGTGTGTGTGTGTGTGTGCACGCGTGCACATAGAGTGTTGACAGAATTAGGTAACCAAAAAAGCACCCACGTTTTGGATTTGACTTTTATGGATTTGATTATTTGTGAGTTTCTTCAACCCCTGCCCATGGTCCTCAAGCACTTCTTTTCTGGCGGTATCTTCCCTCTTGGCAGCTCTAATCAGGCTTCATGGTCCTTTAAAAACTCACTTCTAGTCCTCCTCTTCCTCCTCTACCAGCTGCTGCCCGGCCAGCTAAGAATGACTTGCAGCCCAATTCTTTTGCACCACAAACTCTCTCCAAATCCCCTCCCCTGCACACAGAAGGAGATGGGCAAGAAAGGAAGTATAGGGCTACCATGCCAACCCGCACCCTTTCCCTGACCTGGTTTAGACCCTGGGTGCCCGTTCTCCCCACCATGCAGACACATGCACACACATTTTGATATTTGCAATTTTTCCACCTGCACCCCTAACCCTAGCAAATGTGAAGGGCCAATTGTATACTGAAGAGATAATAGCAAAGGATAGTCAAGGCAAGCAAGCCAGAATAATTTTCTATCTACTAACAGCAAATTAATTTCCAGGTGTTATCCTCTATGTTGCCAAAATACAGAGATTGGAAGTTTTTTTTTCATCTACAAGTCCTAGAATCTCCTAGCTAACATTGTCAGGCAAGTAGTAGGTTTCCTCTGATTTAGAGGAGCCCCAAGGTTTGCAAAAGTAAATTAAACTTCAGAAACAAACTGTGATTAGAAACAAACACAGGCACATAGAATCCTACAAACAACCTGATGAAGACAGAGCATGCTCAGTGCAGACACAGAATGCTAGTTGACTGTTGCTTGGAGGGGAAGTGGAATGGAGCAAGGCATGGCTTCAGAGGAGGCTTCCAACACTCCAATGTTGTACTGCAGATTTTCCTTGCTTGCACCACAGATAAAGTTTCTTCTTTGTATCTCCTCTTCCTTCCTTCCCTTCAATAAGAATAGATATTACAGCTACCAACTTCCTTGCAGCCCCATTTTGAAAGTTAGAACATACTTACATGTGAATGCATATAGACATATGCTATTGTATAAGTTATTACAGAATCTGGGGGAACTGAAGAGAGGTGCTCATTTGCTGAATCACATACCCAACAACCAGAGGATTCTTCTCTAATTCTTCTTCATTATAGCAACAGCAACAGCAAACTCTGTACCAAAAATCCATCTCTCCCACTGCTTTGCAGATGTTGGCAGATCTTAAGATATTCCTGTGACCAGCATATCAAAATGTAATAAAACGTAATAAAAATGGTAGAGGGGGGATGTTCATCCAAAAGATCTGGGTCTGAAAAGAGGCAGAGTTTTAAAATTCTTTGTAAGCATTGTCTACTGGTCATAAGTAGCTATCATGTGAGATCTTTCTTCCATTGCTCATGGCCTTTAAAGAAAATGGGAAGTCTTAGTACGTTGTGGTCTTGCTATTTACATGGAATGAAAAGCAGGTTTGTTTTTCCTATCTTAAAGAGAGAAAAAAAGACCATAGGGTTAAAGGCAAATTGGGAGGTGCTGCATAACCTCATGAAGGGGGAAAAAAGCATGTACGAAAAACTGAGAGGATAGCAGAATTAAGTCTTTTCCTTGTCTCGATTGGTCTCTGGAAGTTTGGCAAATTTAGCTTGTAAAATATGGGCCATTCTATTTGTGTCCTGTCCTTCTTCTGAACAGTTCAGGACAGCATAAAAAGACCTGGCTCATTTTGATCCTAACATTTACCTTTGTGAGTTTGATTAACTAGGCCAAGACCAGAATCTGTAAACATTAATCTTTCAGCTGATAAATTCGAGGATACCTCAGGCAGCATGAACACTGGCCATGGGATTTTGGGAGATGTAGTCTAAAAGAAAAAAAAAAGGCTTACATTTTCAAGCTTTGGCCTGAACAATAGCCTATCACAGCCACATGGGAGGCCATTGCTGAGGCTCCACACCAACCTTGAACTTGCAGTGGAGCCTCCCATCCAAATAGCAAGGCTTTGGGATGCTCTTAGAGGTTGAAAGAGATAACAAGGGCCATCGAGTCCAAACCCCTGCTTTGCAGGAATAAACAACCCCCAACATTAATAATTAATAAATTAATTAATATTAATAGATATTAATATTATATATGTTATATTTTATATATATAATAAACAACATTTATAAACATCCCCAACAGATGGCCATCCAGCTTCTATTTAGAAACCTCCAAAGAAGGAGACTCCACCACACACCAAGGCAAGCATAGTCTACTGTCAAACTGCTCAGAAGATTCCAGAGGAGGGCTTTCTGCAGGAGGAATGGTGACTAAGGTGGGAAATTTCAGATCAGGGATAAACAAACAGGTGCCCTCCAGGCTTGGACTACAATAATCATAAGTATGAGCCAGCAGTTGTTTTGAACTATATATCCCATGAGGATGTATCTGCACGGCTAATCCACAGGGATTGTGGGAATTATAGTCCAAAATACCCTATTTGCTGGTGTATAAGACTCACTTTTTTTCCTGAAAAATACTGTTTGAAAATGGGATGCGTATTATACACCAGTGCATCTTATATGCTGGCAAATACTATTTGCCAGCATATAAACAGGGTACGTCTTATATGCTGGTGCATCTTATACACTGGCAAATACAGATATATAGAGGACAGCATGTTGCCTACCCTTGCTTGTAACCCACTTCAACAATGGGGATAGGTACGGCACTAGCTCAACTCTGATGTCTGAAACAAACAAAAATCTACGAAGCAGTAACAATAGCAACAAGTTAAACAATTATTTGTAATTCTCCTCCTGTCTTTTTCAGGCTATGTATGTCTCCACTCAGCTATCAGCTCATAGTGTGATCTTACATGGTTCTCTCTTTAAAAAAACTGACTCAAAAAAAAAAAAAAAGGGAGTTTCTGGCTCCCTCCACTCCCTGTCCAACACTCACAGGCCTGGCATATTTTTGTGAGAAGTAGAACTCCAGTACCATAGTCTTAACAGTTTAGAATGCTGATGCCATGCTGCTAATAGAAGCAGACTACTCTGTGGAAAGTTTTTGATGCTCTGCATTCATTTATTTGCAATCTATGTATTTATTAATATTTTTATTAAAATATTTATGTCCTGCCCTATATCAAGAGAACTCAGGGCAACTTACAATAGCACTAAAACGGGTTAAAACAGTAAGATTGTTTAAATAATTAAAAATATATTAAACAATATAATGAGTTGAGAACATTTAAAAATTTAAAAGATTTAAACACTGTATGTAACCATCTTTGGCTTGAATTAACAAGGCCCAAAAGCTTGGGTGAGCAGCCAAGTTTTGACTTGGAGCCTAAATGATGACTACTGGCACCATGTACCAACACATTATATTGACCTCACTGGTGGGACACAGAAGTGATCCCTCAGATCTTAATAATCTGGCAGGTGCACATGGGGAGATTGTGCACATGTGGTATTTTATAAATAAATAGCAAATTATTATGGTATAAGCCAGGGTGGCGAACATGTGGCTCTCCCAGTGTTAACACTGCAACTCCCACCAGTCTTGGTGACTGGCTAGGGCTGATGAACTCGCAGTGCCAACATTTGTTACTCATGGAATGTGTTTGCTATGGGCTACACTTCATGAAATGTTATAAATGTGCAAGTCTTTAAAAGTATCACAAGATTCTGTTTTTAGCCTGCAGGATTGCTCAAGGTAACTACAGATGTTGTTATGTGCCTTCAAGCTCACTTTGACTTATAGCAATCCTATCACAAGATTTTCTTGGAATGATTCATTCTGAGTTGCGGTGGGAGTACTGGCAGTAAAATCCAGGATGAATCTGTCACTGATGGATGGGTCCATTGCCAAACCTGGTAAGAGCTGAGAACAAGAGTTGCTCTGGTAGAAGAGGTTCTTCAATGAAGACAGTGAAATAGCCTTTTTTTTACCCATCCTCCTTATCTTATGTTGGATTGCTTCCAGTTGTTTTTTTTAAACTGAGCCTTAACAGTGAAGGAAACACAGTAATCGTCCTAAATTGAAGGATACACCAAGCCACAGATGTTTTTCTTATTAGATTTTATTAGATTAAGTCACAAAGATTTGATGCAAAAGGCATATGTGTTATTCAAGTGGCTTTTCAAATGAACTAGGGAGATCCACTCCCCACACATGTCAAGGAAAAGTTATGTGCATTATAGTCACAAAGTCCGAAAACTTCTTTCCATAGTCTGTCTGGAACGCTTACAAACCACCCAAGAAGCTTTAACGTGTTTTAATGGTTGATTCTTGGAAATGGGATCTCCTGCGAGTTTCTCACAGTGGCAAAAAATTAAAAAAAAAAAAAGACTTGAAAGGGAATAGTTTGAAGACAGTTTGTCTGGATAGTGAGCCTCTTGTTGTCTTTTCCATTATTGGAAAGCCATCACCATGTCTAACAAACAGTATAGCTTCTATTGCAATGGGCAAGGCCAAACTAACAAAGATCTCAAATAGAGGGAAATGTGTTTGCTACAAGCTTTACCAGTGCACAGGATCCAATGCCAACTGACCCATACAAATAATAAAGGATGGAAGCAGGGATTCCCATGGGAGGGAGAGAAAAAGCAGCAAACAGAGTGAAGTCTCCTGAGTACAAAAAAGAAGAATTAGCCCTAAAATTTGCAGGGCTTGTCTGGCACGCTTGCTAATTGCCTTGCTGTTGAGAAAGCTGGTCATATACCTTACTCACCCCAAAAATCTGATGTTGAATATTTATTTCATCTGCCTTCCTAACAGCCTCTTGACTTAAGGCTTCTTTCAAGGTCTAAGAAATGCACCAAGAGTGCAGAGTTCAAATCCTGAAGCTTAAAAATGCATGGATTTCTTGAGGAGTTATCTCCCGCATATGGAAACACAGGATGAACTTCAGAAGTCATGTTGTGTTGGAGTGATGGTAGATGAACACAGGTATCTGCCTTAAGGCTCTAATCACCATGAAGTGGGAAGAATATTATTATACTATTGGGCAAGTCTTAAGAGCCCATGCAGTTTAATCTGGTGAGGATGGCTGCATGCAGTATATCACTCAACAGTTAGTTAAAAGCCAGATTTCACCTGCCACAGGCTTGTTATTACATATCTTTGATGGCAAAAGCTACAAATTTAGTGAAATCTTTAGCTTTATGCAGTTCAAGAATCCCCTCAGAGTGCAAAACCAGCCAAGCAAAATCAGCCCTTGCTTCCCCTCTCAAATTCACAGCCTTTGCTCATATATAGCTTCAGTAGATTAGTTCGGTGTGTTAGGGATATTGCACTTGTGAAAATTCAGGCATTTCATTTCTGCCTGAATTTCTCTCCTTCCCTCTCCCTTTCACAAACCAAACTCTATATCTCAAACCTTATTTTTTTAAAGGGGGGTGAAATGTTGACAAATTTCTAGCAACTGCACACAAAGATCTGCAGACATTTCTCCTATAGCTCTTGCACCATCACACCACAAGCTATCTACCCAGTATTAGGAGAAGGGTTGGGGGAGGGGGAGGAAGGGAGGAAGACAGAGAGAGAGAGAGAAGTCAAATTGTTGGATTTGCAAAGTCCTTTGTTGGACAATGCAAACTTTTAGATGAAAAAGAAATGTGCCAACAGTGCAAACAGCAGAGGAAGGCAATTTAAGACATTTTGTTAGTGGTGAGGGTGGAAGGAGGGCCTAAACATTTAGGACAGCTTTGTCCTAAATGAGCCCACACATTTTTGTGAGAGTTCTAACACATAATGGATGATTCAACAGGGGCAAGAGGAAGAAGAAGTGCTCCCTTCTGACAACAGATATCAGACCAAAAGTTTCCAAGGAAACTTGTTCTGCACACACATACACACTCAGTCATTCACGTGCACCCACCCATACACAAAAGAGCTAGAGAAAGGAGCCTTAGGTTCCCTATGTCTGTGGTCAGAAAAAAACTAAATCACTCAGGTGTACAAGGGTTGTGGATCTTGGCATTAGTTTTTAGCCAATTCCATCAGAATATAATTAGGAAATCCAGGAACTGTTGCCACTGTAGAAGGGTCACTTTAGATGGAAAGACTTCCTTCACAGTCTTTGTTGTACATGGAACACAAGAGAAACTTAAAAGAAAGCATTGTTGAACAGAGACAGCAATACAATCAGGACAGACACTGGTGTCTCTTTGAAGTCCAAGTAATTGAATGGTGGATTTTCTTTCCTCTAACTGTCACCTCTTCACACATATGACCAACAAATTATTCTGTACATTTGGATAGCTAATATGCAGTGGTAGCTATGGAGAGCACATAGCCCTTTAGGAAGGTTGGAGTTTTGACACAGCAGTAGGCTAGAAAACTGTCTTAGAAAGCAAACCTCCAACTTTTGCATCCTAGCTACATCACTGCATGTGCAGGTTTGCCTGATGGTGTTCTTCTGTTAAGGAAGGCATTTGAATAGTTTTATCAGAACACAGCAAAGACAGTATGGCCAAAGGCAGAAATAGGCCTAGAGAGGTAAGTACTTAGCAGATTCTGGAAGCATGTTCATGAAAGAATTTGGCACATCTTAATCCAGAAATGGCTCAAGTTCTACTAGCGATGATCATCAGTGAAAGACCTGAAGAAACCTCCTTCACGCTCCTAATTTGTACTGATTTGGAATCTGGACCATCAGTGGTCTTGTCTCCCACATGCCATTTGACCACCTTTTCATCCTTTTAACTGATCAGCCTCCTGAAGACAATGCAAAAGCTCTTCAGCCTTACCCTCAAGATCAGCTACGAGATACAATCTTCCCTCATCAACCAGAAGAAAAGAGAATCCAGTTCTTTGGACCTTATTGATTTGTTTGAGCATGCTCAAAAGGCAACATCACAGCAAGGTGCTGAGAACCTAAGACCGTGCCATGACCTCCATAACCCGTTTGCGTAGATGGAATACAAACTCTGACATGGTAGCAGACAAACTTTGGTTGATAAGGTATCGGGGGAGCCGACCCTACAAGCAAAAAACAGAAGCAGAAGATAAGAGAATCAACATCATGTTCATATGAATCTTACAAGATCACACTGGCCCATTTAGCCTAGCATTGCATACTGTGGCCAGGAACAGTTTTTGAGGGCCTCAAGGCAGAGAGAGGCATCCCCAGGCTCTGTTATCTAACACTATTTTCACTGGATAAATTGCTGAGTGATGCTTGAGACCTCTGGAAGGCAAATGAGGTTTTTTTAGCTGCCAAACTATGCCTACTTTCTCTAAGATAGTGCAGTTGATTTAAAGTGGAAGCCCTTTCATATTGAGTCAGACCACTGTTTTAGTAGAGGAAGATTCTGTGAATTCAACTGTGTATCATTCACTCCACATTTCATAAAGTACTTGTGGTCAGAGCATTTCACCTATCATTGAATCTTAACCAAAGCTTGGAAAAGTGACCTTTTTGGACTACAGCTCCCACTGACCACGATGGAACAGGCCTCTTTGTAGTCACAAACTTGTTTGTTTCACTCAAATGACAAAATTGGCTTTACCTTCAGGTCTGTATTGAGGATCCAGAACAAAGTGCAGATGTTTGGATTAGTGGGGCATTTCAGAGCAACAAAACCTCCAGGACCATTTTCAGCTCTTTAAAAGATAAGAACAGAAGAAATGGGGGGTGGTCACAACAAAAGCAAGTACATGAACAAAGCAGTTTCTTGTGGTTTTAAGGTAAAGTAGTTATTAACTATAAAATCTGACTGCCTTCCTAAAAAATTGTGGCTCAAGGCAACCCCTATTAAAAGAATGGAAACTCCAAATACAAATGCTATTCCTGCCCCCAATACATTTGATTAAGTATTTGAAATGTATTTCTAGTGACACTGTTCTAGAGCCACAGATTAAAAGTTCAAATTCATCCTACTTCCCCCTACTTAAAGGCCAACCAAAACTATTCTGGTGAGTCACGATAAAAACCATCTTCAAAAAACAGGCTGGCAAGAAGCAAGGGGAGGACATATGGAACAAGGCTTATATACAGATCAATTCAAAAGGGAGATGGAATTGTCATAGATGTTATTGAACTGAGGCCAGGACATTAAGAATTTTAGAAATTACAAAAGACTACATATGCTATGGTCCCAGGAGGTTGCAGAATGAAGATCTTGGCCCAGATTTCCAACCTGGTGCTGGGCTAACTATTTGGTGTGCTTGTATTTGGTTTTGCACAAAGAAAAGCAAGTATTGAGTCTTTAATTGTTTCTCATCCTGCCATGGAACTTGTCACCATAGGGGAGCATGAAGCTTGCTCACCAACAGCACAAAGAAAGAGAATGCTGAATTCTTTACAAGAACATGTTGGGAATGAGAGCTGCTTGCTCTTGGTTTCTGACTCCTGACATTAGTTACAGGAAGCTTATTCTCATTTCTCAAGTATTTCAGATGCTAGCAATCCAATCTCCTTGAAAAAGACAAGGAGACTAGACATACCATATTTCATTGTGTGCTTTGATGTGTGAAAAGGACACTGCTCTCCTCACAGATTTCCCCAGAAGCTGCACAGTCAGTGAGCTAAAGGCCAATGACTTTTTAATGCTATTACTCAGAAAAAATGAAGATGGTAAGCAAAGCCCCGCCCTGGCTAGTCACCTGAGGCAGAGGCTCTGATAACAACAAAGAGACCTTGTTGTTGGCAGATGCTTAGGCAGAATTTTAGCTCATCACAAGATAGCAGCTGGAAGAAACCAGACACTCAGGGGGTGCTGCTGAAGAGAAATCTCACTGAAAAGCAGTCCTTGGTGGATACACCAAAATCCCTCACTTCTCTAGGATCAAAGCTTACTGACTGCTGGCCACATCAAAATAAGAGGGTGTTTATCTATCCACATTTGCATGCATGTGTGAACGCAGGCACAAACAACTCAGGAAGCCATTCTGAAACACTCAAAGCCTGTGAACATTCGATCTCCTCTATGATGAAAAGCTATGTGCATGGACACATCTGAGAAGTTCCAATTTAAGGTGAAACAACGTAAGTTTCTAGTTTTCAGGGTGCAGAAAATGTAAGAAAGCACAGCTTCCCTTAGGTCTAACCAATGGCACTTTCTAAGCAATTTCCATTTCATGTGAAGATGAAACATAACATGGAGTGCACAAAGGTGTTTTCTGGGTAGCTACCACTATCATCTTAAAAAACTTTTCCCTGATGCAGGTTTGCCAAAATCCAAGCTTGGTCATTTTTCAAAAGACCTACACTTGGAGTATAGACTTTTACATTTTAGATTAATTTATTTAGATTAATAATTTGATTAAAACCATTTATAAACAAAAACTACAAAGAGAATTTATTGTGAAATAAGACAAACATTCCCCTGCTTAGTGCATTCCAACATGGCTGGCTGGGGGACTATGGGAGCTGCCCCAACACTTTCTGGGGGTAGCAGGTTTGGGGAAGGCTGAAGGCTCAAAGAACTGATGCTTTCTACAGGAGACCAGGTTCTAGTTTATTCAATTTAGCGAGCATCAAGTATTTTGACTCATATAAGGATAAACTAGACCTACTGCTGAAACTAAAGAAGGCCAGGAAAAAATACCTGAAATAATGGACTGGTAGGGGGAATAAGGTGTAGGGGTGTGTGTGTGTAGTTTTTGTTAATTTCACTATATTCACCATATTCTACGCACTAATTTACTTTATATGAATAGGAGGTCCACCAACAGGCTTCCAATAACTGCTATTTGTAACATGGCTGTAGAATACAAGGAGGCATTAACAATAAGATTCTTGGGACTGCTGATGGTTTTGATTGCAACTGTTTACTGAGCTAGTTTTTCCTGAGGGGGATACCTGTTTTATTATTGTCATTGGCTATCTACAGTCTTGTTTTTATCCTATGAATTGCCTCAAGAGGATTTGTACCCTAAAAGGTGGCTAGAACATATTTTGAAAATATACAAATACCTACCGGACATATTTGGAAGTAGGGGGACGTGAACTGTGAACTGTTGCCATTCCTGATGAAACGTATCGATCTCTCCTTCTCTCAATCCGACGCACATTTACGAAGTCCCTTGGAGAACAGATAAGCAGTCATCAATTCATTCAGAAAGAAAAAAAAAACTGCCTGAGGTTTAGACTAAATGAAGTCAGGACTCACCTGGGTGACACAACGCCGCCTGCGGCTCCAGCTGCCACATCATAGGATATCGATGTGTTATCGTCAACCCGTTGCAAGATCTGTTTTTTTTTTTAAAAGAAATACAGTCTCTGCTGATATAAACTGGTGTGAGCCATTATGTGGGTTTCTCCTCAAGGAATTCAAGATGTATGAGGAGGACAGAGATTTGATGGCCATTTTCTATCATTTTCACTGAAAGGATTGCCAGTTACAAAGGTAAAAATAATGACAGCATTTGTCAATCTTTCTGGGCTATATTTTTAGACTACAGTTTCCTAAATCACCAGTCACCATCACCAATGAATTCTAGGAATTGGTCTTAAAAAATGGTAAATTTTGCAAGCTCTGGTAAGACTTTATCTAAAGTTTTATCACCAAATACAGAAGGCTACCACTTTCAATTTCAGGCTAGGAATCATTAAGAAACAAATCTAAAATAAAACTGCCAAAATCTAAGGTATGATCATACCTTGAATGCTGTATACAATCTTGATCATCACACATCAAAAGGGATATCATAGAGGTGGAGAAAAGGTCAACCAAAATGTTATTAAGGGGCTGATCACTGAGACCCATGAAAAAGTTACAATGTTTCAGCCTTTTGCAGCTAAGGAAATTAAGGCTAATAAAACAGAGATAAGAATCATATGGCCATCCAGATATTAGACGGCAGCGGCAGCTGCCAGCATTCCTCACCATTGCCTATGCTAGCTAGGGCTGCTAAGAGTTGTAGTCCACCAATATTTGGAAAATCACAGGATGTACTAAACTAAAGGGTTACACAGTTATCATGGTATGGGGAAATTGGGTAGAAAAAAGATTTTATTCTTCTCATAAAGTAAGTACCCAGGATCACCCAATAAAGCTGAATGCTGTGAGATTCAGAACTGACAAAAGGAAGTACTTCTTCACATAGGGAAGAGTTAAACTATGCTACTGATTACCACAGGAAGCAGCAGTAGCTATCAACTTGAATGCCTTTAAAAGGAAATTAGACAAATTTGGTAGAATCGTATGGCCACATATCAACTACTCATATCAATGTCTACTAGTCATGATGACTTTATATTAGTTCCAGTATTGGAGGCATTATGCCAATGAATGCCAGTTGCTAGTAGATATGAACAGGACATGCTATTGCACTCACGTTCTGTTTGCGGGCTTCCCATTGGCATTTAGTTCGCCATTGTGAAAAAGGATTGTGTGGCAAGGTAAGGTTAACGTCTAAAGTCAATTGTTAGTTCCAGCTAGAGTAGACCTGCTAAATGGTAAATCAACACTTACAAAAATCCCATTGATTCAATGGGTTCCAAGCAGTTTCTGTGATGTTCAAGAAAGTAAATAGAAATTGAAAGATAAAGAACCAACAATTAAAGCCCCTGTACACCAACCATTATCTTGAAAACAGAATTAAATTTAGCTCAGAACTTCCTTTCCAGCAGAGAAATGAAAGTTACATACAAAAGTTATGTATGTAACTGATGCCAGGGGTAACTTGAGCAGGGGGAGACAATCCTGGAATCCTCAAAGGACCTTCCCTAAATTGCAAACCCTAGGATTCTACAGGATGTTGAAAGTGGAATAATAGCACTGTAACAGACTAGTGCAGAAATGGCCATAAAGGAATTCAGTAGTACCTTCAAGGTGCCACTTCATCAGATACTAGAGAGCCTGAGAATTTTCTTCTTCCTAGCTTGTCTCAAACGTGTTATGCATTCCTTTGTGTGTGTGTTTTTTTCTTTTTCTAAAACAAACTACAAGCTATCTCTTTGAATATGTTAGTAGATGAATCATCAATAGCCAGTAGCTACTGACCAGTTTGGAAATATTCACCTGACATGCTAACAAGGTTTTATTCCACAGGACCATCTTCTCTGGCTGGAGAATCATCTCTTGGTAGATTATCTCAGGAGGACACTGTAGAACAGCCTGCAAGTGAAGAAGCATTGTTCATTGCCCAAATATTTTAGCAGACCTGTGTAAACTCCCCTGTGGTTCTGATTTACAAAAGCACTCTTCAACCCAGGACTCTTCACATGTAGGAGATCACAATTTCTATTACTTCCAGTGAGCATATTCACTGGGAATAATGGTAGTTGAAGCCCAACTTACTTGGAACCCCAAAATTTCAAAGAAAAATGATTCCTAAGAGGGGACTGAAGTTCACCAAAGCCAATGGAAATTAAGTGATGAGCCCTGGTTAAATATCCCACGCTGACAGCCAATTATTTTCACACAGTGGTAAACCTTTCTTCTCCCTCCAGGTGATTAAAAAGATGCTTAATTTTAAACCCCCTTAAGTAACAGCTTTGACATCAAGAACAGAGGAAGTATTAAAGGGAGTGAAATTAACATGCTTTCAGCCATGCTGCTCATCTTGGACAAAGTGGACAAACAATGAGCTGGTAGCTAGAAGTAAGATAACTTTCTTACAAGAGAAATTAAAGAAAGAACCAAGCAAAAAACACCTCACCCACCCAGCAACCTCACCCAGAGACCTACACAAAGTGTTTCTTCCAGACATTAGTTCATAATCTGTCAATCTTGATTCCCTGCTCTTTTCACTCAAGGTGGCAGGAGATGAGAGAATGAGAGACAGAGAGGAATGGGGGAGAAAGAAATAGGGAATAAAAAATGACTATGGCTTCTGCAAGTCATCTGATTCAGGACAAACTTTCTAGAAAGTAAAAGCCATCCAGGCATCTTACCTTGAGGATAAAAATCTTGCCATGGAATGGCATTTCAAGTGAGTGAACTGTATCACCAAATTCCTGCAACAAACAGCACAGCAGGCATGTGAGTGTACAGCTGAAGGATGGAGCAGCTTCTCTGTAGAATTTCAAGGAAAACTTGCAGGGGTACATAACTTTTCCCTATTATTAATTTAGTTGGATGACTACCCTGTCCCATGCCAAGGAACTCTTATACTAATATTCTACCCTGTCCTCCAAGTGCCAACTTGAATAATGTCTTATGCTGCTTCCAGATGTACAGGAGGGATTGGCAAAATAGACCCTGCATGTGGCCCTCACAAGTCCCCATGTACCCCCTCCCCAATTCTGTGGTGCTAATTTTTTTTTTTCTCCAATGGTCAATGGTGTTCCTCACATCCTGTGGTGTTTATTCCATGTTTATGGCATTTTAGGCCCCTTTACTTTTTTTAAACTCACAGGGCTTTCTTTCAGCCTGTATAGATCTTTCATCAGCATTGTGCCAGGTGCTCAGACTGTGTGTTGTTGCAGTTGGATGGGCGAAAGCCACAGGACCTCTCATATGCACAAGCATTCTTGTTCATCTTCTGTATCACTTCTGTGGCTCTGTGAACCAACTTCCTCCTCCCTTCCCTGAGTTAGACTGCATCTATTAATACTTCCAAATATTGATCTGGAAGCTTTCAGTTCTTAAAACATCCAGGAATCATAAACTTACAGTGCATCTTTCAAATGTCCACTTCTCTTCCTGAGCTAAAATCTGATCCATCACTTCCATTGCTACTTTTCCTTGCCGGACATATTCCCTCTCCTAGGATAAACCACGACACATAGTTAAGCAGCACACATACATACCCAGTCTCACATCCAATTGATTTTGATATCTCAAGTTTCATAGACTCAATTTCCATTTTATCTAACAGGGCAGGGTGGGAGGTGGTACCCAGAAACTTGCTAGCATTTGCACAAGAGTCATTACTACATGTTTACTAGAGTCTGATCCTCAGTGCAAACAGAACCAACTTTATGGAAAAAAAAGTTTTTCTATTCAGGCAGGCACATGTAAATGAAGCAAAAGATTTTATTTAGGTTTGTTATTTGGCTATGAAACATTAGCCACTCATATGATTTTGTCAATTAATTGATCAAATTTGCAAAAAAATAAAAAATAAAATGGTGCTCTAATGAAAAGAAACACTTTATTTTTAGAAGCTGGACAGATGCATTAGAACAAGCACCATTAGAAGAATTATTCCTTTGTCTTGTGTAGACTCCAATGCTTCTCCTAAAACAGTGATTGCCTTCCGCAGTATCTAACGTTTATTTTAATTTTTAAAAATCCACTAACCAATTACTGGTAACTCGGGGCAGTTTTTAAGTAAGGCAGTTGTGGCTTTACTTTTATTGTTTGCTGTTTTTGCTTCACATATGGCAAAGAAATTTGCCTCTCTGGAAGTTTTTGACTTTGAGTCCTATAGTCCCTTACCCTTTGGCTACGCTTGAAAAGGATGGTGGGAGCTGCAGACCAAAATATCTGATACAAGGTGTCTTCATTACTTCTACAGTGAAGAAACAATGAAGGATACAACTACAATAAAGGATGTAACTCAAGGTGAGTAGCCGTTTCCACCAGGAACAAAATGGCCCTTCATGAATGTAGCCAAGGCCCCAAACACGCTCAACATTAGCATCTCAGCTCATAATAAAGCAGTGTCGTAAAACACCAACCTAGTTTCTTTGGAAGGTTCATAAGCACAGTGATTAATTCAGACTACACTGGGATTATATTGCCCCCCAGTGGCTAACAGGGCAATAGCAACTCAAAGGGAGGAAAGCAATTACACAATTTTGGGCCCTCTGGGGCTGGCCAAATGAAGCTATATTTCTCCTTTTTCAGAAGCTAAAGATGCTGGTTTTGAGGAAGATAAAGGCACTAAGGATTCTGCTGCAACAGTTACTTTACTACAGAATTTCAGAGGTTGTAAAAGCTTTATAGAATTAGTTTTATAGTTATGCCCATGGCTGGATGAAGATAAACAAACAAATCAAAAGAAACCATGGCGGTTTTTCCTGGAAGTTGTCTGGTCCAGAACACAATCAAGAGAACATTCATCCTTTGTGTGCTAGTAAAATAATGGATATGCTGTCACTATGTCTGCAGTTGCATTTAATTATGAATGCAGCACGCTTGTCTATGGACTTATCAAAAATTATTAATTGCTGGAAAGGACTGCAATGGTACCATACCCTATGCCCTCCATCCTGCAGGATGTGCTATTTCATAACTGGATATATTTATAGAAATGTTTAGAAGAAATGTTTATAGAAATGCATGTATAGAAATGTTTCAAAATACATGCTATTTGTAAGTTGTTCGCCGCCTCGATCCATATGGAGAGGCAGGATACAAACAAACAAACAAACAAACAAACAAATAAATATATTTATGGTTGAAAAACATGATTGAGGGCACACCGACCAGAAAGTGTGTTGTCACATCAAGCTGACCTAAGACATGGTGGCGCAGTGGTTAAATGCCAGTACTGCAAGCCACAAGGTTGTGAGTTCGATCCTGCCAGGCTCCAAGCCTTCCATCCTTTCGCAGATCAGTAAAATGAGTACCCAGCTTGTTGGGGGCATGTATAGAAACATTTCAAAATACATGCTATTTGTAAGTTGTTTGCCGCCTCGATCCATATGGAGAGGCGGGATACAAATAAATAATAATAATAAAAAAAAATGGTCAGGTCAAACACTCCAGATTGGTAAGCAATCAGAGACCATCCCTCAATTCTTATCTTTTGGGGACCTTCCCAATTCACCCTACCTGACCAAATATTAAGAGTTACAAATCTCATCAATGTTTTGTCGCTCTGGAGTTAAGCAATCCGCCCAGTCTGGATCCCTTTTATCAACCCCATGAGAAAGTCATTATGGATTTGTCATCACACTCCTTCAGGGCAGGAAATAGGATATAAAAACCTAACTACAACCCCAGCCTCCTTGTAGTATGTTGGCTGTATTACACTGCATGTGGTACCCAAAACTGCTGCTCCTCCGTGCTACACTTAAGAATTTGTCTGAGCCACTCTGCCATCACCCCTTTCTCCAGGACTGGTAACTATCATCCCTTCCACCCAATCTCTCTCTATCCATCCTTTCTTTTCTCACTCTCTGATAGGCTTATATGGTGCTTAGAGTACCTGATTTCCTATATGCTTGCTAATTACAAATAAAATAGTCTGTTTAAACTGGAGTCCTCTCTACAGTTAGTACAGGTATACACAATAGAAAAGATCCTGCTGTTACCTTCCTTTCTCAGGCTTCCTTTGAGCTATAATTCCCTCGGATTCTAAGGAGATGCTGGGCCCTAATGTTCCCCACTTCTTAAGGTAATGGCAAACAACACCCAAGTACTATTGCAACCAAAAAACAAGACAGGGTTTCAGCCTTCTGTGACTCTGGCTCCTGTAAGCACCAACTTTGGCTACTGTGAATGACAATGTCGAATATGTAGTTTGCACGTCAGGCTTCCCCTTAACAGTGCACAGATGTCTCAGAGAATAATGAACATCAAAGAGCTGTTTTTGTGAACAGCCACTGCTAACAATATCATTAATCAATGTCTGGACTTCCTGTATTTCATTTCCCTTAACCTCATTATTTTATAGCATGTCTGATCCTCCACCAGGACAACACCCCAAGCATCTAGTAAAGTGGAATGAAGACAGCTAAAGCTTATACTATAATGTATGTTTCTAAAGACACAGCTGTGATAGTCTACATCAGTATAAAAAGATATAAACGCATCCTGCAGCACTGTTGCTGGCATAGATTTCAGTCCATGTCATCAATGATGAGTCCATGCAAGCTGATGTTAGAAATGTATTTTTCCTCAGTTAGTTTCAAAGGTTCTAAAGGATCCCATAATACATATGCTAGACTTTAAGGTACTTCAAGACTCTTCATTGATTTTGCTGCAACATACAAAGTTAACTACTGCTCTGAATTTTTTTTTACATAGCAGTTTTTGTAAGAGTTCAAAGTGCGCCACATCATATCAGCTATCCCTCATTCCATGACAGTTCAATATCACACCCACATTACAGGTGGAGACAGAAGCTTGACTTAATATACTCTAACGTGTCCTTACACCCAAGCTGAAATTTTGACTACTTCTTGGTTCATGGCTCATGCTATTAGTCATGCCACAGTAGTCTTATAAGGCATCATCATTTCTGTTTAAACAGAGTTTGCAGCCACGTTGGCAATTTTGTCTGCTTGAACACTAGCTGAACATATCTCACTCACTGTGAAAATAAAATAAAATAAAAACAAATTCTTGTTCTCTGATGTACCCAGAGGTAAGGGCATGTTATGACACTCCTATGCTTCATAGAGAGAAACAGATTTAAGGCAGGTTTGGGAAAAATGCGATCTACCATATCTTGTGAGATGGTAACTCCCATCATTCCTCACCAACAGCTACGTTAGTTGTCATCCAATAACACCCGTGGGGGGGGTACAGTTTACACAGCCCTAGGGTCAAAGCAAGGAGATACATTTCCAAAGGATTTCCAGTGATCCAAGGATTTGAACGTCTGTTTCCCACATGAAGACCCCAATACTTTGGCCAATGATTCTGAGGACATACATATGCATTAGTAGTGGGAAGCATTTATACACCCATGAGGTGTCACCTATGCAGCCTGCAGCATAGCAACTTCCATGCTAGCAATCTTTGATGCCCAACACTTTACAGCCTGATTGAAAAGAAACTCAAAAGGGGCCATATTACTCTTCAGCTCACCCCAAACATACCTCATCAGTTAATGCCCTTTTATCCAAAAGTTCATCATCTGAGTCATCTGATCCTGTAGTTGGAGACAAAACAGAGAAAAGTCTTACAGGTCAAGGGACATGGGTTTTAGAATTATGAAGTTCAGGACAATCTGCAGCAGTTCCTTATTTCCTGAACTCTCATGACTGCTTGATCATCCTAACCATGTTTAGAGAACAGTGCAGAATTGCAGCCCTCAGAACTGCTCTCTCAGTTGTTCCATGCAAAGACTGTTAAATGGTGGTTTTATTTGTAGAATGTTAAATGGAATTACTCAACCTCAGAGGAGCCTGTACTCTGTGGTTTCAGTATGTGCCACTGCCCTATCTGTGTACTGCCCAAAAATAAGGAAGCAAGGCCAGAGCAAGGACTCACAGATAGCAACATCCTTGGAGTATGGGGGACTTCAAGATTCTTCTAGTCTGACTGACTAGCTCAGCGAAAGTAGACACATGCCACAAACTCATTCACTCTAATTTACTTCTCTTGAGATCAGGTATGGTAATAGAGTATTGACTCATGCAGAACGGGGCAAGGAAGATGAAGCTCTCCACAAGATACTGATTGCTAAGTCCCAGCAATGTGGCCAGTGGAGAAGTAGGATGGAATCAGCAACCCAGCAACACATGGAAGGCCACAGACTTCTCACCTGTGAGACAGAGGGCTGCCTCATGTATGCTTAAGGATTTGGGGCTTGAAGGCACTTTTAATTCAACTATTTCTCACAGCTCAACATTAAGTTGCAACAAACAGTTTGGCAGTTACTGAAGTAACCCTTTGCTTTCTCCCTGATGAATAAAGCAGTGGTACATGAGTACAGCAGAAACAGTACTTGGCTGTTCAATTTCTAGCTACTCCTTTGTTAATCATTTCATTAAGAGAGGCTTACTCATATTCACATCAGCTATGAAACAACAGCTTTTTTTTACAGTTCACAGAAGAAGAGTCATGATGTCATGTGAATCTGCAGCTGCCATATTACCCTGCTCACGTTCAGAATGGCTGTGAGTCCTTCATCTGACAACTGACTCTCAAATACAAGTTTGTGGGTATACCCTCCCCTGCCCTGAAGGAAGAAATATCAGTCACCTGCAGCAGATTCTGGAGGGGAGTAGAATTGGCCATCAGAGAGTGTGCCTGAGTAAAGGTGGGGCCCACGGGCCACAGCTGCCTGAGCTGCCAAATACCCTGAAAAAGCCAGAAAAAAGAGTTGGGTTTATTCAAAATTATGTTACATCATTCATGCAGCCAGTGAGTGCAAAAGTTTAATGAGGAAATTAATGCCTGAAGAAAACTGGCCATCCTCTCAGAAATTTTATATCCCTTTGTAAACTGGGAAAAACAGTGATGTCACTGAAGCCACAGTGGGAATCTAGTTTAATGAGTGACCTCAGACTGACAGATTTTGAAGGTCTGCTCAACTGCACAAGTGCGGGAGGGAGGCAAAAACTGGGCTCCTAACCTTGAATGGAACTGAACTCACGAGGACAGACTGGGCTCTTTACTTGGGATTTTGAGGTCAAGATCTACCAGTGATGGAGGAAAAGCCAAGCCCAGAGACAAAGAAAACACAGATACACCTGGGAGCCTTTTACACTCAACAACTGCAGTTAATAGATTCTCAACAAAGAACAGTCTGTATGAAAATACTGGCTAGTGTACTGGAGACTTGTAATCTAACATTTGGATTGACACCACAGAAGCAGAGCAGGATATAACTTGCAGGCCTGCCAAGTTGCTAAGCAAAAGCTGAATCCTGCTATCTGTAGTGGCATAAACAGTTTTTAGTTCCTGGCCTTCTTCTGTGTAGCCTGTGGCAGAGTACTCTCCCCCACATTCAAACATTTTATCCTAATACTCCTGTAAGATAGATTAGGTCAAGCACAGAGCTTGGAAACATTACTCTTTTGAGCTACAGTTTTCAGAATGCCTCAACTAGCATGGCCTCTGGCAATGCTGTTGTGGGGTTCAGGAAGTCGTACTGCAAAAGAGTTACTTTCGCTATTGAGTAATCTACTATCTGGCCTAAGATTCCTGCCGACCTTGATAGCTGAGTGGGACTTCAACCTGGCTCTCCTCAATTCAACCCATCACATGACCACCCAGATGTTGGACTGCAACTCCCAGCATAGCCAGTATTGAGGAACGTGAGAGTTGCAGCCCAACATCTGCGGGGTTATATGAGCTTTACTCTTGTTCTATATACTGCACTGCACTGCACTAGTATTTGACACCACAATGCATCTTGGTGGGTGGAAAAATTTTTGGAATGCATAAAGAATGGAACAGAGGGCCTTGCTGTTTCTTCCAAACTTGTGCTACAAACCTTCAGCCTTCTAGCCTTTAAGGGCAGTAATCTCATGGTCACAGAAGTATGCTTGGCTCTGCCTTCCTCTCATCAACCCCTTCTGCACTTCATGCTATTGCTAATCTACGTAACAGATGTAAAATCACACAAAATCCATTCTGTGTTCAAAGGGACTCAGTTAACATATGATGCATTTGGATAGTAACACAGCAGGAAAGTTCCTTGTAGCTTAGCACAGTCAAACACTTTTGTACAGAAAAGGCTACTTATCTCTTCCCTGTATGGGATCTGGCCAAGCTCCTTACCTCAGCCTTTCAGTTTGAGATGTTTTATCTCGGTAGAGACTGATGGCCTCTTTGCCTATCATATCAGCAAAGCAATTAAGCATCTAATGCTTTTCTCCCGCAAGCAATCCGGAGTGTGTTCCTAATCCAATAGTAGCATTAAAGTACTTGTTTAGTTCTAACGTATTTATCCTCTCATCTTTTTCGGGGGCAGGGGAATCAGGAGTAAAAACTATTTGAGTTGTTCTGCTTTTCAACACTTTCTCTATATAGAAAACAATAATATACAAAATGGCCTTGAAGAACTAAAATACACATCTCGTAATCAGCTCTAAAAAGAATCAAAAAGAATCAAACTTCTTTCAGAGTAGGGGGTGGCAAAGTGCAGCCCACAGGCTGCATGTAAACCCCACGGCCATTTCTGTGCCGCCCAGGGCTCCCTAGGGGATCAAACATTTTTTCAAATTATTTTTTCAAAATCTTTTTGCTCCAAAATGCCCCCCAAAACCCTCTAGGTGGTGTGGAGGGCATTTCTACCATCTTTGGAAGTCTCCTGAGCCTTCCCAGAGGTCAAACAAATTTTTAAAAAATTGTTTCCAAAAAGAATTCTGCCCTAAAATGCTCTCTAGGGGTGTAGGGGAATTTCACTACATTTTAGGTCCATCTTGGGCCTATTTAGATCCAAGAGTGGCCTTTTTTGAACCGAAGTAACTTATTCATTTCCTAGTATTAAAAATATGGCCAACAAAGGCCCACGAGTATGGTGAAAATGTTCCCCACTCCCCTAGATGAGTCAAAACATTTTTTTGCCAGAGCAGTTGTGGTGGGGGTATGGCCTTCCAAGGTCTCCTGGGGGGGCAATGCAGCCCCCTACTCTTCCACAGTTGCCCATCTCTTTTAAAGAGCAATGGCCAGCAACATGTGGTCCTTTAAAGGCCATTCTGCAGCCTGCAGCCCTCCTAAGCCAAATCATTGTCTAATGGCAGCAAATTACATCACCAAATTTGGGGGAAGCCCTATAGAGGAAACAGGAAAAGTTTGATTTAAGGAGGGATTATATGGTTTGCTGCTCAAATCAGATGGCACGATGGGAAAAGATACAGTGTATTTCCCACCTCTATTTTAGACTGTCTCCCTAGTATATGGCTAGGAAAAATGCACTCCAGTGGTTGCACATAGACCCTTAAGGCTGTTCTTTCAATCCTCACACTCCCCTGGACTCCTTTTCTGGCAAAAAGGGCGAACTGTCTTTCAGGAAGCCTCCAGGAATGGCAAATCACCTTTCAAAATCCACAGGGCTAACATGCTGACATGTTGTTAACATTAAAAAACCCTTTGCTTTTTAAAACCAAAAGTGGATTCCTGGCTACTTTCGATTCTGTTTTTCTATTTCCTGGCAGCCCAGTAGGATCCCAAAGGCAGAGCTTTCCAAACTGTGTGCCGTGACATGTTAGTGTGCTGCCTGCAGTGCATAGGTGTGCCATGGGTAGAGGGGCTGCCTCCCCTGCCACTGTGGCACACCAGACCCAGGTGAAGGGGCTGCCTCTGCCACTGCTGCCACCCTGGGTGAAGGAAGATCCTGGTGAGAGTGGCAGTGGAGGGCCAGGTCCAATTGGAGAGGCTGCCTCAACTTACTGAATTACTGTGTCACAAAATGGTGTGACTAAAAAGTGTGTCGCCAACATGAAAAGTCTGGAAAGCTCTGCCAAAAGCATAAAATTTGCCCCTAGTTGCCTGTTAGGTGAGAGGGGAAGCTTCATCCATGCTACTCAAGACAGAGACTCACATTGTTCTTCCTCGGTCTCTTGAGGTAAGACTTTGAAATCTAGAAACCATGTTTCTAACCAAGCAAGGACAAATGAAACAATAGGCAGAAGATAGCCAAATGCCCCTTTGTTCAGCAGCTGTTGGAAGGAGAAAAAAAAGAATGTTAAGCTTCAAGGCACATGACAGAAATCACATAAGATGTCTAGACACCTGTAAAGCACTTGGGATGACAATTATTCAAAGAATAGTTATATAAATTAGACACTCCTTAAAACATCTGTAACCATGCTTTTGTACTCACAAACTAACAAGTAGCAGTGGACTTTTAGTGTTGCCGTTGTTGTTGTTATTATAATATTAACAATGCCAACCTGGAATCCCACAAAATTTTTCAAAGGTGACCACAAATGTCAGACTGGATGTTGTATTTATTACTGCAACTTACCTCTGAGAAAATAACTTTCAATATCAGGAAGGCACTGCACACTAGTGTAGTGATCTGGAAGGAAAGGGGGAAAGAAGAGAAAAATCCATTATAAAAAATTAGAACCAACTTTGTAGCAGCTAAAAATAAGTGTCTGTAATAGCATGACAAAAGCAGGTAGCCTCTTACCGCTATAACCCACCAGTGGCGGAGCCTAAGGACAGCGTATCCAAGAAGCAGCACCGAGAACCGGAAAAAAGCCAAGACCTTATTAAAAAAACAAAACAAAAGGGCAAGACATTAATGAAGAGACAACAGCAAAGTTTTCCAAGGTACAAGATAGTTAAAATTCTTTATGAATCAAGCTGAACTGGCAGAAGAACACCCACTTTTTTAGAGTCTGGTAGAGACAGACAAAGAGTTCTGCAAAACAATCAAATGCTTGCATATTTTTAAATTCACCCCCATGGATCTTTCCTGACCTTGTACCTCCTTCAGTGACAACATTTTGCTTGGGCTTAAAAAAAAAGTTTTATCTACTGCCACACATTACATCTTCATCAGGATACTTACAAATATGTCAAAAAAGGAAGTTTTAAAGTTGTAGTGGATAATTTCTTCCTTTAAATTCTCCCGGATACTCTGGCCTGTCTGTAGGTAAGCAAGATTAGAAACAAAGAAATTAAGAAACATAAAAAATTTGCCAAGGACGTTTCTATGGTGAGTGTGACCCAGTGAGGTCAAGAAGTCTCCTTTCACTCCATGCACCTTTCCTAAACCAGCTGTCCTCCCCAGTGCCTTCCAGCTGCATTTGATTCAATTCCTATAGTGGCCATGCTACCAGAGGACAATAAAAGGTATAATTCAACACATGGGGAGGGCTGGGTTAAACTGACTTACGCTCTTTCTAAACTTTAAATTCTTTAAGTTTAGAAAGAAGGGAAGACTACGAAGGGACATGCTGTGAAAAATAAAAATTGCAGATCTCTGTGTGTATGTGTTTTCAATTTGCCTGCTGACTTATAGCAACCTCATGAATTTCATCTGGATTTCTTAGGCAAGGACTACTTAGAGGTAGTTTGCCAGTTCCTGCCTCTGAAATATAGCCTATAGCATCTGGTATTCCTTGGCAGTTTCCCATCCAAGTACTAACCAGGGCTGACCCTCTTTAGCTTCCAAGATCAGATAGGATCCAGTACCTTTAGGCTTAGGTGAGTCCAGGTATTCCAAGTACCCACTCTCACTGATAACTCCTTGTTTGCTTTGTCCCAACTAGGAGATCAGTGACTCATTCAGAAAATAAGCAGATGAAAAGAATCTTTTGCCACAACAAGCTAATGATTTTCACAATTTGAAGAGGACCTCTTCTAAAAACATGCTAAATGTTTTCCCCAAGTGGGGCATGCTGCCTCCTAAGACTGCCTCTGAGGTCCCTAGCACCACCCAGTACCTGTTTTCATTTTTTAAAATATGAAAATATTTTTCCTTCTTTTGTCATAAAAGAAGGGACAATTTCTCAATATTTCCACCCCTCTGTCCAACTGTTTTAAGTCCATGAGAAACCCATTTCTAACTAGGGAGCATGTGGTTTTCTTCCAGGTTAGAAAAAGACCTCTCCTGGGCCTAAATTAGCCCAAGTGGGCTCTAAATGTATCAAAAGATAGATAGATAGATAGATAGATAGATAGATAGATAGATAGATAGATAAAAAAATGGAGGGTGTAATCCTAATCAACAGAAGGTCAATGTGGCCTTCCAACCTCTCGCAATTGCCCAACCCAGTGTATTTTGATCCATAGCCTCTAACACAAATTCTAAGTGATGTCATGTCTCATTTGGCCCAAATATTCTGTTGCTTGCACTTTAGTGGCCATTCCATTCATTTTATTGCCCCAACTCCAGTGGGTAAGCCCTAAAGGCAAAATTGTGTGCCTTGCCAAAAGGGACTGGGTCTCTAGCCCACTTCATCACTGTGTTTCAAAAATCGATTGGCCTATTGGCAGAACCACCTAACCTTAGCCTCATTCACTTGAGATCTGCCCATGACAAGGGAACCACACAAGGCTCTTTTGCTCACAGATTGCCATTTGCCTGCCCAGAACAGAAAATCAAATTAAGTGTGTAACAGGCCACATATGTCCGGCAGGATATAATCTGAGACAGGCCAATCGTTACCATGGCAGCCACAAAACTCTACGCTGTACATGATGAGGCGGCTTCGGCTTGAATGTTCAACTCCTCGAGAGCAAGAAGCATAGAAAGCCTTCACATAAGCACCTCTCCTCTCTGCCCATTGAATGAAGCTGCAGATGTATCAAGAAACCTGTTGGGCACAGCTGGGAGAGATTTAGAGCTTCCTTTTTACTTGGTGATGCCTGCCAGTTCTGTGGACTCACCCAGGACCAGGTCTTGGAGTGTTGCCCATTCACCAACTTGGCATTCAGCAGTGGTGCCTTAAAGGATGCATAATTAGTTGAAATGATCACCAGATGTTCCAAGAATGATCAGAAGAGGAGACAGAGCACCATTATTCAGCATACCCTTCCCCATCCTGGTGCTCACCAAATGTGTTAGATGAAAACTCCCAGAAACCCTCACCCAGATTAAGAGATTTTAGTAAGTGTAGTGAAGCACACCTGGTAGGCACTCAGAGGGGAAAGCAAATCTAAGATAAAGGGAAGATCAGATTATCCTACCTTCTCTACCACCATATTTCCACCCATCCCCACAATGCAGAACTTTTCAGCAATGGTATTAAATTCCTACTCATAATATTTTCCCTTGCCTGTTTCTCTTCCAATGTGATCAAATAAAAAAAGCAGTAAAACCAAAACCCAATACAATCAGGAAGTGCAGTAAAAAAAACCAAAACACTTGAAGTGTGAGGCATGACAAGGTGCGGTCACAATAAAATCCCATCATAAAATCTAAGCAGCAGGTTAATAGCAGTAAAGAGTTTCTATATAGAGAGCAATGTGCAGTAGATAGCAGCATTTCTTTCTTTAAAAACTATCTTATTTTAAAAAACATCAGACCTGTATGTACCTGTGACCTAAAAAGCACAGTAACTAACTTTTGCTCCCATCCTAAACAGAGTCGCACCATCTCTGAAGGTTCTCCTTTTCAATATGAGCCCTGGCTAATGGCCAGCATTTGCTAAGTTACCCTGCCACCCTAAGAACAACATGGCATCTGCAGAAACAGTTTATGGGACACACAGGGGAAACAGGGCTAGATGGAAAAGAAGCAGCAGATAATCACCCAAGCAACAAGATGAGCACAGAGCATGTGTGGCTGAACAGTTTGAAGGGGGATGGACAAAATGACAGGCAACCTGAAGTGTGGCATGCTTAGAAAACTAACAAAATCAGCCTTTCAGTCAATAGTGCAGTTCACTTGGCCATGGTACCATAAACCCTTTTCCTGCCAAGTAGCCTAGGGAGGCAGTTCTAATTTGAGGCTATCTCCAGGATTCAAGCACAAGGCCTTAGCAGCACTAAACATACATGATCCCACAGGACTACAGCTCCCTTTAAGCTTGAAATCTATAGCTGGGTCCATGGTCTAGACTCCTGGCAGATCACCCATAATGTGCCACTGCTTCACAATCCCATCTAGTCCTGTGGCCTGTTCTGTGGAGTGGCAAGTTCTGGGTTTCATTCATGATTCCTCTACCCTTCTTTGTGAGGGAGGTATTTGAGCTGCCAACTTCCATCCCATGGTTCTTTCCTACTGAGCAACCAGGGAGGTCACAGACTGCTTCTTTTGGATATAATGCTGTGGTTTTTCACCATTTCTTATCCTTCTCTTTGGCAAAAAAGCTTGTTCCCTTTATAGGCAGGCCATCTGTGTACATAAGCTAAGTGCATCTCCATGTGCTCAGACTATGTTTTTTCCAAGAGATGTAACATACTTTTATGGAATGCCTTTCCAGAAAAGGCATTCAGCAGTCAGAGAGGTGGCAGTTTATAGCCTTGGCAGCCTGAGGCATAAGGACATGTAGAACCTTCTCTGCAGGAATTCCTAGATCTTGTCACACCTGAGCAGCAGTAGGCAACATGGGACATTCCAGGTGTTTCAGACTACAAGTTCTGTACTTTATAATCATTGGTCATATTGGTGGGGCTTATGGGTGCTATCAGGTTGGGAATAGGAAGTTCTCCCAAACATCTAACCCTCTTGTAAGAGGTGCTGCACTGTGAAAGCATCTGTTGACTTCCATATATTGAGGAGAAAAGTGCAACCACAGAAGTGTTTTCCCTTTACCATAAATGTGGAGAGGATCTTCTTATGTTTGGCTATTCAGCAGTCACTGCTGGTATGCCCTATCATAATTGGCATGTGTTGCCATCTGGTGTAGCTGTGTCTTCTTTCGTCTTCTTTTAATAGCTCTATTTCATTTTTAAAAGGATAATTACAAAGAAAGTAAAACAGGAAGAGAAAGGAGAAAAAACAAAAGAGGGGTTTACTACACAGGAGAAGGGTGCAGACTGGGCACATATATTAATATAAAATGACCATAAGTCATGCCACTTTCTTCTTTATATTGTCAAAATCAGGTCTTTTGTATCTGCTGCTTCTGCAAAAACTTTAGTTCATGTCTTTGTCATTTCTTGCCTTGATTATTGCAATCTGGTTTCCACTCAACATTCTGCTGCTAAGATTATCTTTTTGGCCCGTCACTTTGATTATGTTACTCCACTTTTGACATCTCTTCACTAGTTCCCTATTACTTTTAGGATTCAGTACAAGCTTCTTGTTTTAACTTTTAAAGCCCTACACAACCTAGCTTTCCCCTAGCTTTCATCCCTTATTTGTTTTTACCAGTCTGCTCAGAATGTGCATTCTAGAAACTCTAGGATTCTCATTCAACCAAGGGTTTCCTCTTCCTTGGCTTGGCTTTGTCCCTTTTCACTTGCTGCTCCATACTCCTAGAATTGCCTCTCTGAACATTTGCAGACCCCTGCTTCCTTCATGTTTTAAGATCTGTTATGTACTTGTTTTCCAAAGCTTTCAGAATTTTAGTACGATAATGTTCTACAATCTTGCACATGTTGGTTATATGTATCTGTCAGTTTACTTTATATTTATCACATTGGTTTTCTATTTCTCTCTGGAAAATTTGTTTTACCATTGTACTGCATACTTTTACATTTGTATTACTCCTTCCTTTTCCTATATGTATATGTGTGTGTGTGTGTGTGTGTGTGTGTTCGATTGTATTGGCAGGGCTGTATGTTGATGGCACTAAATAAATAAGTTGCAAAAACAAGTTTTCTTGAAGCTGTTGATAAAATACATGTTCATTTATAGCTAAAGCAGTTAAGATGTTCTGACCACTGAAAGACAGTTGAGGTCATTTCACTGCTGGAAATGTATATATCTACACCAAAGGTGGACAAAATATGATCCACAGGCACACATGGTTGCCCAAGACCTCACAACTCTTCTCCACTTATACAAATAAATCACATTTCCAGAAGCCCTGGCAGGGTGTTATTTAGGGTTTAAAAGCTTTTTTGTCCCTTTCCTCACCAGGCCTGTTTCAGGACAAGAATAATTTTTTTTTTTTAGAAACTAGAAGCAACCTTTAGTTCATTTCTTGCTTCTTAAGAAAGGCTACTTCTGACCTGAAACAGGATTGGAGGCTATGGCAAATTTAAGTTGGGATGGGCACAGGTTTTCTTGTTGCATCTGCCATTTTTTGGCAATTTTTAAATGCTGGGGGCTACTGAGTCCCAACGAAGGCAAAAGTGGCCTTTGGCCCACCAGATACTGACCACCCTGATTTATGCTGCATTGTTACCAGCAGCTGCTACTGCAAGAGAAACATAACACTGATCTATTGCTGAGATGGTGTTCTTGATGCTTAGCTGACCCAATTGTCCCTCTCAGGGAAAATTTTCCTTATAGTGTGTAGGCTGGGACATTCACTTGAGTCACCAGATCACCAGCCACGAGCCTTGGGCCCACACGATTCCTGATTTGTGTAGTGATTGACTTCAGGAAGTACCCTCCCTTTCAGCCCCAGTTCTAAGACATGAGTCACAATTTCTCTCAGCCTTCCTGATAATTTTAACTGGGATCAACAACTTGACTAAATACAAGCACTTCAGCCATTTTAGGCTGAAAGGAGTCAAAAATGAAACCAAAAACTCCCAATAAGAAAACAGGGGGCTCTTCTCTTGTGTTCTATGATAAGCCACTGTTTAAAAAGGGAAGGGTAATAGTCAGGCTGTCAAATTTATGATGGTCTTCTAGGCTTTTTCATTTTTTGCAAGTGAGAAAGACAGCTGCAGCAGCAGAAAGCAATTGTGAGAGCTGGCCAACATTCAAAAAGCTTAAGGGAAAAAAAAGTGCAGGAATCTGCCAGCCAGATTAACCCCTAAGTATCAGCCATGTTGGCAGAAGGATTCCGGAATTTGGAGTACAAAAAGTAATGCCCATCCATCTCTGTTTCTTGCTCAAAAATAAGGATGAGATTAAGCTGTTTGTCTGAACCAGCATCACTTTCTAAGCAGTTACAGTTGGAGGACAATGCTGCCTAGGCCAAAATAAAAACTCCAGACTGCAGGATCTGACTGTCACACTGAAGCAAGAAAATCAGCCAGCAGCAACAACATGGAGGAGTCTAGCATGCTGCTGTTACCCTAGGAATGCCTATTCTCTGCACAGATTCTTCACTTCGGAAACATTTCTGCACTCTGAATAGATCACTGCTCTATCTTTATTGTAACAATGCGAGTCAGACACTTCTGGTCTCCCTGCTTGTTTGAGCAGATGCTGAGGCAAAGAGAGCATTCTATTCCCAGCTTCTTCAAACTCACATTCAATTCAATAATCCAAAGGAGGGAGATGAACAGAAGATCAAAAGTCACAAAAAGGGAGAAGGTTCGCCGCACATCAGAGATGGCTCTTCTCCTCTCAGGAGAGAAGTAGTGATGTGGAGAGAAGCCCTGGGTATATGAAAATGAGGAAGCAATTGCAGGAAGACTCTGCTCCAGGTCGCTGTTCTGCAAGCTCAACGGCTTGCTCATCCTCAGACAGAAAGGGTGAAGTTGTGGGCACTCACGTGCAGGCCTGTCATCCGTGAACTTGTCAGTGGCTCATCTGTATGGGTGAGAAGAACAAAGAGAAGAAGACAACACAGAGATGAAGTTGCCTAGATGCTTAAAGACATCTTTCTTTCCAAGCAACTATTGGACAGCATATATGAAGGATAGTTTGTTTTATTCTCAACAGCAGCATCAGACAAGTTAAATGGAGAGAAGGTGACTGGCTCATCACCTTCTGAGCTGAGTAGTAACTGGAATTCTCATCACGTCACCAGTGAATGAACACAAACCTGAGCAGAAGCTGCTGAAGCAGCCTGGAGAGTCAGCATGTACACATGTATGTACAGATGTACACATAACGAATCGTTACATCAGCTCAATCTCACCCTTATTTTATCTAAAGTAGCAGTGGGAAAAGTGTGGCCTGAAAGTAATATGTAGCCCTCCAGACCATTTTGAGTCCCCTAGGGGCCTCCCAGAGAGCCAGCATAGTGTAGGGGTTTGAGCATTGGACTATGACCCTAAAGACTTGAGTTCAACTCCCCACTCAGACATGGAAACCCTCTGGGTGACCTTGGGAGTGTCACACTCCGAAATGACTTGAAAGCACACAACAATGGGGTCCCCTCCCTCTAGTTTGCATTTCTAAAATAAAATGGCCCCATGTTTGTTTATGCCCTCGTAAACTGCCAGTTCACTTTCTGGTTGGGGGAAAAAAGGGCTCTACTGGTCCTAAAACAACTTATGGATGCTAAAAAACATAGCAAAATGTTTCTCTATGTTCCCTGGGGAGTGCAAGGAGAGACCTTAAGTATAAATATATTTTTTAAAGGTAAATAAAAAATAGGGGCACACAGGAGATGCAGCTCTTCATAGTCCCATGGATGGCAGTTGCCTGTTCTGGATGTACAACATGATGGCATTTCAATACCACCTCCTCCTCTCCTTTCTGGGAGAACAATGAAAAGGCAAAGAGGAAAAATCTCCATCAGCATCTTGGACACCAAATATAAATAATATTGTGTGAGAAATGGTGAGAGTGGCTCACATGTTTCAAATTAATTGTGGTTCATCTTTATTTTATATGTACTATAAAATGGATAGAAAACAAGTATGAAAAATGCTGGGCCTCCTTACCCCACTTTTTATTGCTTGAAGCCCACATGGGGACTGAGAGAACAATGCTCCCCTCCCCAGTAGCTGCAACTGTTACCTCAGATGGTGGTTTGCAGACTTGGAAAGAACCAAAGGTCATCTAATCCAAATCACTACCCAAAGATAGCAGGATTAAAGGACTTTCTCCACCAGTAACTAAACTCCAACAGCACATCAGAGAAGCAGCCAATTTCTCCCCTCTCCCTCCTTTTCACAGCACATCAGCCCCAGAAGATCCTTGTTCTTTGCTGTTTGTACAGAGCTAGGTTCTAGGAAGGAGACAGCAGTGATTCCAGACCTATGAAAGGAGAAATTCCCGAAGTAAATTTGGGGAAATGGTCCCCCAAATTTCAGAATATAACACAGGCATAGTTTCATTTTTAATTGTTGGCTTTTACCTGTCAAGCATATGACAGCAGCAACCCAAGAGAAGATGGGACTCTACATCTCAGTCTTTTTCAAGGTAATACCAGAATCCATGCATGCAAGTGCCTTTGTGCCATGTATGTACATCATATTTCTGTGGATGATTCGCAAACAATACGGAACACACAGAGCACAGCCATTTGCAAATATGGGGAAATCCTACCATACCACCCAGGATAATTCCCTTCCTAACGGATACGAAAGGTCAAAGCATCTCAAACTGAAGCAGCCCAGTCGTCTGCGACCCTCCAGCATTACATATCAGTACCTCTGTTCATCTCCTTATTCTGCACTTAAACTGCTCTCATAATATCTTTCAGTCAGAGCCTGGGAAAGTATTTTTCTAAAAAGAATCTTACCATTCTGGCTTGGGGAATCTGGAATTTGTAGTCCAAAAGAGTAGGTTCTACAAGTTCTCCTTATTACTACCGCTAGCACAGAAAGGTATCCCTGTATGAGAATAAGGAATTTTCAGAACAGACACTGAATATTCACAAAGAAGAAAGAGAAAATAAAGTATTCTGCATGGAGAGGGGAGCTAATTTCAAGTCTGCAGTCAGACAAAACTGAACTGAACTATTTTTTAAAAATATATTTTTATTCAAAATAAATTAGCACAAGAACAAGAAGAATGTTGCCTAATGTTTTAGACTACAACTCCTATCATCCTGTCCATATTGCCACTATCAGTTTGGAAGAAGGCTGTCTATAAGTGAATAGTAAGATTCCAATTTAAAAAAAGCCAACGTTGGTAATTTCTGGACAAAGCTGGGATTTTAAAACATTTTCCCCTACAAGTCCAATTACGTCATTTCAAGCACTTTTAGCAGCTGATACAGTAGCTGGCACAGAAGCAGATTTCCAGCTTCATGGTAATCCTTTTTTCCTATAAGCAGAGAGCCAGCATGGTATAGTGGTTTAAATGTTGGACTACAATGCTGGAGACCAGGGTTCAAATCCCTGCTTGGCCATGGAAATCCACCAGGCGACCTTGGGCAAATCACATTCTCTGAGCCTCAGTTTGCCTTTAGAACTGTTGTAAGTCAGAAACAACCTGAGGGCACACAATACAAACAGATAATATTTTATCTTTTCTACAGCAGCCATTTTCTAAACAATTTAACAATACTAACACAGTAAAACAAAACCTTTGCTCACCATTCCAAATATATTTAATTTTGGGGGAGGTCTACCAGATATGGTAGAAGCCACTTCATTTATCTTTCCAGTATGATTAACTCCATACACTTGTTTCAATCCGTGAGTCAGACCCCCACTTATAACACCATATACTGGGCTTCTCTCAAACTGGAAGATGTACAAAACACTTTGTTGAATTCATCAATTTTTTTCCTACCTCCCATACTGAGAATCAGTGCGCCTGTATGCATCTCCTCCCTGTTTCACACAAATAGATTTTCTTCCCTGAAATGCTTAGCTACATTAGGCATTTAAAAATGTGAAACTGGCACCTATGAACTGTGACTGCCTTCCTGCTCAGCAATGAATTGGTTCTGAATGGTGGGATGTACCACTTTAAACTGCAGGGAAAGAAATCACATGATTGAAGATTCTTCTATCCCATCACCAAAATTTGAGCAAATAGACAACTAGTGTAGTAATCAGAAGGATTCTAGTCTAACCACTAACATTTTAGGTTTATGTGAGAGTGTGTGAGGGAGAATACTGAAATAGCACAGTCCAAACATAGGTTTACTACCTTGGTGAGAACTAGGTGCTTGTTTAAGCACAGCCTCTAAAAAGTTGATTCTGTCTATTCCAATCCCTACAGATAGGTACACAAATTAACTACTTTTAAAAAATGTGCACAGCCGTGCTCCTTGTCTGAGAAGTCTGAAAAAAACACAAAACCTGATTATATGATGAGTCCTGGGAAGAATTTCAGGCTTGGATGGCTTTGACTGAAGAGATGACAAACTGAAATCATTCAAAGCATATCAACTCCTGCTAGGATTACTAAACCAGAATAATTTAACAGAATGTCCAAGTACAATTTCTACTATTAACTGCTGGGACAAACAAGAGAAGGCAAACACTTTTATGCCCAGCTTATGAGTTCTTAAGAGCACAGAGGGGGACTTTTGGCGTAAATTGTTTTCGACTTCAACTCCCAGGAGCCCTGGAAAGCATGGTTAACATTAAGGGGTGGTGAGCAAGGTAGTTCTAGTGGAACCTGTTGCAAAATGAAAACTGAACTACACAAACTTTCCTTCTGAAACTTTCCAGTAATGCAATTCTTTCATGTGTATGATCTGAGGTTCATAACACACCTCTTTCTGTGTTAAGAAAAAGAGTGGTTCCTCAGGGCCTTTGGTTAATTACTGTTAACTTACCTGAAATTATTTGCCTCATGTCCTTCTTGACTCTGGTCCTCTTTGACACTGGTACAAAAATCCAGTATTTTTAGATTATGATTTACAGAGATTTATATAAACTCCACTTCAATAATGTCAAACAAAAAGGGCTGTTATCTCTCGTTTACAGGACTGGATGAAAGGCAGAAATCCACAGAAACTGAAAACAGATGAGTCCCTCTGTTTTTTTCCTCTCAAACTGCTCTAAGAACAAGCCAGCTGTTGTTAGTACAATCCCCAGAAGAAAGGGATGAGTCAAGAATTGAGTGGCTATCTGGAAAGAAAAATAAGGTTTTGTTCGGTGGAATAAGAGAAATAAATTGAACCTCTTTGTGAACCAGAACAAACTTCAAGTTCCCTATTTTATATTAGAACAATGCCACCAGCTGTGGATGGGGAACAGAAAAAGCATGGGCACATTAAAGGCTAGTTGACACATACAGCATTGCTGCTGAATCCCCAACATGAGAACATCTGAGGCTTGAACCTTCTTCTGCTACAATGAAAAAGGAGTGCAGAAACTGGAGACTCACTCACACGCATGATTGTTACAGCACAGCAGACTTTATTTTTGGAACTGTCCCACCACAAAAGATCATACATATTGAGAGCCAGTGTGATCTAGTGATCAGTGATGGATGGGATCCTGGGAGATACAGGTTTAAGTCTTCAAATGAATCCTGAAACTGAGTGGATGATCTTGAGATAGTCCCTCCCTGTTAGCCTGACTTGCCCCACAGGGATGTTATTAAAATCAACAAGGAAGAAGAAGAGCCAGGTTTACTACTTTCAGCTCGCTGGAGGAAAGAAAAGATACAAACACAATAAATACAATTAATTAATAGTGTATATGCCAGAAAGAGCCAGCATGGTATAGTGGTCTGATGTCGGGGTCAGACTCCATAAGACCGGGGTTCAAATCCCTGCTCGGCCGTGGAAGCCCGCTGGGTGATCTTTGGCAAGTTAACAGTCTTTCAGCCTTAGAGAAAGGTAAGGAAAACCCCTCTGAACAAATCTTGCCAAGAAAACAGCATGATAGGTTCAGCTTAGGATCACCATCAGCTAGAAATGGCTTGGAGTTTCACAAGCTACTTCCTCCACATAAACTCAGACAATCAGAAGGTCAAGGATGAATAAGTGATTTAATTTCAAGACAACACATGTAAACTATATGAGCAATGTTTCTGCTAAAGCAGCTGTACTACAAGAAACAAAATGAGATGTGGCCTCACTTGAATTTAAAATTAAGGTGGCTGAAAAGTTATGCTCTTCTCTGTCACATTACTGAACTTCCCACTTTACCCATCCTAGGTTCTTGTAAGCCCCAGAAAACCCAACTACACTGTGTTCATGTTTTGCAAACCACCTTTCCATTTTTTCCCTTCACCTTTAAGGATATAGCATTTCCAAAAAAATTGAAGCCTTGGAAAAGTACAAGACTTTTCATCTTCTCTGCAAAAACAGAAGATGTGGAAGGAAGATGAAAAACATGGATTTACTTTTTTTAAAGCACCCTTTATAGATATAAAACCACTTTGTTCTGTCAGGAACGTAAAATGTATTATGCATGACTTGGTCTGCTCGTTAAATTATCATGTTTGCTATATTAAATCTGAAATATAGCTTAGTGAGACAATAATTGCAGATTTAGTAATTGAAATTACTTTTAAATGCTTCAAATTCTAGTTAGAAATGAAACTACAAGCAGTTGAACACTAAGAAATGTAGCACTCTTAGTTTTTTGACAGCTTACAAGAAGCAGCCCATAAGTAATATCCAGCAGTGGTATTCCGCTGGAGGAATGATGAAACCTAGGAAAATTAAAGTCTGACCCCCAAACTGTAGTTCTCCTAGACTTCCCAAAACCAGTTCTAGAGGGCTGGGAAATCTTACAAACCCAGTTTTCAGCTCAACAGAAGGCTGATGAGGGGAAAGGGAAGGAAATTTCTGTTGCAACCGCAGGCAAAACATTAAATTTAGCCCAAAAATTACACTGTAAGATATCATCTAACATTAGAATAACAAAGATGTTTATTCCTAATATCATCTCTATCTCAATGTCAAACAGAGACTAGAAACATTCTGCATTTCCAGAAAAGGAACTGAAAAGCCCCTTTCTAAAATTCACTTACGGTAACATTAATTTTACTGCACAAAACTTTGCGTCATCACTTTCATTTTCTAAGAGATTTCATTATCATCAGCAATTTCTGCTTGCTTATTTTTCTCTTCTTCATGAAAGTCTAAAATCTGTCAAGCTTCTCTTCCCTTTCTCACATTAATTTTTTGAGCTGGTGTATTACCCATAATCATGTCAGATTCTTTCATATGCTGCAGAAGTTGGGAGAATCTGAAGCAGGTGAGAAAGAAGGGAAGTTCTAGTCCATATGTCACCAAAAAAAAAAAAGGTCTTCTCAGGGTATCTCAGGAGAGATTTCCTTGCCAGAATCCTCGACTGTATTCCTGAAAGTGCTCTACATTCTACAATATTGAAGTCACTTTCCAACAACTCCTAAGGGTGCCTAGGAATGACTTTACTACATAACAGTGTATGAACTCCTTGTAGGATGCATTTATTCATAGTGCTCAAATAAAATATTTTATAATCAATATTTTCCTTTGGGTAATCTCCCCATCTGGGAAACCACAACTCTCCACCCCCTTTTTCAGATCCATACCACTTCAGGACATCACATCTCTATCCCCATCTCCTCTTTCATATGGACATCCAGTTCTTTGATATGTTGCTGCCGTTGTTGTTGTCTGCCTTCAAGTTATCAACTTAGGCCCTTTCCACACGGAGTTAAAAAGCGGTGTAGATCGACCTCCACGGAGGTCATCTACACCGTTATGCGAATTGGGGTGGATTACTCTCGAGTAATTCCACACCGCAATCCGCGGTCGGGCGCCCGCAAGTGATGATGCCGCGTGCTTTTGAAAAACCACATTTTATGTGGTTTTTCAAAGGCACGGGATGTCCAGCCCTGTGCAGCCCCGTCGCAGCGCCCGTATGGATTTACGGACACGCGAAAGGGCATCCCTGCAGATCGGGCGGGGGCGGGATTTCCAGCTGGCGGGCTTCTCCGATTGGTGGAGAGGCTCCGCCAGTCAAAATCCACCATTTTGAGCGCTGCCGGGAGCTGAGGACGCCACGGGACGCTGCTCCGTGTAGAGCAGCGAAATGCTCTGCTCCGCGCGGCGACGGAACGAGGTAAGCCCACATTTTAGCGTGGCTTTCCCCATTTCCCAGCCCGCGTGTGGAAAGGGCCTTACTGTGGTTTTCTGGGGGATGAGTGTGTGATGCACCTAGGGTCACCCATTGTATTTCCATATCTAAGTGGGGAACTGAATCTTGGTCTCCAAGTCCATAATCCAAGGCTCAAGCCATTACACCAATCTGGCACTGTCGTCTCATTATCACACAGTCAACGCAGGTAGTTCTTGCCTATATTTTGGAAGAAAGACATGCCAAAATAAGGTCATATTTCTACACACCTATGGGACAGAAGGTATAGAAGTGGTATAAAAATAATTAAGAAAGGGAACTTCTGGATTTACTTTTATGGGTCTAAGTTATGGGGAGGGGGGAATATTATCAATATTGTCAGGATGGTGCAGCAGTTTGAGCATTAAACTACAACACTGAGGACCAGGGTTTGGCCATGGAAACTCACTGGGTGACTGTGCACAGGTCACATTCTTTCAGCTTCAGAAGCAAACCCTCTCTGAACTAATCTTGCTAAGAAAAACCTGTGATAAGTCTACCCTAGGGTCACAGTAAGTCAGAAATGACTTGAAGGCACACCACCACCACCACCACCACAACAACAACGAGCCTCAATCTGTATACACAACAAACAGCAATATCAAATCACAGCCACATTAATTACAACAGTTAAAATATGCAGTGCTTTCAAAAGTTCCTTGCATTTAACATGCATTGTCCAGGTATAATCCCTACAACAATCCTGTAAATCTGTATAAATGTTATCACCTAATTTAGATACAGGAGGTAGAAATGAAGGTTGGGAGCAACAGTGGATTGCCCAAGTCAATGTATGAGATCATGGTAAGAGCCACATTCAAAATGAGGACTTCTTGGATTTGAGCACAGATGTAACATAGCAGCCAAGAAAGTTATCATGGATGCTAAAGAGACTTAATCTGCCATTATTTTTTTATATAGTCAGCTCTCTCTTCCACACTGGACTGTGGAGAAGCCTAAAAGCACTACAGCATCTACCCAGAATTCTTGAGGCTTATGCCTAGAAAATCTGTGTAAGAAATAGGCTCCCAGAGCAGATTACAAGAATGGTGGTATGACAGTCATTGCCTTCAGGCCTACCATCTAAATTCAAGACATGACATCCAAGGAAGAAAGAGATGGAGGAAGGAAGTTCAGTTCTTAAACTGACCAGCTGGATAGAAACAGATCGATCAGGCTGCTGAAAAACTCTGCCTATGATGGCAGTCAATCTCTACCTGAAGCAATTATCATTGGGACAACTTCTTCCAATAAAGCTACAGCTTTCTCTTCAGAATCTTAGGTCTCAAAAGCATGTCAAGGAGGATCTGAAGAGGTGGAAAAGTCAAGGTGGCAGTCCCTGGACTGGTGCTAGTCTGTGAGACATTGGCTGCTGGGCCATGAAGATTTCAGAAAAATACAAAAAGAAAGAATTGCAGCTGATGAACATAAATATGGCACCAATCCCTGGCACATTAGGAAAAAAAATGCTAGTCCCTCACCTTAGATAGCCTGAAAATCCTGCTGTACCTTCACTGAAATGTGCTGAGAGAAGCTGTAGAAGCCTTATTCCTCCTTTCCTCCACCTTTTCTCCCTCCTCAGACCTGAACAGCATTACACAGCTCCTCTTCCATGCTGTCTTAAGGACATCATGTTGTTGTTGCTGTTGTAGTTGTGTGCATTCAAGTTGTTCTGACTTACAGTGACCTTAAGGTGGCCCTATCTTGTGATTTTCTAGGGGCTGAGAGTATGTGAGGTGCCCAAGGTCACCCAGTGGGTTTCCATGGCTGAGAGGGGAACCAAACCCTAGTCTCTAGGATTGCAGTCCAAAGCTCAAACCGCTATACCACTTGGTTCTTGCTTGAGGGCATACTGCAATCTTACTTTTACAAGTGCAACTCCTCCTGTTTCTCTAAAATCTAAAATGGTGGCTGAATGGCCTTTGATTTTAATTTTAAGGCACACTTCAGCTGACTGTTTTAGATGGAAGGGTCTACTCTTATGAATCACTGCACTGAGACAGCAGCCAAGTGGCTGATGGAGATCATTCACGGCACTGGGTATAGATTTTACAAAGAAATATGGGCAAGAATGGCTTTCGCTAACCTGGTGCCTATTAGATGTTCTGACCTGCAACTTCCATCATCCTCAGTCATCGTCTACACCATGTTTTGCAAGGTGTCACTGGAAACTTAAAAATTTACAGGTTCCATCCACAAAAGTTTCTGCACTGCAGATGTGTTTGGAGGTTTCCAACAAGTGCAGAGATGCCAAGAAAAATTTATAACTATAATAGGAAGTTTACACTGTTGAACAGCATGACATTCTTTTAGACTTTGCCCAGGTATCAATGGATATTTTTTCAGCCCTTTCATACATTTCAAAGGTTATTTCCAGCCCCAATAGATAGCTTCCTTCAGGCACTCTGGAACTAAACTTTGTATTTGAGACGTAAGATTATGGACAGAAGGCTGCACTACTGAAGTGCACACATACAAGCAGCATCTACTCCCTGTCATTAATCAATTTATGGTGGTTTCATCTTGTAAAAGTTCCTTTTTTGGAATACTGCTCCCAAATTTTTCAAGCTAGCCTGGCCCCTAGCCATGTTGCCTGGCAGATTCTGGGAACTGTAGTCTGAAAAAAAGAATAGCGCTAACTTCTGGTGCTAACTCAACTTTGGTACTCGTGCTTTCGCAAGCTCTGGTAGTAGTCCAAAATTGGGATGGAGAAAAATTTAGGACTGAAGAGTAAAGATGTGGCAATGAGATGGAGGTCTGAGATATTTGTCCTTTGATAACCAAAATGAGGCAGGCATCTGGTAAAAGCAGCTTGATCCTATCTTGTGTATGAATAAGCTAACAACATAAATCAATAACACACAAACAGAGAAACATGGAGGAGAGAGGAGGGAGAAGCTGCATGGGGCTGGATGCATCAAGGATGAGTATAAGTCACATTCCCTACTCAATGGAAGGCTACAAATAAACCTTTAGCATGATATCAGAAAGGGAATTCATTACCTCTGGGACAGGTGCTGAAAGACAGAGCGTGAGGGCTAGAGGAGAAAAGAATACAATTGCTGTAGGAGCTGCGAAGTGTATCCCATACTTTCTGACTGGAATGTAAGATGGAAGTTGGAGAAGCTACCCAAGAAATAAATCTGGCATGGTGGTAAAATTATTGTAGCATCTTGAGATGAAATTCATAAAGCTCTTTTGTTTTGGGAAACAAAACAGGGTCAAAAGCAGACTTGGTGATCCTAGCACAATGTGGCTCATGATATAGGCCAGGATTGGTTCAAACGCCTGCAAAGTTTTTGCCTATACTCCAGTTTACCGACATGGCTGCCAATAATATAGATCCAATTGTTTAAAGATGCAATGGTGACTCTGGAGTAGTAGCTTCAAAAGTTGCTTTGGGAGGATTTCCTCTCATTAGCTAAGACTCAACAAGTGTGTCACTTCCCAAGCCAGTCAAAATTCACAGTGGGATATGGAGTTCAAATGCTGGCAATATTGCAACCCTCCCCCATCAACCACACATGGAAAGGAACAAAAGTTGATTTCCAGGTGTAAATAGCAGGCAATGGTAGCAAAACAAAGTTCAGCAGCTGCAGTACAGTCCCACCAGGCTCAAGACGGATCTGAGCCCAAGTGTGTCTGTCAAGCCTGCAGGCCAAGCAACAGCAGGAAAGGAATCCAGCGTGGGCCTTAACCTCAATATTTGTTCAATGGATGAAATGGCAGGATAATCAACCAGACTAGAGCAACGTGACTAAAGAAAATACCACTTGGAAAAATTATCTTCCTGGACAATATCCAGAACCCTTCAACCAGCCTTAAAGCCAGTTCCTAATCTGAACATCAGATGATGTAGATTGAATCAATTTGTCTCAAACCATTGAAGGAGCAAATTCTGTAGGTTTTCTTAGTTGATACTCAAAGTAGGGTGGTGACTAGAGTATCTTCAAAGGCTACCTCTTAGAAGATAGGACTTCTAATTCAAATTTAATCAGCTGGCATGTGGCACAAAGCATGGAAGACACTCAAGTATATTTTGGTTTGCTTTCAGCACAACTCAACATACACTGGATAGCAGAGTGATTAACATTAACCTAGGCCCTATATGCCCATAGCAGAATGATTAACATTAACCTAGGCCCTATGTGATTGACATTAACCTAGGCCCTATCTGATGCCTTCACATTTGATCTTGGAAACTAAGCAGCATTAGACCTGGTTAGTACTTAGATGAAAGACTGCCAATGAATACCAG
The DNA here is from genome assembly GCA_948474755.1 of Ctenosaura bakeri. Taxonomy (NCBI): domain Eukaryota; kingdom Metazoa; phylum Chordata; class Lepidosauria; order Squamata; family Iguanidae; genus Ctenosaura; species Ctenosaura bakeri. The sequence continues at coordinate 469,292 of CAOLHI010000316.1, forward strand.
AGGAAGGAACTGGCAAAACCACCTCTAAGTATTCCTTGGCAAATAAAATCCTATGGAGTTCATGTATTTGTCATAAGTTGACAAGCAGCTTGAAGGCACATATGCACACATATGAAGAAAGAACTGCAATTGCCCTTTGGCATGCTGTACCACAATTATCTCAAACACACAAAGGTGCATTCACTTTTTCAATATCCTGAAGAATATTCCACTTTGGGTAAGAAAAGCTCTGTGCTGAGGCTGCATAATCACATTTCCTAGTGCACCATAGCCAATGGAATATCATGTGAAGCATTTGACAAAACAACGCCTGTAAACTTCTACTGCTAGGTCTTCTATGATTAGCCTCAGATTTTGCAAACAGATATTCATCTGAGTGGATTAGATCCATTTAACAAATCCTCTCCTTCTACTTGACCTTTTCCTCCCATTTTGGTATATTTGTCTGTTATCAACTTCTTGCACTTTTATTCTTTTTTCTATTTAGAATAATTTGCTAGATTAACTTTTCCCAACCTAACAGCCTTCAGAGGTTTGGGAATACAGGTCTCAGCTGAGACGGCCAACAGTCAGCACAGGCCAGAGAAGGCATCTAGAGTTTAGAGCAGGTTGTGCTATTTAACTGAACTTTTCACGGTTGCTCATTATAACAACATTCACTTCTGTCCAGTCAAAATAATATCTCTACTCCATAGGAACACTTCTGCTCTGGGATAAAGTGTACAACGTGTCCTATGGGTACAACGACATGAGATCTTTTCAGACTGCATAAAGCAATACGTGTCTTTTAAAGCAACATCCTTCCACTGAAAATACTTCCATAGAATCATAGAGTTGGAAGAGACTCCAGGGGCCATCCAGTCCAACTCCCCAGCCTTGCGGGAATCCACATGAAAGCACTTTCAACAGATGGCCGTCCAGCCTCTGCTTAAAAACCTCCAAAGAAGATTCCACCACACTCCGAGGCAGCATATTCCATTGCCAAACAGTTCTGACTGTCAGGAAGTTCTTCCTGAGGTTTAGGTGGACCTCCACAGAGTGGAAGAGCTAGTGCAGTCCTTCCAAACTCCTCTGGTTTCATCCTTGCCCTACAGTGTTCGCATATAAGCCTTAAGTCTCCTTTGGTGACTGTAAAATGGTCCTATGAAGCGATCAATCCATCACCTCGTAAAGCTGAAAATTCAACTCCTTTGTTTTAATGTCTAGGAATTAGCCAAAGGCCACTAGAGGCAATTCCAGGGTACACTTTCCAAAATTTGCAACCATTTTACTGTTTTAAAAGACTTCACAAAAAAACAAAAACAAAAAAAAAAACCTCTACCCTGCTGCTAATGCGGTAATTGACTTTTGTTCATTGGAGGCAGTGCCTCACTCCCAACCTGTGGTTATTAGGAGGTAGAGACAGATAAGCTCAGTTCCCACTCCCCATAAAGCCATCACCTACATGTTAGACCAATGGTAATATAAGAAAACAAGAAAGGCTATATTGCTCAGTAACTGCAGAATGCAACTTCTGCAACCCGTGGGCATGCATTCAGATGGAAAGCATTGGGAATTTAGAATTTACTCTGTCTTGGAAGTGCACTGAAAGCAGCTCACAAGTGATTCAAAACAATTAACAAAAACAAAACAAGCAAGTTAAGGCCCTTTCCGCACACGGTTATTAAGGCAGGCCAATGCGTCTTGCCACGGAGGTCTTGTGCACGCTGGAGTGGACTAGGTTCAGTTTATTTACCTTCGTTCCGCACGTAATTCCGACTAAATGCGCCCCCACGTGGTGGTAAAGCGTGCTATTTAAAAAGTGGAAGAAATCGATTTTCCAATTTCCCTGATTGATCCAATTCGTACTTTCACAGTGGTGCAGACGCAAATTGGTGGTCAGGGGAGGACTCATGGGAGGCGCCAGGGCGTAGTATGGACTTTCGCACATACTAAACCATGGAAAAAAAAAAACGCCAATCACAGCTGATGGGCGGGGTGAAGAGAGTAGCAGGAGTGGCCACGGTGGAGGCAGTGTGAATTCATGAACTCGCACTCCTCCGAATCAGAATGGAACATACGCAGTAGCTGTGCAGAAGGAAAGTCCACCTTGTTTCAAGCCCAGAAAATCCGGTGAGAAATGGCACGAACCTCGTGCGGAAAGGGTCTAAGTGCAAAATACAAACTATCAGATGATATAAATCCAGCAATAACAGCAAGAGAGTAATAAAGTCAAGAATAAATACTCAAGACATCCAAAGAAGTTGAAGGCCTACTGCAACAAACAGTCTTCAGCCTGAAACAAAGTGTCATCAGAGAGGAAGGAAAACAAATTTCAGGGCAGGGCATTCAGAGCCTGGAACATGGACAACAACAGAAAAGCCTCTGTCACATGTTTCTGCAAACAAGCCTCAAATACAGTTGAGGGAACATAACAGAGCCTTCTCCTCAGTTAACTCTGAAAACAGACATGATAATATGGTGAAAGGATGCAGTCAAGGTAACCTGCTCCTAAATCATTTAGAACTTGTGGAGCATAATCCAACATTGGTTACATTCAGGAATAAGTTCAATGGGACCCTCTCCCAGATAACTATATGCAGAAATACTCTCTAAAGATAATAACCAGCCCTTTGAATTCAATCTACACCTAAACTAGAAGGCAGTGAAAATAGTGGAGCAAAGGAGTCAAAAGCTCACTGTGAACAGCTTTAACTTGAGTTGATGTACAATCAAAGCACTTACCTGGTTAAAACAGGCTTGCAAGAAGATGGCAAACCTGAATGCTTTCTACAATGCCCATTCTCAGTCTATTATCTCAACTTTGGCCCTCTAAAGCCCCTTATCTTTCTATCTTCCCCTTGGCATCCGCTTCATCTGTTTTGTTACACTCCTGTAATTTTCCTTTGTACTCACACAAACTTTACACCAGCAATTATCTTACTGTCTCATGGGGTAAATACACAACATCACTGGAGAAAGTGGGAAGGATAGCAGATTTTAATCAACTGGTAAAATTCTCTTCCCTAGTTTTTATTTTTCTCATTTTTAACCTGCCTTTCAATCACTCCATGTACCACACTACTCAGTTACCACATGATGATTCCACTTTAACTGGCATGATTATATCCTATAGAGTCTTGGGATTTGCAGTTTAAGGAAAGGTATTTACAGTTCCCAGCCAGAGAGCCCTAGTGCCTTACTAAACTACAAATTCCAGGATTCCAAAGGATGCAGCTATTGCAGCTAATGTAGAATCAGTGTTATAATTCTATAGTGTGAAAGTGCCCAATGTCAGGTCTTTAAGAATGTTTTACAAACAGAGTACAAATGTAGTATAAAGACTAGAATGCTGGACTGAGACTATGGAGGTCTGGGTTCAAGTGCTAACACAGCCATTAAATTCACAGGGTGATTGTATATCAGACTCTTAGTCTGGGTAACCAGCCTCACTGTTGTGAGGATAAAGTTGAGAGTGTCATGTAGGCTGCCTAGAGCTCACTGGAAGAAAGGCAAAATATATACTTAATAAACGAGTGTAATAAATGGCAGTATTCCCCACAACACATATGCCAATATACTAGTGCTCAACACAAGCATCCAGATCACATGTCTTTCTAAGATCTCCTTATCAGTTCCCTCATCCACTCCTATGAATTCTCAGTTTTCCTCATGCACAGTTCCCACAAACCAAGGCATAGATCCAGGTCATTTAAGAGTGGAACCCAGTGATCCCAGGAGATTTTTTTTTTTTTGAGCAATCCATTTTCCTCCCCAAAAGGTCTCATGTCCAGGATTTCTGTCCTCCTTTTCATATAGGTTCAAAATGTGCTTATTCTTAGTATGCCTATTCGCCTACTGGATGAGACACAAAGATACTAGAAAGGAAGGATAAATTAAGAAAGGGGGTCCGGGGAACTGATGATTTAGGACGGGGAAAAGACAAAGAGGGACCCTAAAGAAAATAATCCTCACTCTAACTCCCTTTTGGTACTTTAATTTGAGATTGATTTCCTTTCACTGGGATGGAGCAAACTGAACTGACTGTGACTGAAAGACTTCACGATCAAGCAGGAAGCCCCTACTCTGCTCTAAGAAATCTCACATCTGCCAGACCTCCCAGAAGGGTCCAAGGTAATCCATTCTCTCTCTGCCACAGCTCACGTTGGTAATTGACAGCCTTCCTTCCTGCGCCTTCATAACCAATTATGATAAGATCATTCTTGCCACATCCTTCTTTCTTATGTCCTAAAATGTTTTTGCATGCTCTGATTATTACTCATCAGATAATCTCTGGGGACAGTCCAGTACTGTGTTGCCTTTAAGCGAAGCAATAATTTCCCTTTCCTCCATTTGTTTATAAATGATTCTCTTCCTCTTTTATTCCGTCTCTGGAAAGGAATTTGAATTCTCTTAACACATGTGCCTTTAGCAATAAAGAGAATTCAAATTTCTTTCCAGTCCAACATTAAGAGCATTCAAATTCCCTTTCTCCCTAAAGTTTGAGATGCTTAGGCTCATAACACCTTCACCTCTACTAATAAGTCTTTTTGTGTGTGTGAGAGAAAAACACCTCCAGATGCTCAGAAGCACCATCATAATAATAACAGCATCCTATGGCAGATATTATAGGGTGAAACAGAACCATGAATCACAGAGTTCTATTGTCAAATGTTGACTCTGCCATAAACTCACTTGGTGGCCGCAGGAAAACCACTAAAAACCAAAAGGACTTAGGTTACAATATTTTTTTTTTTTTGAGATTCACCAGACTCTTGGCTTTTGCTACAACAGACTAACAAAACGAACCCTCTGGAAGTTAGTGATGCAATGATTACTGCAAAATTGCTACAATATGCTACAGCAGAAGTAAATACTGTATACTATTTAGCTTTTGAAATACTTTAGAAACGACAGCCACACTTTCTCACCTAGCATCTACAGTCATCCCTCCACGCTCATTCGGGACTCCCATGAATGTGGAAAAACCATGAATAACTCTAGGCCCTCCCAAACCATATTTAACACACACACGAAAAGCATGATCACCATATTCAACCCATTGTGGATTCCTTTGAGGCGTCAGAGTTCCTTCATAAGGCAGAAGCGGGAAGAACTGCCCCACACCATTTTTAATGGGGACTTGCAAGCCTCATTCAGTTTCCCAGTCTCACAAAGCTTGCAGTTCCTATTAAAAATGGCACAGGGAGGCAGCAGAGCGGACAGCAAATAATCCATGAATAATCAAATCCACAGAAGTGAAACCTGCAAATGTGGAGGGCTGCCCCTACTTTGGCCCTAAAAGACGGAAAGTCATATAAGAGACTGACACGTAAGAATCATGAAGCCTCCTTTCCCCCCTCTGTCAGGATCCTCTGTCTCTCTCAGCACATTCTCTTCTGCCATCAGACTCCACAGTTTACTGCATTTTGTCTCCTTCTCCCCTGTATTTGCTAAAGCCGTTTCCGCACTCGCCTGTTATAGCGCGATGATTCCACTTCCAACCTCCTCTGGAATCCTGGGGTTTGCAGTTTCGGGAGGGGCCTGCTGGCCCCTCCCGAAACGGCAAACCCCAGGATTCCAGAGGAGGTTGAAAGTGGAATCGTCGCGCTATAACAGGCGAGTGCGGAAATGGCCAGCCGGCCCCTCCCGAAACTGCAAACCCCAGGATTCCAGAGGAGGTTGAAAGTGGAATCGTCGCGCTATAACAGACGAGTGCGGAAATGGCCAGCCGGCCCCTCCCGAAACTGCAAACCCCAGGATTCCAGAGGAGGTTGAAAGCGGAATCATCGCGCTATAACAGGCGAGTGCGGAAATGGCCTAAGAGAGAAATCCAATTCCGATATCACACGAAGTAAACTCTAACCCACAGAAGCTGATGCCATGAGAACCTTGTGCCATAACCTTACTCTTCCAAGTAACCCTTCTCAGAAATACACAAGAATAAAAACTCGTACGTACAAAGTAATGTTAAAAAACAACAACAACCTGACCTACCACCAGGAAGCCCCGGATGCTCTGGCAGAAAAGCACAGCAGAGGCCAGCCCCTCTCCCTCCGCATCCCAGGTCTGTCATAAGGGGCACGAATACGGATCTACCTTGCAGGGCTGTTGAGAGAAGCCCCCCATGAACGAATGCGAACAACCTCAACAGGCAGGTAAAAGCGAAGCATCAGTTCCCGTTATGAAGAGACAAGATAAATAGATTCCTTTATCAGAGGCCTGGACTGCTTTCCTACAGACCTCTCACCACCGCCGCCCCGGGCGAAGCAAAGGTACGCTGGGCACTTTACCTGGTCGGTGAGATTCCCCCCAAGGCCTCCGTTTCCCACAGCAACAGGAACCAAGCACCAAAAAGTCGGAAGCAACCCCTTCTGCTCGGGCCGGTCACTACTTCCGGTCACATGACCTCAACCTGACGGGCGACTGAGCCGACATGCACCCCCACCTCGCCCTCTCCCCGCCCGCTTTTCTTCCGCTTAATTCCCAAGGGAAAAAGAAAAAGGGGCGGGGTTAGAAAGAGCGAACCCATAGGCTGACCGAGAAGGAAAGGAAGAGACGCCCATTGGTCGGAAGGACACCGGTGAAGTACGCTGCCTATTGGCTACGGTGGAAAAGAAGCAGAAGAAAAGGGGTGGGTTTAAGACGTCAGGCAAAGATGCCGGGAGGGCCAAACGTGAGGCGCGTTCATTGGTTAGTGGGAGATTAAAGTGGACGCCGTAATTGGTTAAAAAGAAAGGGAAGCTGAAAGGCGCGCGTTGACCCTGACGGCTGAAGAAGCCTCGGCTGGATCTGGAGGTAGTCGGGCCTCTATTGGCTGAAAGGAGGGCGGTTACGTGAACCAGGCGGCCGAATGAAACCAGAGTGCCGATTGGCTGCCGGGCGCGAGGCCTCACGGTTGGCTAGAAGGAAAAAGGGCGCGAGGGACTTGAATCTCGTGTCGGTTGAAAGGGGGTTTTATTATACAAAGTCGAAATGTGTGCTTCAGGGAGGGATCAGTGTGTGTCTGTATAATATACTGTTATAACTCTTTTAAAAAACATTTCTATCCTGCTTTTCCACTGAAAAAGGATTGGAAAAAACATCAAAATAAATAGAACAATAAAGGCATTCAAGGGCTATTTCCGCACTACACTCTTCTAGCGCGATTATTCCGCTTTCAACCTCCTATGGAATCCTGGGGTTTGCAGTTCCGGGAGGGGCCGGCCGGCCCCTCCCGGAACTGCAAACCCCAGGATTCCATAGGAGGTTGAAAGCGGAATAATCGCGCTAGAAGAGTGTAGTGCGGAAATGGCCAAGTTAGCACAATAAAGATTTTCCTTTAAAATCAGCAGATCATGTAATAGGTTGAAAAGCCAGGTTGAAAGGGTGTAGTTTCACAGCCTTGCTAAAAGCAGTGGCAATTGGAACTCAGGAGAGTGGATTCAGCAGGGAAGCAGCAAAGGGAAAGCAATCCCCCGGGTGCCTCTGCAACTCTGCCACACAGTAGTTCATTTTTACTAGCAAATCAGAGGTTAAACTAACCCCTTATAAGAGATACTACAATTTATGTATGTGTCTGTAACAAAATGTGTGAGGATACAACATACCTTATTAAAACCTTTCATATATTTTTTAAAATATATGAGACTTATAAATAGTAACATACATTTCCAAGATTGTAGGCGACACGCCTACACACTGCAGGTGACACACTATTGTGTTACGGCACACCATTTGAAAAGTCCAGCCATAGGATGTCGAAAGTGGAATAATAGTGCTATAACAGTCTAGTGTGGAAATGGCCTCTATCAGGTTGACTCAGGATATTGCTGATGCACAAAAGTTGTGGAAAAACACTCTGTGCCCTTGCAGTCCCCAGGAAGTCCAGGGACAGCTCAGAGTCAAGGCTTTCTCACAGATTATGGCCATTTCCACACTACACTGTTACAGTGCTATTGTTCCACTTTCAACATCCTGTGGAATTCTGGGGTTTGTAGTTTGTGAGGCCCAAGAGCTCTCTGCTGAGAATTCTAAATGCCCCTCCCTAAACTGCCAATCCCAGGATTCCATAGGATGTTGAAAGGGGAATAATAGCACTATAACAGTGTAGTGCAGTAATGGCGAATGAACCTGATCTGTACAACCCTTTCCGGAACAGGTTCAGTTCCAATCACCAAGCCAGTCATTCTGCTAACCAGCAGTACCTTTGTCTTGATGAGGTTAAATTTTAGTGTGTCCATCTTCAGTGGGCCAATCCACCTCAGGTGGCATTCAAGGGTATGGCTTCCTTCTTTGATGTTAGGTGATAAGCAGCAATGGAGTTGGAATCAAGGGTACCTCTCAACATTTCACTTCAAAGCTTCAAATGATCTCTCCCATTGGTTTCACATAAAAGTTGAACATCCGCTGGATAGAACATGCATATGAGTGCGTGGGTGCATATGTGTAAATAAGAGGAAACTAGGTCGAGGAGGCATGCTATTTGCTAGCGTAGAAATCTTGCCTTCATAATATCTAAAGCAAGTGCTATTCTGTTTACTTTTATGATGTCTTGCTAGTCACTCTGCTTTTGAAGCTGACAGTTTCTTTAGAATACATAAAGGTGCTTTATTTACAGCTCTAATTAGCGTGAATTTAAATGCTTGTCATTTTATTCCTTTTCTTTCAAAATCTCAGTATGGTGACTTCTGGTATGTATAACAAATTTTAGGAAATAATTATTAAAAGTACATTTGGGAGTTTGTTACTGTAAAAGTTTTAGTGGTTACCTAGTGGTTGGCACAGAGAAAGATTTACTTATACTAAGTCTTGTAGAACAAAAAGGGCTTCACAGCATGTGTTGCTCACTGAGTTTCCCCAAGAAAGGTTACCCACAACTGAAAAGGCCCTGGCTTGCTTTTCAGACCTATATTATGTGAACTTATTCCGGAAAACATGCCACATTTGAAAGGAGTGGAATCAGAGGGAAGAGTTTCTGTCACCTCTACCAGCCTCAGCCTCCATCCCAGTTGCACTTGGGTGGTTAAATTCTCCTTTTGATGTATTTTTTTTAAAATGGCAGAGGATAGGACCAAACCTTTCTTGCTGTAGTTCCTTGGCTTTGGAATGCTTCCTCTCGGAGATGAAAAATGCGTGGAGTTCCAAGTGTTCTCTGATTCCGATCAGCTCCAGACAGCCTGGCCAATTGTGAGAGATGATGGGAGTTGTAGTACTGCAATACTGAGAGAGCTACAAGTCTTCTACTCCTTGAATTTTATCCATTTATATAAGGTGACTTGGGTCACTTTCTGCAAAAGCTTAAAACATTTCTACTTAATTTATCTAGTATGCTGTTACTTTTTTTTAAAAAAATTTGTTATCTTACTTTATTTTTAAGTCTATTTTTGTTATTGTTAGCTGCTTTGGGGAAAAACACTATTCTGAGGGTCAGGGAGATATTAGAAAGACCAATAAACACCCTGGATGTGACATACAGTGAGTTGCAGAACAACTCTCAACCATTATATGCCTTTTTTAAAATCAAACACCTGTGTCTAAAAGGAATTTGAAATCCAACTGAGAAATCAGTAAACTGGAGCTGTTTACATAATAATTATTTCCAGACAGGTAGCTACATTAGTCTGTTGCAGCAAAACTAACACAGAATCTTGTGGCAGCTTGAAGACTAATAAATATTTGCTATGGCATGAACTGTTGTGAACACTGTGTACTTCATCCGTTGCATAAAGTGTGGCAGCTGGCAGATTTATGTATGTATTTCATTACCAATGTTTGTGAAACACATGCCGTTAACAGTATCTAAGCAGTTTTGAGCAACCCCAAGAAAGATTTCAGTCAGTACTGACAACTCAGAAGGTCCAATGCCTACATGATTTGTACTGGTAGAGAGTTCAGAGAGTGAGTAGGTTGTATTCTGAGCTCCCATGTACTGACCCTCATGACCAGCCTGATGTCTGAACAGGCAGGTACAGGTCAAACAGTCTCTTCTTGATCCCGAGGTGTTTGGAAACAGATGCCAAAACCTTAAAACCTCACCCAATAATATAGAGGCAGCCGTTGAAGCTTCCTCACCATAGATATAACCTGTTTCAGTAAGCTGTGCCTGGATGCAACCTTCTAAATCAGTTGCCGCTTCTGGACTAGTTTCCAGTACAGCCCACCAGTGCATTTCAGTAATCCAGTCTGGATGTTACTAATTCATGAAGCACAGTGGTCAGGCTATTCTTATCCAGGAATGAGCTTAAATTGTCATCGTGCACAAATAGTGCTGTGAACTCTCCCACTCTGGGCTGAAGAGTACTCCTCCAGTGTTACTCTTGTAATCCAGTCATGTAGAGAGAGCAGTGCCTTTTTATTGTTTTTTTATAATGATTTTGCTGAACCAGCAAAGAATGCACCTCAGATCTACTACAATGAAGTATACTGATCTGATGTTTTCTGACTATCCAAATAAGAAATCTTCAGCTGACATGACAACAATTATACCAGAGTATCTGTCTAAAAAACAACATGTGAGGAAGGGGGAGCAAGAAGACTGGCATTTTTGTTTGGATAATTGATACACCTGTATCAAGTCTCGTAGGATTTAGAGTGTGTCTATGGACCATAAAATAAAGTTTGTTATCTCCAGTAGCCCATAGTTTTTCAGTTAATTTCTCCATTAGCAAAATATTTGTGACTCACCCACAGAGAAAGTGACAGAGAATATAGAGTGCTTTCAATAGCGGTTCCATAAAATCTATATGGGAGGAATACATGATCAATCTTACCAAAATCCACTGATTCACCACTAAGGGCAACAGGGTAGCAATACCCCCCCTCTCTGGGTAAAAGGGACAAAGATCAATATAGAGCCAAATTCCAGTACAAACCTAGACTGGAATGGGTCTAGTGATAATATCCTCCAAGGAAGTCTGCAGTTCTTCTGCCATAACTCTTGAGAACCTTCTCCCAAAAGGGAGTATTTGTGACTATGGGGACCATAAATCACCATGTTATGTGCGGGCAGGTGGATCATAAACAGTGAGCACTGGAAACCAAAAAGATTGTGGGAACTGTTAAAGTAATTATCACTGTCTGTACTACTTTTTTTTTTTTTGCATTTAATATACCTGTGACCTCAATTTATAGTCCTCTTACTCACATAAGCGTGTGTGTAAAACTGCTGGTTGAGGTACTTTACACATCTGCTGATGTGGTAGTGTCCACAAAAGCTTACACTGTAATAAAAATTATGGTCTTTGTGGTGGAACCAGACTCTCTGCTGATTTAGCTACAGCATTTCCCGCTTCTGCTTTTGTCAGTCATGAATGTTCATACACCCATATATAATGGCCTTTGATGGATTAAGAGGATTACTTTTTTCATGCCTCTGAGGAAGCAGACCCTAGGCCATGAAAGTTCATGTCATAATAAATGTGGTAGTCTGAATGGTACCGAAAAACTTGGCTCCCACCAAGACTGTCATGGGTCTATTCTAAATCACTTTAGCTGAATGTATGTTTCTATAAACACGAATAGAAATAAACTTTTCAAAAAAGTTATATATACCTTGATTCATATTTATTTCAAAATGACTAGTACTAGAAAACTACAACAATTATTTTTGATTGCATATTTAGATCTCATGTCATGTTTGATGGCCTTCATGGATGCCTAATGCTTAAACGTTGACAGTTGTAACTTTACACCAACTTTAATCAAGAAGAAGAGACGGGACATGAAACATTTCATCTTATTGTGTAATTACAGTGCCTCGCAAAAGTATTCACACACACATCCCTTTATTCTTCCACATTTTGTGGTGTTGTGACCCAGGACTGACAAGAATTAAATGATGCAAGATGTTTCTTTTGTAGCATGAAAGTGAAATAGGAATTGTCTGTTTGAAGAGCTGTCTGTTCAAGTCTGATTTAAAGGTAAAGTGACAGAAGAAGGGAGATCTGGGACCCTGAAATTGCCAATCCACAAATCTGATGCCTGGATTATAAACTCAGCAGGCACACAGGTCATCTAGTGAGTTTCCCTCACACAGTATAATATCTATTGCATTTGTATTAAAATTGTATTTTTTGGCACACAATACAAACAATAGATAAAGAACTTTCTTGTGGCAGGTAAAACAAGACATATTGTGAGGTGATTGCTCCGGGTACACAGCAGAAAAACCAAGCTGACTTTTTATTATCCCTGAAACACCTATAATTTTCTAGATGCTATACAAAGATTAAAAGCAAGACAGGTCTGCCCTACAAGCTTACAGAGTAATTTTCTAAGCGCATACACACACACACACACACACACACACACCTTGAGAGAAGAGAAAAACAAGTGAACACAGTCATTAAAGCTTAAAGTTACAGGACTTTTCTTACAATAGCCAGCGACAGTTCAAGAAGAGAGAGGGACTCAACTGGCACCTGCTATCTTAGGGCTTCTTCAGATGGAGCAAATGTGTCTGGGTGCTGTAGTATGTGTTGCTGCAGTTCTTGGTTGTTGTTTTTTTAAAATCCCAATGGCATTTCTGTTGTCCTGGATTATTTTCTGCCAGTTCTTGGCACTGCCTGTAATATTACATTCCCTCCCTCACGTGGGTTTCTTTTTTTAATTGGGAGATATATTGTTCCCTTTCCTCCTTTTCTTTTTTCAGGTTATAGTGCTAGATTGCATTATTGAAATGACTGTTTTGCATTATAACTCTAAAAAAAAGTAAAAAAATTAGACCATTTCTCCTTCAAATCATAAGACCAAACAAACATAACAAAGGATGTTTCAGTTCTAGAACAAAAAGGAAAAGTTGCAGTCCAGATCCAATAAGTAGCCACAAACAGCTCACAAAATGAATGGAACAAGTAGTAAAACCAGTAAAACTCAAGCAATTGCATTGTGAGAGCTCACACTTCTCTAGAATGGGGCCATTCTGGAGAGCCTCTCCCTAAACTGGAAACCCCAGGATTCCATAGGAGGTTGAAAGTGGAATAATAGCACTATAACAGTCTAGCGTGGAAATAACCTGGGAGAGCCCCTGTGGAGTAGCTGGAGTAGATTATCTTGTCGATGAGATAATCTGCTCATTGCAGTGTGAAGAAATGGCTGGAGCAGCCTAATACTAGTCTCTGCTAAACATCTGTGCTATATAGGTTCATACCATTTTATTTTCATGCAAATTATATTTCAGTTGTGTACCTACCTGCAAGGCAATTAAAATATTATTGATACCCTTAATCCAATAGGTTCCTTAGTATGATTCAGGTGCTTTGTCTATGAGTTTATGTCAGAAGATTCCAGTCTGAATTGGAGTTATTGTAGCTGAGTATCTCCAGACACCTGATTGACTTTTATGGTTGTAGCGCCAGCTGATGGTAATGTGTTCTGCATTTACCTAGGCCTACATGGTTACATATCCTCCAACTGTTCCCAGTTTGGCGTGGATGGCCCTTGTTAATCATCTGTTATCCGAGTTTCTTAGCTGCTTTAAAAATGTCCTGATTTCTCCTTCCTCCTCCTCCCGCTTTCCCCCTTTGATCTTGGTTTACTTCAAGGTCTGCAAGCTGTTCAAAGTGCAAAAGTAGTTCACTGCACTCAGCAGGAGGAATAGAATCTTGACCTTCCCACTAGGCTCATTCCCTTCCTCCCCCATCTTTTCCTCAGGCTTTCCTAAACTCAGTATGTACATTCCAGGATTTCTTTGCATAAAATAGCAGTTTTGTGTGGTGTTCTTCTTCAGTAAGAATTTTCAGCCTGACCACACTCTTTTGACCACACTAATGTTGCTTGAGCACATGTGTGTCCTGTTTCATCTGTGAAATGCTGGCATGTATGATGGTTTACCCTTAATCTGCCTGTGTCAGAAAGAATAGCAGATCAGTGTACTTGCATGTCTTTCAGTTCTATGTGTTGTATGAACTCTTCCATGGCCAAGGTGTTGATGCTGACTGCTGCTTTCCTTTATTTCCTTCTTGCTTTAAATTGGCAAATAAATATCAGTTCTTTAAAATATTACCAAGGATCTTCAAGCAAGACTAGGGAACCTCTAGCCCTTAAGATGTTCTGGGATATAACTCTCATTATCCCTTACCATCAGCCACACTGACTAGGGCCAGCAAGGCATTTGTGCTTGTCTAGTCAAGTGCTAAGGACGGGATTCTGTTCCATTAATAGCACCATACCTTGCCATGTTATGAAGGTGACTGCAAGCTGTGGGTGCATTTGGAAATCTACTAGATATTTTTCTTAAGTGACAAAAATAAATGTCTGCTTTTGCTATTATGGTCTGTTTTCTTAACTGATCCATGTTAGCAAGATGTGGAAGAACAAGTGAATTTTGCTCTTACCTTGACTTTGAGAATTTTCTGCCCTCAATTACATTTTTGGGTATCTGATAACGTATAATATAAAATAATGAATTAATTAGTATTTTTCTAGCTAGCAGATGAAGTCAGCAATTGAATACGTGCCTTTAAGCAAGATGATGGGTGTTACCGTGTAACTGGGAACATGCTTTGAGAAATAACATGGAATAGGACCCAAAAAAGAGATAAGAACACATCAGGAGTTTGCTACCCAGCATGGGCTGGACAGTTAGATAAAGACTAATGACTTTGTAACAGAGTCTTAACAAAATTGCATCTTTTATGTCTATAGAGCAAGTCCTTCTGTTAAGATAAACATTTTAACACCCTGAAAAGGGAGGATGGCTATGATGTAACCCTGAAGATTCAGAGCTTTTGCATGTGTTTGCATGTGTGTTTTACAACCAATGGAATTCACATGTATATTTTTGAAAGGATGAGGTGAATACAAATTTCAAATGGAGAATTTAATCACTGACATTTCTATAGGGAACATCAGTCAAATTGATCAATTGATAATTTTTAATGATAATTTTTAATTGACATAATCAAATAAGCCTTCTTACCCTACTCAGTCTCTCTGAGTTGTTTTTCATAGGCTTCATAAACTCAGGGACAGGCAGATTTTGCAGTAACATATCTACATATATCAATCTAGAGGTTTTAAGCAAGGGAGACCAAACTCTGTATCTTATAATGCAGTGAACTGTCCATGCATTGAACTTTGGACTGATACAACTTTTAGTTAAGGAACATTTGGGAGAATTAATATTAGCAGTAAATTAAATAGCATTTGCTCAGAGTTTCTGAAGATATTCAAATCATAATTTATGTTTTTCTTTTTATACTGCTTTCTTTGCCTTTGCTTCCATTATTTCCTCTTCTCCTTTTCTTTTGGTTGGATGTTAGGAAAGTTATTTTAATGAGGCTGCAAACTGATGAATTATTCTGTATAGGCAGAAATGTCATATTGAAATGTTTTTTTTAAAAAATCTCAGTACTTTTTAAAAGTAGACAAAAATGAAGCAGAGGTGACAAAGAACTCGGTTCCTGCTCTCCAGTTCATGACTCATACAAGAACAACTCCACAAAAAACTATCAATATACAGTAGTGAGTTTGCCAAGCAGAGAAGTATCACAAAGTGACTTGATTGAGCAGAATCACAGAATCACAGAGTTGGAAGAGATCCCAGGGGCCATCCAGCCCAACTTCCTGCTTTGCAGGAACACACATCAAAGCACTCCCAACAAATGGCCATCTAGCCCTGCTTAAAAACCTCCAAAGAAGGAGACTCAACCACACTCCGAGGCACCATATTCCACTGCCGGACAGCTCTGACTGTCAAGAAGTCCTTCCTGAGGTTCAGGTGAAATCTCTTTTCCTGCAGCTTGAATCCATCGCTCCTTTTCCTAGTCTCTGGAGCAGCAGAAAACAAGCCCACTCCCTCCTTGACATGACATCCCTCCAAATATTTAAACATGGCTATCGTGTCTCCTCTTAACCTTCTCTTCTTTGAAGGGATGCAATGTAGAGGAGGGAGAAGGCTCCAGAGACCAGGACAAGGAGCAATGGATTCAAGCTGCAGGAAAGGAGATTCCACCTGAACCTCGGGAAGAACTTCCTGACAGTCAGGGCTGTCTGACAGTGGAATCTGCTGCCTCGGAGTGTAGTGGAGTCTCCTTCTTTGGAGGTTTTTAAGCAGAGGCTGGATGGCCATCTGTTGGGAGTGCTTTGAGGGTATTCCTGCATGGCAGGAGGTTGGACTGGATGGCCCGTGTGGTCTCTTCCAACTCTACATTTCTATGATTCTTCTGCAGACTAAACATAGCCAGCTCCCTAAGCTATTTCTTGTAGGGCATGACTTCCAGACCCTTCACCATTTTGGTCGCCCTCCTCTGGACATGTTCCAGAATCGAGGTGCCAGAACTGGACACAGTATTCCAAATGAGGTCTAACCAATGCAGAATAGAGTGGTACCATTACCTCCCTTGATCTAGACACCATACTTCTATTAATGCAACCAAGAATCACGCTGGCTTTCTTGGCTGGCTCATCACACTACTGCCTCATGTTCAGCTTGTGATCTACCAAGACTCCTAGATCCCTTTCACATGTACTGCTATCCAGCCAGTAGTTTGATTTGAACGATTTCAGTGGCCAACAATTGCCAGAAAAAGACTGTGAGGAGTGAGATTGGCTAAGATGTGGGTGCTGATTGCATCAAAACCATCTTTGCCAGGAAAGTTTCAGATATACCTGGAGATTTCAGCATTCTCAGCAGTGATGTAGCTGGGAGGCCATCGTTCCATCAAAAAATTCTCCTACCCCACAAAAGTTTTCTTCAGTCCCCAAATTTATAGAATTGAAGGGAATGAGACACTGAAAATGATTCACTCCTGAAACTCTTTATATATGTTGTGTTAATGTTCCCTTGGTAACTTTGCCTGCCCCTTTTCTTTGGATGCCTAGAATGTATTTCTAAGTGCTCGACTGAAGTTTAAAGTTACTGCAATGCTAAAATTTTAGGACTGAAGGGACATTTCATTGGGAGGGGGGCAGAATTCTTATTTGGTAGGACAATGCCCTCATCCCCCCACCCTTGATATCCACACTCTGAATTCTCAGTCTTTCAAAATACCAACACTATAAACAATGCTCTGAACTTCCCAAATACTTATCTAGGGAAGAAATCAAATGCTATAAAAATCTACTGTAAGCATGTATGTTATTGTTTAAATATGTTTTGAGTGTCATAGTTTTCTACTTTGCCCTCCTCCTTAAAAAAGATAAAGACATCACAGGAGTTAGTTTGGTTAGTGTAGTTTTATAATTATAATTATTTTCCATCATTATACCACTAAAATAATTGTCTGACAAGAATTATGTTATTCTTGAAATGTGATTTTATTGTACCCTCGTTATGCCACACACACTGGTAACAAGTTATAGGTAACACTGTCTCTCTCACGCATTTCCTTTCACTAATATGGAAAGAGAGCATGGATTCCTTTTCTGGGCAAGTTGAAACACATTGGTTTGCCCTCCATCCAAGACTCTGGTGCATAATGAATATAATAAATAAGCCAGCGTTTGGACAGCATTCCACTGTTAGGCCCTTGTAGCTACCTTATTACATCACATGATGTGCTGACCAAATGAGAACAAGCTGGTACATGCTGTAAACAGCTCTCCTTGATAGGATCAAGAAATAAGACAGGGTTAATTAAAAGGAAAGGCGAGATTCAGGCAGTTAAGACAGGCATGAAAACAGCCCTTGTCTCCTCAAGTGGGGCAGATGCCAGCCGGCTTTACTCACTTCCTTGTAGAAAGCCAAATGGCTGGATGGAAGTGACTCTGAATGCAACAACAATGCCTCTTGCTGTATGCATGGTCTCAGCTGGGGACTGGTATAAAAAACTAGCTTCTGTACCAACACAAAGGTGCCCCTCTGAAGGGAGCAAAGATTTTTCTTGTGTACTGAGAGCAGAGTTGGGGAGAAATTAAGTGGAAGATTAAGTAGGCGGGGGAATCCAGGCTTTCAGCAAACACACAGTTCTACAAAATCATGCATCTGATGGAAGAAACCAAGGGTGCTTGTTTCAAGAAAGATAAACATGTGATTCATACTACGGTTGTCTGCAAATTCAACAAGCAAACTACTTTGAAAGCCTGCAGGGCCATGCTCTGTTGCAGATATTTTGAAATGTTAACTTCAAAATATAAATTTTCTTACCATGGCTGCCTATTTTCACTTTTGAGGAGAACACTGGGTTTGAAAACATTTCATGTCACCTCACTCTGAAAACATTTAGGTATTCAGAATTTCTGCCAAGCTAAGTTAGAAAAGCAGTGAAATCTAATTCCCAAATAAAATAGGCACACTTGTCTAGAATAAATAGATTTAAGTTAGCTGTGGGAATAAATAAATGTTTATTATGAAATAAGCATTGTTTGTTGGATCAATCTATAGACTTCTTTTACCTCATTATCTGAACTGAAAACATATTAGCATATGTATGCAGAACATGGGCAAGGAGCTTGCAGCCTTCTAGATGTTGCACTGCAACTCCAATCATCCATCACCATCACCTATGCTAGCTAGGACTGATAGGAACTGTAGCCCAACAACATCAGAAGGTCTGCAGGTTGTCTGCTTATGATATAGCTGGAGGGGGACATTGAGATTGACTACCCAAGCCCTATCAGGGGTTGCTGATCAAATGTGAAGTACTCTTTCAATTTCCTTAGTATGGAAACAAACCAAAGCCCTCACTGGAACATCTAGGAACTGGTTTGACTGGATAACATTTTGGTGTCCAGAGTTAAGATTCTAATGAACATACAGATGGGTGGGAATTGTAACCCACCGACTGAGAGTAACCATAGACCAGAACTTGTATGCCCCAAATGCTGTCTCACCCACCATCATTACATCTTGGTTCATGTATTCATGGATAATCTGCAAAAAATAAATAAGTGCCACAGGGTTGTGCAAATATTGGTTGATATGGTAAGTTCAAACTGGCTTACTTCATGCTGTGGCCACTCTTCACCTCCATAAAACACACTTTAAACGTAGTTTTTATTTACAAAGCTTTAATAGAGCAGAGAAGCGCATGGAGAGGCATTTTCAATACACAGGAAGAAGGGTGGGGTGGATAGGGGGTCAAAGGGTTTAGAAAGAGAAAAAGAACCACTTGGACTGTACAGATTGATTGGATCCTGATTTTCAGCTTTCAGGGAGAGGAAAGTAATATTTGGGGAGAGGCAAGACAGAAATGGGCCACTTAGAACTCTCCTCTAGTTTATCAATCTGAATGTAGCTCAAATTGCTAGTTACTGGGACCTTGTGCTTTCTCAAAATGCATCTCCTCCAGTCATAATGCCTTCAGGTCAGAGGTGGTTCCAGATGAAGCTTTTCTTGTGCAATCTCCTGCTTGCCTCGTTCACAGAATTTACAGAAGGGTGAGACAATGAACCCTGCTATTTGTGAGTCTCCTATGTTTTTCTACCATTTATTTCTTATTGCACAAGATCTGAAAAACAGAAGGGTAGAATGGCTGTTTGGTGTTATCTTTTGATGGTGGCACTACAGTTGTCTGGAGGCACATTAGCAACTAAATTCTACGGATAAGAGAATATCCATTGGTCTCAGATCTCAATGGATGAGCAGAGCTATTATTGAATATATTCATGTATAAGTCTAAAAATTTTAGTCAAAAAATTGACCATGGGTTAACTTATCCATGGGTCAACGCAAGTACAGTACCTTAACTCTTATAAAAAAAGGAACCAGCCCCTTCTCTGAGTAGAGTGACAAAAGGTGAGATTTTAGTCCATCCTGAGAGAACCTAAAAGAAGCACCAAAACACACACACACACACACACTTTTTTCTGCTGTAGTGCCGCTTCTGGACTTTTTGAATGGGTCGGAAAATGGAGCTTCCCTTCAAAGAAGTGCCAAGAGAGTAGAGGGGGTTTGGTGCTTCTTTTAGGTTCTCCTGGGATGGACTAAACTCTCATCTTTTGCCATTCAGGGAAGGGGATGGTTCCCCCCTCTTCTTTTTTTTTAAGAACCATTCTCTTTTCTAAGTGGAGAAAGGCCTTTTTGAATGCCTGGGCGGGAAAATGGTGGTAGTGGCAACAGCTGGGGTAGCTGGCCATCAGAGATGGCACTGATACTTTCCCCTCTCTGTGGAATGACCCTCAACTTATCCACAGATCATATCAAAATCCATAATTTTGACCCCAAAGCCTGCCCTCACCTTGTATGTGAGGTTGACTTATACATGAGTATATATGGTAAATTTTAAGAACTGCTATGCCAGATGATAGCCAAAGTGCATGTATTCTTGGGTGACCAAGTTCTGTTAAACTTTCTGAAGGCCACACAACTTGGTGCCACAGTTAAAATTCAGCAACACAGAAGCACTTCCCTCCCCAAGAAGCATAATTTCCTTCCTTCAAGACAAAGTGTATGGGGAATGTCTACTTTGTTTTTAAGCCAGGAGCATGATTTTGTTTAAGAATAATAGGAGTGCTCCCTGTGCATCCTATTTCACAGTAAAAATGCAGCTCTTTAATGCCAGTGCTGAATTTCTGCAAACTGAAAGTTCAAAAGGATCTTTCTTTCTTCCTTCCTTCCTTCCTTCCTTCCTTCCTTCCTTCCTTCCTTCCTTCCTTCCTTCTCTCTCTCTTTTTCTTGCCTTCCTTCCATCCTTCCTTCCTTCCAAGGACAACCTAATTTCAGCAGTGTAGTGGTTAAATTTGAAGACAGGGATATAAAAGTGAGTGGGGAGGTGCATGTTGTCCACCTCTGACCTGGAGTTGCCACATTGGGTGCACGATGCAGGTCCTATAACTTTAAACATGAACAGTTTGTGGAGCAGGATGAGCAGGACGAGCTCTGTCAAACTGGACAAAGGTGCTTGTCCTCCCTTACGCCATCCCAGATCCAGCTTGACCCTCCTACTCTGATCTAGCTGAGCACTTCAGACAGTGCCCCCACTTGGAATCACATGAACAAGAAATAGTAGAGACAGCCATCTCTACCACCTGTCTCTAGAACTTGGCCATCAAAGGCAGTCTACCTCTGAGCGTGGAGGTTCCATTCCTAGCTTCCCCGTCCTCCAGGATTCCTTTCACTCTCCCCCATTCCTCCCTTTCTCTCTGCTAAATAATTCACTGAGCACAAACCAAACACTGTCAAAAGAAAGACAAATCTGGAACAGAAAGGAGGATAAAAGAGAAACGTAGTTATTAAAGGAAATAATCTGATTTGACTTGGTGAAAAATGAGAGTTCTCCGTCAACAGGACAGCTCCCAGTTCAACCCTTCACTTCCTCTGCTAGGTAGTAGTGTGGATTGGGGGTGGGGAGGAGCGGTTTTCCAGGTTAACAGCATGAGGAGGTCGCTCTTCCCAACTGGAGTGACTCAGTTCCATGACATGATCTATACCAGGAGAGGGGGGAAAACACATTTTTATACAGTTCTCTTCAAATCTAGCATCTCTGAGGCCATTTCCGCAACAGAGTGTTACAGTACTATTCCACTTTCATCATCCTATGGAATCCTGGGGTTTGCAGTTTAGGGAGGGGCCTCAAAGGCTCCTCCCTAAACTGCAAACCCCAGGATTCCATAGGATGTTGAAAGTGTAAAAATAGCACTATAATATTAGTGTGGAAATGGCCTGAATCTCAAAAACTCATACAAGTAGCTGTCAATTTTCAATTCAATTGTTTCCTTTCATGGAGTCCTTGGAACCACCATTTTGTTGAGATACTGACATTTCCATTTGAGAGATTGCTTTCCTTTGACTACATTTCCTATGGTTCATTGTTTCAGAACCATGACAATCGAAATAGCTTTGAAAACACTTTAAATATGAAATTTACCCATTCAGGGTCCTAGTTTGGGAAGGATGAGACAGTTATTGTATACAACTCCCACCCCAAGGCCAGATTCTTTAATTGTGTCCCCCACTCCACCCCATCCTGATCACGATGTGCCACAAAAAAGAACAGAAGGAACAATTAAAACATGTCACACTAAGAAGCTTATTAATTTTGTCATTAATCTGTTTGTTACATTTCCTAACAGTGAGTTCAGGGCAGTATGCATGATGATTTCTTCCCACTTTATTCTTGCAAAAGCCCTGTGAGATAGGTCAGGCGGAGTGAGAATGAATGGCCTAAGACCATACAGTGAGTTCCATGACTGACTGCTGGACCTGAAACCTGGATTTCCCAAGTTGCTACTAATTTCAAAGTATGCATTTTCTTACTATTACACCTAATTCTAGATGTGGTTAGGAACAGAACCAACTTCTGAAAAATAGAAGAAGAGTGAGGAAGATGTATTAGGTGAGGGGCTTTTTAAACTCCAAAAGGTACTCTGTGCTGCTGTTGTTGTGTGCCTTCAAGTTGTGTCCAACTTATAATGACCCTATCACAGGGTTTTCTGGGGCTGGGAGTTTGTGGCATGCCCAAGGTTACCCGGTGGGTTTCCATGGCTGAGTGGGGAAGCGAACCCTGGTTTCCAGGGTCAAAGTCCAGTGCTTAAACCACTACATGATGCTATGATAGCCATGTTTTTAAATCAAAATCAGCATTGTATAGTGCAGGGTTGGGCAACTATGGAACAGCAGGTGCTGCATTAGTTCTCCAGGAGTCCTGGGACGGCTGCATCGCCTACTGCACCTGCTTTCACAAAGAACTAAAACTGTTCACCTCCAAATGCCCTCTAAGAAACATGGGGACATGTTTTTTGGCTTTCCTCAGCATTTAGAGAGCATTCTGGCAAATCCTGGAGGAGGTCCAAGGGCTCCAAACCTGATGGAAATGCCCTGGACACCCCAGATATCATTTTTGGGCATTTCAGAGCAATTTTTTGATCGCTGGGGTCCACCAAAACAATCCTGGGCACCTGCCTGCACCTTGCAGGCTTCACTTCACTCCTGGTATATTGGATACAGAGTGCTCGACTCAAATGAAGGAGATCAATAGAGACCTTAGTGGATAACTTGGGCCAATCAACATTAATCACCCAATTAACTTTCTTCATGTATGATAATCCCATATGCATAAACTGAGCAACAGCAAATTATTGAAGCTTTGAGAACTGAATTTGACAATTGAATTTGACAGTTGGTGGTGACATAGTACTTTCACTTATTGTTTGCACCACTAGAAAATGAGAGCTTTTGTACTTTTGATATAGTATGGTAGCAAAAAATTCTTGCCCCTAGAGCCAAAGTGGTCCATGGGCTATTTAGCTGGTTTTGGTTCCAGGCCTTATTGGCTACAAGACTCATCCCTACTACCAAAACTGGCATGGTGTGGCCAAGTCACTGTCTCAGCCTCATTTCTTCAATTCATCAAAAATTAAGATAACAGGGTCCTTTGCAGGGCTGTTGTAAGGTAAACACACAATACAGATGATAGAGCCCTTTTGCAAAACTACATATGCCACAGATTATTAATAGGCCTGGATTAGGCTTAGTATAGGCCTACCTCAATTAACAAAGCCTCTGATTTTAAAAAAGTCTCTTATCAAGTTTTTTAAAGGAAGCTCAGTCCAGCCCAACCCTTTTCTTCCTTGTCTTCTACCTAGCTGGAAGGGTTGTTTTTCCCAGCACTGGCACAATAGTGAAGGAAGGTTGGAAGAAGACAGACTTCAGTGTCGGGTTGCAAGAGCAAGTCTGCAGTAAACAATCAATAAATCTTGACTAGTGAAAGAATGGGATTCTGCTCCAAGCGATTCTATTGTAGTTGTGTGTGCTTAAGTACAAGGTAAACAGCTGCCTCCAGAACCACTTACTGAGCATGTGTGAAGAACAAAAGAGGAGGAAAAGTGGGGAAACAGATTGGCTTGCCTCATCAGATACCCTGGCATGTTAAAAAAGCACAGATGCGCAAGTTTCACCACCAAAATTAAAATCATAAGAAAAGTGGAGACTCTTGAAAGAAAGAAATCAATCCCTGGATGCCTTTTGGATGAAGCTTTCAAATTGTCTCTAGAAGATTCAAAGTGTTTTTGTTCACTTACGTGAGGCTTTCCTGACCTGATTGTTTCATTTCACATCTTCACGTTGTTCGTTTTAAATAAAATAGTTTGCTGAAACATGTAGAACTGCTCTTCTTTTTTGTGGCATAGGAACCTATCCCCATTCTTTCCATTTTATTTCTATCTCTGGTCCTAAAGTTTCCATTAAAGAAGTAAAGTCCAGGAATCTACAGTTGACCCTCCACATTTCCAGGTTTACTGTAACTTTCATGTATTTGATTATTTCTAAGTTTCTCCAACTCCTGGCCTCCTACCTGAAGTGCTTCTTTTTGGGGGAACCTTTGCTCTGGGCAGCTCTGATCAGGCCACACAGACCTTTCAAAACCCATCTCTGGTCCTCCTCCTCTTCTGCCATTCATTGCCGGGCCACCTAAGGGTGGCTCACACTCCAATTTCTCAGCACTTCTCCTGATGTCCTCCACACACCCAAGGAAGGAGATGGGTGAGAGAGAGGAAGTATAGGGCCAACACGCCAATCCCTCCTTCCTTCTCCTTTCCGTCATCTGGTTTGGGTGCCTGTCCCCCTTAGACACATATGCACATTTTGTTCTTTCTGTTTTTTTCCACTTTTGTGTGGAGGGCCAACTGTACTTTGTTAGCTGAGGTATATTTGTGCTGTGTTGCTGAGCAACTCAGAGACAGCGTTCCATCCATTGACATTACCTGTCATTGCTTGGTCTCCTTGTTCCAGTTTCACCTCCGTCTCTTGGTTCTGCTGCTCCTGGGATTCTCCTTCCTCAGCTGCATTTTCTTCTTTCTCTGATTCATTGGGGACCTCCTCCACAGATCCAGCAAAAGATACTTTCTGCCCACCTGGCAGGATCAAATTTCATAGTAACAAAAAACAAAGGGAAAAATTTTGTCATAACAAGAATCTTTCTGAGAAGCCATGGCTACAAGCAACAGAGATCAAGCAAAGCCATTTAGATTTCAATGTGAGCCAAATTTGGAGTTTAAAACAGAGCTTGTACAAAAGTTCCTTTTTGAGACTGGACTGTTGAGCTTCTGGGAATGAAAATAAAATAACTTTGCATAAAAATAACTTTGCCATGTTCTGAAAAATATCTTCTTTCCACTTAAGAGAAATGAAGCTGCTCAAGAAATTTACTCATGCCTCCAAAACAATAAAAAACTTTATGTTTTAAGTGCATGTTTTAGTGCTTGTGTGCTTAGTAAAGACATTTATGCAGACAAGTTTCCATCTTTTTTATGTATAGTTTCCATTTATTTTTGTGAAAGAATGAATCCAGAAATTCCATACGCAGTCCTATGTTGACCCAGGGTCCATAGGAAAAGTTAGCTCTCCCCTTTCAAGACCACAAAGCCAGAAATGTGACAGGTCTTAAGCAATGTCAGAGCCTTCTTACCTTGCATTATGATAGCCCTACTCAATTCTGGAGGTTGCTTTAACCCTAGAACTGCCTTTTCTTTTTCCCAGAAAAAAATACATTGAATTCCTTAAGCTCTTGCTTATTGGGATTGTGTGGCAAAGTTTAACTTCAAAGCAGCTCTGTAAAATATAGAATTGATAGTGCCCTTTGAGAGAAGTTGAATTCATAAACATTATCTTAGAAATCTTTATATCCACATTCTCCAGTAAGCTGTTGCTATTATCTCCATATGATTCCCATTTTGATCATTCCATTCATATACTGACCAATGGTATAAGAACTATAAGGGGCACAAGAAGGTATGGCCTACAATGTCCTTGGAACGTAGCTGCTGTTTTGTCATAATATATAGAAAATTTGGGCAGAGATTTCAAGAGATGAAGCTGAAATGAGGAGAAGCAGTGAGAGAAGCCAGACTACATAAAGCTGAGTCATAGCAGCTTCCCACTCTCTTTCTCACACACACCCACACTCGCGCACATAGTAGCACTTTACCTGCAAACAAGATCACAACTCATGCAGTATTGGTTCACACACGCAGTCACAGCAGCTCCCTGTCTCCACCTGCTGTCTTATACAGCAGCCAGCAACCTACTTGGTGATAGCCACTTGGGTTTTGGGAAGCTGTCTCTGTCTAGCAAGCCTGAGTCTGGCTTGGAGGAACTGCTCAATCACTTACCCTCAATCAAATGGAAATTTTTGAAATGTTATGTTTGTACAGCAGATTTTCACAAGCTAATCAGAGACCCATCTGCAGTAATACTGACTTTTCAAAAATATAAAGTAAATGCTAAAATGAGAAATGTAAGGTATGTTCTAGATGCAAGTAAAAAATACTAGGAACTGTGAGACTCCTAGATTGAAACAAACACAAATTAAGTTGCTGCGATTCAACAATTCTTTAGTAGAATTTTCTCAAATAATTATACTCCCGTCTACTCAACCCAGGAATATTCTTCATGCCAAATTACCGGTATATGCTGATAGGACAAGTCCACGTGATTTTCCAATGAACCAAAATTGTAGGCTTTACCACAAGAAAACTGGAGAAAATCAGCTGCACTAACTGCACAGCCATTCTCATTACTGTATAATACAATGTTTGACCTCCTTCCATACAGTCTTCTTGAATCAACCCCTCCCTAACAAACTTCCTCCAGTTGTTACAGGGACCCCACTGTGTTGCCATTTCAAATGTCCCATTTGTCCCTATTTACAGGGACAGTCTCTATTTTCTTGTATTTATACCTAGTAAATCACTGCCTCTATTTTGCTTTTGTTAGATGTTTTATTAAAGAGTCCTCAGGACCTAACTATATTTCACATTAAATTAGTTCCTGGCAGTATTGTGGGAAGTTTGTTTATTTATTTTTTAAAATATCTATTTAATAGCAAGCATTCATGGGGGAGAGAGCTGGTGTTCAGTGTTCAGGAAAGAGAACTTTAACCCATAACTTGGAATGTTACATTTAAAAATATTACAACCTCCCTGGGGGATTACACTTCTGTTACATTTTGGGATGACTCATTACATTTGTTACCTTTGGGGGAAAACTCTTAGAACTGATAAGGTATTACATTTGAAAGAATCCACTAGAAATGCCTTGTAAAATCCCTCCCCCTTGGGTAGAATTGCAATAATAAAAGCAAATGCATTGCCACAGTTTTTATTTCTCTTTCAAACAATCCCTATTATAAGAAATGGAATACTTTTCATGCATGGGCAGAAAGAGATTTGTTTGGCAGGTAAAAAAACAAAACAAAAAACAACAGAATAAAACTTAAAAGAATGTATGAAACTAAAGAAAGAGAAGGGACCTGGGAGCCTCTAATGTTTAATTGTATTACGAGGCCTGTTTTGTGTGACCGAAGGAATGGATGTTGCTTAGAGATGAAAGACTCTAGAACCTTGCAGGTCCTCCATTAAGATTTGGGTGGCATGGTTATCCTTGCTATGATAAAGTTAAGGCACTTTCTAATTTAAAAATCATTACATTAGAAAGGCTCTTTTATGCATTTGGTATAAATATAAGCAGACATTGTTTTTTCCCCTAAGATAATATTAACCACTTCACCACAGGAAGCCTTTCTTAAGGAAAGAATTAATTAATAATTGGAGATGATTGGTTTATGGTGATCTTTTTTACTTTGAACAAAACAACTGGGAGTTTAAACCAAGAGAGAGGGTCTTTAAGGAAGGCAAAGATCTTAACTGGTTTCCTGATAGGCAACTTAAGGACAAATTTGATCAGGATAAGAGAAATGCAGCCACAGAGGTTGGAGAAAATGAGTTTTATTCAGAGTTGTGTAAAAATGATGACTATGTACTTAAAAACTGTATAAATCACTTTTAAAATTAGAGATAGAAGACGAACCTGTAAAAGTACACATGATAAGGTATGCTCAAAATTTTGGGCGTAATGTTCATATGGATATATGGGGAAAATGTGGTCCAAAGATTTACTTTGTGCAGTAATTTAACAGATGATATATAGATGGTATCTAACCCCAAGTAAGCTGACAAAAATGTCCCAGAATGTTTTAAACCAGTGTTGGAGATGTCAAAAATAAAGAGGGCTCCTTTTTTTCATATGTGGTAGACTTGTAAGAAGGCAAAAAGTTACTGATCTAAGATTTATATGTTAATCCAAAAAAAAAAAAATTAAAGGTAGATTTTGTACTGATATCAGAAAAGTTTCTGTTGGGCTTTACAGGTAAAGAACTGGGCAGCAAATATGGATCATTTCTTTGATCCATAACAATAGCAAGAATATTGTTTGCTCAAACTGAAGCATCAGTGATGGAAGAATGGATTGCTAAGGTTGCTGAGTTAGTTCAAATTGCCAGATTAATGTGGGTTTGAAGCATATGCCAATTGAAGAGTTTCTGAAAGACTGAAAACCGTTTATGGACATCCTGAGCAATAAGAACTCTAATGATGGAATAATCTGTGGTTTATGGGTATTAGTGTAGGATTATTTAGTTGGATCAAGAATGGTAGAATTATTTTTTTAAACTGGTCTTTGCATTACAGTTAGGATTGGCAGGTCACAGCCCTATCATATTTTAGCTCTCTCTCTCTCTCTTTCTCTCCTTTTTACTTCTTTTCTTTCTTTCTTTAAATATATCTTACTTTGTGAATTAGACTGTTACTGTTAAAAATCAATCAAGCAATCAATAGAAAATGCCTCATAAAATTCCCTTTAATACTAACTTCAAATAGAAAATATTACTTGTTATTATAACAAGTAGGATGTTAGTCCTACTGGTTATGTTACTTTTAAAATGAGAGTTTTATATTCTAGTGTCATAATACCATTTTAACTGTCATGGCAACATCCTACGGAATGCTGGAGCTTGCAGTGTGGGCTGGCACTTACTGGTCTCTGGTAGAGAATTCTAAATGTCCTTCCCTAAACTACAGATCCCAGGATTCTACGGGATGTTGCAATCGCCGTTAAAATGAAATCATCATGCTATAACTGCATAGTGTAAAATGGTCCATTGCTGCAAAGCTTTTCAGGGGAGAACCTTCTGGAATAATTCTTATTATTCTAGCTGGCCACTATCTCCTCCAGGACAGGAAGGTAATGAAAGGGCCTCCTTTCTTCGATAAACTTTGGTTGAGCAATGAAAGCTATTTGAGTTTTTGGCTTCTTCTTCTGTAGTCCTGACTTCCAGGGTCCTTTCACACTACACAGTTATAGCACTTTGACTTTAATGGCATGGTTCCATACTTTGGAATCCTGAGATTTGTAGTTTCATGAGCTGTTTAGAATTCTCAGAAGGCCTTAGTGCTTCCCCAAGTGGTAGTTCCCCGTATTCCATGGAATGAAGCCATGATGGTTAAAGTGGAATCAATGCTATGACTGTGGGTTTGACAAGGGCCCTGATTTGCCTCTGATTCTCATCATTCTTTGGTCTTACCTTTTGGCTTTCAGCTCCTTGCCTACTTTGCAGAGTAGTTTGTGACAAAAGAAAAGCTCCCATCACAACCAAAGGGAAGCTTTCCCCCCTGTTGCTAATTGGAGTATTTACTGTGGGACCAGGAATTCTGTCAGGATTCTGATAGAAGAGGAAACTGGTTTAATTTCCGCTCTGTACACACCATGATCAGAATTCAAAATGGAACCAACTGCACTTCCTATTACTTTAAGACAAACTTCACATGGTGCTACTGCCAGTATTTGATATTTAATCTAGGTATGCCTACATGTGGGTTTCTGGCATTGTTATTCTTCCCCTTCTTTGGATATGCATAAAGTAAATCTGAGTAAGGGTGTATATCTTGATTTTTAGTGCACGTGTAGGTAAATGTCAAGGAGGTGAACACTAAAGCAACATGCTGTATATAATATCAGCCATTTCATGCACAGCAGCTGGCGAAATATGTTCTTTGTACTGTAGTTGTATGGTCAAACAATTCCAATTTTCTAGTAAAACTTTATCAAAAATAACCAATAATGTCTTAGCATTTAAATCAGTAAAAGGACTCTATACAGCACAAAGCAGGTAGTGCAGAGTCTCAATAATATGTAATAGTGGAGGGAATGAGGCTTCTGAAGTGATCTGTGATATCAGAATAGAGTTTTCTGAGCATAAGAATAAATAGCATTATAAACATGTACCATTGTAGATCCTGGAAATACTGGAGGATAAATAATTTCTCTAATCAGCACATTGTTTTCTGAAGTTAATTTTTGAGAAAACAAACACCTTTGTAGACCACTAGATCATAAAGTGCACTTCAATGCACCTTACAGTAGTTCAATTAACTCTAGGGCTTCCCGCACCTCTCCAATCACAGCTAGCCTGGCTGAATGACAACATAATGATTCTGGAGGAGGACTATATGAATGATGCACAGATATAGTATAATGATAAAAAGCAGACAGCTCAACCATGTTCTCTATAAAAAATGCATGTACACAACCACACACACACATTATGCTACCATATGAGTGAAGCAGAGCATCAGCTGTGTATGTGTGTATGTGGAAAGAGAGATTAATATGTGGTATGGGTATAACTTCATATTGTCACAATTCTGCACCAAAGTATCCCACATTCTGCACTTTAAAAGCTAATTCTGAAATTCATACAGAATAAACAAACACGAACAAATTTAATAATTTCATGATCACAGAAATCATCTCTCCTTCTAATAGAAAAACACAGTTAACAGGATTATACCCAACACTGGATCATTAACAAATGAGAATCTCAAGATCTGCAGAGGCAGAGCTACAAAAATAATTGTTTTCAACCCAAGTGGGAAAACATTTCTAGAACAATCCAATGAGAGCTAAACATATTCAGTGCTCACAGAATGGAGAGTGACTGTTAGAAAATAAAGTACCAACAAGTGGTGTTGGGGGTGGGGATAGACTGGGCTGTGATGCTTCAATTGTGAAGACGATGGCCTCAATTCCTTTCGGAAGAGAAGATACATGGCAAAATTTTAACGCACTTTCCTTCCAACTTGTTCCTTTTAGGTGGCTGAATGACTTTCAGTCTGGAAATGAGATAGACTTGCTTCAAAATAAGGTACTGGCATCTGTATACACAAAGAACTCTGGGTACAAAATGACATTTCAGTTTTTTGTTTAATTAAAAATTAGAAGGACCCAAAAAAGGCCTCATGAGTTTTCCACAGCCTTTGATCTTCTAGGACTATGGAATTTTGAAAGCACAGAAATAAGAGGCTACTCATATCTGGATGGAGAACTTCCAAGTTCATACAGAAAAGCAAAGACGGTAATTTATTTTGCTGGAATACACATTCTCTCTCTCTCTCAATCTGTCTCTCTCCCTCTCTAGCACATGCATGCATGCACGCACGCACACACATTACAGATATGTTAAAATCCTGGATTTCTCTGTGGTTTCCTGTGGACTGCTCCCACTTCTTCCCTAGGGAAAGAAGGAGAAGGTCTAAAGAGAGTTAGGTGAACTATCATATATACTTGTGTATAAGTTGAGAATATTTTGACAAAAAAAATCAATCCAAAACACCTGGGTTGACTTATCTATGGCCATTTCTGCACTAGACAGTTATAGCGCTATGATTCCACTTTCAACATCCTATGGAATCCTGGGTTTTGCAGTTTTGGGTGGGGCGCCTGGCCCCTCCTGAAACTGCAAACCCCAGGATTCCATAGGATGTTGAAAGTGGAATCATAGGGCTATAACACTCTAGTGCGGAAATGGGCTATGGGTCAGTGGTACAATATTAACCTGGATGGAAAAATGGCAGCAGCAGCAGTAGTTCTTTGGCACTTCCCTGCCATGACAGGGAGAGCAGAGGGGATCAGTGCTTCTGGACTAAGCTCTTCCTGAGATGGACTAAGCTCTCATCTTAGTCTCTCCTGGGAGAACCCAAAAGAAGCACTGGCCAGCATTGCTCTCCCTGCTGCAAGACTGCATTCTTGCTTCTTGAATGCATCAGAGGATCCCACACCCCACTGCTGCGGCCCTCCTTACGGGCCTTGTATTGTGACAACTTGGTGGCTTCACCATCCTGTGTCAACAATGCCTTCACCTTCTTGGCAGGCCAGGAGTTGGGCACCCTCATCACCTTACTGGCCAACCACACCTCACCACTTCCACCACCACTGCCACTTTCTCAGCAGGGCGGTTTCACCAGCTTGCCCATCTTTTACCGTTGCTACTGGCAACAAGGTGGCAGCAGCAGTGAGAGAGGAGGGAACTGTTGCCTGCCACCCAGCCCTCCCGCCTTGCCTCCCTTCATCTCCCAGCCTTTGTGCCGCCTCTTCACATCAGCTGTCTTCAACACCCCTCATACCAGCTCTCCCGATTCTCTCTTTGGCTAAGGGGGTCACCTCAATGGCTCCCTCAGCTCTGGCAACCTCAGTGGATCAGAGTCCCCCAGCCTGGATTTGGACAGGCACCTCCCTATTTTTAGTCACCTCTCTATCTCCAACAACAAAGGCCATTTCTT
This sequence comes from Ctenosaura bakeri, assembly GCA_948474755.1. NCBI lineage: Eukaryota > Metazoa > Chordata > Lepidosauria > Squamata > Iguanidae > Ctenosaura > Ctenosaura bakeri. The sequence goes on from CAOLHI010000316.1 coordinate 501,521, forward strand.
TCCTACACTGTTATAGTGTTCTTATTCCACTTTCAACATCCTGTGGAATTCTGGGGTTTGTAGTTTACTGAGGCCCAAGAGCTCTCTGGCTGAGAATTCTAAATGCTCCTCCCTCAACTGCAAGCTTCGGGATTCTGTAAGTTGTTGAAAGTTGAATAATAGCACTATAACAGTATAGTGCGGCAATGGCCTAAGAAGACTGGAGGAGAAAGGAGGATGGGGTGAGGAGGGTGATGGGGAGAAAGAAAAGAGAATCCACTCCAAGTCTTTGTGGCAGATCCCATTCCTTGGGGGTGAACCCTCAGTGTGGGAGAGCACCCCCATCCCTCCTTGTCCGTCCTCCTTGTCCCCCTCCCTCTGTCTTCTGACCTGGAGCAAAGATTGCAGCCACCTTCAGAAACTAGCTAAGCTCACATAGACCCTTCAGTTCAAAATCTTCCCTAGAAAGAAAAGCCTTCCCTTACAGTATACTGTATGTATTTAATATTGCAATAAATCCAAGCATAATCCTATGATCCATCCTGTTGTTAATATAGTACTGTAAAATAGAAAAAATCACATCCTTTACATCCTTTGTTACATGCTCCTTGAGTTATGCACAGGCCATAACAAAATCCATAACTTTAGCCCCCAAACCTGCCCTGAACTTATACATGAGGTCAACTTACACACAGATATATACCGTATACAATTCTAAACATTAAGTGTGTGGTTGTGAGGAGCTGAAGAAAGGAAGCTGAAGGTGTCAGCTATGGAGAAAAAAAGGAAGATAGAAAGATAGAGAGAGTGCTTGAAACCCTAACAGTTTATAGAGGGAATGTCTATGTCAGAATGATGTAAATCTCGAAACTAAAAGACAACTCCCTTCTCCCCCATCTCTGGAGGAATCTACATGGGGCTGAAAAGTCCCACTGAAGTCTTTCAAGTACACACCTACAGAATTTCACTGTGTAAAGCAGAAATAATGTAGAGGGATGCATACAAATAAGGTGGAGAAAAGACAGTGTTTAAAATCTGAATGAACACATTACAAATGAACAATTTTACAAGATATTTGAATCTATGCATATCCACATGTATGAATATAAGTATAAATGTTTCCTGAAAAGCACACAGGCACATACGCAGGGAGGTTTTTTTTTTTTTTTAAAAAAACAACAATAGCAAAAATCCCAGGGCTGCAGCTTATCCCAAACCATGTGGTCTTGACAATACTGGATTTCATCCTAATGAGATACATGGATATTGCTAGCATGATCCCTTACTCCAGTTTTGCACTTGCATGTGGCTCACAAGACCAGTTCAAACTTGGACTAAAAACACTAGTGTGGCATTCCAGGGCTGATCTGGGTCAAAAATAAATTGAAGCAGATTCAGAAGAGGCTCAGAACATGCTGTCATATTTATCTTACATATATAGCAAAGCTGAAGCCCTGACCCTCAGCTCTTGCTGCCTGCAGGACTCTAATTTTTCCAACTCTGCCTTTTCCACTATAGAGTATAACAGAGGAAGATTTCAGAACAAAGGAAAAGAAAGAGAAAAGGGTATCCTTTGCAGATTCCTGTTCTGAGAGACTATTATAGGCTGGGGATACACTGCAAAAATTTGTTGTAGTGCACCGACAGAATATGCACAGCTCTGTCTACAATTCTGTGACCATGGCAACAATAACTGGAAATAGACAAGAGTTTTTACAGAGGGTTGAGAATGGCATAAAGTGTGAATGTAATGTATATGTTCATCCTTTTGGTACTTTTGTTCATGGCTTTTGCGTGTTTTTGTTGTGATTCAGCAAGCTGTGCAACTTCTTTGCTCATGGAGAGGCAGCACTGGGACAAATAAAAATGACTGCAACATGTTGCCAACACTCTACTTCAATGTTCTTAAAAATTGTCATCTGACTTTGCCAGCACTGGAATCTTTTATTCCCAAGCCAAGCAATAAATCCCTTAAAACATCATACTGTAGTACCCAAAGTTACCTTTCCGTTTCTGTGATTTGGAGACAGATGGATAAACAGGACGCTCAGATTCTTTGGGCTTATTTTCCAAGACTTCGTGACAAAGATTGGAAAAGAAGGGTGGGAAGACAGACAGAAAGAGAAGGAGAAGGAGGAAAAATTGAAGGCGTATCTTTTCTCAAACCCACCCGTTCCCACAAAGATAACAATCATGTTTCCTAAAAACAGGCAACATTGTGTCTTTTTTCTCACTGTCCCCCGGAAGCATGTGGTTGGCTCTCTTTCTTGAGCTGTTACCATTTCTGCAGTGCACCTCTGTCTGCAAGTTAACCCCACTGATCTAGGCCATTTCCGCACTACATTCTTATAGCACGATTATTCCACTTTCAACATCCTATGGAATCCTGGGGTTTGCAGTTTAAGCGGCCCCTCTCTAAACTGCAAACCCCAGGATTCCATAGGATCTTGAAAGTGGAATAATCGCGCTATAAGAGTGTAGTGCGGAAATGTGGCTGGACTATATAAGTGATTATCTTCAGAGTCTGGCTTTGTCACCAATTAGAAAAGTTTTTGAGCTTTTCTAATTAAGGCCATTTCCGCAGTAGACTGTTACAGTGCTATTATTCCACTTCCAACATTCTATGGAATCCTGGGGTTTGCAAACTGCAAACCCCAGGATTCCATCGGATAGCGAAAGTGGAATAATAGCACTATGACAGTCTACTGCCGAAATGGACTAAATAATTCTATGCTCATCAGTCTATTCGATACCAGCCTTTTCTTTTTCCTCCTTGAATGTTTTTTCCCCTACATCCTTAACACAGTTAAGAATCCATCTTGCCTATTCATCCATCTTAGCCATTCAATTGATTAATTATTTTCTTTAAAAATTGGTACAAAACTGGCTCCTTTTCAATTTCTTTAGAAGAAAAGCCTTCCTTGCTACTTAACCACATGACCTTGGATGGGGAACCTGTGATGTTTCTGATGTTGTTGAAATATGCCATTCTCTCTGTCCAGTAGCCAGACTGTCTAGGGATAATGTAGAGGCAAGCAATTGCAGATGGGGAAGGGAGCTATTTCCACCACCACCACCCCGTGCCCCTCAGGTTACACTGTCATGCTTCAGCATGTTGGAAGGGCCATAATGTTACTTCTGCCAACCATTTTGGCCTGTTTTCAGTCCTTTGGGGCTCTGGTTGAGGTCTAGGGGTGGGAAAATACACTACTACATTTGTGACCAGTTTGGGATGTTTGGGGCTGGGTTTTAGACAAAAAAAAATTGCTTGAAAATTAGCACAATTATCGGGGAGGTGGGTGCTGGGGTCTAAAAAAATATGGAGGCCCACAGGTTCCCCACTCTTGATGTAACTGGAGCTTTTCCTAAGGTTCCAGTACCTTTTATAGTTGTACAGAAGAGAAGGCATTGGGGCATATCCAGTTTTGAGTTCAGGATGAGAAAAGCTGTACCTCTTGGAATTCTCTTTTTGTGAGTGTGTGTGTCTTCAAGTTGTCTGCCGACTTATGGCAACCCCAGGAATTTCATAGGGTTTTCTTAGGCAAGGAATACCCTAAAGGCATCTGATCTTGGCTGCTAAGCAGAGTCAGCCCTGGCTAGTACTTGCAGGGGAAACCACCAATGATTTGCAGCTACAAAATTCAAAAAGAGCTCTACCTTCTGCATCTGGTATATTGCAGACTGTTTTGACAATGTAATTATTTACACAGCACCATGACACAGGTATGGGACAGAAGAAGCTGTTTTCTTACCAGTGCATTGTCTTAGCAAGGCTGACTTGGAAGCTGTGCCTGGTTGTTTCTGCCCCTGGGACACTGTAAGATATAACGAAGAAATATGAGCCAGAGAAGAAAGTAAAGAGCAAGACACTAATTTGCAAATCCGATGGCCTCAATAAAGATTGACGCTAATGTGTTTTAGTGCACCATTTATAAAAAAGAAAGAATTCAAATATCCAGTCCTCATGGCTACACAGACTGAGGCCCCATGTATTATTGTTGTTGTGTTGTGTGCCTTCAAGTTGTTTCCAACTTATGGCGATCCTAAGGTGACTCTATCAGGGGATCTTCTGGCAGCGGAGAGTGTGTGACACACCCAAGTGTTACTCCAGCTATGGCACTGTTGGTGAGGACCCCAGACATCATTTTGATATCAAGCAATTCGGCCTTAGCTTGACTTTTTCCAGCCACCCCACTCCACGTGTTTGCGAGGTTCTCCGGACAAGCACGGACAGAGTGCAACCGCGAATGGTTTTACATTCCAGACCCTGTTGAGGCCAGCAACTCAAGCCTCGCTCATAGCTTCAGGGAACTTCCAACTGCAAACCTCACAATAGCTGCACGGCTCTGAGCCAAGCCATTCTTATGTTGGGCCATCAACGTACCGGCCACGCTATTGTCATCAAGAGCAAATCCAATCATGCAAACTTGACCTTTTCCAAATCCTTTGTCCAGCGCTAAAACTTCCTTTGTTCTCACCTGGCTTGCCATAGCCGGTAGGCACAAACTCCCCTATAAAAACCCCTCATTTCCAAACAGTCTTTGGACTACTTTGGACTGCCATCCCACCTTGCTGCTGGTTTGTCTAAGGAACTCCCCTCAGTCAGCCACGCTGAGCTTTCTTCCCCAGAACCCCGTCTTTTCTCTCCAGGACAACGAAACCAGGTGTTGTATTACCCATCCCTAAGCTCTCCCATCCTACTTCCCAGTTAGTTAGTGTGTGTGGTGTTTTTATTTGCTGTTTATCTTCCGAGAAAACTGTTATTTTTGTTACCTTTAACTTGCTTGCCTGCTCTCTGACCTGAAGCCGTAGACATAGGGTTAAAGATCTTTGCTACAGTTACCCTGCCTCTCGTTTAGCCAAGAGAGTGCTCCAGCTAAATTCCTCCAACGTGTATTTTATTTGGCAATTTGGGTGCCCCTCCCGGGACCCCCCAACACACAGGGTAACACAAGGTCACCCAGTGGTTTTCCATAGTTGAATGGCAAATCGAACTCTGGTCTCCAGAGTTGCAATCCAAAGCTCAAATCACGGCATCACACTGGTTACCAGCTTTGAATTTCTACAGATGTTTGTACAAATTCCAGCTACACTGACATGCCCAATTAGCACTGCTTTTCTTTTTCCCACATTCCAGATGAAAACAGTACCCTGCATCTCAGTTTCATGATGCTTTAAAATCTGTAAAGTCTACTTTGAAAGTGCCGGACATCCGGCAACCATGTCAAATTTCAACCCTCTGGTCTGGCACAGCAAATATAAGTGAATACGTGGACAGCGGGCCGGGGGTGGGAGACAGAAGCATGCCTTGTATAGATGCCACCTCTCCCATCTCACAGCTTCTTCCTGCTGAGGAAGAAAGCTGGTTTCCTAGGAGACTGGCAGCTCCCTGTAGTGGGGTAAGGAGCAAAAGAGTGTGTGTGTTGGGAGGGGAGGAACATTTACAGGTTTTTCCCTGACAGCAGAGGTGCTAAATGAAGGGAAATATATTCCATACACGCAGTGCACCCCCCAGAGAGTGGGATCCATGGTGAACAGCGGGAGAAAGCCCTTTAAATAGAAGTGCATCACCAAGGTAACAGCCCACCTGCCTGAGAACTACTTGACCTCAGGAATTGGCTCCCCTTTCCCATCACACCTTTTGAGATAGCACCCCAGAATGAAACCAGCGTGCGTATTTATTTATTCAATTTATTTATGGTTTGAAAGCAAGGGGGATTTTAAACACACATACATCCCAAGGACTTATAAAACTCCCAGTTGTTCTGAATTGAGTAAAATTACTGGGTTTGCTATCAAAAAAGGTAAAACATCTCCCCCTCCCTGTCCTTATAACTGAAGATATGAATTTCCTAATTAAGAATGTAATTCAGCTTTTCCCAACCTGATATCTTTCATATCAGTCAGACTGTTGCTGTTGTTGTTGTGTGCCTTCAAGTCATTTTCAACTTATGGCAATGCTAAGGTAACCCTATCATGGAGTTTTCTGGGGCTGGGAGTGTGTGGCACACCCAAGGTCACCCAGCGGGTTTCTGTGGCTGAGCAAGGAATCAGCTCACAGTTGTAGTCCAGGGGCTAAACCACTACACCATGCTGGGCCTCATCTGTTGGACAACAACTCCCATAATCCCTCAGTCAGCTATGCCATGTCTAGCCCAGCATTCTGTTTCCAATAGTGGATAGCCATTGTAAATTCAAAATTAGGATGTGAAAGTACTGTCCATCCCCTCTGTTTGCATCCCAGCATTCAGCAGATGCAAGATACATCTAATAATGGAATTTCCTTTTTTTTTTTTTACTTCTCATGGTTAATAAGACTTGCTCTCTGTGAACACCCTGCTGCTAGCCCTCACCATCTGTCACCTGAAGTGACTTCCACATTTTGCCTAATGTTAGGGCCACGCTTGATCGCTAGAAGATGAATGCTAGGCCAGATGGAACTTTGATCTGATGCAGGTAGATCTTCTGATGTTTCTGATGGACACCCTCAACTCAGTCTTTTCTCCACTGTGGTGTGGGATGAGTGATCAAATACTCCTTTGCCATAGTACTTTGCATCAGCACAGAAAGTTTCCAAAAGCATTCCTGCACTTTGTGAACATGGTGTGGACTCCAACTAAACATTTGCATTTTGTGGACTATGTATTTTCTTTTTTAAATCTCTCTGTGTACAATCACAAATCCAGGAAAGCTTGCCTGCCTGCCTGCCTGCCTGCCTGCCTGCCTGCCTGCCTGCCTGCCTGCCTTTGATTCTTCACAGGAAGAAATATTTTGCAGTGATTCATAAAATGGTTCTGAACATAGGCCCTTTTCGCATGGCGTTTTTAAAGCTTATTAGGCATGCTCCCTCCCCGCTTCATGAGCTGCCGTACCGCATGACGTTCTGGCGAACCAGGTGCTATCACAGCCACGGATAGTGCTGATAGCGCGTTTTCTTATTTTAACCTCCCTTTCACGCATTGGTCACGCGGCCAGAGGGCCTGCGGAGCTGTCGTCCGGTGTGCTTCCAGGCAGGACCCAGGAGTGGACGGGGTGTGGGCAGTCCCTGCTGACTGTCCCTCACACCGCAGCTCCCAGGGGACGCTCCGCCCACCAGCAGGCTGGCTGCTGCCCCCATCGCAGCAGGGAGCACTGCACGACATGTCGCCACAAGAGGCCACCCCGGGGCTGCGTCGCCACTCACACTCAAGACGACAGCAGCCCCCAGGGTCCGACTGACTATGTTTTTTTTTTAAACCCGGCGCTATCGTTAGCACGTTAGCACATTACCAGCGTAGTATGAAACAGCCTGTTGGCAGGATCTATCATGCTAACATTAGCATGATAGTTGACGAAACAATTAAAAAAAGGAAAAACTACTGACCAATCAGGGGCAGTGGGGCGGGCAAAGGGCGAGACCTGGGCGCAGACAAGGCACCGGGTGGGGACTGGTGCTCTCTGCGAATGCCCTACCGTGTGCAGACTGCAAGGGGCTCTCTACTGGGCCTCTTGCGATATTGGCAATATCGTGAGGGCTCTAGTTCGTCGCGCTATCAAGGTAAGGTGCGAAAAGGGTCATAGAGAAAGGGAGTGATCTGGTGGGGAGGAGACATGCAGCTATGAATGATCCGTTCTTACAAAGGGCCCTTTCACAATTATAGCACTGTGATAGCACTTTAACTGCCATCACTGCATCCTATGGAATTCTCGGTTTTCTAGTCTGGTACAGCCCTGAAGCTCCATACTCTCCACTGTCCAGATTTGACAGGGACAATCTTGATTAATCCTCTCATGTCCCACTTATTCAGCTGCTTTTAAAATATGCCAGCTTCTCTCACCTTCTACTACTTCTCCCCTTTCTCCTCAGTTACTTTAACTGCTGCAAACTGCACTAGACTGTTATAGTGCTATTATTCCACTTTCAACGTCCTATGGAATCCTGAGGTTTGCAGTTTAGGGAGAGGCCTTTTGAATTCTCAGCCAGAGAGCTCTTTGGCCTCAGCAAACTACAAACCCCAGAATTCCACAGGATATTGAAAGTGGAATAATAGCACTAGAACAGTGTAGGGCGGAAATGGCCTGAGTTCAAAGTACAAGATTAGCTTGCATTCAATTAATTCGGCAGGGGTAGGGGGAGAAGAGAGGAGGACAAGCTCTTACTCTTCCCAGTAGGTTCTAGCAAAAGCAAACTGCTGCAGCTGTGTTCTAGCATGTGTGTTATTGTGTTCTTCCTCAATAATTTTCGCCATCTTTAACACAAGCTGATATTGCTTGGCCATAGATGTTCCATTTGCATCTGTGAAATATTGGAGGGTGTGGAGTTCTTTGGCTGAAAATTCTAAATGCTCCTCCCTAAACTGCAGATTGACCCAGTATTACATGGTGTAATGGTTTGAGCATTAGGTTATGACTCTGGAGATGAGGATCTGAATATGCAGTCAAGCATGGAAACCCACTCAGTGATGTTGGGCAAGTCACATCCTCTGTCTCAGAAGCAACCCCCCTCTGAACAAATCTCACCACGAAAAACCTTGTGATAGGGTCACCATAAGTCAGAAACAACTTGAAGGCACACAGCAACAACAAAACTGAAGATCCCACCATGCCACAGGAGGCAGATATTCTAGTTAAAATGGAATCAAAGAATAATCACTGTGTAGTGTGAAAGGTCTCAATGTCCCACCACAGTGAAGACAATGGTTTTATGAGAGTTTGAAAGTCAAGGAGCCACAAATGACATATCATCGGCATGGTCTTTATCCATTCAAGAATTGTTAGATTCCAAATGACCTCTTGCTAGTTGCTGCACAGATGTCATGCACTGAAGAAATACATGCAGAAATAATGCAGAAATAATGCAAATAAAACAGTGTTTATGCTCTTGTTGAGGTGTTGAGACACCACATCCTTTCACACTGGCAATTATAGCACTTTGATTCCACTTTCACTGTCATGGGGTTGTAGTTTAGTGAGGCACCTGAGCTCTCTGGCTGAGAATTGTAAACACTCCTCCTTAAACTACAAATCCCAGGATTCCATGGGATGTTGCCATGATAATTAAATCAGAACCATAGTGTCATAATAGTGTAGTGTGATAAGGCCCCATATTTATGAAACATGAAAAGTGCCAGAACAGCGTCAATTCAATTTGGTGTGCAGACAGCATGAAGACTAGAGTGGTTATCAGATAAACCAACAAGAATGCCCTGAAACAAATTAAAATTTAGATAACATGGGTGCTGGGAGCCTTCTTGAAACTGCCCTTCTCTGCAAGGCCAAGTACAAGACAGGAGTCCCCTCGCTAGCCTAGCATTCACCGTCCCCCATCTCCCGTGTCTGCTTGCTGCTGTCATTGCTGGTTTACTACCAGACTTACACAAGCCAGGCATCTCTCTCACGGTGTCATCTGAATCCTGACCTTCTTCCTCTTCTTCCTCTTCTTCTTCTTCCTCCTCCTCCTCTTCTTCCACATCCTCAGCATAGTCCTCTTCCATCCAGGAACTGTTTGATTCCAAATGGCTTTGTGCTAGGCGCTGCACAGCTGTTATGGGTGGAAGAAAATAAATTTAGAGAAAAACTTACGGTCCATCAAACTGAAAGAGGATCTTGAGACCTGAGAACCTCTGCTTCCTTTTGGATATTGTAAACATGCTTTTCATATTTCTAATCCTCTAGTGGTAAGGAAAGGTGTACAAACATGTCTCACTAGACAAAGGCCATTTCCGCACTAGTGCTATTATCCTACTTTCAACCTCCTATGGAATTCTGGGGTTTGTAGTTTACTGAGGCCCAAGAGCTCTCTGGCTGAGAATTCTAAATGTCCCTCCCTAAACTGCAAACCCCAGGATTCCAGAGGATGTTGAAAGTGGAATAATAGCACCATAACAATGTAGGGCAGAAAGCCCAAAGTCCAAAAACCTTCAGAGCTCCTGAGCATACAATGACTTACATTCAATCTTAGGACTTTATGGACCATTTAACTTCAATTTCTATATTTTTCTTTAGGAAAAGCAGATTTCTAGCAGTCACATTTGGGGATTTACTTCCTAACAACTTTTCAACAGAATCTTTGCACAGAAGGATTATTATGATTTATTATCAAACCTCCCAAAAGTGATAATGTCACTTTTTAAAAAATATATGATTCACTGTATCACTACTGCTATCTTTTTCCCATTGCCTTTTGTCTTCTGGAGGTGGTGGAGTTCTTGGAGTTTTAAGAGAATGGCATAAAACTGGGGAAAAAATCATTCAAAATGCCTAAAAGTAACTAGAAATTTCTGCACTACACTATTACAGTGCTATTATTCCACTTTCAACATCCTCTGGAATCCTGGGGTTTGCAGTTTAGTGAGTGGCATTTAGAATTCTCAGCCAGATAGCTCTTGGGCCACAGTAAACTATAAACCCCAGAATTCCACAGGATGTTGAAAGTGGAATAATAATAGCAGTGTAATAATGTAGAGCAGAAAGGTCCAAAGAAAGAAAGAGCTCTACTTTTTACATTACTTTTGAAATGTGTATTTGCTGCGCTCTTTTACAAAACAATAATAATTACAATAGCAGAGTAATGTAGCTAGCTTGTGACTTGTTATTTCTGAGTTCTGTCGTTGTGACATTGAATACAGAACAGCTTGGGGATGTTTTGTTTGCTCTGCTGGACCAAAATTCTGATCTGATGGCCTTTAATAAACAAATTGATGCTGCTGGGATAAGAGATTATATTTTGATTGTTTAGTTGATCTTCTAATTTTGAATTGAATTCATCTGAGAGTTAACAGATATTTAAATATGTGTTCTAAGCAACTTGGAAGACATGTAAGTCAATCAGTGGCTTATAGATTGAGTAAATTATGCATGAATATAAGGGCTGGGGGAGAGAAGAGGCACTTGATTAGCAGGGGCCATTTCCACACTAGATTGTTGTAGTGCTGTTATTCCACTTTCAAGATCCTATGGAATCCTGAGGTTTGCAGTTTGGGGAGAGGCCTCCAGGCCTTAGAAACATACACACATGGCATCTCACCATAGAAGAAAGTGGGGAAGATCGGCAACCTATGTATGTGTGTGCAGGTTATTCAAGTCTGCTACCCAGCTGCTAATTCTGGGCTAGTCCCTGCTCTGCTCTTCCTTCTAGGGCAGTGGTTCTCAACCTTCCTAATGCCGCGACCCTTTAATACAGTTCCTCATGTTTTGGTGACCCCCAACCATAAAATTATTTATTTATTATTTACAATGCCTCCCCCCCGGCAAAGGCCACCTCGCTGGCCAGGAATGGGAGGGGGGGCGGGCAGGGAGGGAAAGAGGAGCCGCGTGTTTCCCCTGGGAAAAAACCTCTGAGAACCCCCCCCCCAGGCTCTGCGTCTGCTTCGCTCTCATTTCTGCTGGGGGGGGGCAGTGTGGGAAAAGTTTCCAGAGTGTCGACCCTGGCCGGGGGGAGGAATCCCAGCGTCTTTGTCTTTTGCGCTGGGCGCAGCTCACCCCCTGGAAAAGCACCGCCTTGCGGCCCCCCGGCCCTTCCGCAGCGCCCCCCTCTGTGGCGTGTGGGGCAGGGGCTGTGACAAGGAGGGGGCCTGCCCCCCGTGCTGCCGCCACCCCCCCCCAAGCTGGCCTGTCAGATAGGAGGTTCTCCCGGTAGCGGAGAAGGGGAGCAATTTCAGTCCCTTCTGAACAGGGGGCAGGAAGACGCAAGCGTGTGGCTTGCGCTTGCGCACCACCACCAAGGAGGGAATGGAGCCTAAGACCATTGGAAATATGTATTTTCTGATGATCTTAGGCGACCCCTGTGAAAGGGTCATTCGACCCCCAAAGGGGTCGCGACCCACAGGTTGAGAACCGCTGTTCTTGGGACTCTTGAGCTCTAAGCTGGGCTTGGGCTGAAAAGCCCTTCCAACAGAGGAAGCCTTCCAAAATGAATGAATGAATGAATGAATGAATGAATGAATGAATGAATGAATGACTGTCCTCTAAAAAGAAGGACACACAACCACCCTAATCTTCCACCTTGTTCTCTTCAGTTTGCTACCGGAACCTTGTTTTCCTTATTGGCTATCATGTCAGCTCCAAGGCCTAAGGATGAGACTTTGTGGCTGGGGAAAAAAAATCAGTTTATCAAGGACAAAGATGCAAATAATCTTTCTTCTACATTCTTGATGCCACTGGCATGCTCTATTAAATGACGACTCTTAAGATCACGTCTGTTTCTTTTACAAACCAAGAACTGAAAAAGATGCTATGAACTCCCACCTTGCCACCATACCCTACCCTAGTCCTTTTGTTTATCTTCTTCTGCAGCCTGCTTTGGACAACAGAAGAGTCCACAATCATGGCTGGTAAGTGGCATGGTGAATCTGGTCCAGGTTTAAGCCTGAGCCATATAAGAGCTAGCCAAACTGCTGAACCTTTTTGGGGCGGGCTGATAGGTTTCAGCATATTTAGTAGTTCCCTTAACCTCAGACCAGATTCACTGCCCCATTCATATTTGAGCCATCAGCCAACATTGAGAATCTGTTTGCTCAAGCCAAATGGAAAAGGGTAACCACTCCTTCACCATTCATAGCTGCAAGTATCTTAGAAAAGCCGAACGGCAAACATAATCTCTGCCCTCTTGTCTACCTGGCTGCTCCTCAATGCTAACAGCATACATTTCTTTCTATTCCTTTGTTGTCATGTGTCTTCAAGTCAAATCTGACTTACGGAGACTGAATCATAGGATCTTCTTGGCAAGATTAATCCAGATGAGGGTTGCCATTGCCTTAATCTGAAGCTGAGAGATTGTGACTTGCCCAACGTCATCCAGTGGATTTTCACAGCTGAGAAGGAAACCTGGGCCATTTCCACACTATGCTATTATAGTGCCATTATTCCAGTTTCAACATCCTGTGGAATTCTGAGGTTTGTAGTTTACTAAGGCCAAAGAGCTCTCTGGCTAAGAATTCTTAAATGCCCCTCCCTAAACTGCAAACCGCAGGATTCCATAGGATGTTGAAAGTGGAATAATAGCACTATAACTGTGTAATGCAGAAAGGCCCCTGGTCTCCCAAAGTCCCAGTCAAACAGTCAAACTACCATACCACCTTGGCTATCCTCCTGTTCTTAGACACAGTAATATTTTCTTCTAGCCCAACTGACCTTTCACGTCTCTCAGAGATATTACACTGTTTATTTGCATTTTGTTGCTGACAACTTCACCTTGACCAATTAAAATGTTCCTAAACATCCCATGAAATTATAATCAATAACTGGGATGTATGCTAATCACCAAGGCTTTAAAACACATCCTAATTTATCAGGGCAGCGAGAGTCTCTCTGCAGGGAATCACATTAAACACTCCCTGCAGTAAATACACCATAATATCTGACAGACGAAACCTCCACTGACAGGATGAAAAGAACATTAACAGAAGTTTGTTAGAAAAAAAAAATGAGATTAACAGCTTCTAGAAAGTACAGGTACAGTACTTAGGGTGTATGGCAGGAATTTTCTCACAGCATCACAAACAGCTTATGGTCCTACTGAAATGTTTGCACAAAGGAGAAAAATAATTTCCTTGTTCATTGAAGTTGGCAAGGACCTGGTCCACAGTGAGGAATGTGATTTGCCTTGTTTGAGGAAGAAAAACAACCACAGGGGAGAGAGAGACAATAACTTTCTTGTCGAGAGGAGGATATTTATTTGGTGGCTACCAACATTCTTTCACTAACAGCCTCCAGCCTCTCTGCAACCGCACCTTGCAAATAAAAAAGTATCATCCCCCTTGTTTACCAAAGGTCAAAAATCTTTTAAATCTCGTCATTCACTCTACTTTCAACTTCATCATGCGTCAGCAAAGACTTTAGAGGGAAATTTTATGTGGGTGATTTGAAATCAGAGTTCTGTATGCATATTGGAGTGCAAAGGGTACATACGATCCATTCACACTGCACAATTATAATGCTATGATCCCACTTAGCTGCCCTGGCAAGATCCAGTGGCATTTAGGGAAGAGCATTTCAGAGTCAGGAAGCTTTAATGGCTCATCAAACAACAAACCCCAGGTTTCCATAGGATGCAGCCATGCCAGTTAAAAAGGAATCATTGTATTATAATTGTGTACTGTGAGAGGGCCCTAGTTACCAATCATAATAATAATGATTGGCAGGAACAAACTGTAACACCTGTGTACAAGAAAGGATTTCTGCAGGCACCACTAGTGAAGAAGGAGTAAAAGAAGCTGAGGCTTTTTGAAGCTCCTGCTTCTGCGCATTTATCAAAAGGCATAGAGGATCCTATCCTTTCCATCACATCATTATCTTCTTGGCCCAAGACTATTTCCTGCCTGAGGCAAAGGACAAGATGGCACCTCGTCTACTCCATGCACAGAAGCTGACTGGACCTGCAGTCACATCTCTGGCCATTTCCGCACTACACTGTTATAGTGCTATTATTCCACATTTAACATCCTGTGGAATTCTGGAGTTTGTTGTTTACTGAGGCCAAAGAGCTCTCTGGCTGAGAATTCTCAATGCCCCTCCCTAAACTGCAAAGCCCAGGATTCCATAGGATGTTGAAAGTGGAATAATAGCACTATAACAGCATGGTGCGGACAGGTCCTCTGACTCTTATTTCAACATGGACAACATGATAAATTCCCCTGGCATAGCAGAGAGAACAGGTTTGTTTAGGGGGGCTAGCACAGGCTTTGTGATCCACACAGCTCTGTCCTTCCTGAAAGGAAAATGACTAGGGAAAAACAGGTCTGAGACTACCATGACTGTCCCCCAGTATCTGCTACCTGGGGCAGTTTGTCCCTCTGCCTAACAGTATAGCTGGTCCTGTAACTGTGGGAATGAAGAAGACAGCAAAATACCAGAATTAGCTGTGTTTTCAAATCACAAAATGAAAAGAGACCACCGCTGTCCTGCAAGGTAAGGCCAGGAGAAGAAGAAGCAGTACTTTTAACTGCTAAATGGTACACAATACACTCAGAGTTTGGGAAAAATACATTTTAAGAGTGCAGTTCCCAGAATTCCTCCAGTCCAGTCAGATCATTTTAGATTCTGGTTTTAATGGCATAGGAAAGGAATAACACATATTATTTCACCTACTTCATAATTTGGTAAGTCAGCTGTGGGGCATTTGAGAGGCTCGCCTGCTCATTCTGCCAAGTGGAGCCCTGGACTTCTGCCCCAAAGTCTTGCCCTGGTGGTACCCTTGGGTCAATTGTTCTAGCTAGGATGCCCAGGCATAAAAGAGAACAGGGTTTCTGTACCTTCAGACTGTTGTGCGAGAAAAAGGATTTCAGCTGGTGCTCCTTGTCAGACAAGTAGAACCTGCTAAAATTCCCTTTCGTTTACTACTGTTTGAAGGGACCAGAGTCCTGTTCTCCTTCACACCTGGCTACCTTGGCTCTAAAAGCCCCATTAGTTGAAAGTCAGGACATTTTAAGGATGCAAAGTCTTAAACACATTTCCTGTGGAAAGAGTAAGCTGTACTGGATACAGGGAAACTTACTCCAGAGTAAACATGCCGATAATTGTGTTATAAACCAGTCAAACTGTGCCAGAAATGGTGTCCAAGTACACAGCTGCCTGCAGGGCTGAGAAAAGCAGCAACTGTTCTAAGTCTTTTGTCAGGGCAAATACTTCGGGCTGGTCTAACTATAGAGGAAGTGTAGGGATACGGACCACAGGCCAGATCTGGCACCCAAGGCCATTTTAAGCCCCCAGACACTCCCACACTTCCCCATCTTTAAAAATAAAAATTCCCCCCATGCCTCTCATGGAGAGGCTTACAGGCATACCTCAGTTTAAAAGGCTCTGACAAAGAAAGTCCTTTTTACAAAGTCCTTTCTGCCTGTCCAACCCCCTTTCTTCCTCATCTTCTGTCTGTCTGGAAGTTCTTTAGCAGCATCAGCTTAGGATGATGGGAAAGAGGGCTAAAGGAATGCAGACTTTCAGTGTCAGGTTGCAGTTGTGTCTCTATAGTAAACAACACACTAAAACCTGAGTTGGGAAACAATGGGGTTCTGCTCTAGCTGGTCCAACTATAGCTAGTGTGTGCCTGCATTCAACAGACAAAGTTAACCACAGTTGCCTCCAGCAGCCTTGCTGAGCATATGTGAACAGTAAAACAGAGAGAAAAGGGGAGAACAGATAAGCCTGCCTTCACCAGCTAGCCCCAGCCTGTTAAAAGAAAAATATAGATCTGAAAGTTTGGGCACAAAAATGGAAATCATAAGAATCTATCCTTATTCTTTCCATATTATTTCCACCTCTGATACCCAATTTTCTGTTATAGAACTAACACCCAGCATGACCAAAACCTGAACTGAAGTGGAAATGGTGGGAACAGCTATCGCTGCTTCTTAGGAATATTCTGTCTGGCAAACTGACACGAGCACTTATGCAGCTGGTTCAATGAGTATGTGGGGAGATTTTTACATGGCTAAATTCGGAGCTTGGGGAAGCTGTGTTACAACTCCTGGAATTCTCCCCTGCATGGCCTCTGGTGTGTCTGTATGTTTTCAGGAAGTTGTTCTCTGAGAAGGTAATTTTTCCAAGCCCTGACAAACTGATGTCCAGTAAATTGACAAAGAGTTTGGGACATGCTGATATAGATTTGCACGTGTCCTGTTTTTGGCAAGAGTGTCCTTTCTTTGAAAGTATCCTATTCTTTGAAGGACCAGGATAAAACAATCCAGCTATTACTTCACAACAGACCTAGTTATCTGATAGAGCTAGTTACCTGACAGAGCTTATAGAGGCGGCTATGCTGACTGTGGGATTCTGGAAACTGCAGACACCAAAAGTAATGTGCCAGGTACTGCTGTCTGATCACAGACATATTATCAACATGGTCATTTGTTGTCCTAGGCTGAGGGGTGGGGATGGAGGCAGAGATTATAATAGGGATGCTTCAGGAATTCAATCTTTGTAAAGTTCATTATGAAGTGATCTGAGCCACTTGGACTGTGAAAAAATCTTTAAGTGATTTTTGTGTAGATTTTTTTAAAAAAAATAGGCTTATGTGGAAAGGGGGTAAAATGAATGATACAGATCTGAAACAGACTGATTCATTAATCCCTAAATGAAAATTAATGGGGTGTATTACTGTTTAAAATTTTGTTGTTGTTATTTGCTGTCAAGTCAGCTTTGGCATGGTGACCCTATGAATCATCATCATCATCCAGCTATAACAATATTGTTGGACACTTCACCACCATCACCACCTCCCCTCCTCTCCATAGACCAAAAGTGCTATGGAGGGTGCTCAAAGGCAGGTGAAAAATGGGTTTGGGGAAGTGAGGGAGAAAACTCTGCACAGTTTCACCTGGCGGAGCTCTATCCTCCTTTTGCAGGATTTGCAGATTCTTAAAGGTTCAGGACTCCTGCCTTTTATTCAGCATGGCAACATCTTACTCAAATTAAATAAAGATGCAAAGAAACACTCTCTAATGTCTCATCAACTGTTCCAAAGTATTGTGACATTTCATTAAATTTGGATCAATGCACTGGGGTATCCTGAATTCTCAGTGCCAATGTTCCCATAATCATATATGTGCAGGGATGTAGCTGGGATGAGACCATTCCCGCCCCCCAAATTATCCCCCCTGCAGGAAATTTTCTTTCAGTCCCCAAATTTCTACCATTTCAGCAACTTAAAGATTCAGTTGGGCATTTAGAAATACAGTTCAGTCAGCTAAAGAAAAGGAGCAGGCAAAGTTTCCAAGCAAATACAAATACAACAGATGTAAGAGTTCTAGGTGTGAATCATTTTCTCTCACTTTCTGCAATGCTAGAAATTTGGGGACTGAAGGAAGATTTCATTTGGGAGGGTATAATCCTTATTTGTAGGTGTTATATCATCATTTTTGCCTCCCATGTAGCTATACCCCACTGTGCATGTATGTTTTGAGCAGTTTTGTCAGATCTTAACTTTTTGAAAATGGTTTAAAGCCAACCTTTACCTTGCAAGCCAAAAAATAAATATATAACACACAGCATTGGCTCAGAAACAAGGAAGGGGTGGTGGCAGCTTTGATCTTGTAAAGCACCATCCTGTTTGTGGAAAATTTGTTCCAATGAGGGAGAAAAGATGTGCAGCCCAATAGTTTGTTAACCCTGACAATGTTGAAATCTGTTTGCTATTCCAGCGCTTTTGAGGTCACAGAGTTTTGTTTTTTTTCTAGAGAGACTTGTTTACCTGAATAGATGTTTAGAAATTTGGAGTTTGGATGACGTAAAAGCAGAATGCTTGTACAGAACGCCTGCTTGCAGAATAGACAGGAAGTATAAGGCATATTTCAGCATTCTAAACCATCTCCTCCCCCAACATAGGGAAGAGAAAGAACATGCTTAGTTATTAATCTTCTTATGTGCCTTTTTGTTCTTCCAAGAACTTCCACGGTGATTTACAGTTTAAGAAGTTTATCACCAATAGATTAGAGAAAAGCATATTTTAAAACAGAGTAGAGTTAAATTAGATTTAAAATTATTCAAAAACTGCACAGAAGATTTAGAAGATTTAATAGTCTGGTTAAAACTAAACAATAAGCTGATCTAACTTCTCTATGATGGAAGGGTGGGTGAATCATAATCAGGTTGTTGTGTGCCTTCAAGTCATTTCTAACTTAATGGCATCTCTGAGGCAAACCTATTGTGGGGTTTTCTTGGCAAGAATTGTTCGGAGGTGGTTTGCCTTTGCCTTCTTCTGAAGATGACAGGGTGTGAGTTGCTCAAGGTCACCCAGTGGGTGTCCATGGCTGAGCAGAGATTTGAACCCTGGTCTTCAGAGTCATAGGCCATTTCTGTACTACGCTGTTATAGTGCTATCATTCCCCTTTCAACATCCTGTGGAATTCTGGGATTTGTAGTTTACTGAGGCCAAAGAGCTCTCTGGCTGAGAATTCTAAATGCCCCTCCCTAAAGTGCAAACCCCAGGATTCCATAGGAGGTTGAAAGTGGAATAAGAGCATTATAACAGTGTAATGTGGAAATGGGCAAAGACTAACACCCAAACCACTACACCATGCTGGCTTAGGCACTACTACACAAAAGGTCCTTCCCTTGTTCCCATCAATGTAAGTGTAGTGGTCTGAGTGTGTAACTACAACTCTGGAGACCAGAGTTCAAGTCTCTGTTTGGTGAAGGAAACCCACTGGGTGACCTTGGGCACATCACCCATTCTCAACCCCGTGATAGCTTTACCTTAGGGATGCCATCAGTCAGAAATAACTAGAAGGTACATAACAACAACAGCAACAAAAACAGTCTTGAAATTACCGAGAAATAAGAGGGCAATGCAGCTGAAATCAAATCATTCATTCTAGAGCCTTACCTAAAAAAAAAAGAAAAAAAGGAAGATTGGAAGCTGGATAGAAATTGTCTAGGTAGTTTGAGATCCAATGGTTGCCCCACTGGAAGTGATTCCATCTTCTTTCAAAGGCACAGTAACAAACATATTCTCCCTTAAGAAGTATGTACTGCCTCCAGCCCTTCTCTAGAGACAGGAGTGGCAAGACAGCACTAAAATTGAATTCCTGGCTTAAGTACAAACAGTTGCAAAATGTAAATTTGAAGGCTTTCACGGTCAGAATCCATACATTGTTGTGGGTTTTCTGGACTTTGAGGCCGTGTTCTATTAGTATTTTCTCCTGATGTTTCGCCTACATCTGTGGCTGGATGCGGGCGAAACATCAGGAGAAAATACTAATAGAACATGGCCTCAAAGCCCAGAAAACCCACAACAACATATAGTTGCAAAATGCCCCACAAGGTATTCTCACTAATGGCTGACCTTTTGAGGGTGGGGTGGGCAGAAGCCTATAAGACACACACATACACACAGCAAGGTTGCCAATTTAACACCAACAACAAACATTCCTGCAGTTTTAACAGCAACATGACACATAGAAATTAAGCAGTGAAGCTCTTCCCATACTTTTACATCAATTCTGGAAAAGTTTAATGTGCTAGACATGTCTGTGGGTCAGGCTAATTTCAAAGGTACAGGAGCAAAAGACTAAAATAAAATAAAATAAAAAGGTACCCATCTTAACACTACACACTGCTGTATTGATTTCATGACTACTGAAATAAGTTGGGGAATAGTCAAACATCTTCTATGTTGAATTAGCTTGCAAATTCCTCCACATGACTCCCAAAGACCTCAGCACCATCATCAATCATATGAGGAAAGCTGCTAGACCAGATGCTATGTGGAAGAGCTGTTTCCTGACTTAAAGAAAAATGAAAAATAGTTGTGGGAAGTTAGCTGCCTTTTTATTTGGTGGGTGGCAGAGAAGCAGTACTACTTAATTCCTTTTTCCCCCCTATAAACATCATCATCCACAAAAAACTTTTTAACTTTTGGGATGTAAGATACAAGTTTCGCTGTCTCTCTCAATCTCACCCCCCCCCCAACATAGGAGTAAAAGTACCTATTAAAAGGAAGGATGATTTTCACTGGGGAAATGCTTGTCTCGAATGAGTACAACAGTCTCCACAAGCAAATTGACAGCTTCTTACCACTAATTTTAATTTTAAAAATAACAGAAAAAAAATCTTGGGGAAACTTCCACACTGGACTGTTATAGTGCTATTATTCCATTGTCAACATCCTGTGGATTCTGGAGTTTTTAGTTTACTGAGACCAAAGAGCTCTCTGACTGAGGATTCTAAATGTCCCTCCCTAAATTGGAAACTCTAGGATTCCACAGGATGTTGAAAGTGGAATAATAAAACTATAAAAGTCCAGTGCAGAAATGGCCTGTATGTTTGAATCCAGGAGTGTAGTTTCTTGTTCCCAAACAAGCTAGCATTCACGAAGCACATTTAAATCAGGATTTGCTGTTAGTTTATGAATGTTGGCTTGTTTCAGAACAATAAATGGTAATCATATATTCAAACATAACACTAATATGGTGACTGCTTTTGTTTACCCATCTATGTAAGTGGGAGGAGTGAAGCAGGACTGAATTCACTACATACAACAGTATGCTGTTTGTATGCAAAGTTATTAAGTATGCTAAGATGCCTAGTTTAAAGGGATGTGTGAATATGGCCAATGGGAGTTATCAAGTGAAAACTGGTTAGACTGATAGGAATTAACTAATTAAAATCAACTAAGTTATCAGTTAAAGTTGAAAGTTTTCAAATGTAATGTGGTAATTTAAAGCAATTTATTTTTAACTGAACTGATTGACTTGCACTGACATTTCTGCATTAACCTAATTCCAGAATCAAATTATTAATTAATTTAAAAATGACTGAAATGAAAGACAAATTAAGAATCAATAACTTTTACATTTCCCAGGAGGTACTTTATTCAAAGCCTTGCTCTCACAGATTTTTCCAAAACAATTTCTTGCTTTGTGTTAGCCCTCTTAGGCCATTTCCACACTAGAGTGTTATAGTGCTATTATTCCACTGTCAACATAGAATCCTGGGGTTTGCACTTGCAAAGGCCCTTCCCTAAACTGCAAACCCCAGGATTCCATAGGATGTTGAAAGTAGAATAATAGCACAGAGTAGTGCAGCAATGGCCTGGGTTTTTAAAAATTCATGCAGCTTTTGCCTTTTCTCTCGATCTCAAAACAGGGACAGGGTAAATTCTGGCTGGTGTTTTTAAGGCAGACACTCAGCACAAATGTAGTAGCTAAGTTTTCCTCCCTTCTATCCTAAATGCAACTGAATTAGATTTTTTAAAAGCTTCTTAAAAATTACATAATGAGCTAACCCACTTCTATTAACTTTCCTATCTTTGAATACACCTATGCCAGCCCCTGAGTACCTGAACTAATCCTCACACATTTGGATTAGGGAACAGGATGTCACTGTATCGGCTCAGCATCACCTTTCCAGGAATAAAACTGGTGATTTGCCCATTTTTTTCTCCCATGAGTAATCATTTATTTTATATATCCATGAAATCAAGGGAGCACACCATTCCAGCTGTGCACAACTGAGGCTCAAAAGGTGCACCACGATTCTCTCTTGGTTATACATGTACCGTATAAGGGAGAAAGAGAGAGAGAGAGGAGACCTTTAAAAGCAACAGCGATGGAACAATATAAAAGCTTTAGGCATGTGTGGGAAGGCAAAGTGCCAACTCCCCCTCAGAAGATCAAATAGCTGTAGAAAAACAAAGAATTACAGAAAGACAGGTGTGAACAATAGGTGCGGGGGTGTGATGATAAGTACAAAGCCTCATGGGAAATGGATGAGTGTGGCAGCCAAAGTATTGTGAGCAAGTGACAGCGAGTGGGAATGTCAGGAAAAGGAAGCAAGTTACCTTTTCCATGCAGATACGGGGACCGGAGAGGACTGATTCTCTCGTTACTTTCTGACATACAGCCCAGGAGCATGTGCTCTAAAAGACTGACACACATAGCTGATGCTCTCAGAGAAGGTTACCAGTTTTCTCTGGCCCCCAGTTCCGGGTTCTTCCATCAGTCGGCTACATATATGATTCTTCCTTATAGTACTGTAACTTTACACTAGGAGTTCACTAGACCGTGATGTATTTAAGCCTTTTACTCCAAGTGATGCTGAATAGCACTACACTGTTATAGTGCTATTATCCCACTTTCCACATCCTGTGGAATTCTTCTGGGGTTTGTAGTTTATTGAGGCCAAAGATGCCCCTTCTTAAACTGCAAACCCCAGGATTCCATGAGATGTTGAAAGTGGAATAATAGCACTATAACAATGTAGTGTGGAAATGGCCCTAGTCTCAAGTCAAATCTCAAGTCTCTACCTTTAAGTCCCAAGTTGAGTCTCAAGTCCTTGCAAGATACTATGAAGTCAAGTCTCAAGTGAAGTCTCAAGTCTGGGAGCCAACTTTATACCCCAAGTATTCTGGAATTTCTGGACAGAGATGAAAAAAGTCAGTTTTAACAATTTAAATACAGTCTGCCCTCTACTTTTGTGATTTTGCCATCTGCAGCTTTGGAAGTGGGGAATAGGATCCTTCTTATTTCCCATTTGCAAAGCTGGAGACTTTTTCAGAAGTGAGGAATAGAGTCCTTCTTATTCCCCATTCCTGAAGCTTCAAGAGCTTTAGAAGGAAGGATCCTTCCTCCTCAAGCCCATTGCCTAACACATTTTCTGTTCCCCTCTGAGATATGTGTCTTGTGCTCTGGGGGCGTCTTGCCTTCTGCTCTTAGGAAAGGTTTTAGAAAGCTCCTCCTATATGTAGTGAGGACAGGCTGCTGAGCAGACCTCAACCCCACCTCAAGCTCATTGCCTAACCCATTTGCTGTTCCCTCTGGGAAATGTGTCCACACTTTGGGCTTGAGACAGAATGTCATGTGACCAATAAGTTGTAAAGTTTCTGGATGAACGATGTTACTAAACCAAGTGCAGCAAGTCAATCACTAAAAATATGTCAGTCTCAAGTTGAGTCAGTGTGTAATTTTTGCCGAGCCGAGTCCAAGTCGAGTCTCTGAAGTGACTTAAGTCTGACTTGAGTCCGAGTCCATCGACTCAAGTCTACATCACTGTTACCAGAGGTTCACTGTTTACAGTGGTTAATGCCACCAAAAAAGCAGCTCTGTAAAAACTGTGCATGTTTGAATAAAATGAGGGTCTCTTTCCCTGCTGTAGCACACCAAAGAGTTCTATACTTCTTTCCGATTTACTGGCCATTTCTGCACTACACTGTTAAAAACCCACTGCCTTCAAAAGAAACGATCGAACAAGAGAAGCAAGCGGGTGAATCATAATGAAATTGGCCCTTCCAAATTATGCACTGTACATTCCACAAGCATTGCCTTCTTATTTTACTTCTTTTAGTTCTTTTAACTTTGTAAGATGCAAAGAGGTTGGATAAAGTTTAAATGACTGTACTGCCCCTTTCACATCCAAAAAAAGAAAAAAAGAATAGAGAGAACTACTGATGCTGAAATGAAGGCGCTGTCCTTTCCATCTGCCTGTCCAGCTTTGGTTTTGGTGGCATGAAAGAGCTTGCATGTTTCTTGAAAGAAGATCCTGGGAAGGGACTACAGTAATCTAGTAACACCCGAATAATACGCAAAGCTGTACCAAGGTCCTGCGAGCCGTATAAAATGCAGTTAATCGAGTGCCATTTTTTTTTGTTCAAATGATTTTAATTATTGGAATGCACAATTTTTTAAATATGCAAATAAAATGTTTTAAAACCTGAAAAAAAATAATGCTATTATTTCACTTTCAACATCCTATGGAATCCTAGGGTTTGCAGTTTAGAGAGAGGCATTTAGAATTCACAGTCAAAGAGCTCTTTGGCCTCAGTAAACTACAAACCCCAGAATTCCACAGGACGTTGAAAGTGGAATAATAGCACCATAACAGTGTAGTGCAGAAATGGCCACTGTTCAAAGTTTGGCTCAATCATGATATTAACTTTGGAACAGATAGTGCCTCTTAAGCTAATTCTCCCTACAGGGCTGATGTGAAGATAAAGATAAATGGTCTCTGTGTGTTTGTTTATGAAGGCATGAATGTCACCCTCAGTTCAGCTCCTTAGAGGAAAGACTGGCTATGTAACTGATGTACTAACTATCTCATATACCCGCAGTGTATGTTTGTATCCTTTCTGGCATAATTTCTATTAAGCTATACAAGCTCAGTTCTTTGTACTAAGAAAGAATTTCTTTGCATTACGGAAACAACAAAAAAATGACCATAAACAATTTACGTAACTTTAAAGCAGCTAATGAAAGCATCAGAATAGGCAAACACTTCCTGTACCTGGCCTCAGTTATTAATTAAAATGGGAGACTACAGTCAAGAAATCAGAAGACAATGACTTGGAAGGACGGCTTTGAAAGAAATAAAAAAAGAACCTCAAGTGTAAAGATATCTAATTGAATAACAAAGCCAGGACTGTCCATGCCATAGTATTTCTGATTCCCATGCATGGTTGCAAAAGCTGAACAGAGAAGAAAGCTGACAGAAAAAGAATTTATTTGATGTGTAGTGCTGGGCCAGTGTTTTCCTAATGCCATGGACAGCTAAAAAGACAAATGAATTGGGCAAATCGGACCTGAACTCCCATTAGAGGTGAAGATGACTCAACTGAGGTTGTCTTACTATGGGCATATCATGAGACAATACGACTCATTGGAAAAGACGATAAAGTTCAATTAAGTGCAAGGAAGCAGAAAAAGAGAGAAGCACACTACAGGCGGACTGATTCAATCAAGAAAGCCACAGCTCAGAGTTTGCAAGACCAGAGCGGGGTAGTTAATGGCTTTTTTTTTTTGAGGTCTCTTATTAATTAGGTTATCAAAAGTTGATTTTACAGCAAATAACAACAATTTGTGGCATGTGAAAATAAGGCAATGATGGCCCTAAACTAGCAGTCTGTGGTACAGGGTGGGAATTGTGCAGCCCTAGATGCAGTTGGATTACAACTCCCAGCAGCCCTAACCCACATAACCAATGATGAGGAATGCTGGGAGCTGCAGACCAGCAATATCTAGAGAACCACATGAGTCCCACACATGTGGGATAATACATGTGTACACACACAGAGCCAAAGAATACTATATTATGTACATTGATATGGCTGACAAAATTACTACATATCATAATGGAACATCATCTTCTTGGCTTTCCTTCTTCATTTGATTTCAGTTATTTTAGCATCAATATACTTTTGCAAAACTTGCAACAAATGTGGAAGTGAATGTGCTATATGAATTTATTGTGTGTTTTTAAGCACTTGCATTTTGATACCTAGTTAGCCCATGCCTTAATGCAGGGTGGGTAAAGTGTAGCCCTGCAGCATAACAACCTACCAGTGCTATTTGTGTGGCCCTCAGCCTCTTTGAGCCACCCTTTTTCTAGGGGGAAAAAGAAGGAACTGCTTTTTAAAAAATATTGCAGGACTCCTGCATAGATCAGTTTAAAGACATTTTTCAAAACCAGAAGCTGACTTCCATCCATTTCTAGTTTGTTTGTGTGTTTATTTTGGCACTTTGGGCACTAAAATGCCATCTGGATCTACCACGTTTTTCTCATCCTTGCTTCACGGAAAAATCTCCCTCCTTGCATTCATTTCAGTCATTCTTTCAACAAGTTTCATCTCTCTTGTACACCACTGGTGGTCCAGAGAAATAGATACAGTTATGAATGGACGGAATATTTGACAATATTAGAAAAATGTTTTAAAAAATATGTTGTCTCAAGTGCTGGAAAACCCTGACGAGAAGACTCCTGGACTCATGGAAGTCTTCAGTTTGGGATTTATTCTGTGCAAAAAATGTATATTTTTTTGTGCAGAAAACCACATTTTCTGTGAAAAATACAGTATTTATATTTATAGATATTATTTTCTGTGCAGAAAATTCTATCTCCTGTGCAGAAAATGCCATTTTCTATGCAAAAAATATCAGATGTGAATTTTGCACAGAATAAATCCCAAAGCTGCAAATAATCTTCAAGAACTGGGCTCTTTTCAACGACTGTTCTGCAGCAGAAAGAAAATTGCTAAAATTACTTGTTGCCTCCTTTGAGAATGAAATTAGCTAGCAATCACATTCCTAGATACAGTATCTCTAATGGAGCTTAAACTGGGTCTTGTTCAAGGATGCCAGTTGTCTCTTTTCAGCTCTTCTCCCAGTCTCTTCTGAAAGGGTTTCAATTCCAGTTATAGCTGCTGTGTTGTCAGGACAAAGTTGAGAAATCTGCTGAGGCCAGTGTCTTTCTCCTTAGGATGTCCCTCCCTCTGTGGGCTGTGTTTCTGCAGTAAACACTCCAACAATTGGCAATACACAGTGCAAACAGCAGATTGTGGGAAACGCACACGGCAGGAAGAGGAGGACTTTAAATAGGGCTTTGTTGGCAAACACATTTAGTCTCCAACTGCCTTGGCACTTCCAACTTCCGTTTAGGAAATTATTCCCAGTGTCACTGGGAAGGAAAGAAAAGATGTTGTTGGTGTTATCAATGATGCTAAAATTGGAATATTTAAATAGGTGCATTGAAAGCTTTGTGTGTGTGTCACATGCATGCATGTGAGTGCACACATACTTAGGATGGCTGTCTTTCATTTTTCTACTTCACATTTCAAAGCTGAAGAACAAAGACTTGGTTTGTGAGGGGAACAGTAAGGATAAGGCTTGGGGGCATCAGCATCATCTTCATCATCTGGACCACAGCTTCTAGAATCCTCTAGTCAGCATGGTCATGGCTCAGGGACTTCTGGAAAATGTAGTCCTAAAAATAACTTTTCCAAGTTCTGGGTAAGAACGGTCTGCTTACAAGGGAAAGAATCCAAAGTCAAGGTACACAGCACCAGAGTCATCAAAGTGATATGGTACAGGAAGCAAACAGTCCCCAGATATCTCTCTCCAGAAATAAAAATAAGATACAAATAAATGAAATAAAAATAGATTAATTAACATTTGTAACCTTTTCAAAATATTCCAAATCAGCTGCCAAAGCTGGCAGGTTTCATTGTAAGAGCAATGGAAACCTCCATGGATAAATTTTTAATATATAGCCCGTACTGTATTTAAACCAGAAGTGACTCCTACTTAAGTGGGACCACAGTTTAGAAGGAACTGCAACCTCCGACATTCATGAAGCACTGGGGAGACTGGCTGGCTGGCTGACAGAGAGGAAGCAGGGAGGACAACCTGGGGAGCCAGAGAGACAAGGCTTCAAACCCTGATGCAAATATTTCCAGAAGGATTTCTCCTATATCCTGTCTTGCTTTGTTCAGCTGCTTACCATTACTTGCATTTTTTTAATGCTAAGCAAGGTATTTTGTTGTTGTTCTTTAAACTTCACAGATTTAAAGAATGTAATTCCACAACTGAGTAGTCAACAGCTTTTTTAAAAAATGTGGGTTTTTTAATCCACCAAATTTATGGGTGTCTACCATAAAAACCTCCAGAGTTGCTTGTCTGAAACCTGGATGGTTTAATTACATCTCTGTCTCCAAATCTGAAGGAGATATATGAATAAATTTTAAACGATACAACCATATTGGTTTTTCCGATGTAATTCAAATAAGGAAGGACAGATGATCTGGATTCCCAAATATTGATTAGGATTAGAATTCAGAGTCTGGATTGAACTTGGCCTGAACATCCTGGACTGAATTGGGCTTCACACTGATTTTGAGAGCTGATGCAGAGCCTTAGCATAGATGCATATCTTCTAGCATTTGGGCCTCGTTTGTTTTGCACTGGAAAAGATCATGCTAAAGCTAGCATGGTCTAGTGGTTTGAGTCTGACCAGAGTTCAAGTCCCCACTCAGCCAAGGAAAACCACTGGGAAAGTCACAATCTCTGAGCCTCAAAGGAAAGCAAACACAAACCCCTCTGAACAATTTCTGCCAAGGAAACCCCATAATAGGTTCGCCTTAGCATTGCCATATGTCAGAAATGACTTGAAGGCATACAACAACAGTAAAAATTTTGGGAAATTTACCATTTGCTGATTATTGCACAATGGCATCTTTTTTTCCCTTTTTTTTAACTGCTAGTGACCATTAGATGGGTAAAGACTGCAAGGTTAGTCTGAGAATCAGTTTTATAACTCAAGTATAATCTTTATGGTCCCTAAATCACTTTCTTCTATGGCATACCACTATAGGAAAAAATATTTTTCTGTTATTTCAAAAAGGAGGAACTGCTGAGACATGAAATCTCAGGGCCCTTCCTGGTGTTTGATCTTTAAACTGAACTTCGGTCAGGCAGCCCTTTAAACAACAGAGACCTCCAAAACAGCAGACTGTCTTCTGACTGCCCTTACTCCTCAGGCATACCTTAATCTCTGGCCAACTTCCTGGTTTTATGTACTCTTTGAGCAACAATTGTTATAAATAACTGAATGGACCTGTGGTTTTGTTGTGCATTCTGAAAACACAATCCCCTGGCTTAAAGAACAGGAGAGAAAAGAGAAGTGATCTTATGGAGGTCCTGTTTGTCCTGTATTGATGACAACTATAACTCAAAAGTGGTTATTTAGAAAGACAGAAAATAATCGTATGTGGTTTCAGAACAAATGCTTGCTATGATTTAATCTTCAATGTATCTTCATACTTCATATTTGTAGGCTGTGCTTACATGGGTCCCCTATGGAGTTCACCATCCAAGAGATTAATTGGGCTCATCTTTACCTGACACTAGAAGTAATGCAGCAGTATGGATCTAGTCCAGGGCCATTTCTACACTAGATGTTATAGTACTATTGTTCCACTTTCAACATCCTATGGAATCCTGGGGTTCGCAGTTTAGAGAGGAGCTTCAAAGGCCCCTCCCTAAACTGCAAACCCCAGGATTCCATAGAATGTTGAAAGTGGAATAATAGCACTACAACAGTCTACTGCAGAAATGGCCTAAATGTATTTTAATACTACTGAGGGGGAGGTGCTGCCTCTAGGGTCCCAACTTGTGGCTCATAAAGCCTACTCAAAGCCCCCCTCTAAACTTGCCAAATGGCTTAGAACAGCAATAAAACATAGTAATTTGGCTCACCAGCCACTTCCAAGACCCTTCACAACTTAATCCTCATCAAAAACTTTTATTTTTTTTAATTTAATTTTTATTAAAAAAAAAAGACAATCAAATTCGTCTATATCATAATTGTACAGTAATCATTTTACAAATTAAAAACATGCTTTCTTAATATGATTATATTGATATTATTCGATCCTTTACTACTTCCCCTCACCCCTTGTTGGAACCTCTATTTAAGTTCCTCTTTCGAGATCTCGATAGATACCACATTATCCTTTTAGACAAGCTTACTTAGATTGCATATTATAATTTACATAACTCTTTTCTATCTTTACATTATCTTTGAAATTCTTTCACTATTAATCCACTGCGCATAACTTTGCCCATTTCTCTTCTATTATAAGTTTAATTGATTTCAAGTCATCAACTTTCTTCGCCTGTTTTTCGTCTCTAAGATTATACGTGAGTTCTTCTAATATAACAAATTCTAATATTTTTTGTAACCATTCATACATATCTGGTGTTTCCTCTCTTTTCCAGTACCTCGCATATACAATTCTAGCTGCGGATACCATGTATAATATTATGGATTCGTATCTTTTGTGTTTCTTCTCAACCTGATGTAGCATATTTAATAAGTATAGTTCTGGTGTCAAGGGCAGTTTAATTTGTAAAATATCTTCCATAAATCTCATCAAAAACTTTTAAATGCGGCAAAAAATTGGCCGAATTGAAAAAATTGAAATGGGTAGCAACATGACATCACGTCCAGTATGGGCTGGGCATTCCAGTAATGCCCTTCCAGGGGATGCAAGAGTTGGCCCCTGTTTTACAACATCCTGACTTCTCCTTCCTTTCCCAGACATGGCATCTGATCTGTAAAAATGTGATATTTAATTTTCAGACAGTACATTTTTTAATAATGTATTTAAATCCATGGGCCTAATCTGGCCCTCAGAGGCCTGAAACCTAACCCACTGGAAATACCCCCAAAATGATACAGGAGGAACAAAGTCCTCTCAGTTAGCCATGCAAGCATTGGCTGGGTCCACATTAATAAGTATTACTCATCTGTTTTGCTTTAAAGCCAAACAACATTTAGACTCTTGAGGTTGGGTCCAGCCTTTGGTCTCTAAATCCAAGCGTTAGTCTCAATTCGATTAGACCCATAGCATCAATTGCTGAATGGAAAGACAACACTTAGGTGAATCCCACTGATTTAGTGGGTCTGCTCTAGTGGGGGCAAGCGATTGAATGTAGCCCTTGGTCTTACTTAAGCCAATACAGTCACTGTCCCATGTATTTCAAGGGGTGTTCACTACTGCTGGATCCAGTCCTTTGATTATCCTTCAAAATGAAGGAATTAAAGCAAGTTTAATCTTGTCATCTTTCGTCTTCTCTGTTTTGTCTATTCTTTTGCACACACACCCTTCGTCTAGTAGTTTATACAGCTTGCTTCCTAACTGGCACCACTGAGAGGATTGAAAAGTAAAATAACGTATATTAAGGGAGACTTATGCAACACTTTCCACAAGTTAAAAAGCCATTTCCTGAGTAAATCAAGGGACTTAGTGATTAATAAGGGCAGGAAAACTTCTAATTTCATCTACTGATACCAGTTGACAGTTTGTAATGGAAACAGCATTGGCAACCAGAAAGCATAATTCAATCTTGCTTCTAATAAGGGAGGCCATCAAATTGGTTTCGTCCTCCTTTTTAGCACAAGCACACATATAGTCATATATGACTATATTACAGTAATGATGACTCATGTCCTAAGATAACTTACTTTTGGAAGGTTTAACAGGAAATAAATATATAGAAGATTATATAAAAAAGTGAATTTGTTATTTGGTGTTTTAGAATAATAAATTCCAAGAAGCTTTTTAATGAATTACTGTATTTAGTAATATTCTAAGAACTATGCAACAGTGTATGTGTGAATCCAACTCATGAATATTGTAAGAATTATGCATTATTTTCATATGCTTTCTATGTACAGTAAAAAAAGGGGAGGGCTAGAATGAGGGGGAAAGGACAACTTAACTCTCTTCCACCTCCAGATTAGGTCTTCTTGTGTAGTTTTCTTTTTCCTTCTATAGGAAAAGGCATGTATACCTATTTCCATTCCCCCATGGCACCAAGAGAAACTGGGAGGAGTGAAATGAGGTGGAGAGCTGATGAAAATGAAATGACTAAATGCTCTTTCTTGCTGACTTTCGACTGGAGATTGCAGGCTAGATGACTGTATTAGGTAAAAAAAGAAAGAAAACTAATGTTGGTAGTGTAGCGACAGGTGTGTGTGTGATGGGGGTGGTTTGCCCCAGGTGGCAATTCTTTTGAGGGAGTGTCTCAATTTGCAGCCACAGCCCAGGATGCCATAGCCACATTCCTTGCACCATGGTCACATCTCCATGCATTGTAGCCGTGTCCTATGCACCATGAACACATCCCCATGCACAATAGCCCCGTCCCTATGCCATAGCCCTGCCACCACTCCACACACTCCAAGCTCTGCCACTGACTAATGTTCAAAGCAGATTTGCTAAGATTACATGTGAGCAACATATGGATTTGGAGCATGAGTCCTAGAGAAGAAAGTTTCCACACACAAAAACCTGAACTGGCAGATTGCAAATAAATCTTGATCAATTAATCAGGTAAATTTTAAAGCCATTGATTAAATTCGTACATATTTGCATATAAAATATAAACAGTATTTCTGAAGCAAGAAACATCTGATCATTAAACATTTGGACAATTAATAAATGCATCTTAGCTGGAATCATCCTAGAAGAGTTATTTCCTTCCAAGCATGCATGACAAAGAAAGGAGAACGTATCTTTTAAGATAGTTCTGGCTATTAGCAGTTTTTTATAGATACTTATGTTAAATGTTGTTATTTCTTCCCCCCTCACACACAGGGCTTAATTAATCAGGAACGCTTCTTAATATGTTAGAAGTATTGTAATTAAGATATGCAAACAATCAATTAAATGTTACATCTTGGTTTGAACTCATTGTTACAGTTGGCCCTCCATATTTGCAGGTTTGACTTTCACAGATTTGATTATTTGCGAGTTTCTTCAGCTCCTTTTCCCCAACCCCAGATGTTTCTTCTCTAGGGCCATTTCTGCACTAGACTGTTATATCGCTATGATTCCACTTGCAACATCCTATGGAATCCTAGGGTTTGCAGTTTCGGGAGGGGCTGCCTGGCCCCTCCTGAAATTGCAAACCCCAGGATGTTGCAAGTGGAATCATAGTGCTATAACAGTCTAGTGCAGAAATGGCCTAGGGGAACCTTCTTTCTCAGTGGCTCTGAACAGGCCATGAAGCCCTTTAAAAACCCACCTCTGATTCTCTTCCTCCTCCACTAGCTGCTGGCTGGCCAGTTAAAGATGGTTCACATTCCAGTTTCTCAGCATCACAAACCCTCTTCTGATGCTCCCCACACTCAAGGAAGTAGATGAGCAAGAGTGAGGAAGTACAGGGCCACCATGTTGACCCACCCCCTTTCCCTCTTCTTTCCCTGACCTGGTTTGGATCCTTGGTGCCCACTTTCCCCACCATACCTTGGCCCCCTTCCCACACACTTTAATATGCATTTTTATACTTGTGTTTTTTCCCCACTTTTGCAAGAATCCTGTGTCCCTAACCCTGGCAAATGTAGAGGGCCAACTGTATTTAAACTGACACTTTTTGAAAGAAACCAAAACTTTACGCACACAACATTCTGATTAATAGCTGGGTGGTTTGATAAGGAATGTAGGGAAGCATATTACACACACAAACACACACACACACTGTGCTATGACTCATTTCATCTCCCTAAAATCTTAATGCGTTCTAAAATGAAAGTAGTTAATGCAAACTAATGCATAATTTGTTTCATACATATACACACCCACACATATCCACTCCCCCCACCCCTTCTCTCTGTGCCCTCAAGGTCATCTTTGCTCTTGCAGAATGGCTAGCTTCGAAACAGATGGAGTTTTCAATTTTATGAAGAATGTAAAAATAACAGTGTAGGGCGGGAAGAGGGGGCACTTGACACATTCAAATTAAGTGTAAGAAAAGTCTGTTTCCTTAGAACTGCAAGTTCCCTGAGAGCTGGAAAAAAAATAGCAGCAAAGGATTTTCATACTGAGTGTGAGAAAAGCAGGTTGTGAAGACTGTGGCATTTGTGGCTAAGGTATCTGGAGGAATTAGGCACGCATTAAAAGCAAGCTGATCAAAAATGTGATCGCTAGCTAAATGCCAAATGATACAACCAGAATTCTGCAATTAAAATTAAGTTTTCAGAAGTTGCATTTTTAAAATCTTTCCTACTTCAGTTCATCAATATGGGGGGTGGGGAGAATAAATAGAATTTGGAGTTTTGTTGACTTCAAAGGATTTGAGAGGGATGGGTCAGTGCTAGTCCCAGGATCTTGAGGGCTATGGTTCAGTGGGGTGGTTGAAATCATTCCATGGTTTAGTCTGAAATTTAAAGGTAAAGGAAAATTCAGGGGCTGAAACTATTTGGGTATAGAGATCAGCATCGTGGACCTTGGATCTCGTTTGTTGAAATCTGTTATGTTGGTACTTGAGGTTTTGAATAGAGGTATAAGACAAGAGGATCTTTGGCTATAAAGATAGAAAAAGGATATACAAACTATGGGCATTTGCTGGTGATTTGGTGAGAAACTCTTTGGAATGCATAAATCCATTAACGGAGAGATTAAAAGAATTTGGTGAGTTAGATTTTAAGATTAATAAACAAAAGACAATGATGTTGACAAAAATATGAAAAAAGAGGAATCAACAAAATTGATGGTAAAGTGGTTTTAACATTTAGAAGAAGGTTAATTATCTAGCTATTACTATGTCAAATTATATGTTATTTCAGAACAATTATGTTAAGAACATGGAATGAAATTAAGAAGGACTTGAGAAGACGGGAAAAATTAAATTTGTCACTGTTGGGGAGAATTTCAGTCATAAAGATAAATGTTTTGGCTAGAATGTTTTTATTTGAGACAATACTGCTTCTGACTAATGACATGCCATTCAAGCAATGGCCAAAGGATGTATCTAAGTTCATGTGGCAAGGGAAGGGAAAAAAAAACCCCAAGAGTTAAATATGAAGTCTTATAAGATGCAAAACAAAGAGGAAGGTTAGGTTTACTGGGCTTGTACCGTATTTAAAGGAACTCAGCTGGCTCTTTGCAACAGTTGGGTTTTTGCTGGTCTCGGGACCCTGGCAAACAACCAAGCTATTTGCCATTCAGTGTCAGTCAGGTCCTCATATATGGGAAGAATATGTGTGTAGGAACAGGAGGCATAAAAAGATAGTGTGCAGGGAGGGGCCTGGCATGAAGAAAGAAATTCTTAACAGTGCCCCCTGGGGTTGGTGCCTCCAAGGTCTGTGGGGTGCTGAATCCACTCGCAGTTGTAGTTTGAAGTGTAAAGGTGCTGTCCAAGGTGCTGAATCCTATCCTCAAAGCAGGTTCAGCAATTTGAAGATTTCCTTAAAAATCTAGACTAAAAGGCAGTGTAGATTCACTGTCTGACTGACATGGGAGTCATAAACTGCCACTGACAGTAACTGAACATGTGGTAGATTGGTGGGGCAGAGAGTCACTGTGGTATGATGATTTGAATGTTGGACTAGGTCCATTTCTGCACTAGAATGCTATAGTGCTAATATTCCACTTTCCACTTTCAACATCTTATGGAATCCTGGGGTTTGCAGTTTAGAGAGGGGCCTTTGAGGATGTTGAAAGTGGAATAATAGCACTATAACACTCTAGTGTAGAAATGGCCTAGAACTCAGGAAGA
The DNA here is from genome assembly GCA_948474755.1 of Ctenosaura bakeri. NCBI lineage: Eukaryota > Metazoa > Chordata > Lepidosauria > Squamata > Iguanidae > Ctenosaura > Ctenosaura bakeri. The sequence goes on from CAOLHI010000316.1 coordinate 536,740, forward strand.
CCAGGTTCAAATCCCCACTGGGCAAGAGAAACTCACTGGATGACATTGGACAAGTCATACTCAGCCTCAGAAGAAGACAATGGTAAACACCTTCTGAAGAAATCTCACCAATAAAACCCTGGGATAGGTTTGTATTAGATTCCTCATAAGACAGAAAAGGACACAAAAATGGGGGTGAGGGTACTTTAGAGAAGGAAGGTGGGGAAAGTTAAACCTGCTGAATTTCTATATTTCAGGTTGCTTTTAAACACTAAGGAGCAAGGCCAGATCAAGACTATCTCAGATTTCTTGCATATTTTCAAGGTTTCTTTTGGAACAGCCATAGGCCAGGATTCAATTGGGTAGATGCACTGATGGGCTTTTCCAAAAGTAAATGATTCCTCTTCCCATAAATGCACTCTGCACCCTCAAGCTCACCGGTAGATGACTAAGAAACCACCCAGAGCTGAATTCTGAGTGATGCAGAGGGCTATGGGCAAAAGGGAAAACAGGAGATTTTGCAGGAAGAGAAATGACCTCTTTTCATTGGATCTGCTGCCATTTTTTTTCTGTCAGTGTTTGTATCTGCTGACAAGCTTCTGTTGGTCCATAAGGCTCAGATATATTTTCTAAGGCAACCTGTTACTGAAGGCATTGGGGGCTAAATCCTATCCAGAAGCTATGCTTCAGTCCCTGGTACATTCTCTATTTTCTCGCCAAAGTTTACCAGGAAATACCTTTTGCAAATGCCCTTGAAACTGCCATCAGGATACTTTCTTGATTGCTGCATCTATGTGCAAATCACACTGAAGTGTACTTAAAGTTCTCTGCCAGCCTAAACACAATACTGGCGCTATATAAACTGTCTATATGGAAAATCAGAAATAGGCTGGTTGTATACTTCTAACAATGTTTTTAATAATGGGGAAAAGGTCTTATCTATTGTGCTCTAACAGAAACTCTAGCAAAACCAGCTGTCAAGTTTAGTTCTCTACCATCTTTACTTTAGACTGCGGGTTAATCTGTAAAAGGAATGTTTTCTAGATTGAAAAAAATCACTGCAGAAATTCAATGTGTTAACTGACCCATTGCTATTGCTATTACCAAAGTTTGGGAAAAGTCACCTGTTTAGATTAAAAATTCCAGAATCACTTAGCCAACATGGCCAATGGCTATGCTGACTGGGGACTCCTGAGCTGTAGTATAGAAAGCAGAGATTTCGAAGCTTTGTGTAATGCAAAGCATAGCAAATATTGTGGGGCAGGCAGATTTACCTGCCTTTTTGCATTACTACATAAATTGGAAGTCACAGACAATTTGAAAGGTACCTTACCTTTAAGAGAAGGAGGGGTATAGACACAGGGGGAATTTCTTTTGTTTTTAAGGTGGTAGCCTTCACCCAAAGCTCTCTGGAAAAAAAAAAGAAGAAATAACAGTTAACAGTTCAAAGGCAGAACACTTCTCCAAAGATTTCCCAGTGGGCCTAGGAGTGGGGGATGTGACTTGAAGTATGAAAAAAAAAATGAGGAAAGCAATTATAATCATTTGCTAAATTAAGGTATTGGCTTTGATCCAAGGAGATCTTTTGTGATTGTACATGGGTTTTTGTTATGTGCTTAGTCTAGGTTCTTTTTTTCTTTTAACCTTCCAATTTCTCCCCAACAGCTGCTCCTTTGCACCCGGACACTAGAAGGAGCTTCTGAAACATGTGGGGTGCTAAGCAGGGCTCTAACCTAATTAAATAAATCTCAGCTAATAAATTGTATACATTTGAACTGATTAATCCATTAAGTAAATCTGCATGCATTTGCAAATGAATGAAATGAAAACTCTGGGAGAGAAAAAAGACTCGTACTTCATTTTGTAAATAATGCTCATAATACATCACAGTAACTGACAGAGTCCTAACAGAGGCATTAACTCTTAGGTGTAAATGGAGGGAGAAAGCCAACTAATGACAATATTCTCCTCTAAGTATTTGTATTACAAAATGATGCACTGCGTCCACACTTAAGTCATAACCAGAGTAGATTCACTGACATCAATGGCACTAAAGTTAACTATGACAAATCATTGATTTCAATGGGTATGCATGAAATATAAGTAAATCTGTGTCCAAACAATGGGATTTTTAATTAAAAAATTAATTCAGAGGCAACCCTTTTAGTCCAAAGTTCAGGGAACTAGATTGGTGCTTGGGGCCACCTTGCTTCCTGGGATATTGCCAGACGGCAAGATGATGATGGGGGCAGGCTTCTTCTCTTCTGACTCCCCCCCCCCAAAACCTCCCACAATGTCATCCCGTCCCATTTCCCTGCTTGGAGTGAGATGAGTGACAACAATGTACAGAAATGCATTATGGGAGGAGAAGCATATATAGGAGTGTGCACACCTATGTATGCGCGTGTAACAAAAAGAGTGAATCAGTATGTACCTACTAGAAGAGGTGTCCATGAAAAAGCACATTTTCCTTTAGTCTTTGAAAAATTGCCAATTGATGCAGAACTGGGATCAGACTAATGTGAAAGTAGAAAAATAGGAAATGGATCAGACCCTAAACTGATGGATTTGCCTGCCTTCACTGTTTTCCTATATAGCAGCAAGGGTTGACTTGTTTCTTTCCACTGCTGTGGAATGGAATCTCGCTACCTTTGGCTAGCATTATGTCAGCTCTAAAGGGTAATAGCATGATTCACCAACAAGAAGAATAGAACCCTCATTTCAAAAGACATAAAGGTTCTGATTCAACATTGGTGGAATATCCTCCCTCATGTATATACATTAATGGGTTAGATGAGTGGAAGCAAAGACCATCCTTAAAATCCAGAACTAACTTTTAAAGGGTCAGAAGTTTACCAACCACCCCATCTTGTTGGTATGTGTAGGAGTTCTCAATGTCCCAATAAAACAGAGAACAAGGAGAACAGCTACAACACTATTTTTAGGTTTCCTCTGGGATCTCTGAAATTATATTAAGGTTTTCCTGAATGTATCTTTCTTTTGTTTAGTGGTGTTTATTTTGGCCTTAGAAGGCTAAAACATTCTTAACAACTTCACCATCTTGTCTAAACACTGGGAATGCACTACAATTCATATAATGTAGAAGCAAAATATGCAATGAGCCTAAGAGAAGTGCTGAGCCAAAATGCAAGCAGTTGTCGGGTCTGGATATGTTTCCTCTATTCTCCAACTTTTAGTGATGGGGGAGGGAGGTTTTTGAGAAGGCATAAAAATGCTTGCAAATTTTGGGGAGAAAGCAATGCATCCTTATTGCCCAGGTAACCAGGCTGGATTGTATGTAGACTTGGTTGTACCTACAGACCAAATTTATACCAATGGTATTTAAATTATCCAGGACTTATTTAAATCTTAGTGTTTTCAATGAGTCCAAGTATAGGTAAGTTGGGCTCTAACTCTCTGTCTTCCTGATCTATGGCAATTCTATTACAGTATATTGTGGCAAGATACAGCACATTTGTCTTGCGGTCTCGCCAGAGGGAATGCTTTACCGTACACCAACAATGACAGACATCAGGTTTGAGGAATCTGCTTTGCTTTTTAGTAGAGCCCAGAGGAGAGGCAGTGTGGTTGTAGTGGCTGGAATATTAGACTAGGACTTTGATCTCCACTCAGCCATGAAAACCTACCTTGGACAAGTCATATTATCCCAGCCTTTGAGGAAGGCAATGGCAAACCTCCTTTAAATACATCTTATCAACAAAGCCGTATGAGTGGGTCATCATAAGTCAGAGTTGACTTAAAGGCACATAACAGCAACAAGAAGAATCCAGTGCAACAGGCAATAACATTTAATTAAGGGCCTTTCTGCCCTACGCTGTTATAGTGCTATTATTCCACTTCCAACATCCTGTGGAATTCTGGGGTTTGAAGTTTACTGAGGCCAAAGAGCTCTCTGGCTGAGAATTCTAAAAGCCTTCCCTAAACTGCAAACCTCAGGATTCCATAGGGTGTTGAAAGTGGAATCGTAGCACTATAACAGGCTAGTGCGGAAATGGCCATAAACTCTAAATGATCTATGATTAGCCCAGCTCTGTTCACCTCAGTCAACCTCATGATGGACAAAGGCATCCTGGGAACAGGGAGAGGAGGCTCCTTAACTTGTACATTCTCATGAATTGTCAAAAGTGGGAGGCTGTACTGTTCTTTAAAGATGATTCTGTTCCTTCTCTTTCCTCTTCAGTACTGATTCAAGACTTATTTTTCTGCCTGAATCAACCATTTGCATTCACTGCCTGCACCTCTCCTCCACCCCTGCTCCCACACAACACACATGCTGCCAGTGTTGCCTGATTTAAGTTGCTTCATTTGCCCTCCGTAAACTAATCAGTAAACTCAGCAATGGAAGTGTCAAGTTATCTAATTGGGGCTAGAAAATTTTTGAAGGGAGGTCTGAGAATTAAGCTCACAGTTTAATTTTTGAGGTCATTTTGATTCCTCTGGTGTTACTGTATTATTGAAGAGGAAAGGTGTATTTTTTTTGTCATTGTTAAAGGGTTTCCTGCATTAAATTGCCAGTTCTTTCAATATCTCTACTATTTTAATATTTCATTTTAAAAAAAGGTAATACAAAACCTTTAAGCCAAAATGTTTAATCTATTGTTAATTAGTCAAAAATTAGATGGTTAATTAGACTAAAGATACCTTTGGAGAGGCTTACTTCCTGTGTTACAAAAATCACACCCTCCAACTGTCCCAATTTGGTTGGGAGGGTCTCAATTAACCTTCTGTCTTTCCATTTTTAAGCTGCTTTTAAAATGTCACAATTTCTCTTTCCTCCTTCCACTTTCACAGAATCATAGAATCATAGAGTCATAGAAATGTAGAGTTGGAAGAGACCACAGGGGCCATCCAGTCCAACCCCCTGCCATGCAGAAACACCCTCAAAGCACTCCTGACAGATGGCCATCAAGCCTCTGCTTAAAAACCTCCAAAGAAGGAGACTCCACTACACCCCGAGGCAGCAGATTCCACTGCCGGACAGCCCTGACCATCAGGAAGTTCTTCCTGAGGTTCAGGTAGAATCTCCTTTCCTGCAGCTTGAATCCATTGCTCCTTGTCCTGGTCTCTGGAGCAGCAGAAAACAAGCCCTCTCCTTCCTCTACATGGCATCCTTTCAAATATTTAAACATGGCTATCATGTCTCCTCTGAACCTTCTCTTCTGCAGACCAAACATACCCAGCTCTCTAAGTCTATCCTCATAGGGCATGGCTTCCAGGCCCCTCACCATTTTGGTCGCCCTCCTCTGGACTTGCTCCAGCTTGACCATGTCCTTCTTGAATTGGGGTGCCCAGAACTGGACACAGTATTCAAGATGAGGTCTAACCAAAGCAGAGTAGAGTGGTACCAGTACCTCCCTCGATCTAGGCACCATACTCCTATTGATGCATCCAAGAATTGCATTGGCTTTCTTGGCTGCCGCATCACACTGCTGACTCATGTTCAGCTTGTGGTCTATGAAGACTCCTAGATCCCTTTCACATGTACTGCTATCCAGCCATGTGTCCCCCATCCTATATTTCTGTATTCCATTTTTTCTACCTAAGTGTAGGACCTTACACTTCTCTCTGTTGAATTTCTTTTTGTTAGCTTTGGCCCAGCTCTCCAATCTATCCAGGTCATTTTGAATTTTGATCTTGTCCGCTGGCATATTAGCAACCCCTCCCAATTTGGTGTCATCTGCCTCTTTGTCTTCACCTTACTTCAGTTGCTGCAAACTAAGGCCATTTCTGAACTGGACTGTTATAGTGCTATTATTCCACTTTCAACATCTTGTGGATGTTGGAGTTTGCAGTTTAGGAAGGGGGCTTTAAATCCATATATGCCTTTGAGACCTCTCCCTAATTTGCAAACCCCAGGATCCCATAGGATGTTGAAAGTGGAATAATAGCACAATAACATAATAGCACAATAACAGTCTAGTGCAGAAGTCTGGTGAGTGCAAAAGTAGTTGCTACTCAATTAACTCTGCAGGGAAAAAGGAGCGGAGGGGGTGGAATCTTGCCCTTCCCTGTAGGCTTAAGCAGAAACAAACTGCTGTAGCCTCTCCTAGCTTCTCCGGTTTTCCTCATTAATAACTTTTGTCATCTTGATTACACTCTGATGTTGCTTGGCTACATGGATGCTTTTCTTGAAGCTTGAAATTATTTGCTCAAGAAAGCAATATGATATTCCTGTTAATAGCTGGACATGCAAAATATACTGTTACCCACATAGTTGCACTGGATATCTATATAAGTTTTGTCTATAAATCAATTTTTAAATTTAAAAATTTTCACATTCATTTATCTACCCAACATTTATCTGGAAACGAGCAAAATAGCTTGCTCTTTGTCCCTGAACATTATCACATTTTGGAAAACTTTGAACAGGCAGTCTGCTTTAGACTGGGAAGCAGGTGGAGAAGTTATGTATTCCATCTGACCTCTGCCAAGGGCTTTTACCTTTTTAAAATATGCTGCCAAATGGGGAATGGGGGCAGGGAGGCAAGCATTCTCAGCGATTAACAGAATAATCTGATAAAACAACAGACAAGTCACGGGGAGAGTTTGAAAAGCAGCCAGTCTTTCTCAAAGGCACTAAGCTCCCGGCTCCTGACTTTCCATCCCCAGGATCCCATTCCAGTATAGGACTTTGACTTGCATTCAAGAGGAATTTGATGTGATTGAAGATCAAGGGGAAGTCATGGAAAAAGGCAGGCAAAAATAAATTCGCTCCACAGGCCTGCAGGGCAATGGGGGTGGGAGAATTTAATAAGCCAGATTTTATACTGGGTCCCCCCCTTTTTTTTTGAGTACATTCCAAAGTCTCCTAACATAGAAGAATAGCAGTGAACAGACAAAGGGCTGAAAATGAACAAATGCAGAATTGGAGTGGAAAAGAATTTTGCTTATAGAATTTTCTATAATTTATAGACTTTTCACACTTCTCAACTCAATGCAGGAAGGAATGCACCTTGCCTCAAGAAACTGCATACTGGACAGCCATATGGGGCATTCTCGAGAAAATAAAGTGTGCATAAAATATGGTTACAAATATGCACAATAAAAAAGAGACCACACAGAAACATACTATAGTCAAGGATGGAGAGTCTGATCTTCAAACCCCATTTCTGCTTCCCCCAAAACTCCAAAAGCCTCCCCAAGAACATTTTTAGTATTTTTTCATGCTGATTTTGGGGCAATTTTCACTCCCAGATAGTCTCAAAGTTCCCCAAACCAGCTGCAGATGCAGTGATTTAGGCCTGCTAGTCCTCCTGAAAATGAAAAGAAAAAGGCCAACACTGGCTACAGTAATGGCCAGAAGTGACATGATATCACTTCCAGTGTGCCTGAATTTGATGGTATAGCTAATGGATGGGGAGGCTTGGGGGCAAACAGTGACTCCCTGCACCTGCATAGTTGCCCACCCCTACTTTATTAAATGTGGGGAAATCTGTAAACAAGGTAAAATAAATAAATAAATGCACATATTATGAAATGTTTAAGATGAACTCAATTTCTCATGTGAAAAAGCATACTAAAGCATTGATAGGAAGAAAACGCAGGTGGCATTTAGAAAATAAAATGAAGCAACTTTATTTGCAAATCTGATTGCTCGGGAATAGAGCCACAGAACCATAGAGTTGGACAAGGTCTCATGGCCCCTTGAGTCCAACCCCATGCTCAATGCAGGATCTCCACCTAAAGTACCCCAGCAGGTAGCTGTCCAGCCTCTTTTTCTATGAAAAAAGGTATCCTACAGATGTCTCGATAGAAAGCCATTTGTGAGGGATAAATCCTTAACTGGGGTAATTGTGTGGAATGGGCAATTCCATCTAATGTCTAATTTAACCCTGAGAGATTTTCATATCTTTAATACATAGCCACAGAGTTGTAATTGAACCTTTTCTCTCCTTTACACTTGCAATTTTCTGCTGAATGTGTGAAAGAGTTTGAGGTATTCCCAAGAGCCTCAGAGAAAGTCCTCTCCTGAACAAATTTGCCAAGAAAACTCTGTGATAGTGTCACCTTAGGGTCACCATAAGTAAAAAAAATTAGCTAACACCAACAATAAGAAAACTGAGAACTTCCCCTGTGTACCAGAAAACTTTCCTTGTTTCCTTCTACCGTCCATTTAATAATTTAATAAAATTGATAGTAATAAATAAATAAATAAATAAATAAATAAATAAATAAATAGTAACGAATTTTTACCCATCTACTCCTGTATCAAACTATGTTTCCTGTCATATTTTACCTTTTATTGCCCTATGAATGTTCTAATTCAAATCCAATAGAGTGATATCTAGTCTGTGCTGACAATGAAAGCAGAAAGAGGTACTACCTCAAATTTTTTGGCCTGCTTCTTTTACAGAAATGTAATAAGCCAGAAATTTTATAAGAAAAGCTTTTTTCTTAGGAGGGGTGGATATAAACAACAGGAAAATCATCATACACAGAACAATAAGCATCCTGCTTATTGTTAAAATCATGGGAGGTGTCAGGAGAGCTTGGACAAGTTATTTTTTGGACAATAACTCTCAGAATCTATCACCCAGCATGGTCAGCCCAAATCCCCAAGTTAACTTTTACTAGTCTTGGTTTTGCCACGGGCCAAGAGTAGAAGTGGGGGGACTGCATGAGTAATTGGTCTCCTTCCTTTCTCTTTTAAACAGTTTAACGGATACGAATGCTATGTCAGAAAAACAGGGGGAGTGATCAACCTGCCCACCGACAGCTGAAAGTGGATTGTGTGGAGGCAAAGTCTGACTGTTGGCCCCTGGAGGTGTGGTGTTTCAAACTGATAATGGGCTTCTTTACTCTGCCATCTGACTCACTAATCCACCTTTTTTTCTTCTTCCATGTTGAAACTGGAGGCACACTCAGCTCCGAGCCTCCAAAAAAGACTGACTGTCAAGAATACATAAGAGTATGACTGATTTGCCTTTTGTGGTATCCACCCTGTGTTTCTGAATGAATCATGGATTTGAAAATGTTTCCAGATTGGAAGGAGAGCAGCAAGTGATGCACAGTCCTGGCATCAGGGGATGAGACCTTCAGGCACCTGCTGGTAGTCCCAGCAGTTTTGTGGGGGCCAATGTCAACTTGCCATAGACCCCACTTGCCAGCGCCTGGACCCTAGTGGGGCTATAACTGGACCCTTTCACACTTAATAGCACTACATTCCACTTTCTCTGCTAAGGGAACATCCTATGGAATCCTGGGATCTGGAGTTTAGAGCAAAATATTCAGCATTCTTAGCCAGTTACCTCAAGTGCCTCATCAAATGATAATTCTCAGGATTCCCTAGGGTGTTGCCATGACAGTTGAAGTGGAATATAGCACCATAACTGTGGTAGTGTGAAAAAGGCCCAGGACTAGAGCCTGGGTGACTGCAACTGGTACCCACCGTTTTAAGTTCCCCAGAAAACTCCAGAGGTTTTAACACAAAAAGTTATGAAATGGTGTTTTTGTTGTTCTTGCTGCTCCTATTAGGGTTGCCAAGGGAAATAAGAAACCTGTGCCTTAAACAGTTGTGCAGAGGAGGGAATTCCAGCCGTTGTTGCTTTCGTGATTATTTGTTACAGCAAAAGACTGATGCTAAGAAGCAACCCCACAGTAGTCACATGAAGAGGAAGACCAGGGGCAGCACTTTCTTAGGGCAGACGCTTCTAAAATTCCTGTAGCCGTGCCTCTGGGAATGCCTGTTGCAGAGATGAGGCAGAATTACCTAGTCAAACAAAGGCTGATGGAAGAGGCAAATCCTGACCTGTGAAAACACAGCGGGCAGTGAGCGAATCCTTTGGGCTCACAGGAGCCTTCAGAAGTTTAATTAATTCATTCCTCTCATAGCTCACTGGGGCACACAGTTTGAGAATTCCTGAGCTAATTAATTTCTGCTTCCCTGGGAATTCCCTCTTTTCAGGCTGCATACTGGTCTCAAGGAGCTGAATTTACACTATACTTACAGCAGTTTGACAACATTTTAACTCTCAGGATCTCATCCAATGAATCCTGGGATTCATAGTTTAGCAAGGTACTTAGAAAAGTCTGGTGTAGCTGGTCTCAACCTTCCGTCTTTCATATTTTCAGCTATAACCCCCAGAAGTCCCAGAAATCACAACCAATGTTAAGGGATTCTGGGATTTGAATTCCACAAATCTAGAAGGCCAAAGGTTAAAAACCACTGCTCTGCTGTTCTCCCTTGAACTACAGCTCTAGAGCCCAGAAATATGGGGCTCTAAAGCAAAATTCCAATACATTAAATAATAAATTGGCATTTCAACAGCCAAGAAAGTGGTTATAATGTCTGTTGCTAAATGCAGGGAGGAGCCTCCCAGTCATACATCTTCCCAAAGGCATAGTGCCAGCTCCCAAAAGTTCTGGTGGCAACTGGAACAGCTATAGAGAGGAAGGCTGCAGTAACCACATTTGCCCCTAATTCTGAAGAACTGGCTGGAGTGGACTACTAGGAAACATGAGACAGAGGGAAAAACTGCCAACAGCTTATTTAACTGGGGAGGCTGTCCTACATGTTAGGAACAACGTGTATAACTGAAGTATGTTTAAGTAATCACCATATATTAAAAAATGACAACTATACCTACCCACACCCTATGGTCATCTTTCAAGCTTCTTCTTCATATGGAGCAGGATGGGTGTCTACAAGAGAGAGGGCCTTTTCTGTGGTGGCACCCTAGTTGTAGAATAGGATTGCCAGATAAAATAAGGCCATTTTTGCACTACACTGTTATGGTGCTGTTATTCCACTTTCAACGTCCTGTGGCATTCTGGGGTTTGTAGTTGACCGAGGCCAAAGAGCTCTCCGGCTGAGAATTCTAAACTACAGAACTCCCTAAACTACAAACCCCAGGATTCCATAGGATGTCGAAAGTGAAATAATAGCACTATAACAGTGTAGTGAGGAAATGACCTAAGAGAAAAAGCTCCTGTTCCTTTGATGGCTGGATAGATCAGGAAATTTCAGCAGGTGTCACTTTTTATGCAAGTCACCACTGCAGAAATTCCCAGATCTGCACCTTGCAACTCTATGCAGAACGCTCTCCTCAGAGAGGCTCACCTGGCACCTAAATTACTGTCTTTTTGGAAAAGGTAAAAATGTTTTTATCTCTTCAGGCCTTAAAAAGTATTTTAACACTTCTGTACCTTTGTATTTTTGTCAGGCTGCTGGTTTTAATTTGGTTTTATGTGCTGAAATGTTTCATTTTTTTGTTGCCATTTTTATCTTCGTTTTACATTCTCCTTCTTTGACCACTGTTTACTTACGTCACTGTCGAATTTTATGTTTTTAACAGTCCATAAACTTTGATTCGTAGGCTGTTTAAAAGCACAATAAATAAATATATATTTTTATTTCCTCTTGGAAACATTTCTCTAAGTAAACCTCATAGTTTTGTTCATCTTGTCTCCAGTGGTAGTATTTATCTATGTCATAGGAACTAAGATATTTCAAGAAGGTACAGAAGGTTTATTTTCACAGCAGCCATGAAGGCTTTATAAGATAGATACCCTTGTGGCAAGAATATCTATAGACCAAGCTATTATTTGATGGAGAAATCATTTTTGATAGAAACAACTAACAGCAGAGAGGTGATGGGGAATATAGATGCTCAGTCCTCCCTGCGAAACAGTTCCTGCACTCTTCCATTTGTCCCGCTGAGACAGAGGCTATTTTCACATGACACTCTTATAGCGCGATGATTCCACTTTCAAACGGCCAGCCCCTCCTGGAACTGCAGGATTCCATAGGAGGTTGAAAGTGGAATTATCGAGCTATAAGAGTGTTGTGCGGAAATGTTCAGAGATAAAGAGGTTGTATATAAGCACAGAGGACCTTGGAAGCTAAGCAGGGACAGCTCTGGTCAATACTGGATGAGAGACCGCCAATGAATACCAGCTGCTGTAGGCTATATTTCAGAAACTGGCAAAGCAATCTCTGAGTATTCCTTACCTAAGAAAACCCTATGAAATTCATGGGAGCCCATAAATCAATAGCAACTTCAGGGAATATGCACATACATCCACATGTACTCCCCAAACTCCTTAAAGAACAGAGAAAACATTATAAAGAAACTGTTTATATAATTAGACACTCCTAGCGGTCTCCCACTCATAGGCCATTTCCGCACTACAGTGTTAAACTGTTGCTATTCCACTTTCAATGTTCTATGGAATTCTGGGGCTTGTAGTTTACTGAGACCAAAGAGCTCTTTGGCTGAGAATTTCAAGTGCCCTCCCTAAACTACAAACCCCAGAATTCCATAGGAGGTTGATAGTGGAATAGCAGCACTTTAACATTGTAGTGCGGAAATGGTCATAGAGTTGTCCTAAGTCAAAGCAGAGCAAATAACAACAAAATAAGTACAGCAACAACAATAAAATAAGTATTCAAAGCTGTGGATTCTATATCAATGGATTCAACTAACCGTGGCTTGAAGATATTTTTCAAAAATCCAAAAACCAAACTTTGATTTAGACATTTTATAAATGGGATGCAGTTTTACAACCCCATTGTGCATAACAGAACTTGAGCACCCATGAATTTTGGTATCCACGGAGGGAATCAAATCCTAATGGATACTGAGGGCCCACTGTCTGTTCTAGGTTTGGGTGGCCAGATATTAATCATACAGATGCTGATCAATATCTGAATGACTTACAGTAGGTGAGCAAGGACTTCTTAGTCCCAGCTGCTTAATATTAAAAGCAACAAACTGACTTCTCTTTTCCTCTAGAGCAGTGGTTCTCAACCTTCCTAATGCCGCGACCCTTTAATACAGTTCCTCATGTTGTGGTGACCCCCAACCATAAAATTATTTATTTATTATTCACAATTCCTCCTCCCCAGCAAAGGCTGCCTCGCCAGCCAGGAACGGGGGAGGGGGGTGGGCAGGGAGGAAGAGGAGCCGTGCGTCTCCCCCGGGGAAAACCTCTGAGAACCCCCCCGGCTCTGCTTCTGCTTTGCTCTCATTTCCGCTGGGGGGGCAGTGTGGAAAAGTTTCCAGAGTGTCGACTCTGGCCGGTGGGGGGAGAAATCCCAGCGCCTTTGTCTTTTGCGTTGGGTGCAGCTCACCCCCCAGAGAAGCGCTGCATTGCGGCCACCTGGCCCTTCCGCAGCGCCCCCCTCCGTGGCGAGTGGGGCAGGGGCCGTGGCGAGGAGGGGCCTGCCCCCCGTGCTGCCGCCGGCCCCCCAAGCTGGCTCGTCAGATGGGAGGTTCTCCCAGTAGTGGAGAAGGGGAGCGATTTCACTCCCTTCTGAACAGGGGGCAGGAGGACGCAAGCATGTGGCTCGTGCTTGCACACCACCACCGAGGAGGGAATGGAGCCTAAGACCATTGGAAATGCATATTTTCCAGTGGTCTTAGGCGACCCCTGTGAAAGGGTCATTCGACCCCCAAAGGGGTCCCGAGCCACAGGTTGAGAACCACTGCTCTAAAGTCTGCTTCTGAAATGAAGAAAGCTTGGGGAACAGTATGAGACATAAAGAGAAGTGGATTTTTATCGTCAAGGACTACATACTCCATTTGCTTTTGGTACATAAAACAAATCCCTGGCTTTCAGAATTGTATAGATCAACCAAAGAACAACTCCACCCAGAGGCTTGCAGCTGTTTTGGTAAGTAAGTAAGTAAGTAAGTAGACCTGCAATCCCAAAGGCCATCCACACTGATTATACTTTAAATTCCCATGGAACAATGGTGAAATCTAGGAGGCTTTGCTGCTGCTTTATGAGAACTATGTGTGACTCCAGAAGAACCCTCCTTAACTCAGTGTCCTCTAAATGTGCCAGGGCTGATGGTTACTGTAATCTAACACATCTGGCGGACAACAGGATGAGGGAGTGCTCTAAAAAACATGTCTATGAATTTGCTGTGGTGAGGGAGTGCTCTAAGAAACATGTCTATGAATTTGCTGTGGGAGGGATTCCTTGGAAAAATGTTGGAAAGAAGAAACAAACAAAAAAACTGTGCTAAAAGGAAATGCTACACTCAGTGACACACAAGCACCTTAGCACAGTCTTGTGACACATCTATGCTACAAATATATAAAAAAATTTGTGTCAGTCATGATTGTCCACAAAGAATCCTAGGAACTAGAGTTTGGGTAGCAGAGAACTATTAATCAGAAAACCATGCTGTTGATATCCCTAAATTAGAGGTTCTGGATTTGTCTAGTTTCTAGAAGAGCTTTCCCTTTTCTTATTTCTACACTTACTGTAAAATCACAATAATAACACATTAATGAGCTAACCCACCAAAACTGCATGGTTTCACAACAAACCAAATCTGTTGCCTAAGGTTGATGCGTTACCCTGCCTAATGACAGGACCAGTTTTCCCTGCCTTTTACTTCTGAGTATAATTGTTAATACTGACCTGATATGGCGATCCTTCCTCTTCTTTAGGGAGCAAAGGGGAAAACATAGAAAACAAGAAAAGAGAACACAATTAGTACAAATAGAACTTGAACAGCACCTTTAATTTTAGGAGACTGATGATCCCAATGACTATTCATGTCGAGGGGGGATGTCTCATAGCAAACTGGTGTTGCTGAAGCATAATTCATTCATTCAGACAGCTTGGGCAGGGGGCATCTTAAAATGCAACTAGCTGAGGGAGCTCCACATGACAAAGCTGTTTGTGAGAATGGTTCCAAATTTCATCAATTTTTATATGAATGATAAAAAATGGGAGTTCTCAGTGAGTAGGGATGGAAAGTAGTCTGGCTTTTACAGGGACATGCACACACACTCACACAAAAAGTACAAGCAACCCCCAGATACAATATACTGTATATCAAATATATGTATTTCTTGCTCTCCTCAAACCAAAGAACATTTTATTAACTTATATAAAATACAAAATCATCTGACTACAAGCTCTGTGGTGTTGCTGTATGATTAATGATTATTGTCATTATTTTTATTATATTCTGTCACAGGAGCATTGAGTCATTTTGGGAATACATATGTGATGCAATAGAATACATACAGTATATTTTGTATTTTGCATGGTATTTTATATAAGTTAATAAAACATTGCTTGGTTTGAGGAGAGCAAGAAATACATATATTTGATATATATTGTATCTGGGGATTGCTTGTACTTTTTTGTGTGTGCATGTCACGCCCCACAGGGTTTTGTCTTGTTTAATTGGCTTTTACAGGGGACAATCTATTATTTGAAGGTATCCTTTCTCGAGCCTTAGCACATGGAAAGCTGACTAAGGGGGTCCACAGATTCCCATGTCACAGTCTTCCTATGTCTTGCTATGATGTGATCCCTTGTATTCAATTTGAATTATAGCCATTATTTCTATGCTGGCATTTATGCATAGATATTAACATAACCATATTTGTGGGAGTCTATGTCCTCTTTTGTCCTTTTTCGGGGGCCGATGTGTGAGCGACTGTTCAAGTTCATCATGGCCAAGATTAAAATTGCCCCAGGCTGGGCAGCAAACCACGTACTGCATAGGATTTCCCTTTCTGTACCCTAACGGCACCAGATCCTGTCTGATCTTGGAAGCTAAGCAAGATTGGATGGGAGACCATCAATGAATGCCAAGTACTATAGGCTATATTTCAGAGAAAGGAACTGGCAAAACTACCTCTGAGTATTCCTCGCCTAAGAAAACCCTAAGAAATTCATGATGATGCCGTAAGTCAAGAAGTGACTTGAAGGTACATACACACAGTTATGTTCAAGCAGTACTTGAACTGATGAACCAGGGTGGTGTGTTTGTTCCTATTCAGTTATTAGGTGGTTAAATCCGTGAGGCATCATGTGGGAGCAGCTGCCTCCATGTTCAGCTCTTTAGCATAGGAACCCCTGATGAATGGAGCCATAGTAGGCAAGGTCAGTTTCCAACCAAATGGAAATCCAGGTGGGCCTGGTCTAATTTTGTATTTGTAATCTGTATTTGCTTTCAAAAGAAATTAAAAGAGATCTTGCCATGATTTGTAATAGTTCATGCTAATTTGGCATTAATAGAATTTTGCCTCCCTCACACTCTAACAAAATTTAGTATGAAGATTTAAATTCGTTTAGAACATAGGCCATGGAGGCTGACTGCGTGCTCGGCTGGTGAATAGGAATGGAAAGAATATTTGAAAATATTACAGGCACAGGACCCTCGGAAAAGTGGAAAAATCACAAATACCAAAACATGTGTGTATGTGTGTGTGTGTGTGGTAAAAAGGCTGTGGCATGGTGGGGAGAGGGGGCACTCAGGGTCCAATCAAACCAGATCAGGGAAAGGAAAGGGAAAGAGGAGTGGGTTGGCATGGCAGACCTATATTTCCTCTCTCTTTCCCATCTCCTTCCTTGGGTGTGAGGTGGCATTGGGATTTGGAGTGCTGGAGGACCAGAAGCGGATTTTTTAAAGGACTGTGCAGCCTGATTGGAACTCACAAGGATGGAAGGTTCCCTGGAAAAAAAGTACCTGAGGTGGGGGAGAGGGGTTGAAGAAACCTTCAAACAGTCAACTCTGTAAAAGTCTAACCCACAAATGTGGAGGGCAGACTATACTCAAAAAGTGCTTTAAAAAAACACATGGTTTTCAAGTGTTGAGAAATCCTGATGAGAAACATCCTGGGCTGATGATAATCTTCACAATTTGGAACTTATTCTGTGCAAAATTCACACGTGGTGGTTTTTGTGCAGAAAACAGCATTTTCTTTGAAGGAAACAGCATTTTCTGTGCAGAATATAGTATTTTTCTGCTGAAATATTATTTTTAGCACAGAAAATGCTGCTTCCTGTGCAAAACAACCACATGTAAATTTTGCACAACATATGTCACGCATAGGCTTTGAAAACTTCATGGTTTTCAAAGAGTTTCTGACATCAGAAAGAAAATTGCTGAAATTATTCATTGCTTCCTTCAGGAAGAAAATTAGTGAGGAATTACAGCACTACCGGGGAGAGACACTCTGTAAATGTCTACAGGTGCAGTTGACTTTCAACAGTCTAAACATGCATGAAGGATATGTTTTCAGTGATTGGACTCTGCTTGGAACCTATCTAGGAGCATGTTGGAGTAGTGAACTGAACAATGCAGAACACATCTTTTGCATCCAAAGGTCCCAGGTTCATTCTCAGGCATCTCTGTGTAGGGCTAGGAAAGACATCTATCCGAAACCACTAAAGAGGTATTGCAAGGTAAGCAGATTCATATATGGACCTAGGTGCTCTGTATGGGGCAGCTTCCTACATTCTATATGACTTTAGCATCACCACTCAGTTGCCATAATATTTGGATTTAAAAAACAGAACTTCAAAAGTAAAGTAGAACTTGGAAAAGTTACTTTGTTGGACTTCAACTCCCAGAATCTCCCAGATACAATCACCATTGGCCAGACTAACTGGGAATTCTGGGAGCTTTAGTCAAAGAGAAGGATTCCCCCCCTCCCCAAACTGTGATAGAAGCCATGGTTCCTGGGAACACATTAACATAAGAAGGTCTCACTGCAAATTAAGCTGGTGTGTTATCCAGTGCATGCTAAGAGAAACTCCACTTTCATGACCCAGCCCTGAGGTCTGAAGCACAGCCAGCCACTGGCAGCTTTCAGCTGAAGTTAAGTAAAAAAAACAACACACACAATCACTGTTCATCTCCCCTTCAGACTGTGAAAGTTTCTTGGCAAAATAAACATAACTGGAGGATATATTATGGAATGTTCTTTGGAAAGAAACCAGCCCGTGGAATAGGTAGATTCTGTCCTGTACGCCCAAGCCCTTTCCCTGGATAACAGGAGATCTATTGTCCAGGAGAAGAGAACGCAAGGACTGGGAGACTACTCTCCTTAAATAGGAAAGACCCCAAAAAATAGCCTGTTCTCCAGCTCTTGGGACTAATTCTTGAGAATGAGGACAAGCCCGAGGAATGAGACCTCTTGGAAAGAGTCTGCAATTAGCCACAAGAGCACGGAAAGTTTTTCTGGGGGTAGGGCTACAACTCAGAATCTCCCAGGGAGTACAACCAAGTAACTACCTTTTTAAAACTCTGATTTGACAGGGAAGAGAAATAGAGCTTTTTAATAAGAGATTGTTAATAGGAGACTGGCAGTTGGGAATCTTCCCCTCTTTTTAAAAAGTGACTTTAAAATAGTTAGTTTC
Source organism: Ctenosaura bakeri (assembly GCA_948474755.1). Classification (NCBI taxonomy): domain Eukaryota; kingdom Metazoa; phylum Chordata; class Lepidosauria; order Squamata; family Iguanidae; genus Ctenosaura; species Ctenosaura bakeri. Next base: position 554,857 of record CAOLHI010000316.1, read on the forward strand.
AAAGGCCATTACATACTGTTTTAGTAGCAATTGTTTAAAATTGGAACAACAAAAAAGAGTCAGTAACAAATGTAACGGGGGAAAGTGTGGCCCACAGGATGCAAGCAACCTCCGTGGGTTGCCAATTGTTAATTTATTTATTTTTTAAAAAATATTTTTTTTGCCACAAAGTGTCCCCAAACACTCTCTAGGAGAGTGTAGAGGGACAATTTCACTATATTGTACTTTGGCAACCTTGGGAAACTTTAGTCCAAGAAGAGACCATTTTTCTAACAGGAAGTGACCTAGAAATTGATTTCTGCATCATTTCCTTTTGTAAAAAAAGAAAAAGGCCTCCCATGAGCCCAAATGGCCCCAGGGACAAAAATACGGCAAAACTGCCTGCTTCTAAATTGTGTTTGGGGCAAAAAAAGGTTAACTTTTTTCCCCTTGAGGTTGTGGTGATGGGTCTGGCCCTCCAAGGTCTCCTTAGGGACCAATGCAGCCTCCAAACCCCCAGTAGTTGCCACCTATTGAACTAAATAGTTGTGTTTAAGTTATGTTATGAAAAACACTAGAATGCTACAAGTCATTAGGCCTTTCTGCACTACACTGTTTTAGTGCTACTATTCCACTTTCAACATCCTGTGGAATTCTGGGTTTTTTTGTTTACTGAGGCCAAAGAGCTCTCTGGCTGAAAATTCTAAATGTCCCTCCCTAAACTGCAAACCCCAGGATTCCACAGGATGTTGAAAGAGGAATAATAGCACTCTAACAGTGTAATGCAGAAAGGTTCATTAGCTTGTGGTACAACACACATAAAGAGTGAGGTCACAGACTCTATTTAACTACAAAAACAATTAAAATTACACTTCAAAAGGAGTGCTGCTATCCCTCTTTACATTACAATAGTAAAAATAACTTAATCATGCCTTAGATATTGCAGGAAAGAAATTAATTTCAAGGAACTTGTTTGTAAGATATTTCTTCCAGGTACTAGTTTTTAGTCTATTTTTCTTTTACACAAAAATGGAAATGTTTTATTTCTGAATCTTTGTTTAAGAGGTGCACAGAAAGAAAGTAAGTGATAGTGTGTTAGTCACCTTTAATAAGTTACTTTCCTCTGCCCATTTGTGACAAGGGCATAACGGAATTACCCTTCAAAAGTAATATAGTAAATTGTAATAATATTTGCTGTTTTGGTGTAGTGAGTAATATATTTCAGTTTCAGTGAGTTCAGTTCAGATTTCAGTTAGTTCAGTTCAGATTCAGTCACTTGAGTTGAGATTTCAGTTATTTTACAAAGTTATTTTTGAAAGGGATTTTTAGAGGTGCTTCAAAAGATTTTTTCAAAATTTCTACAATTTTTCTTTCAAGCAATCCATTTTGTTTCAAGGGTGAGTGAATAGTCTGCACATTGTTGGATGGGGAGAGGGGGTGAAAAGAAGCAAAGAGATGTAGCAAGTCAGTGACAAAACTCAGTGTCATAGGTTGTTATGTACCATGCCTTAAGGACAGTGTTCCCTAGTGTGGCACTTTTTGGATGTGTTGGACTACAAACCCCAACATTCCCAGCCAGCAATTGAGCCATGGGCTTTCTATGCATCTGGAAAGTGCCAGATTTGGGAGAGCAACTTAAGTTCCCAAAAGAACATTTTTGAAGGAGCCAAAAATAAAATGTGCCACGCATAGGCAACAGTGTTAACTGAAGCATTATACGCCATTTTCTCTGTCAATCCTATGGTTTCTAACGTCAATGATTAGCATAATGACAATGTGTTAAAAATGTCCCCATCTGACGTTAACAGAAACCAGATTAGATTTTTGAGTTCACTAATGGTTAACTGTGTTAACATAATGTTCTAAAAATTTCTCCACCTAATACTAAAATAAAATCATTAGATTTTCAAGTTCTATAGCAGTGAGCAAAATATTTTAAACCTTTCTTATTAACATTCCAATCTCTAGTTATTGATTGGACTTTTTAGTCCTTTTTGTATCTACTCAAAAGGAAATCCCGCTAAGTTTAGTAGGACCTATAACCAGAAAATTGGATGAAAGATTGAATTGTAAATCTAAGTTATCTTTAAGAGATAGAGGGTACTTCACAATACACATTTAAAGTGATATGATTCCACTTTAACTGCCATGACTTCATCCTGTGGAATTCCTGGGGTTTGTAGTTTGGGGAGACAGGAGAGCTGCCTGGCTGAGAATTCTAAATGCCCTCTCCCTAAACTACAAATCCCATGGGATGGAACCATGGCAGTTAAAGTGATATCAAACTGCCATAATTGTATAGTGTGAAAGAAATAGTTGTAAGGCAAGATAGAAATTCAACAGGGATAGCTTTCTGCATTGGAAGAGTCTAGGAGAAAGGGAAATTGCATTGTATGACAGGGCTTAGAGAACGGGCTATAATGCATTGTATGATAGGGCTCAGAGAATGCAATAGCTCAGATGATAACAGACATGGCCCATGATAAAAATAGTGGATAAGGGGTCACTGGTATGGTGAGCTGAATTGTCCTTCATGCTCAGATCATGAGCCAATGATAGAGAACAAAGTGGGAAGTTTCCATTTCAAATCTTGACTTCACCTACTAGCCCAGCAATGAGAATCTTACAGGCCTCCAGATGTTGTTTGACTGAAGTTCCTCACTTTCACCGTATTCTTCACTATTGGCTATGCTGGCTAGGGGTGCTGCAAGTTGTAGTCCAAGAACATCTGGAGGGTTATATAATTCCCACTCTTGCATAGGGTTGAAAACTGAAGATGGCCCCTGTACCTCTAACGGTGTGTGGATGAGAGAATTTCAGCAAGTGTTGCTTGCCATGCCACCTGGTAACAAGCAATACCTGCTGAAATTCTCTCTTCTACACAATCATTAAAGGTACAGGAGATGTCACCAGTTTTCACTCTGGCGACCCTACCCTTGCACTGGGTAACTTGTAATGTTTGCAGTTTCATCCTATCCATCCTACTCACAGCCTGTAGTGTGGTGATTATATTACCAGTCAACTTTCCAGTATTGTTAACAGTTACTAACATATTTTATAGCAGACACAGACAGATACGTTTCCTCCTTTAAGACAGAAAAGCCAATGTGTTGCCCACCCACCCCTTGAACCATGTCAACATCCTTGGCATATGGGGCTTTGAAACAAAATGATAGCCTCAGTCCTTTAGCCAGAGCCCAGAAACAATACTTTTCATAGAATCATAGAACCATAGAGTTGGAAGAGACCCCACAGGCCATCCAGTCCAACCCCCTGCTATGCAGAAACACACATCAAAGCATTCCCAACAGATGGCTATCCGGCCTCTGCTTAAAAACCTCCAAAGAAGGAGACTCCACCACACCCCGAGGCAGCATATTCCACTGCTGGACAGCTCTGGCCGTCAGGAAGTTCTTCCTGAGGTTCAAGTGGAATCTCCTTTCCTGCAGCTTGAATCCATTGCTCCTTGTCCTAGTCTCTGGAGTGGTAGAAAACAAGCCTGCTTCCTGCTCAACATGACATCCCTTCAAATATTTAAACATGGCTATCATGTCCCCTCTTAACCTTCTCTTCTGCAGAGTAAACATACCCAGCTCTCTAAGGCATTCTTCATAGGGCATGGCTTCCAGACCCTTCACCATTTTGGTTGCGCTCCTCTGGACGTGTTCCAGCTTGTCGACATCCTTCTTGTATTGAAGTGCCCAGAACTGGACACAGTATTCCAAATGAGGCCTAACCAATACAGAATAGAGTGGTACCATTACCACTTATTACTTTTGGACTCCATCTCACAGAATCCCTCAACCAGCATAGCCACTGGGTTTCCTTGCTCTGCTACTATGTTCAGGTAAAGATGTACTGGTCAAGGCCTATGCTTGAGAAAGTATTGGTCCAGATGAGCCAACATTCTGGCTTGGTCCAGTGTAAGACAGCATTACTTGATAAACTATTCATATTGGAGCTTGGAAAAATTACTTTTTTGAACTATGACTCCCAGAATCCCCCAGCCAGCATGGCCACTTTTGAAACCCTCTATTCTCCCACTCGGGCCAAGACTCAAGACTCACCAGGTGAAGAAGTTTCCGACAACTGGAACAGCAGGGCTGGTGTTGGTCTTCGCCGACGAATCTAAGACAGAAATCATAAGAAATGTTTGCTTAGTATCTAACCAGAAGATTATTGAGGGAAATGGACAAGCGTACATTGTGAAATAGTATTCATCCTTGTCACTTTTGCCTATATTTTTGGCATTTTCAATATTTGGCTCTTTCACATTTGCCTGTAGACATGCCCAGTCAAACCACTGCAATGTATTCTATGTGGGGCTGCCCTTGTTGTATTTTTGGGAGTCAAGAGACAGTCTTTGCCTACATGTCTGGAAGAGGCAGATGATTGGGCAGAGGGAATACCCCCTTCGTGCCAAAGAAGAGGAATGACAGCCTACTGCTGATCGCCTTTGGCTGCTCAGAGGGGAGGAAAGGAAAAACCAGCAGATATGAATAAGAAAAACAGGGGTAGGTGGGGACATAAGTCTTTAATTTTAACTGCCATGGAAACATCCTATGGAATCATGGGATTTGTAGCTTGATGAGACACTAGAATTCTCTGACTGAGAATTCTAATTGCCTCTCCCTAAGCTGCAAATCTCAAGATTTCAAAGGATGTTCCCACAGCAGTTAAACTGGAATCACAGCGCTCTAACTGTTCAGTGTGAAAGGATCCCAGGTCAACTCTTTGCAATTTTACATGTTATTGTTATATTGCTCAGTTTTAGAGCTTATAGAAATTAATTTGGGAACTACAGTTCTCAGAATCAAGCATGTGCATTAACAAGTCAAATTGCTGAGCTCAGCTGCAGCCAGACCTCAGAAAAATTAACTTTAGAGGACTGCAGGTCCCTGAATCTCCAGTGTAACCTTGCTGAGGGGATTCTGAGAATTGTAGCCCCAAAAATATCTTTTTCAAACTCTGCTTAGCATGGGATGGGTAAGTTGCCTGGGACAGTTAAAACAACAAAATATCTTTCAAAAAAATTCAGGGCCTGCCTAGTCCCTCTCTTCCTTTTTTTTGTTCCCCTTGCACCTCTCTTTCCTTACTCTTTGCTGAGTATCTACCACACCACTCAATTAAAAGTTAGATTGTTAATGTCTTTCTCTCTATGTATAAATGTGACACTATAAAGGGCTAGGTACACTGATGGCAATCATGGAGATAGGGGGAGGGTAGTAATCGCCATCCACTTTACACCTCTGTGTGCTTCCATCTGTTGCTCATTATAAGCCACTAGTGTATACACCAGGCATTGCCTGGGATTTTATTTTCTCATAGGTAACACTTGGTAGAAAGATTTGAGACCCTGCGTCTCTAATTCCCCAAACTGTCTTGTCCAGTACCTGTAACTTTTCCCATATTCCCTGATCCAATCTGTATTCAGAGAAGAACCGAATACAGATTGAGTTCTGTATTCCCATACCCATACTGAGGTTGGGTTCTTGAGGGAATATACTGCCCTCCTCCTTGCTGCCAGGCTTCATCTCTATAGCAACTGGCCAGGCCCAAGAGCTCTCTGGTTGAGAATTCTAAAGGCCCCTCCCTAAACTGAAAACCCCAGGATTCCATAGAATCTTCTTAGTCAACCAATCATATGAGGTCAGGTTTTTGCCTGACACAAACACAGGAACTTTAACTTTTATATATTAGATGATCTCAAGAAGTGGGCAAACTTTGTGTCATGAAGCGTGAGTCTCAATAAAGAAGCTTTCTCCTGCCCGATCTCCTCTAAAGGAGTTGAACTACAACCCTCATCATCCCATTGGGCCATCATTCGAAAGGGCATTCTGGCTGGGATGACAAGAGTTGTAATCCAATGACTTTGGAGGGTGCTAGGTAGGAGAAGGCTGCCATAAAGCCTTCTTGAATCTCAGCAGACAGAACTAAAGTAGAGGGTCAGGCAGGAGGTGATGTCAGCCCCTTTGCCCCATCTCCATGGCTTTCTTAGTCTGAGAACAGGGGGCTTGGAAGCTGCTTGGAGACCTGGAATCTAATATTCCTGCTCTGCCATCCTCATTCTGGATGGTCTGGAGGCTACTGAAATGGAAACAACCAAGAGCTTGCTTCACCGGCACATGGTAAGAGCTGGATCAGTGTTATCTAAGGACAGCCAAATATCCAGAATGAGTGGAAGGAGAAAACCCTGGGAAGTCTGAAACTGAGGTCTTGGAATACCTTGAAGGCATATATACTCATTATAGATGTTGGGAGGTACGGGGATTGGGAGTGCCTGAAAGATATGAAATTTATAAGTCATCTTAAATGTAAGAAGCATTTGGTGGGCTCTTCACTTCTGTATTCCTCTGTGTGTATGTATGTATGTATGTGCATGCATGTGTCATACTGTCCAGCATGCCACAGACGAAAACTGGGGTACATGTACCAAGTAACGTCTAAGTACAATCAAAACAGCAAAAATTGTTAATGAGATAGAACAATGGTTCTTCTCCTGGGGTCTGCAGACCTCTGGGAGTCCAGAGCCCTCACTGGAGATATACGAAACCCTGCTGCTGGACAACACCAGCAGCAGTGGCAAGAAGAATGCAACAGCCGGTGTGTGTGTGGGGATGCTGAAACTGCTCCCTCGTTTACAAATGAGGAAGTAGTTTGGGGGTGCTCACATGCCTGTTGCTGTATTCCTTTCATCAGGGATGCAGCAGCAGAGGGTGTAGGTGCCAAGGGGCACAGTGGCACATGTGTGCATATGCCCAAACTGCTCCCTTGTTTGCAAACAAGTGAGCAGTTTTGGTACCTGCACCTCTCCCTCTGTCACATCCCTGACAAAAGGGACATGGTGGCAGGAGTGTGTGCATGCCCAAACTATGACTCTGAAAACTGAGATCTGAATCCCTACCAGCCATGGAAACCCACTAGGCGACCCCAGGCAAGTCACATTCCTTCAGCTTCAGAGAAAGGCAAAGGCAACAAATCTTGCCAAGAAAACCTTCATGGTAGGTTCACCCTAAGGTCAGGTTTCAAAAAGGAGAGACATTATGGCTAGAAAGGACCAGCCTCTGTCAGTAGCACTTTCTTGTTGTGTGCCTTCAAGTCACTTTCAATTTATGGCAACTCTAAGGTGAACCCATCACTGTTTGCTTGCTTGTTTGTTTGTTTTTGCAAGATTTGTTGTCTTTGCCTTCCTCTGAGGCTGACAGAATGCAACTTTGCCCAAGGTCACCCAGTGTCTGAGGGGAGATTGAAATTCTCATCTCCAGAAGGTTTAAATCAATCAATAAATAAACATTGGAATTTTTAAATCTAAATTTAAATATTTAAATCTTGAGTCAAATCTTGTGGGTCCGTGGCAACAAATTATCTTTACAGACGGTCCCTGGTAAACAAAAGATTAACAACCTTGGAGGTAGAACACACAAGCCGAAGCAGTTTGCTTCTGCCTGAATCTACTAGATACAGCAAAATTATTTCCCGCCTCACCTCTCCTCTCCCCCTTGCTGAGTGCAAACTATTTCTACACACTGAACTCAGTTTGTAGGAACTGAAGTTAGCTGAAGACAAAGGGAAAAGTGGGAAGAGGAAAGAGAAACTGGGACATTCTAAAAGCAGCTGAAAAGAGTGGGATGACAGAGGATTAATTGGGACTATACCTGCCAGACTGGGACAGTTGGAGAGTATGGGGCATGTATTTACTATTAATTCATACATTTTGCTTGTTTTGGCTTCCACAACCCTCTTCGTCTCTCGTGAGGCAGCAGCTAGCAATTCTTTTTTCCTATACTGACCCCTGCTAAGATGTACATGTATCTTTATATATGTATACTGGCACAAACACCCCACCTTTCTGTGTATGTTTAGTACATAAGTGTATTGTTTAATATGTAAGTGTTCTCACTGATATAGCTAAGTTCAGTAGGAGGGCACATGTTTCCATGGGAAAGCACTTCCACACTCAAAAGCACTTTTTTTTTTGTTCGATCATGCCCCTAAAAATGAATAATCAATTCTGTTGCATGCCCAGTATGCAAATTAGATTATTATTCTGAAGTCACACATGCATATGCGGGCATTCACATAAATGCATATGCACATTCTGGAATAATAGACTGTTAGCATTTGCACTTTATATTTCAGGAACAGGAACTGCAAACCAGTAACTTCCTCAAAGCCATTCACCTGACAGCTCCTGGCCAGGACTGTATATACTTAGTTTGCTTACGTATATTTGTTTTTCAGAATCTCCATTCTGAATCTAAGCAATCCAAATTCTGAAAAGTAAAAATCTGCAAAAAGGCACATATTTGTTGAGCACTCAGCTCCTGCCATTTGACCGTGGCAAATCTTGCTTGGTACCTCTCTTTCTGGTTTCAGAGATTTCCAGGCATCTTCTACACACCTCTGAATTTGTTATGACTCAAAACTGTGTTTGATTAATATTTTTTTTTCAAAAATCCAAGATTTTTTCCCCAAGATGTTGCTTTCTTCATCATCTAGTGTGAACTCTCCTTGGTTCCACAGTTTGAGTGAGAAATCACAGAAAGCGCACATGCAAATGTGAGAATCGTAGTTTAGCACTGAATGTGAGCATTTGCCTATAAGAATTTTTTTTTTAAGTATAGGAAGAAAGTTTCTACATCTGCAAATTTCGGAAGGCTGGGCATGCAGGAATAAGTCCGTGCACATAAGTGTATCAGTGTCCTCTGTGAAAATGTGTCTTCTACAAGGATGCTTGGATTCAGGTGTGAATGTACATGAGTGAACATAGCACATCTCCATGTGTATTTATGCCTATGGAAGAAAGCGAGCAAACTAGTGGATGTATTTTCCACTGTCTGGGTTCATAAATGAGTTCAGAGCTAATTTGTGTGTTTGTGGCAATGCCACTGTCAACATAAATACAGTGAGATGTATAGTGTCTTGCGTGTTAATGTATTTATGACTGATTGGATATGATTTGACCTATACCCACCCCAACATATTCCCAAAGCAGCTTGCAAAAAGTTAACAGCACACTAAAACAATAAGGACTCAGAACATTAGAATGAGGATGTGAATCACACACATTATTTATAGGAAACAGGCATAGTACAACAGAAATGTTATAAAACATACGCAGACGCTTAACCCAATGACTTGGAAATCAGTCCTGCTGATTTTCATCAGAGTTCATCTCCGCGTTATGGGCTGGATTCAGACTTAGTCCTACCTGGCCAGTGTGAATTTGTGTGGTGTGTGTGTGTCTTCAAACCGCCTGTAGATTTAGGACGACCCCACGAGTTTAGACGCAATCCCACTGATTTCACTGCATCTAACTTAAACAAACATGCCCGTTCCGCACTAGGCTCTTATAGCGCGATTATTCCACTTTCAACATCCCATGGAATCCTGGGGTTTGCAGTTTCGGGAGGGGCCGGCCGGCCCCTCCCGAAACTGCAAACCCCAGGATTCCATGGGATGTTGAAAGTGGAATAATCGCGCTATAAGAGCCTAGTGCGGAAATGGCCGTGCACGTCTAGATCCAACCCAAAGCGCGAAGTGCGTATAGAATTTTGTACGTCTCTCCGTATGTATCTTTAAAATGATTCAGTTTCACCTCGGAGACGCTCGTTTTATGGAGAGATTCCCAGCGAGAAACTCCCAACAAATCAATGCCAACTCACTCACGCTTCAGGACTCGCACCAAGTCTCCAAACCCGCTGCGCCCCCCCCCGGCTCCCCTCCTCACCATTTCCACGGCCCGGGGGTCCAGCTGGCTGGGGGGAGCAGGCACGGAAAACTGGATTTTCTTCCTCTCCTTGGGGTCCATCGTGGGCGCGCCAAGTCTCTCCGGCGTGGAAACTCTTCTGTCCTCTTGCCCGAGGCTGGGGGCTCCTTTCCTCTCCAGCCCCTCCTGGATCTTCCAGCCTTCCCTGGGAAGAGAGGTCCGTCCCTCTCCGGCCAGGCTCGCCAGGCTCAGCAGCAGCGCTGCCCGGTGGTGCCCACTTCCCTCTCGGAGAAAGGCAACGGAAGGTGTCTGCCGCTGCCGAGCGCCAGCCTCATTCCTGCCTGCCTGCCTTGGGGAGCGGTGGGTAGGTAGGGATGGGGGTGGGGGAGAGGAGGCAGGGAAGAGGAGGAGTGGAAGTAGTGGGAGGGGGGCAGAGAGAAGGGGAGGGGCTCTTGGCCTCTCTCCAGCATTGATCTGAATTATTTAATCCTCTTTCTTCCGAGGCAGGTAGGAAACAAGGCACCTGGGTTCTGCCCTCCTCGGCTGGCGGGCCATTGAAGGCTGCTGGGCAGAAAACAGACACTGGCCGCCTGTCTCCTGAACCCTTCTGAGAGTGAGCAGAGGGCTGGGGAGGAGGAGAGAAGTGGAGCAGCCAACTGCGGCTTTCTTGACAAGTCTCCATCCATCAGGACCAGAACTTTTCCTCCTTCCTGCCGCCTTCACTCTCCCAGATCACCACCTCCCCATTTTTTCCCTTTCAGGGTTGGAGCTCAGTGCCTTCCCGCAAAGAGATAAGGAAACAGATGACTATAGAAAGATACTGGAAGGAAAGAGTGTCTCTGAGAATGTGCAAGGTGCCTTATTCTCGCCAAGACAGAGACCATTTCCGTACTAGCCTGTTATAGTGCTATTATTCCGCTTTCAACATCTTATGGAACCCTAGAGTTTGCAGTTTAGGGAGGGGCTGACAACCCCCAGGATTCCATAGGAGGTTGAAAGCGGAATCTCTATTTGTTCTATGACTTTACTATAGTTATGTCTCACTTTTCCTAAAATGAGCTCTAGTTCATATATGTGCTTCTCTTCCTCCTCAGTTCATCCTCACAAGCCTGTAAAGTGTGAGAAGGTGACAGGTCCAAGGTCACACATAGAGTTTAATGGCTTGCTGAAGGCTTGACCTTTGGTTTCCCAAATCCAAGTCAAACACTGCAACTACCATATTATAGTGACTTTCAGTTAAATGAGTTACACAGAATATCTCAGGATTTGATGTGACATTTGGGGGCTTAAGCAAGGTTTAGGAAACCCATAAACACCCGGAAGTTAATAAACTACCATGGTCATCATCCAAGGCTGGTCCTACTATTTGGCAGAGGGTGCGGTGGTGGCTTCAGACAGCAGAAGTTGGAAGTGCCAGCCAGGCATAGCCCAGCTAAGCCTATTGATCTATCAGGTGCCAACCCTGTCACAGGACTTGACCATTCCTCTCACTGGGGTCTACCACCAGCCTGTTTAGCTAGGCACTGTCCATCATATCTCCCACTTCAAAAAAAAAAGAAAAGAAAAAAGGATAAAATCAGCATCAAGAGAGGATTAGATTGATGGAATGGCCTCCCTCCTCTGAAGGAGTCATTTCTCTGGTAAAGATGGATTCTTCATGCAGCAGATGCTGTGGGTAACTGAGAGATAAGGACAAAAGTTGGTATGCCACCTAGCCTACCCTAAACCTCCATAGTGATCCCAATGCCCTCAGGTGCAATAAATTTCACTTGAAATAAGACTGAATTGCCAGTCCAGTTGTTGTTGCTGTTTTTCACGTAGGATGGGGAAAGGACTCCACATTGTTCTTGGGTGAGAAAGACTCTCCAGCCAGGCTTACATTTTTCTGATTGAATCTTGGTCCCTGAAAGCTGATATGTATCAGGCAGAGGGAAAAATTAAACATGGGAAATCAGGCCTTGGATTTTCCTATCTAATTTGCTTCTCCTGAGGCCTGAAGCTCAAGCTTCTCAGTCCAGATCTGGAGCTCTGACAATCCTAGTTCTGAGGAAGCAGAATGCAGTGGGTCCCATGATAGCTGGTAAGGCCCTGGAGAGCAAGAAGAAATTGGCCCATTCCCTGCTACATGAGACTACAGAACCTGAGGCACAGAACATGTGTGTGTGTGTGGTAGACTTGATCTTCACATGATTTTCTCAACTACTGGCGTTCCCTCTTGCTCTGCTTATTTTAGAGACAGAATGGAAAGATGGCTCTTGCTTTTGTCAAAGAAAAGATGCAGCCGCCAACACCACTTTTCTCCACCACCATGCGGATGAGTGTGCCAGGTGAGTTGGGGTTGCTCCCAATGAATAGCTGGATGCCTGATGCCTGGCAGCCTGATGTCACTTTATGTTGGTTGGTGTATATTAAGAGACTTGTTTTGGTCACAGGCCAAGATTACCGGAGTTAAATATTCTCACAAGCATTGAAGCAAGCACACATACACAGTTGTACCGCAGCTGGATCCAGGGTGAAAAATAATAGAAAATAAAAAACAGATGCACCCACTGAGAAGAAGCAATCAAGGCTGCAATCTTACAAACAATGCAGAGCCAATTCAAAAATGCTGGGCTTAACTTTTAAAGCCTTAAATGGCTTGAGATTGGGTTTCTCCAAAGGACAAATTTCAAAGTCCTGCCCTTCTGTTAAGGTCTGGCTCTGGGTATTAACATCAGTCAGAGGCTCCTCAATGGTTGCCCCCGAACTATAGAAATCTCACCCTATTGACCTGGGCTTTGTCCCTTTGTACAGATGATGAAGAAAGCAGGCAGACCTTCTTCCTCAATGCTACCTTGAATCTAACAATGTAATTATTTTCATGTATCTATGAGCATCTTCTTGCTATGTCCTGTGTGGCTGCTAGTATGACAACTTGTATTTTTTACTGCCTCCCTTTCCCCTTCATTGCACCTCAATTACCTAGGAGGAAGCCCTGTTGAATACAATGCTGCTGCCAACTGTACTGTAAATTTGCACTATGTTGTAATAGTAGATATGAATGCCTGGGTGCATATTCAGGAGACAGTTCTACATTTCCTTTTCAAAAACCAGCCTGACAAACAATCTTCCAAAGACACACGCATTTCCAAAGGGTGCAAGACAAATGCAAAAAGATAACTGGAAAGTGTTAATCTTCCTGGAACATTGTGCCTCTCTGCTTTCACAACAAAACTTGATATACACAGTTTTTGCCTGAAGTTCAAACATCCGCTAGACCCCTGTACACATTTTGCAGTGTGGGAGGAGAGATACAAAATAAATTGTAATGCAAGATGTAGAGTCAGGCGTTTCAGCTGCTATAATTCACTCATTATATCGACCTATATCATATCAGATATGAGCGCAGGGCACAGTATAAAATGCATAGCACTCACACACACCCGTGGCAAATAAAATCAAATGTCAGAGCAGACAAAAAGTTGATCAGTAAGTAACCTTAAATCTAGACTAAATGCTATAAAACTGATTTTTAAAAACTTGTACAACTTTTGTTTACATAAAGTTAAGATGATTGTTGAGATGCTGAATTCTGCTTCATACCAATTTTTGTGTTTGTGCAGTGTAATTGCTGGATCAATATATATTCCTGATGGCAGCTGGTAACTCCCAGGTCAGTAGAGCGGTGAATCCACTTTCGGTTTTGGTCTGAACTTTAAAGGAGCTGTCCAAGGTACTGACTCCTCAGTACTTGCCCCCAAACCATGAAAGTCTTTTCCTGTTGATTTGGGCTTTGTCTCTTTGTACAGATGCTGAGGGAAAGCTTGAAGACCTTCCTCCTGAATGCCACCTTGAATTTAACAATGTAGATTGGCATTCTGCTTGGGACTTAGGTCTTTGTAAACAGCCTTATGTGAAAAGATGTAATATCGCTAAAGCACTTTAATTGTGTGACTATAACTCCTGAATAATAATTAAAAAGGGCTCAACAGAAATTGGTGAAAATCAGTTTCTGAAACATTGCTTGAGTCTTGATGGTACATGTGATAAGTGAGAGAGTAAGAAGGAAGAACACAAGAGAGGGAAACCCAGGATATGTCAAGAAAGAATTTGGATGCAGAGTTATGAATAGACAGGTAAAATTAAAACAAAAAGGACCAGAAGGTCTTGATACTTTCAGGGACTTTTGTTTCCCTCTGCAAAAGCCCTGTGGGAGAAAGAAAGATATACAATGGCCCCTTGACTTTTGCAAGCGTTCAGGGTGCAGAAGTAGAAAAAGTAGAAAAAGCACAAATAATTCCCCCCTTGGTCTTAGTGAGCACTCCCCTCCCCTCCCCTTCCCTCCCCTCCCAGGGCTTCCCCCTGCTCATTTGCTTGCCTTTTGCTGAGGTGCGCTGCCTTCCTTCCAGAAGTCCCAGGTAAAAGGCAAGCAAATGGGAGGGGGGAGACCCACACCTGGAAAAAAGTGAGAGCGTGCCTTGTCCTCCCCCCCACCATTTGCTTGCATTTTGCCTGGGTGCGCTGCCTTCTTTCCACACACATGGCAAAAGGAAAGTGATTAGGAAGGGCCAGCCACACGTGTAGCAAACTGCAGAGGAATGGGAGAGGGAGAATGGGGAGCAGGGAAACAATAATCAGATTTGTGAAGGTCAAACCTGCAAATGTGGAGAGAGGACTGTATATAGCATAAACTTTTATGTGTTGCAATCCACTTCATCAGTTGCATCTGATGAGAAGAACTGGAGTCCATGAAGGATAGGGATGGGGCAAATCCAGAATTTCCCAAATCCGGATCCGAATCCCTGGAAGGTTCTGGGAATCCACGAATCTCACGAATCTTGAATCTTTCGAATTCTTTTTTAAAAAAAGACTTTAAAAAGCAAGGGAAAGAAGGATAAGCTTGGGCCAGAAACACTCTCTCAGTCTTAGCAAAAGCCTAGGCAAAGGCAAACCTTCCTCTGAAGAAATCTGGCCAGGACAATTGTCCTAGTTTTGCCTCAGGATCTCCTCAGATTGAAAATGACATGAAGGCCCTTTCTACACAGCCAGGAAAATGTGGATTAAGCCCACATTTTCCTGCCTGTCTAAAGATGCCCACATACTACAGTACAGAGATAATCCAGATCAAACCTGGATTTTCTTTGCAAAGCTCCTTATGGCATCCTGGGGTTTGTAATTTGATGATGTACCAGCACACTTTGGCAGAGAAGGGTGAGACACCTTGTAAAATGACAAACCCCAGAATTGTGTATGAAAGAACTTTGCAAGGGAGCTATGCAAAGGAATCTTTCAGGTGTCCTTGAAATCTCAAAAAGACTTTACCTTCCAGCCAATCAGGCCTTTGGCAGGCCCTGGAGGCACCAGTTTTTAAAAACAATTTTTCCTTTCTGCTATATGTCGTTTCTCATGTGGCTCATAAGAAACCACGAGAGACATCTTACTTCTCATCCTGTTCTAGCTATAGGTTTACAGCCAGGCACTGATCTTGTGGAAGGAGGTACACTGGCCTACATGTGGCAATCATTGGATGAGATTGTGTGACCTTGCCCTCTGCCCCACTACTTCTGATAGGCATCAGGCCCACTGACCCCAGCATTGATACATGCCATTGATTTTCTGTGCAGAAAATAGTGCTGAGCTTAAATATTAAATGTTCAGATTAAATATATTAGAATACAACCCCAGATGTAATTTCTGAAATTGTTAGCAAACTCCAAGGGAAAAACTCACCTACTTGCCATCTCCCTTTTTGTGTCTGTTCTCTCAGGTTTTCAAGTGTCTTGGTCACCCAGGTTTTCAGGTGTCCTGGTCTCCAACAAAGTATTTGGTTGGTGGATTTGAAAGATTCGGTTTGCCTATTTTAGCACAGGGATTCAGATTTGCAAATCAGGATTTGAGGATTCAGTTGGCCCATCTCTAGTGAAGGATTATGCCAGGAATTTCTTTTTCTCAGTAAGCTTCAAAGGTGCTATAGCATACTTTTATTATATCATCATCATCATCATCATCATCATCATCATCATCATCATCAAGCTGGTATCCTGTTGGGCAGTTCTGAATGCATAAGCTAGAGTTACACATTTGTAACTGTTCAGTATCCTTGTTTACAATTGTGGGACTGTTTGCAACCTACTTTGATAGCCAGCAGCCACAACAAACAACACAGGTTTATTCCACCAGTGATCAAGGTGCTGCAGGATGATGTTTCCAGTCTCCTTCCACCAGCAAGCTGCGGTGTGACAACCAGAAGCTGGACACCTATTGCAGCTCCTTGTTATACCTCAGCTCACTGGTGGGAGGAGGCTGGAAACATCATCCTGCAGTGCCCTGATCCCCAGCAGAACAGACCCCCATCATTTGGTGCAGCTCCTGGCTGTTGAGGTAGGTTTGAGGACTCAAGTCAGCAAATGATATGTAGTTATGCATTTGTAACTATGACCATTTCTGCACTACACTGTTATAGTGCTATTATTTCACTTTCAACATCCGGTGGAATGCTGGGGTTTGTAGTTTACTGAGGCCCCAAGAGCCCTCTGGCTGAGAATTCTAAATGCCCCTCCCTAAACTACAAACCCAACGATTCCATAGGATGTTGAAAGTTGAATAATAGCACTATAAAAGTGCAGTGTGGAAATGGCCTATATTTGTGATTCAGGATCTCAGCCCTGATCTTTATACCTCATCTTTTCCCAAAGCAGCTTACAGATTGAATATACTTTTAAAAATATAAAGGGTCAGCATTAAAATAGAGTTGTACTATTAGCAGTATTAAAACCATTTAAAACATAAATGATAAAAGGATAAAAAACTGTTAAAATAGAATACTTTAAGTGAAGACAGCACCTTCTTAAAAATTGTTTCCTTAAAAACCTTCAGGTCTAAAAGTCTGTCAGAAAAATAACTCCATCTGCTGACCAAAGGGCAGCAAGGAGAGGGCTATTAAAGACTCCCTAGGTGAGGAGTTCCAAGGCCCTGGATCAACTGAGAAGACCTCATCTTGCGTCCCTGCCAGCCATATCTGTAAAAGTGATGGGACTGAAAGAAGATTCTTAGAAGTAAACTGAACGAGGGTAAGTGAGGCTTACTCCCAAGTAAATGCACACAGGATTGCTGCCTGTTCAGTGTACTGTTTTCCACTGTTTGATGAGTACAGGAGATTGTTACCCAAAAGTGAAATTTTGAGTTTCCAGAATCCTCAGACAAGTATAGCTACTGGCTGGGTGGGAGATTTGGGGAACTGCAGTCCAAAAGTCGCTTTCCAAGCTCTGCAAAGTGCTCTTTAATCAGTATTGCTCCTGAAAAATGCCTTGCAAGGAGGCAGGCCATTAAGGATGTGGCATATGTTGACTGTCTTCTAGCAACCAAGATGTGCAGAGCAAACAGAACAGTGTTGGCTCCAGAAGACGCTTCCATAAACAAATTTAGCCAGCTTGCCGGCTCCAGTGTAATCCAGGTGGCCCCTTCTACCCGACAGCCACATCCATTCCCTGTTTGGCCAGCATATTTGTTCAGGAGGTCCCTGGAGAATGAAAATAAGCACCAGGAATTGGTTGTGATCCAACAGGGAGGTGGTGGCGACTGCTTGCTGCTGGCAGAAGAATCTGTAAAGTCAGAGCAACAGCACTGCCCAGAATGATGGAGGTGAAAGAACATTTCTCTTTGCAATTTCTTTGGTTTCTTGGAGAAGTAACTTCTTTAAGTACTTACTATATCACCCAGCATTTCTTTTATACCGAGAGGGTGCCAGCTGCTGCACACAAAACAGAAATTATTCTACTGTTGAGCATTTATTCTTTTTAAAGGCAAGGAGAGACTCTTTATGGCTGGGCAGATGTTTTTGGACCGCAACTCCTATAGGCCTTGGGTTGGTTTCAACTGCAGCTTTTGTCACAACAGTTGCATGCCTCATTTGCTGAATTTTATGGCAACTAAACACTAAGTCATCCTCCGCTCATAACTTTTGTTTTCCTCACTGCTTTCTCCAGTTTTTAACATTTTTTTAACCCTGAAGACCTTTTACACTTCACAGTTATAGCACTATGATTCCACTTTAACTGTGCTTGCTGTATTTTATGGAATCCTAGCATCTGTAGTTTGGTGAGACACTAGAGTTCACTGGCTGAGGATTCCAAATGCCCCTCTCTAAACTGCAAATCCTAGGATTCCATAGGATAGAACCATGGCTGTTAAGGAAGAACTGTACAGCGGCCCCTCCAAATTTGCAAGTGTTTGAGTACAGAACCCTTGTGAAAGTGGAAAAATCATGAATAACTCGCCCCTCATGGTCCCCCTCCCATTCCCTTCTGGGGCTCCTCCCTCCCATTCCTTTACCTTTTGCACTGGCACATGAACCTTCTTTGTCTGCATCAGGTCCAGAGGCAAGGGAGTGGGAGGGGAGAGCTCCAGATGGGAGAAAGAAGCAGCACGCTGCCTCCCTGCCATTCCCCTACCTTTTACCATGATGTGAGTTCTCAGCGCTAGGGCCAGAGGCAAGGGAATGGGAAGGGGGAGCTCCAGAGGGTAGAAGGAAAGCACATGCTGCCTTCTTGCCCATTCTCTTGCCTTTTGCCCTGGCACACTTGCCTTCTTTCGCTGTGCTGGCAAAATTCATGGGAGTAGGAGGAGGAGAATGGGGTGGAGGCACAGGTGCCTCACAAATAATTAAATTCACAAAGGTCAAATCCACAAATGTGGAGGGAGGACTGTAGTGTGAAAGTGTGCAGTGTGAAAGAGACCTGGAAACTACTGTTAAAAGATAAGGCAGAATAGATGTAAAGTGCCTTCTGACTTATAGCGTGATAAAAGCCTTGTCTGAAACTGACCATAGTCAGCAGCTGAGTCAATGCTAAAGGAGTATGGGAGTTGCAGTCCAACAATATCTGGAGGACCGGAATTGCCCATCCCCGTTCTGAGGGGACAGTCCCAAGTTCTGCACTTTTAGGTACCACTGTTTTTATTGGGAAGCAAATGCACACAGACATGAATGGGCCACAAACAGTTTTGGAACACAACAAGCCCACCATTTCAAATACATAGAGTTCCACTTCAGTGAATATTCTGTCCTGAAAACGGCACAAATTAGCAATCAATATGTCACTTTCCAGTCAGTACAGTCTGTTCTGAATTTCTCTTTGGGATCATGGAAGGAATCCTAACAGTCTCCACAGTCATGAACTGTGGCCTATATCAAATGATTACCCCAGCTAGATTTGACTTCTTAAAATCAACTGAATTTATGTAAATGTGAGGGTTGCCAGATTTCTGGTCCTGGCCCTGAGTCTCCATTTTTCATGAGTCATCTCCAGGTAGGAGACAAAGGTGCAAATTCTCCAATTTTGTTGGGCTCTGTGCCAGGGAAGAGGAAAAAGCTATAGGTTCACCTAGCAGAGTAGCAGCCTGCTACAGTTTCCAAGGCTTAATTGATAGCTGCTACAGCTTGCAAAGATTCTCCATGTGGTCTGCATATTCACTTATTTAACTTGTTTCTTCCTTCCCAGTTATTGTGCTGTCAGGACTTACCCTCTGCTCTGCTCTCCATCTACCTTCTGGCTCATAGGGTAGATTAAATACTGTGTTATTCTTGTTGTTTTTGTTGTTATATGCTTTCATGTCATTTCCAAATTAGGGTGACTCTAAAGTGAACCTATCATGGGATTTTCCTGGGCTGAAGGTATATGATGGACACAAGGTCACTCAGTGGGTTTCCAAGAACCAGTGGGAAATTGAATCCTGGTTTCCAGGGTCATAGTCCAATGCTCAAACCACTACAACGTGCTGGCTCTTAGGTTAAATATTACTTATCCCATTTTCCTAAGTAGGTGAGAAGGAATAATTCCTTCATTTTACCTTCATCTAGGGGACAGCCTCTTTAGCTATGAATACAGTAGGCCCTCCACATTCGCAAGGGATAGAGACACAAATCCCTCACAAATGTCAAATAATTGTGAATAGGGTGCCCCTCCTACAGACTCCTGCCCAGCCAGTGCACCCATCCAGGCGGGGACACAGAGACAGGGAACCTGCGATCGACTTCCCTGGGCCTTCATGCCGCCTGCATGGGTCGTGTCCGTACCTGCAGCGGTGGCAGGGCAGTGTGAGGAGTGCAGGGAACCCGCAATTGGCTTCCCTGGGCCTCCGTGCTGCCCATGCAGGCTGCGCCCATACTTGTGGCAGTGGCGGGCAGCATGAGGAGTGCAAGGAACCCATGAAGCCTCTTTAGCTATGAATACATTAGGCCCTCCACATTCATGAGGGATAGAGACACAAATCCCTCACGAATGTCAAATATTCGCAAATAGGATGCCCCCCTACAGACTTCTGCTCAGCTAATGCACCCATCCAGGCGGGAGCACGGAGGCAGGGAACCTGTGATTGGTTTCCCTGGGCCTTTGTGCTGCCTTCGCGGGCCACACCCGTACCTGCGGCAGTGGAGCAGTGTGGGCCGTGCCCATACCCGCAGCGGCATGGCACAAGGAGTGCAGTGAACCCACGATCGGCTTCCCTGGGCCTTCGTGCCATCCTCAGGGGCTGCACCCATACCCACAGCAGAGTGGAGCAAGGAGCACAGGGAACCAGCGAAGCCTCTTTAGCTATGAATACAGTAGGCTGTCCACATTCACGAGGGATAGAGACATAAATCCCTCACAAATGTCAAATAATTGTGAATAGGGTGCCCCCCTACAGACATCTGCCCAGCCAGTGCACCCATCCAGGTGGGGGCACAGAGGCAGGGAACCCGTGCCACCTGTGTGGGCCATGCCCATAACCGCGGCAGCAGCGGGGCAGCGCGAAGAGTGCAGGGAACCCACAATCGGCCTCCTTGGGCCTTCATGCTGCCCACACGGGGTGCGCCCGCATTGGGGGCAAGGAAAATGGGAACAGCAGGTAGGGTGGGAATGGGATGGAAATGAGAGAATGAGGGGGCAAGCAGGCACCTCGCAAATAATCAAATTCATGAAAGTGAAACCCGCAAATGTCGAGGGAGAACTGTACTCTTAATTTCCAAACAGGAAAATATGTTTTCTCTGTCTGTCTGTCTGTTTTGCTCTGTCTTCTGAATGACAAGCTGTGAACAACTATGGTTGGTGCTGAATGCATAATGTTTAATGGCATCACCAGGAGCTTTCCCCAGGTCTCCTGTTTTGGTCCAGAAGCTTCAGGGCCCGGGATGATCCTGATCTCACAATCCTAATAAGGGCTGATTTACCAAGTTCCCGTTGACCCAGTGGGTCTATTTTAGTTGAGATTAACAGCTGGATTTAGACCTACATTGGAAAGATTATTGGTGCTGTTGTGTGTCTTCAAGTGGTTTCTGATTTAGCAGCAGCTCTAAGGTGACCCTGTCACAGGGTTTTCCTAGCAAGATTTGGTGGGGGTGGGGGTGGTAGACATTGCCTTCCTCTAAGATAGTGAGACTTGCCCAAGGTCATCTAGGGGGTTTCCATGGCTGGATTCCGTGAATTTGAATCCTATTTCCAAGAGTTGCTCATACCACTACCCCACATTGTCTCCCATTGGCCAGATTACTGCTGACATTTTGCAAAGTGCAAAACTGTTTCTTTTGGATTATGTTAAATATTTTAAAGATGGTCCCAGACCAGATTATTGAAATTCTTGCTGCTACAGCAGCACCAGTTATTCCTATAACAATAACTGGTATAATCAATAGGCTTGCCAGTTCAGGATTATCTCAGGTCCTGGGGTTTAGGTGTCAAAATCTGAGACCCAGGGATGGCACTGGTGATGTCATTTAGTGTTATGCATTATGTACCAACTACAGTTGCTCATAGCTTGTCATTCAAACACACACCCACAGAGGACAGGACTTATTTTCCAGTTTGGAAATTAAGGCAGTAATTTTAGCTAAGGATCCTGCTCCCAGAGCATGGTAAAATGAGGACAATTTAGGGTGATGGAATATTCTCATTTATTTAGAGCAATTAGATATTTTAGTTTATTTGCTTCTAGCCAGAAGGTGATAGGTTCAGAGTAGAGTAGAGGGTGAGCCCTGACACCATAATAACTATGAGGGAAGGAGGAATTAACTACATAGACCCTCTGGAGAGTCTTTCTAACTTGTAGCAATGAATCAATTAAACTGCAGACTGAAGCAAACTGTCACTTTACTAGGTGAACTGGAAATTTGCACTTGCCCTCTCCTCTTTTGCAGAGCTGAACCTCTCTGCCCAGCTAGAGAATTTTCACTCTTTTTTTCCTTTCTGGAGATGACCCACAAAAACTGGAGTCTAAGAGGTCAGACCTTGAGATCTGGCAACTCAGTTTCTGAGCAAAAACTCCATGTGCCTTTCTATGCAGGAAAACGCTTTGAGAAACTGAATATGGGAATAATAGTGCACAAAAATATTAATTTTTTTCCTACTGTGGGAATAAAATGCAGTACTTACTCATCTTTGCAAGCAAGGAGAATATGGTCAAGAAATTATATCTTTAGGTTGTTTAAAGAACAAAGAGGATCAAGGTGGGACAGAGAGGACTGACAGGGACTAAGAATTAATTAAATTAATTAACTAATTAACTAAAGGTTAGAAAAGGGCTAGCCCTGTCATTGGGTAGGGGACAAAAGCACTTCAGGCAGCAGATTTGGAGTGTCATCAGCAGGAAGAAAACTGTTAGTTGTGTATTTTTTTCCCCTGCCAGGCAGAAGGAGAAGCACTTGTAGGATTTTCTGCTTAATGTCCCAGTATCACTTGGCTGGGTTTTGGTAGTGTGCACATTCATTTGAGAGAGTGTGGTGGATGACAAGGCTTCCATTTGTTGTTAAGATTCAGGCAGCAATATATATTTAGACAGCTTTGGGTTAGAAGCATACAGATCCTCTCCAGTTTCCTGACACAGGACAGTGGATGTATTGTTTGGTTAAGCATATGTAGTTGCAGTAGCTCCTGCTCGCCTCCACTTCTGCTCAACTTGTATTTTTGTAAAATAAAACAAATCTCACAGTGCTGTAAGTCTCTATTGTGTTCTCCTCCAAGGGAAAAGAAAGCTGGGTCAAGCTGCCCCCATCACTTCTCACTGATACAATGCTTGAGGAACCTAATCAGTTTGGGGCACATATTGGTCAGGCCACTCTTGCTAAAGTTTTGGATACATTTGTGGAAAATATAGTTTTGTGACTGCCCTGACAACTTTAAAAAAATGAAAGTGAAGATGAATATTAAAGCGGTTTTAATTCTCTGTACATTTACCTGGCTTTAATCCCCTGCACGCTGACTTGGGCATAGATTCCCTTGAGCTCAGTATGGCTTACTTCTAAGCAGATGTCAGAAACGTTAGTGTTGTGGACTACAACTTCCAGAACTCTCCATGTGACAGATAGCCATGGCAGATGGGAGATTCCAAAAGTTGTGGTTCAAAAATTACAATTCTGAATTCTGTTTAAAAATACACAAACCTATGTAATGGGTAGTTAAAAGAATATTGGTTAAAAGTTACTAACAATTTTCAAGATCAAATTATTGTTGTTGTTGTTATTATTATTATTATTTCATAGTATTGTAACATTGAAATAATGTTTGGTTCAAAAGAGATGATTTTATAAATTATGTAATAAACATAATTATTGGAGATTAATACTTAGAACAAATTTAAAATAGAATTATATTAGTAATTTAACATTTTAGCTAATGTTAGTCCTTTTTGTTATTATGAACTGGGAATTTCTTTTAGCTTTTCCATTCTATTTTAGCTATTCATTTAGATGTTTGGTAAAGGGCATAAATACTATTAGCAACAAAGTTAATCTGGATTTTGTGTAATGATTTTTAAGTTAAGTATAATTATTTAGCTGGAACAGATAACAAGCGGAGGAACCAATTTTTCAATTTGTTGTAGTTTCTTTTTTGTTCTTGTTGTTGTTAGTTGTCAGTTGTATATTTACAGTTTAGCTATTTAAAGTTTGTTATTCTACATGTTTTGTAATATTTTGCTCTTTTTTTAATTTTATGACTGTTGTGTATTGTTATGCGTGTTAGATATTTAATAAAAAAAAAGAAGAAAGTACACAAACCTAAAACTGTGTTGCATCACTTGCCCAGTGAAGTCAGTGGAATTTTGGCCTGATTGTAACCTCCTGTATCAGATGAAGATGGAATGCAAAAGGAAGAAGTCAAATGGGAACAAAGAGGTATGTGATGGAGGTGAGCTACAAAGGAGAAACAGTCATGCAAAGATGGCTGATCCTCTGAAGAACACCCCTTTTGACTTTTCCACATTTTGTTGTGTTACAACTTGGTATTGAAGTGAATTTAATTGGCATTAACACTATTTGAAGAATACAAAACACTCAAAGGTGCAAAAATATTTTTTATCATATCACAAACATTAAGTAAAGAGAAACTGGCACATTGATTGTAAAAGCATTCCTCCCCTTTTCTGTGACTTGTCTAAAGAAGCTCTGGTACAACCTACTGCTTCCAGATGTCCCAGAAGGATTTGAATGGAGTCCACTTGTGTTCAATTGCAGTGCCACATAATCTCAAATTAAGTGCACCTATCTCTGGAAGGCTTCAGATTTTGTTAGAGAGTGTGTCTAAACCAAGAGCTTCAAGAAGACTAAGGAGCTATCAAAAAGAAGTCTGGAATACAGTTGTGCAGAAGCCCCAAACAAGAAAGAATGAGGCCATTTCCACATTACATTGTTATACTACTATTATTCCACTTTCAACATCCTGTGGAATCCTAGGGTTTGCAGTTTAGGGAGGGGCATTTAGAATTCTCATCCAAAGAGCTCTTTGGCTTCAGTAAACAACAAACCCCAGAATTCCACAGGATGTTGAAAGTGGAATAATAGCACTATAACTCTACCTAAAGAATTACCAATGCTCAGTAATTGAGTAAAGAGGGAAATCAGAGAAACAAACAGAAGCCAATGGTAAATCTGAAGGAGCTGGAGAGATACGCAGTTGAGATGGGTCACCAGTCAACTGTATGCTCCACAAGCTGTTTTATGGAATAATGGCAAGAATAAAGACATTGCTGGAAGAAACTTATATCAAAGCCTATCTGAAGTTTACAAATAGCCTGTATTGGAGAGACAGCAAGTATGTGGACAAAGGTTCTCTGGTCTGATGAGACCAAATCTGAAATGTTTGGCCTGCCATTAAACCCTACATGTGGTGCAAAATCAAACGGTTCTCACTGCCTTAAGAACACGATCCCCATCATTAAACATGGTGTGCCAATATCATGATGCCTTGGGAATACTTCTCCTTGGCAGGCACTAAGAAACTGGTAAAGAGTGAGAGCAAAATGGATAGTAATTCTAAAGAGAAACAAGCGACTGGGGATAGGAGGTTCATCTTTCAGCAGGACAATGACACTAAATACACATCCATGGTAATGGTGGAGTGGTTTCAAAAGGAGAATCTGAATGTCTGAGAATGAGTAGGTCCAAAGCCCAGACTGTGATCCAATTGAGCCTCTCTGGCAAGACCAGAAGGTATCTGTTTGCAAACAGTCCCCGTACAATCTGACAGAGCTGGACCAATGTGTGAAGAGGAATAGGAAAAAAGTGCTGGATCCAGATGTCTATGGTGGCCCACCCAAGGAAATTCACCAGGTGTAATTGCTGTAAAAGTTGTTTTCAGCAAGTATTGTCTCAGGAATATGAATACTTTTGCAATCAACCAATGCTTTTTGCTTTTGTTTGCATAGCTTTTGTGCAACCCTGTGCACACTCCCCCCAGATTTGATATGGCTTAATTGGCAAGATATGATATCAAATAATATAAATAGAAAATAATATATAATATATAAATAATATAAATAAATATATAAATAATGTATAATATATAATATACAATATGTTATAAAATGGAGCCTGAGGTGACTGGAAGGTCAAACTGGGTAGAGGAAAATTACTGACTGAGGATGTGTGATTGCAAGGCAGGTCAGCCAAACCCTTGGTAGGCATAGGTGAAATCATTGTCAGGCAGATTATGAAGCAACTCCAGAGACAATAGGCTTAAATTGAAGCTGGAAGATCTCTGAGCATACAATGGTCAAGAGAAGTTCCCACCTAAACAGTGATTGTTTCAACCCTATTCTTTCACACTTGGATGTTTCCCTGCATTGTCTCCCAAATCTCTCCACAATACAGAGCTATTACAACAGCCATTACTTCTTTATCACTTAAACACTAAGACCATTAACTCCTTCCACATCCCATTGTCTGCGTTGTAACTCTAATTGTCCACTTAGCTGGGAGAGCCATTCACACGCATACCCTTAGTGTAGATTTTGGGCATGTAGATCCTCTGTTTTGAGCAGTCAGACACAGTACTTCACTTGCTGGTCACCATGCTGTCACTCTGATTCCTGAATGAGTATTGTCCTTAGGCTCCTGTCTAAGCCACATCGCTGCTTTCTTCATTGCTCTCTGGATCGGTAATTATTATCCGAAACGTAAACTCCTCTATCCACAACTTTCTTCCCTTTTTCCTTCAGCTAGTTTTTTTGTGTGTGAGAGAGTGTTTGGATCTTTGTGTGCATGAGTGAACCATGTAAAACCATTCTCAGTTTATATTTGGAATCTCTGACTGGTTCTTTCCTGCAAGACCCCATAAACATTAGTGGAAAAATCTTGTTAGGTTACCACTCTCTCATGGACCTCCTAATTGAGTTAAATAATTCCCCACTGTCATGGAGGTAGTGACATCAAGAGTGTAATGACAAAATGGAACATAAATTTCTATGCAATGAGGAGGAAGAGGAGGAGGGACGGAGCAGTTTTGCAAGTGAATATGGAACCATGGCAAGACAAGAGTGCTGCTCTGATCCTGAGCAATGAGAATGAAACTAACAGATTTTTTCCAGCCATGCATTTAACTCACTTGCAGAATACTGTGACTAAACAACATATCTACCTGCTTAGTGCGCATTCCAGTGCTAATTGCTAATAGGTACCTGAAAGCACCTTCTTTTGCTTTTTATGGCTCTTTATCTTTTAAGTGGACTTAGATCAGACAACTCTTCAAATACAGCACAGGTCTCTGTAAAGTAGGAGAAATCTCTCCCCACTCCCCTAGATATGGGTCAAGATGTACTCAGTTGAGATTTCATCACACCCACAAATTTTCTGGGTGTCCTTATTAAGCAAGACAGTGCTGTCAGTATCAGACTCACTCCTACATAGCTGCAGTATAGGACAATAGTGATATAGACTTACTTGGCTACTTTGAGAAATATTGAAACAATTAGCAAGCCATGTAACCTGGCTAGGAAGTAAAACAGGATACAAATTTCTAGTATAATTTATGTTGAGTGGCTGGAAGATGTTCAATGTATTATAAATCTGTTGATGTTGTTGTTGTTGCTACTGATGTGAATTTGACCAGCTTGAATTAATGATGAGGGAGTCATTGTCATTAAAAGATTCCTTAATGCTTGCAAGTGATAGCTGTGATCCTCTTGGCTGCCACAACTACACTGGCATGGGTGGTGGCTGTGATGTTCAGTACAAGCAGGAATAGGTACTGGAAAGCAGGGACAGTCAGCCCTCCGCATTTGCGGGTTGCGGATTTGATTATTTATGGATTATTTGCTGTCACCTCAGCTGTCTCCCTATGCCATTTTTAATAGGGACTGCAAGCCTCGTAAGACTGAGAAACTGTGAAGGAGGCTTGTAAGTCCCTCTTAAAATGATGTGGGGCAGCAGTGGAGGTGGCTGTAAGTCCCACCAGCCACCCACTTCTGCCTTGTGAAGGAACCCTGATGCCTCAAAGGAATCCATGGTGGGTTGAATATGGTGATCATACCTTTTTTTGTGTGTTAAATATGCTTTGGGAGGGCCTAGAGTTATTCATGGTTTTTCTACTTTCATGGAGTTCTCTGCTCCTAAACCTAGCGAATGTGGAGGGACAATTGCATAGTGAATCAGCAATAAAGTGAGACTAAATTTACATATCAGCTTGTATATGATCTGATACTTAAGTAATAACCTTCACTAGGTTATTGTATTTTATTTATGTGTTGTTGCTTGGTATAAGATTTTAAGCTGATACAAATATTATTGTTTATTTTTAATATAGCTCCTGAAGATGGCCAATCAGTTTATGTACAGGCCAAAATCTACTGAGCTTGTTAAAGATAAAAATATGGACTATCAGAGGAGCCTAATCTCCTTTTTTTCTGTGCTGTACAGTAGCCTGGGTAACACGGCAATGGTGAGGACAAAATAGAAAGTTGTCTCCATCAGGAGACAAACCTGCCCTGCCATCAGGATACCTTTCTCTTCTGATGAAGACAGCTTTCTTGTCTGCCCCCTCTCCCCTGCACACCATTCCAAAAAGTGCCTTACACTGGTGCAACAGAACATTATGCCAGTGTAAATCATCAGTTAGATTCCGGTTAGCTTCCTGATCCTGAAAGTTTGGATCAGGAGAAAAGATTTAGGTGGGGCCCGCAAAAACATTGGATGGCCATGTAGCTTGTTTTTAGAGGGTCCCATTTGATCTGAAGGGGTATCAGATGTCACATCTTTATTTGAAGTTCTCCTCCATTGGAAGGACTGTCTGGTTCCAGTGTAAAATCCCAGAACCCTGAGGGGAAAGAACAAGGAGCTTGAAGTTGCTCCTTAACCACAAGCACCTGGACTAACAGGCACATAAGTAATCTAATCATAGTCCTTCCTATATAGTCTGCTTCAGCGAGGTGTGCTGTATCCCCATTTTGCTTGTTCTATCAATTTCTAAATTTACATATTTATAAAAATACAAATCTAAATCTGTGTCCCCTTTTGCTATCTTTTTGGTGATGTATTCCTCCTCTTCATCCTCCTCCTCCTTCCTCAGCTAAGTATAAAGTCTGATGTAATGTAAAATATTTCCTGCTTGCTATAACAGTGCTGGTTTGCTTCCTCTACAGTATGCTTGTGTGTTTGCAAAGAAGCAGATTTTACAAAGACACCAGAGGTTTTCTGTTCAAAGGGGACTAAATTCAGTGGTGTATTACCCTTGAAATTCTTACAACTTAGTGTAGTACCCCTTATAACTGTTGGAAAATGCAGATCACTTCCATCTCCATTGTCAGCCAATAATCATACTAGTTAAAATCAATTTAAGTTAGTGCTGGAATTTTTTTAACACAAAGGGTAAACTTAATAATATTCATTTTTCAGCTAAAGTAATTGATTTCAGTTGGAATTTCAACATGAACCTAGAATTAAGTTACTTATTAATTAAACAGGAGACAATGTGAGGTAACCAATACATTCTCTATTTAGCAAATGGATCTTAATACAAAGCCTACCATTCTTGGATTTTTGCAAAACTACTACTTGTTTTTTGATAGTCCCTCAGGGTTTTGGGGAATTGCAATGTTTAGGTCATAAGATCCAAACCATTTATCATCATCAAGTTTATTTGTCTGTGGAACAACATCCATTACAAAATATTACAAAAGCACTGCAAGAAAATTATAATAATGCAGCCAGCATGCTTACCAAAAAGAATCAACAAAATACAAACTACGGAGGAAATACAGGAATAAAATCAAATAAAATTATAGGGGAAAATGCCAGGGCGACAGTAAAACTATAACAACTGGTCCCCTTTGCAGTCTACTACTGATGTTTTCAGAAATTTGCAGCGGATCTTTTGGGCTGCTACTGCAGAGGTGGCCACCTGAAGTGTAATAGATTTGGAGTGGTTTGCCAATAGCTCACAAATAATATCAGGCAGCGTCCAACCTGCCCTCACTTTCAAAAGGTTTCCCAGGAAATGATTCCTGGGGTCCCTATACAATGGGCAGCGTAAAAGATAATGCGCAAGGTCTTCCATCTTCCCAGAACCACAAATACACAAACACAGTGTATAAGGGATCCCTTTATACTTTCCCTCTAAATATGCTGAAGGCATTGTCTGGAAGCGGAGGGCAGTAAAGGCTTTTCTCAGAGCAACGGAACTTAAGTCTTGAAAATACTGTTGGAAATATTGTTCCTTATTTATAAGGCTGTACCATGGAGAGAACACTTGCTGTTGACTAGCAAGCATATTTTCAAAGGAATCCAGCTCAAAAATCATATCTTTAATAGAGTTTTTGTCCTTATGAATGACAGAAGTCTGGACATTTTCAAAATAGGAAAGGGACAGTGTTGTCCAAAAGAGGGCCCATCCTCCCTTAGCAAGTTGCTCAGTAAAACATTGTTTTGCTAGATTGCCATCATCCAAGCTCAAATCAGTCTTTTCCCATAAAGTATAACTGCTTTGTGGATTCTAGCCTTGATAGAAGGGAGATCCATTTCCAGCCTTAGCAATGGAGAGGGTATTCCCGGGGGCAAAGCTAACAGTTCTTTCAAGAATCTGTTCTGTATGGCCAAACCACTCATTTTAGCTCATGATCAGAGTGTAAGAGTTTAGGTAATTCCAACATGAAATAATTTTAAACCGACAAATAGGAAAGGCATCCCTGATGGCTTTCTTTGCCTCCAGAGGATCCTCCTGTTCTATACCAAAAACCATCTTGTTGTTGTGTGCGTTCAAGTCATTTCAGACTTATGGTGTCTCTAAGGCAAACCTATCACAGGGTTTTCTGGACTGACAGTATGTGATGCACCCAAAATCACCCAGTGAGTTTCCATGGCCAAGCAGGGAATTAAACCCTGGTCTCCACAGTTGTAGTTTCTAGAGGCCAAAGAGCTCTCTAGCTGAGAATTCTACAGGCCATTCCCTAAACCGAAAACCCCAGGATTCCATAGGATGTTGAAAGTGGAATAATAGCACTATAACAGTGTAGTGAAGAAAGGCCCAAAGTTACTGGGAATGTGAACACAGCAAATAGAAGAGTTCTAGGAGTGAACAATTTTCTACAGGTTTTACCACATGAGGCAGGTAAATTGCAATTGCAGCAGGATAACAGTGTCTATGGCTAGGACTTATCACATGACCTTGGTTCGCTTCTGTTGTTCTCCTGGTGGGAGACCATTTGAAAAGTGTTTCTTTTATTAACATAATAGTTCCATTAACGACTCTTTTATAAAAAAGACACTTTCGAAATGGTGTCCCACCAAGAGAGCAACAGGAGAGAAATTACATAATGTGATAAGTCCAAACCAAAGATTCTATTATCCTGCGATATACTTGCCTTGCTTGATAAAACCAATTTTCTCACTTGTTGCATATCAGAAATTTTAAGACTGAAGGCATATCTCACGGGCAGGGGACAGAATTCTTACAGAGGGACAGTGCTGTCATTCTCCCATACATACACCCCTATGATGATGGCCAACATTCTAGCTTGAGATGAACCAAAGAACATTTGGAACATAAAATCATTTCCTGCTTCCATGGCTCCATCTTTAGGTGTCTTGTATCCAAAATAACCCTGGGGGGTTATTTTGTTTTTAGAAATAAGACTGGTTCTAGAAGCTCCACAAATTTCCATTTCTTTCTAAGAGGCTCATGTGGATCAGCGAGAAAATCCAGTAATTTGGCAAATGGAACTCATTACAGAACGTTTAGCCTGGCACAGAAAGCAGCCTTCTTCAGCAGCTGAAAGCTCTGAGAATTTCAAGGCGACTCAGCCGCCTCCGTGGCTGGTTTCCAGCAGTTTGAGAGAGAAGAAGAAAAATATTTATCCTGACAGAATGACCAGCCAGCAGCAGCTCAGTCCTGTCTTCTTTATACCTGGATGGCTGACAAAGAAGAAGTTTGTGTGTGTGGGAGCAAATCTATCTGTTTCCTTTCTCTGTATTTTTAGAAGAATGTGGGCAAGTCAGAGAGGATTCCAAGGCACAGGATTTTTTTAACTTTTATTTTTTTGCCCCCTTACTATTTTGCTGTCACTTATCTCTGGGCAAAGCAGGAAACATCCAGCTGCTGCAGTCCTAACTTTACTTCACTGAATTCTTCTGACAGCTTTCCCTAAACCTGGCAATCCCATATATTTTGGATGACAGCCCCCATCACCAGTTTCTAGCATGCTGGCTGTGGATTACATAAACTGGTGGTCAACACAACTGGAGTGACACCAGGTTTAGGGAAGACCGTAAAGTTTACCTAAACTTAGTGACACTTACTTCTCAGTAAACTTGCTTAGGATCATATGATCCTCATACCACATAAACCTGGTACCACACCCTCCAACTGTCCCAAATTGGCAGGGACAGTCCCATTTAATCCTCTGTTGTCCCATTTTTTGAACTGCTTTTAAAATGCCCCAGTTTCTTTCTCTCCCTTCCACTTTCCTCCTTTGTCACAAGGTTACTTCGATTGCTACATACTGAGTTCAGAGTGCAAAAGTAGTTTCCTCAACTCTACAGGAGGGAGAGGAGAGAATCTTGCCCTCCCCTGTAGGCTCTGGCAAAAGCATACTGCTGCTGCCTTACCTATCTTGTGTGTTCTTCCTCATTTGTAACTTTGGCCATTTTGACCTCACTGTGATGTTGCTTGACCACCTGTATCCTGTTTTTGTCTGTGAAATATTGGAGAGTATGTGGTCCTATCACCTTTCTCTATTTAGCTGTTACTGCACCTGCAAGACCAAATAGCGTGTTTTTCTTTATGCTGCTAAGTGACTGAAAATGTTCTATCTTGTTCTTGTGTCTTTAGCAGCTTGTTGAGACTCGGAGAGCTGTAGGTTAAGTTTTTCACAGCATGGAGAGAAATATGACTACCTGCTAATTTCTAATCATCAAGACATTGTTAAGGGGTATGAGAGGTTTAGAGTTCTCCAGCGCTCTTCAGCCAGTGAGGTGGCAGAAAAAGTGGATGGATAGGGAGGTACAGAAGAAAAGCATCCAGAAACTAGGCTAGTTAGGTTGCTATGAGATGTCCATTTTAAGTCCAGTGTCAAGATGCCCACAAAGCCATGAAGAGATTACTTTTTCTTTAGGTCCTGCAGCAGAACTGGTCCTAACAGGAGTAGTAGCAAAAGGGGTTATTGCTCCCGCAAAGGAATTCCACTCCCAATGAAATTTTGCTTCAGTCCCCAAATTTCTAGTACAGCAGTAACTTAAACATTCACTTGAGCATTTGAAAACACAGTTAAAGCATTCTGAGAAAGTGGCAGGCAGAGTTGCCAAGGAAATGTGAATGCCAGCGAACAAGCAATAAACTACATTTAGAAATGCATACTTTTTAAAAAAATTATTTATCGATTTTGACACAAACAGTCCAGTTCACAATTAAAAGTAATACACATTCAAAAAGAGAAAAAGCAGAAGAAAATAAACAAAAAGAAAGAAAAGAGAAAAAGTATAAATATACTAAAACACACTACTAAAACACTAAACTAAAACATTGAACACTAACTAAAACACTAAATGCTGACTTACAGAAAGGCAAAAGGGCTCTGATCTATCACCACAGCTAGACTGTAATGATAGAATTTTTTTTCTTTTTAATTTTTTTCTATCATTAGAGATCCAACTAAAACCCTTTTCGCACGGGCCTTCTGTCGCGCGACAGCCCTGTGAGCCTCGCGGGAGTGGGAGCGTCGCTCTGCACGATGCACTCCCACTTCCGCCGGGTTCACGGGGCTGAAGCGGCGCGATCGCGGGTTTTTTGATCTTCGCTTCGAAGCGAAAATCACCCGCACTCGCGCAATGCTCCCGGCGCCCGCGCGCACTTACCTCCTGTGCGGAGCGTCGGGGAGGCGGCCGGGTCGCGCTTCCTTCCCTCCGCCCCTGCGGAAGGAAGGGGCGGGGCGGGGTGCTAGCGCGACGGACGCGACAGCCTCCTGCTTCGCGCACGCGGGGGGGACGGACGCGACAGCCTCCTTTCTCGCGTGCGCGGGGGGTGCGGACGCAACAGGCTCCTGATTCGACCGGGGGGAGGGCGGCTCGCGCGACGCTGTCGCTTCCCCCCCTCGTTCCTTCGCCTGCGGAAGGAAGGAGGGGGAAGCGGCAGCCTCCCGGAGAAGGCTTCTTGTGCGAGCCGCCCTCCCCCACTTGCGCTAGAAGCCTTAATGCGAAAAGGGCCTAAATAATCCTACTAGAGTTACTAGTAACTATAGCCACAGATGATTGCATTGTTAGATTTCTTATTGTTCAAAAAGTCCATAAACGGTTTCCAATCTTTCAAACAAAACAAAGCCCCTCAGTTGGCCCATCTTTTAAAACCTAACTTAGTTTGGCAATTTGGGCTAACTCAGCAACCTTAACAATTCACTTTTTCATTGTTGGTGCTTTAGTCAGTTTCTAGGTTTAAGCAAATAGTGTCCTTGCTGGTGTTATCACATATTGAAGAAGTAATCTGTTACTGCCATGACTGGGCCGCACTTAAAGTGACATAGATATCATTTTGATATCACTGATTTGGCTCTCTTCCACCACCCCTCTCCACGTGTTTATAAGGCCCCAAGACAAGCACAGAACTAGGCTCAGCCACTAAACGCTGCAATATCCCAAAATAATACAGGCAGGCCAGAAATAGCCAGATCACCGCTTTAGGAGACCTCTCTGCAAATACCCTCATTATGTATGCACGCTGTTTACAAAGGACTTCCTGCCCTGAGCAGGCAACTTGGCAAGCTGAATACTCAAATGCCAAGCACACTGAGTTTGCATACTGGCTACCTCTTTGGCAATTTGGACTTAACTCAATCATGCTAAATTTTGAGCTTTCCAAAGCTTTGGCCATTTCCACACTACACTTTTACAGTGCTATCATTATACTTTCAACATCCTATGGAATCCTGGGAGTTGTAGTTTAGGGAGGGGCATTTAGAATGTTTGGCCTTGGTAAACTACAAACCCCAGAATTCCACAGGATGTTGAAAGTGGAATAATAGCACTATAACAGTGTAGTGCAGAAATGGTCTTTGTCTCGTGCCTGAAACTCATTGTTTTACCCAAGTACGGAATAGCCTGCAGTTACATTTCTCCCTATAAAAACCCCTGATTCCGAGACCTTCCTCGGATCGCTCTGGACTTCCATCCAGCCTTGCTGCCACTTTGTTTGGCGAACTGTCTCCTCAGTCCCACGTACTGAGACTCCATACCAATGAACTCAAACTTCAGATCTCTCCAGGCTTCAGGACAGGTGTCGTATCACCCACTTCAACAATCGCTCTCAAAATCCCTCTATACTACTCCAACCTTTATTTTCTATAGTTATCTGAGTGCGTGT
This sequence comes from Ctenosaura bakeri, assembly GCA_948474755.1. NCBI lineage: Eukaryota > Metazoa > Chordata > Lepidosauria > Squamata > Iguanidae > Ctenosaura > Ctenosaura bakeri. Next base: position 589,609 of record CAOLHI010000316.1, read on the forward strand.
GTTGCATACACTGTTTGTCTGTATTTAATAAAAATCTCAATTATTCTTATAACTTGGTGCGCTCCTTGGCTTGGCCTGACCCCGTAGACATTGGGTAAAAGATTCTGCTGCGTTGCCCTGCCTCTCGCATTACTAACTTGTGCTCTAGCTAATTCCCCCAAACAGAGTTAATTGAGAGCGCATATAGGTGTCCCTCCCGGGACCCCCAGTAAACAGGGTAACAGATCCACATTTAGTATCCAATTCTTTATCCATAATATGCAGGAAAATACATTTCTGTGGCATTATAAAATCCACATTTATTTATTTTTTTATTAATGTGCAAATCTTAGGCCAATAACTTTTCACCTTCTTACAAGTCCACCTTATGTGGAAAAAGGAGTCCTTCTTATTTTGACAACTTTAATTTGAAACATTCTTAGATACTTTCAACAACTTATTTGATGTTAGATACCATCTACACATGTTTTCTTTTAAATTACTACACAAAGTAAATTTTATGTCTTTAGTCCTCATTTTCCTCATACATCACTTTGAACATTGTGCCCAAACTTTGGGCCTACCTTACTTGTTATTCTTTTATAGGTTCATCTTGTATCTCTAGTTTCAAAAGGCATTTGTATACTTTTTAAAATCACTTGGTTATCATCTTTACACAACTCTAAATACAATTCATTTTCTCCAACCTCTATGGCTAGATCTCTGTCATCTTGATTAAATCTATCCTTGATTTGCATATAAGCAAACCAGTTAAGATCTTTACCTTTCTTTAGAAGCATCTCACTTGATTTAAACTCCCAGCTGTCTTATTCAAAGTACAAAAGATCATGATAAAACAACCATTTCTGATTTTTAATTTATTCTTTCCTGAAAATAGCTTCCTATAGTGAGGTGACAAATATTATCTTAGGAAAAAGTTTCTGTTGATATTTATGTCAAACTCAGAAGAGTCTTTCTAATATAATGCTTTTATACATTCAGCATGTATCTTAACTTTATCATAGCAAAGATAACCATGCCACCTAAATCTTAAAGCATAACCTTCAAGTTTCAAGAGTTTCTCATCTCTAAATAATATCCAGTTCCTTCAGCCATACAAAATAAGCTTTATAATACAATTTAATACTAGAAATTCTCATACAAACACTTTCTTTAGTGTAATGCAAAGTTTTAAATTTTATTCTGGGTTTCCTTCCCTGCCAAACAAATCTGGAAATTTGTTTCTGCCATTGTACTTTTTATTTCTTATGATATGAATTATTTGGAAGTAGAATAATAGCACTGGCAAAACATTTACTTTTGTTATGGCAGCTCTCCCCAAAAAGGATAAATTTAACTTTCTTCACGTTTCTAAATCTCTTCTTATTTCTTTCCAGACTTTTTCATAATTGTTTTGAAACAATAGACTATTATTTTTCATAATTGTAACTCCCAATGATTTAATCCCCCTTTCTCCTATTTTAACATTGGAAAGAGAAGTTAATTCATTTTCTTCTTTCAAAGTCATATTTTTGGTCAATGTTTTGTCATAGTTGACATTAAACTTGAAGCATGTCCCAAATTCCTTATTTTTTTTCCAGAAGAGCCTTTATTGAGTCCAATGGATTTTGTGTCATTATCACAAGATCACCTGCATTAGATTATACTGTTCTTTTTTTTTTAACCCTCACTTTGCAAATTCTGTTATTTTGTCTGATATCTCTCAGTAAAGTTTCCAAGGCCAAAATAAACAGCAAAAATGATAGGGGACAACCTTGTCTAGTTTTCTTTTGTATCTCATTTGCTGTTGTTGCATTGCTGTTTACCAAAATCTGGGCTTTTTGAACTGAACGTGTTGTCTTTGTTACTCAAATAATATTTTCTCCAAAGTCCATTCTCTCCAATACCTGAAATAAGCAACTTCAAGAAATATTATCAAACACTTTGTAGAGAAAGTGTTAGAAATGCATATTTTGAGCTTAGGTACGTTTAGAATTTTTTATTTTATGAGAAGGTGGGTTCAAAAATATGCAATTAAATACAATTTTGTCCAGTTTTTTTTTTTTAAATTCACGGATTCATGCTGAAATGGGACAGAACAAAGCTATGAACAAACACCCCGAATTTGACACAGTCTGAAAATAGATGAATCTCTGCGTCCCACATTGGGAATGCCCACCAAACCTGGATGCTGGATTTGATAATCCAACAAATTTGCAATGTGGGATGATGTTACTGAAGGCAGATGTGGTTCAGCAAATTAGATCCAGTAAGTATTGCCTTTGTTCACTATCAACCTAAGATTCATAATCTCTAATGAATTATTTGTGCAGAACATGGAGTTTTGTTTCAGTACCTTAACTATCAGTGACTCATCAGATGTTTCATACACTCTTATTTGGAAAACACTCAAAACATGTTTGTAATATTTGCAGATCTTTCTTGGAAATGGAACCAGGAGCTTATCCAGACTAAAGAGCTATATAAACTGGAAACTCAGTCACGGGAAGTCAGAAACCGTGGTAACAGTGTGCCAACCACTGAGAATAATGATAAATTAATGAATTGCAAATTGCTTTTCTCTCAAGTGGAATCCATCTTGACCTGAATTAAACAGAATTACTGGGAAGGGTGAAAAGTCTGGTAAACTATTTGACTTTTTCGGCCTCAATAGATATGCAGATATAGTTACATCGTCCAAATGAAAGCCACTCAGGGCAGGTTCACGGTACTGAGACAGCAGTTAATAATCAGTTTAAAACAATTCTGCTGGAAACTCTTTATTGGGAAAAATGTCAAGTCAAAACACAGAATTTGAGCCTCAGGGGATAAAATAGAATTCTCTAAGTTTATAGAATCAGCAAGCTTAGCTCTCATGAAGGTGGCTAGGTATGGCCCCAGACACAGATCACTGCAGCCAGTGTAGAGCATGTGGGAGACTTCATCCCACCCTTAGGTCATTTCTGCACAGGCTTAAAGAAACGGTGCAGAGTGTCCTCCAGGGAGGACGTCTGCACCTGGGAGCGGACTGGGTCGGACCTACTTAGTGTAGTTCCGCACCTCAGCTCGCTCCGGATCGACCTGAAGTGGTCGTCCAGCGTGCTTTTGAAAGACCACTTGAAATAGGTCTTTCAAAAGCACAGAGCGCGCCACTCCGTGCCCGCGCTCTGGTACAGATTTGCAGGCTTGCACCAGTGTGAGCCTGCGATCTGCCAGGGGTGGGCTTTAGGCTGGTGAGCTTCAGCGGTTGGTGGAGAGCCTCGACCAACCGGAAGCTGCCATTTTCGTCCCCGGAGCAGTGCGGAGCGGTGGCCACAGACTGCTCTGGACCAGCCTGGACCCAAGTGTGGAGGCAAGAAGTCTGGTAAGTACCGGCACAGGGCGATTCCCTCGCCCCATGCGGAAATGGCCTGAATGAGACCATGGCCCACCAGTGATATTAGAGGAATGGGGAGAAGTGTGGATCGCCAAAGCTGTTTGGTTTTTGTTTGTTTTTTAGCCCTTGGAGCAAACTCTCTGGACCCAACATTTTTCTTGGCCAAAACCAAAGTGAACCTCCAGGAGAGGCAATTCACCTTTTAAAGAGGATGCAGATAGGGTTGCCAGATTTCAAGGCTTGGCCTGGTCTCTCTTCTCTAGTTCTCAGGGAAAAGGGGAAAGATTTTAGGGCAAAGAGGTGTGTAAATACATTGTGCCCTCAGTATTCACTGGGGTTTGGTCCCAGGATTTCCTGTGGATACCAAAATTTGTGGATGCCAAATTCCTATTATGTACAGTGGTGTAACAGAATGGTGTCCTTTCTGTAAAATGACAAAATCAAAAGTTTGCTTTTTGTAATTTTTTTTTTTTTTTGCGTGGGGGGATATTTTCAAGCTATGGTTGGTTGAATCCATGGATACAGAATCCACAGATATGGAGGGCTGACTGTATACATTTTCCTCCTTTGTTAGACTTTCTTTTTCAAAAAATTTGGATGTTGTACTCATGGTGATGTCATTATCCACACATAATGACCTCACCAGGGGCTGCTCCTTGTAACATCTGCAGGGCTTGCCCCTTTTGATATCACAAGGGGATATCCCTAGGTCTCAGGTTCTGGCCTTGAAATCTCAGGTGGCAGGATAGCCCTAACCTGGCAACCCTAAGTGCAGAGGCCCTCTGCACCATTTAACATTTTTCAAAATAATGATATTTTAAAACCCACTTCTTTCACAGAGGAAGAGTTTCAGGGCAGAAATTTGATCCCTGGACCTACTGTAATTGCCTCCATTTGTCTTACAGGGCTCAGGGCTCATTCAGGCTAGTCAAAAGCTTTGGGAGTTGTATCTGGGATCTTTAAAACCATCCATATGACATGCCTCTTGTCCCAGTCTGGTTTGTTGTTGTTTTTTTTTTGTGAATTTATAGGACTAGTCACAACTTTTAAAACCTTGGTAGAAGTTAAGTTTTTTTCCCCCTGTCCAGAATTTTCTGATACAGTCAGGGGTAAATTACCAGACCTATATCTATTGTCCAAATTCACCCCGTGCTTCTGAGTAGACACATTAGCAATGTGTTGAATGGAGGTGTGACCTGTGCCACGGAGGTTTTTCTCTGATGTTCCTTCCCTGATTACAATTCTGGTTGGCTGATTTAATGTTTCTTCATCTCCACTTCCCCCCTTTTACAGTTATAGTGCTAGAGTGGTACAGCACTTTAAGACTATGACTATAACACTTTTTTTAAAAAATGAAATGTGTGAGACAGGGAATATAGATACTGGGGAGGAGCATATGGGGGGAAAATTGAGTTCATGGAGTGGATAGTGGGAGGGAAGGAAACCCCACTCACCCACAGTTAACCACACCTCAAGCATGGGAAAAGGGGGACAAAATAGAGGTGGAAATAATATTCAAAAATATTTGAAAAATGGTTGAAAAGCATGTTTTTTTGAGCATCAAGCAACCCAGATGAGACGAACCACAGACTGACAATAATCTTTGGAGTCTGCATAAAATTTGCATGTGGTTGCTTTGCACAGAAAACTATTCTTTGCAGGAAACACCTTTTTCTGTTAAGCAAAATAGTATTTCCACACATTCATATTATTTTCTGAACAACTGCTTCCTGTGCAGAAATTACTGTTTTCTATGTATATCAACCACCTGAGGTTTTTGTTCAGAATAGTTTCCAAACTGGGAGTTGGCTTTGAAAACTGCATGGTTTTCAAACACTTTTTTGCAGTGGGAAAGAAATTACTAAAATTACTCATTGCTTCCTTTGAAAAGAAAATTAGTGAAGAATTACTTCCCTAGGACAAGGCTCTGGTATATTTAGGTCATGACTGGATGTGGGAGTAGGAGCAACCATTAGTATGCATGAAACAAATTAGCCCAACTAAAACTATTGGTGCATGTGGAAGAGCCCTCACATGAGTAGAACCTGTCACAGAAATGCAATAAGAAAATCATAACAGTAATACCTGGCAGGCAGATATGGTGGAAGTTATGGAAGGGAAGCAGTACCATTGCTTTTCGTGTCCATGCGCTTTTGTGTGCCTGTCTGTTCATAAAATCTGAGATGGGGTCCACTCATCCTTCTCTAGATATCTCTTTGATAGAGTTCTGGGGGAGGGGGCTGAAGCTTGAACATGGCTTTTTGTACAAAGTGTATGAAATCACAATATCAACTTTCTTAAAAGTCATCCTCACCATCCCTCCAAAGGTCAAACAAACCCCAGAGTCTGCTGTGACTGGGCTATATGAATACATCTTGGTAGTGGCTCCCAGTCTGTTTCTGGTTGAATTCAAGATTTTGATTTTGACATTTAAAGGCCCTCCACAGTTTTATGTGTAGGCTACCTGGAGTTCTTTTCATATGTTTCCATCAAGAGATTCTTTTCTGGAAGTTTTTCTCTGAGTGCTCCTGGCAAGGAGATTGAGATTGGGTTCCCAGATCTCAGGGCCTGGCACTTCTCCAGACTGCAGGCCAGAGGAAGGAATCCCAGGACAAGATAACTGTCTTGAAAAGTGTGTGTGTATTATTATCATCATTCATTATACATGGGTCCTTTCTGCACAACCCTCCCAACCCGCCATGGGGATGGGAGAAGGATATGACCACAACAACAGTTCTGCATGACATTGTTCCAGTCTTCTCCTTCTCCTGTCCCTAGGTGGTACAATCATGGATTAAATCATTGACAGATTTTCCCTGTCAATGACCTGTGATTGCACCACCATCACAGACTTACCTGTCCTAAAGAAGCCCAGGAACTGCAATGGTTGCACTTCCTGCTCTAGTGCTTCCTGGGAAGGTACCCGGTGCACTGCCGAAGGAAGAGACATGGCCATTGCATTCCCTTCTGCAGGGAGCCAGCCGATGCCGGGATCCCCACCGGAGGACTCTGCAAAGAGGTAGGGTGCAGCAAGAGCCATGGTGTTTTTGGTTTGAATAGCATGCTCTGAGCAACTGTGGTTGACTCTTAACGTATCATGCTTAATGACATCATCAGGGGCTGCTTCTTGTAACATCCTTATACCACCTCATGGTGACTTTACAAGCCCCTACATCTCAGGTTTTGGCCCTGAAATCTCAGCAGCTGGCATAGTCTTAGACATGGCAACCCTGGGGTGAGAATGTGAGAGAGACTTGGCTGGCAACTTTTTTGGAGTCATTTTACTGTCAAGCATAGAGCTTTCTATTTTTTGAGGCTTTTTAATCTGCCTTAGCTTTAAGCTATTATTACCCACTGTGATGTTTATGCAACATTATACTTGTAACCATGGTTTAAAATAAAGTATGTACAATCCCTGAAGTAACCAGGACCCATCTCATGTTTGAAGTTCAGTCCTGGTTAGTATTTGGATGGGGGACCACCAAGGAATACCAAGGACTGGAGGCTATGATTTGGAGGGAAGCAATGGCAAACTGCTTCCCAGGACTCTGCCTATGAAAACCCTACAAAATTTATGGGGATCTCCATAAAGTCAACAGGTAACTTGAAGGCACATATTTTCAAACATACAACCTTGCTTTCCCATGGCTGAGAAGCAACTAGTTACCCTAACACAGTTATATGCATTAGGTCGCTCATTTTGGTAATAAGAACATAATGAAGTTACATTTCAAAACCAATGAGATGAGAGGGAATGGAGCAGCCTGATGAAATAAGTAATGCTTTCTTTTTACTTTTAAAAGTTACCTTTAATTTTTTTTTTGCATTATTATAAGCATTTCATAAGAATTAATTTGAAGCTTTATTCCATTCCCTTGTCAATCCTGTCTACATCCATGTGGCCCTTTTTTGTTCTTCAGTGGATACCACACATTGGTCCCAAGAATCTGAATGGCGACTCTCTTAACCCAAGATCTTTTGCTGACATCTACATGTAGATCAGCAGACTAAAAAGAGTGTCTCCTTATCCCCATAAGGAGACAAAATAAACAGGGAGGAGAGAGGAGAAAAAAAAACATGATAGAAATCCCCTGAAGGCACACAACAGGAGATGGAAACCAAGACAGGACTTTTCAGTGGAGTGGATAGGGTATGGGGGTTTCAAAAATTAATACATCTCCTTCTCCTATCTTTCAGGCTCAAAACAGGATGGGAGGAGTAGAGAGTAAAATTATTGGCTGCCTATTAGTTTCCGGGCACAGTACAAGGCGTTGGTTATTACCTTTAAAGCACTTTATGGCTTGGGGTCAGCCTACCTGTGGGATCGCCTTCTCCCATATAATCCACCCCGCACACTAAGGTCCTCTGGGAGGAATTTACTGCAGCTAGTCAGAACTAGGCTGCAGTTACCCAGAGGACCTTCTTTTCTATCACTCCCAAGTTATGGAATGGGCTGCCGGAGGAGACCCGGCATATTACCAGTCTTGACTGCTTTAAAAAAAAGCAAGACTGCTCTCTTCCGACAGGCCTTCCCAGACTAGTACTTCCACCACCTCCCACCAACTGTCTTGCTGTTCTTTTAATAGTCAGTTGATTGTTGTTAATTGTTAATTGTTGTGTGTTTTAGGGGGTTGGTTTTAGGTGGGTTGGTGGGTGGGGAGGATTGGGTATGTTTTTTAATGGTTTTAATATAATTAACGTATTATTGTTGTTCGCTGCCTCGATCCATGGGGAGAGGCGGAATAGAAATAAATTTTATGATGATGATGATGATGATGATGATGATGATGGAGATAATTTTTTGTCTTCTTTCTAGTAAGGATTTAGTGCAGGCATTTAGCATGAATGTACCTGGTGATTTAATCTCAACTCGGTGTATTAAATATTTGCCCTTCCAATATAAACATAAATTTGTTATATTTTTAAGTTCACTACTTATTAAGAAATCATCTTAACACTTTCCTAGTACATTCCCAGTCCCTACACTTTCCCAACTAACAGCCCTCTGTGTTGGGGAGAACCAAGGAACTAGAATTTGTGTGTAAGTATGAGCAGGAATGCTGTGTCCCAAACAAAGCAGATTGCCTGCAGGCCACAAGAATCCTTGCTCCCTGAAAGGAAGCAGCTTACTGGCATTTGGAAAACAAAGAGTTAGGAGTCATTTAATGTTAGGAACAACAGGAAGGAACATTCAAAAAGAATGAACATTTCCATGCACGTCTTCAAAGCAGAGAAAATTTGGCAATCCAGAAGTTATTCAGCTGCAGCTCTCATCGTGTTTCATCACTGCTATGCTTGTTAGGGCTGATGGGAATCATTGTCCAAGATCTGCTGGGCTGCAGATTCATACTTCTGCTCTACACCACAACCGAGGTACCTGTGGCACTCCAGAGGTTGTTGGGTTCAGTCCCAGACAGCATGGCACATGGTCAGGGATTATGGGAACTGTAGTCCAACAGTAACAATGGGAGGGCCATAGAATGTCAACTCAAACTATAAACAATAAAATAAGGAGAAGTGAGGTCCAAAAATTATCTGACCCAGGGAATGTGGAATTGACTAGCTTGTGGTCACTGCTAGAATAGCTACAGGCACAATGGAGTTAACAAAGCCTTTGACAGTAAAACTCCTTTTTTACAAATGCTTTTTATGCCCACCCAGCATCTTTCCTCTTTGCTCTCTGTCTAGCTGGAAGTTTTTTTAGCAGCATCAGCATTACAAAGATGGTGATGGAGCGCTGGAGAAACACAGGCTTTTAGTGTCAGGTTGCTTCAACATACTAGCAGTACCCAATGCAATAAACATCTCTTGAGCTGGGAAAGAGTGGGATTTTGCTTTAGCCAATTGCACTATCTCTGTGTGAGCCTGCCTACAACGAGCAAGGTAAATAGAAGCTGGCTCCAAAATCCCATACTGGCACGCATGAACAGCAGACAGAGAGAAAAGAGAAGAGCTGATAAATCTACTTCACCAGCTACCCCCATGATGTTTGAAAAAAGCACAGACCTGTAAGTTTAGCCCTCCCACATGGAAATCATAACAAAATGGAGGCTGGTGAAATAAAACACCTCCCTGGATGCATTTTGGAGGGAACCTTCAAGTAGTCTCTTGAAAGTTCAATTTTGTTTTTATGCAAGGCAAACCTTACCTGGTTGTTTCATTTCACGGGTGTTTGTTTTGAATAAAAAGTTTGCTAAAACATAGATAAGAATTGTTCAAGGTTGTGTTGGAAGGGCTGTCAAGAGATTGGTACATATATTCATATGTGGTGGAATTGTGAAAGTGTACAGAAATTTTGGCAAAGGGTGTTTAAAGAGGTAAAAGGGATAACTGAAATTGATTTACAAATATGTCCAGGTATAGCATTATTATCTATATTTGAAAAGGCTAATTGTACCCAGGTAATGAAGGATTTAATCACAAACTTATTAACTGCAGCAAGGTTAATTATATCAAGAAAATGGAAAATTCATGGAGATTTTCAAATAGAGGATTGGTATAAAGAAGTGTGGAAAATTGCCATTAATGACAAGTTAACATGTCAAATTGAGGCCAAAAAGGGAATAATGAAGGAGAATGATTTCAAAGCAATATAGAAGATATTTGTGGGAAAGGCTTTAATAAAAGAGGAAGGTGTCATACCTCCACAAGAAGAACTACAATTCTGGAAGGTGGGGTAAGTTGAAACATAATTGGCTCTGGGGGGTGGGTTTACTTTTAGAAATAGTTTGATATGTTTAGTAATAAGATCATATTTAGTAATAGTAATAGATTAAATGTAATGGAAAAGTATAGAGTTAAGAATGAAATAATTAATAATAATAATAATAATAATAATGAGAATGAGATCTAGATATAGGTAGCAAAAGTATATAAGCAGTATGATACAGAATATGTTGAATAAGTATATGATTGGAATGGAATTGGAGAGAAATAACAATGGTTTGGTTTGTTGACATTTTCTTTTTTCACTGTTATGTGTATCATATGGTGTTTTTCTTTTTTGTTCTGGTTTTTTTCTTTATAATCAATAATTTTTTTTTTAAAAAAGTTTGCAAAAACAGGACAAAGTATTGCTCTACACAATGGGAGAATTGTCTTATGGTTGCTGCTTCTCTCCTTCCCTGTCATTTCTCAGGTCAGGATTCCTCAATACTTCTTTTTTTCTTTCTCTGACCCTCAATGTCTCCTTAGAATCCCCTCCAAACCTCCCTTCCTTGTCTCTTCTGCAGCTCTTCAGGGACAAAAAGAGCTGAACACCAGCATTTTGACAGCAGGCTGCAGCCCTCCTCAGGAAGACACAACTTCCGCTGAATTTTAAATAGTTTGCTTGCTTCTTGCGAGACACCCTGAGAACTTTGTTATAGGGCAACCTACAGACACTGTCAGTTAGCCCACAAAAATGCAACAGCCACTAGCAGCCCCTCATCCTGTGGCAGAATGAAGCACACATACCTGCTGCTGGCTGGACCCAGTGCTAATAACCAACACTTTCAAGTGTCTAATGTTGAGAAGGGCCTCTTTTTGAGACTTATCTATTGCACCATCTTATTTTTTTTTTAGCTTTGTCCCTCTCAGTGGTGTAGGAACCTGATTGTATGCGGGGAAGACATCCTGATGACCCCCCTGAGTGTGTCCTTCAGTCAGGGCAGGAACTGGGGTCAAAGTAGGGGGCAGCAGCAGGTCTCCCTTGGTTGGAAGCTTAGACAATGCCCTTGCCAGTCCTGTGGCACCTATATATCCAGTCATACTTTTTATATGAGAACACCTTTCTCCCACATTGGTTGGGTTTTGCTTTCCATTTCTCTCTTTTGCTCCAAAAACTAGCATTTCTGGGGTTCCTCTTACAGTGAAGGATCATTTTGTTTGTACAGCCCAGGGCTGCAACCATATTACATATCTTGCCTTTAGGACAGTCTCTCCTTATACTTGCAGGGATTCTTGTGCCTATGCATGCTGCAAGTCCATCTTTCTTTTTCATGTGGATGTCCACAGTTATGGGAAGCTGTTCAGTTTGAAAGCTTACCTGTTTGCTAACAGAGCTAGAGCAAAGCCCCTAAGACAGCCATCATCAAGGTCATTGGCCTTGCTGCCTGGGGTTCATGGGAGCAGAGTCCAACGTCTGGAGGATTATGGGTTCTACAGTTTTGCTCTAAGTTCTCCTACAGCACAAGGGGAGGAGGCAAAATGAAAACATTGCCCACCAAATAAGAATCCTACCCCCCTAAAAAATTTCCATTAGTTCCCAAATTTCTAGTAGTGTAGAAAATGAAATACTGAAAATTGTTCACACTTCAAACTCTTTTATTTCCTGGGTTTACATTCTGTTCGTAAATTTGCCTCCCGCTCCCCATCTTGGATGCCCAGTATGTACAGCTGGACTTCTAAATTTGCAGGTTTGACTTTCATAAATGTGATTACTTGTGAGTTTCTCCAACCCCTGCCCCCACCTCAGGTACTTCTTTTCTGGGTGATCCTTCCCTCTCCAATCAAGCTATGCAGCCCATTAAAATCCTGCTTTTGGTCCCCTTTCTCCTCTACCATCCACCTCCTGGTCAGCTAAGGATGACTTAGTTTAGCCCAGTTTCTCAGCATCATCAACCATCCCAATGCTGGCCACATGGAAGGAAGGAAATGGGCAAGAGAGAGGAAGTACAGGCCACAATGCCAACCATCCCTTTGCCTCTCCTTTCTCTGATGTGGCTTGGACCCTGGGTGCCCACTGTCTCCACCATGCCTTGGCACATATCCCTCACCACACACTTTTTGATATTTGCGATTTTCCCACTTTTGTTAGGGCCCTGCGCCTCTAGCCCTAGCAAATGTGGAGGGCTTACTGCATTTCTAAATGCTCAACTAAAATTTTACAATCAGTCAATCAAGACAGATGTTTTAAGTAATGTCAGGACTTTGGACGGAAGGAAAATTTCATGGGAGGACAGAGTTCTTATGTGGAGGCAATGCAACATCCCAGAGTCATCTAAAATTGTCTTCCTCAAACAGGTGCTCTCCAGATGTGTTTCATTACATCTCCTATTGCTGCCTGTCAATATGACCATTGACCAGGCTGGGAGGGGATAATGGAGTCCAACAACATTTGGGAGATGCTAGTTTAGGAAAAGAGATCCTGACATTTGAAAATATCTAATGCTGATCCAGTATCCTTTTGGATAAGGGGTGGTGATGGCTGATTGCCCTTGTATCACCACCCACCATTGCCTGTACTGGTTAGAATTAATGTGTGTGTGGGGGTTCAGTCCAACAGCCTCTGAAGAGGAGACATAATTTCCACCCTTGCTCTAGATAAGGCGTGGGCAGTTGGACTATACCTGTCAGCATCCTCACTCTTAGTTATGCTGGCTAGAGATACTGGAAGTTGTAGTCTGGCAATATTTGGAGGGCTGTGGTTTCTATCCCTGCTCTGTGCTTTTTTTTCCCCTTCCACTTTGCTGGAGGATTTCAGACTTCCATAGGATAGTAAGCAGGATGAGGAATGAAAAATGCACTCTTTTTCAAAAGAGAGTCCCATCACTTGTGGGCCAAAGCATTTGGTACAGGTGGCTACCGTAGATCTTGCTGCTACGGTGAGCCATGAGTCACCCAGGGCCCTCTGGAGATGCAAGCTTTGCCCACGTGTTGTGCAGGAGCTGTGGGTGGAAGAAAGAATGCCTGCTGATTATACCTGCTTAGTTATACAATCTTCCCAGCTTTGGAGAGAAAGCTTGAAACTGTAAAGACTGCATCTTCAAAAAGATTCCAGTCTTCACAGAATGAGGAGTGATATTTCAAGGCCTTGGTAGAGCTGGATGGCACAGTGATTTTCTTTTACATACAAGTAGTACTGAGCCTTCAGGTGCTCACAGTGGGACTCTGAGATTTGTATTGCTAAATGATTGGAAAGGGGACACAAAGCAGTACAGAGAGCTGTTCAACTACTGGATCAATTGCCAGACTTTTGTTTTAATGTAAGATCAGAATTGTGAATAGGTTGCAAATGTATTTCAAACCAAGCTGGAACTTGGAGAGTCAAAATGGCATCATTTTAACTTAAGCCATTTATACATGATGTTGCTGTCCCACAATGGGACATGTTGCTGATGGTCTGTGAGTCATGCTTTCACACGATATTGTCATGGTCCCGCTGCCAATGTGTCCCCACCTGTCATGATCGCGAGATATTCCATTAATAGAAAAAAAATCATTAATGGCTCACAATCATGCAATGCTCCCATCACTGGTGGCCATGTGGAATGGGTGGAAGTATGATGTAGGAGCTTCATAGAATCATACAATCATAGAGTTGGAAGAGACCACAGGGGCCACTGAACCCCCAGCTATGCAGGAACACCCATCAAAGCATTCCCAACAGATGGGCATCCAGCCTCAGCTTAAAAAACCTCCAAAGAAGGAGACTCTACCACACTCCGAGGCAGCATATTCCACTGCCGGACAGCCCTGACTGTCAGGAAGTTCTTCCTGAGGTTCAGGTGGAGTCTCCTTTCCTGCAGCTTGAATCCATTGCTCCTTGTCCTAGTCTCTGGAGCAGCAGAAAACAAGCCCACTCCCTCCTCGACATGACATGACATCCCTTCAAATATTTAAACATGGCTATCATGTCCCCTCTTAACCTTTTCTTCTGCATACTAAGCATACCCAGCTCTCTAAGCCACTCCTCATAGGGCATGGCTTCCTTCCCTAGCACAGCACAGGAAAGAAGTCGGTTGCACTGCAGAAGGAAGGTGTGTGTCACTTGCTCTCCCATCCACAGGCAGCCTGCTGGGCATGGAGGGGAGCATTGGAGACTCATTCCCATGCCAGCAAAGGTGCTGCTGAGATGATGCTGGGACGACGTTCAAGAAGGGTACAGTTCGGAAATGGCCTTAGTGTATATATTTGAATGTTTGGTGTAGCTCATGCAGAGGGCTAGGCATAACCAGGTCTCTCATCAGTTTCCCATGAAATAAAAAGAAATTTGTATAGATTTTCATGCAATATTCCCCCTAACACATACCGTATTTGTTGGCATATAAGACGCACCCATGTATAAGACGCGCCCCATTTATACACTGACAAATACTATTTGCCGACGTGTAAGATATACCAGTGTATAAGATGCACCCCATTTTCAAATAGTATTTTTTGGGAAAATAGGTGTGTCTTATATGCTAGTAAATATAGTACATTTTATACACATTTCTGCTTAATATACAAATTTTGGAAGCAATTTTTCCTAATGCAATGTGTTTTTGTTTGTCCTTTTACTCACTAATATGCATGAATATAAGGACTCTTTTCTCTATTATAAAGAACAACAACAACGTGTCCTATAGTATCTAAAGGTTTTTAAAAAATAGTTACGGCAAAAGCTTTTGTGGATGAGAATCTCAAGTAAGAACACCGATGAAAATTGGTCAGGCAGACTCTAGGTTACAAAAAGCTTCTGCTTCAATAAATGTATTAGTCTATAAAGTGCTACCAGATTCTGCTGTAATAGACTAAGACCATTTCTGCATGAGACTGTTATAGCACTATAATTCCACTTTCCACATCCTATGGAATCCTGGGTTTTGCAAGCCTCAGGATTCCATAGGTTGTTTAGAGTGGAATCATAGCACTATAAGGCCCTTTTCGCACGTAGGTCATTAGCGCAATGAGGGAGAGCCCTCGCGCTATTGTAAACTTCGCAAAAAAGCCCCTTGCACTCCGCACACAGCAGGGCATTTGTGAGAGAGCACCATTCGCTGCCTGGTGCCTCTTCCGCATGTCGGTGTCGTGGGCCACGCCCAGGTCCCTCCCTGTCCCCGCCCCACCGGCCCTGATTGGGCGGTGGGTTTTCTTTTTTTTCTTTTTTTCAGCCTATCGTGCTAACGTTAGCACGATAGATCCTGCCAACAGGCCATCGCAGCAGCCCCAAGGGCAGACCAGTAGCAGAACTACGGTGCTAATGCGCTAACGTGCTAACGATAGCACCAGTTTTTTTTAAAAAAAATAGTCAGCCAGACCCCAGGGGCTGCTGTCGTCTCAAGTGTGGCGACGCAACCCCGGGGTGGGCTCTTGCGGCAACATGTCGGGCAGTGTTCCCTGCTACCATGGGGGCAGCGGCGTCCCTGCTGCTGGGCGGGGCTTCCTCTGGGAGTTGCTGTGTGACGGACAGGCAGCTGGGACTGCCCGCACCCCGCCCACTCCCCGGCTCCTTCGCGTAAGAGGGCTCCGCAGGCCCGCGGGTTGCGCGAGCGATACGTAAAAGGAGGTCATTTTCGCTTCCAGGCGAAAATGAAAAAACGCGACTCCAGCACTACTCACGATCGCGAGAGCCCCGGGTCAGTGGGAACGTCATGCGGTACGGCGGCTCGTGAAGGGGGGAGGGAGCGTGTTTAATACGCTTTCAAACTGCCATGCGGAAGAGTCTTGTGCAGAAATGGCCTAACACATCAGTTCCTTCAATAGCTCTTGTAGTTTGCATTCACTCAGCCAACTGGATCATAGGAGGAAACAGAAAGCACTGACTATTAGTTATGCTCCCAACATAGCAGCCGGGATTATATTGCTGAGGAGCCTTCTAGATGTGTCCTTCAGGAACCTCTGAATATATCTGGACATAATTTCTATGTGTAAGTTTGGGGGTGGGGTGGGTAGTCAAGCATTTCCTCAAGCACACACCTCACCTGCATATTCTCCAACTGTCCTGGTTTGTTAGAACCAGTTCCAATTAATTCTCTGTCATCCCACTTTTTCAGCCACTTTTAAAATGCCCCAGTTTCCCTCTCCTCCTCCCATTCTCGCCTTTTGTTCTCAGCTTACTTCAGTTGCTGTAAACTGAGATGAAAGTGGAAAAATAGTTTAAATCAGCAAACTTAGCAGGAGGGAGAATCTTACCCTTCCTGGTAGGCTTAAGCTTAAGCGAAAGCAAGTGCTCAGTCTCTCCTAACTTATGAGTTCTTCCCCATTAATAATGTTTGTCATCATGACCACACTGTGATGAAACTTGGGCACATTTCCCCCAGTTTTCATTGGTGAAATGCTGAAGGGGAGATGCCCCTGATTCTCTTACTTGACTACTTTATTGAGAAGTATGCCTCAGAGGTCCAAACTGGACATGATAGGGCAGCCAGTTTGGCTTATTCATGTACCAAAACATTTTTAGAAAAAAGAATTCACATACCAGTGGATTGGGAACTGAACTCTCCCCCTTCCTCTGCCTCCTCTCCACGTGTGCCTTCCCTCCCCTCTGGGGCAAAGGACAATGGGAAGTCAGGGAAGAGCATGAGGATAGAAGGCATGCATGTGCCTTCACTTCCCCCCTCCAGAAACAATGGGGAAAGACAGAGAAGGGCATGGGGACAGAAGGCACAAGCATGATTTCCCTCCCCACTGGGGCTAAGGACAGGGCAAAGGCAGGGAAGGGAGTGGGGAAAGAAGGTACAGGTGCATGCATTCCCTCTCCTCTCTTGGGTAAATGACAGGATGGTGGGAGGGGAAAGGGATGGATAGGGAAGGAATAGGTAATTCTCTTGCTCACTTACTTTGGCAGGAGAGCATAAGATATTTATGATTTTTCACTTTCATGAGTGTCCTGCGCACCAAACTGTCATTAATGTAGAGGGCCCACTGTAACCACAATCCAAGTTTATGCTCCAACTACAGAGGGAGAAGAAGAAGAAACTGAAAGATTCTGTGTTGGAATCCAGGAGGAAATAAAGCACACACCAATCCATGACTTCTTTTTTATCATAAATGACTGGAATGCAAAGTAGTAAAGAGAGCAGAGTCAGAGATTGTATGAAAATTGGGCCTAGGACCAAGAAAATAAACAGGAGGATGACTGATCAAATTTGTGAGACCAACAGTTTGTTCACTGCAAACACATTCTTCAAGCAACCAAAGCGGTGACTGCATACATGGACATCACCTGAAGGCCAATATAGAAATCAAATAGACTACATAACTGGAAGCAGATGATGAAGAAGCTCCATCACTTCTGCAAAAACAAGATCAGAAGCAGATTATGGCACAGATCATGAACTGCTGTTATCAAAAATTAGAATAAAGCTAAAGAACACTGAACCAACTATTGTGCTGAAATACAGTCTATGAAGGAATTAGACAGGCAGTTAGGAGTTAGGAGGGGCTACACCATCCTATTTCCAATTTCTAAGTATGGTTGTGAAAGCTGAACAATGAAGAAAGCTGACAGAAAGAAAATCAACTCATTTTGAAATGTGGTGCTGGAGAAGAGCTCTATAGATATTGTGGACTGCTCAAAAGACAAACATAGTCAGCCCTCCATATTTGTGGTTTTGACTTTCACAGATTTGATTATTGGCGAGTTTCTTCAACCTCTGCCCCCAGGTGCTTTTTTCTTGGGGAACCTTCCCTCTTGGTGGCTCTGGTGAGGCTGCTCACCCATTTAAAAACCCAGCTCTGGTCCTCATCCTCCTCCACTAGCCACTTCCTGGCTAGCTAAAGACAGATCACAGCCTGATTTCTCAGCACCACAAACCCTCGCCTGATGCCCCCACACACCCAAGGAAGGAGATGGGTATGAGAGGGGAAGTATAGGGCCACCATGCCTTCACCCCCTTCCCACACCCACACCCTCACATTTTTATATTTTCTACTTTTGTAGGGGTCCTGTGCCCCTAACCCAAGCAAATGTGGAGAGCCTACTGTAAATGAGTCCTTGAGCAAATCAAGTCTGAACTCCTCCTAGAAGCCAAGATCACTAAATTGAGATTGTCATACTCTGGACATATCATGAGAATATATGGCTCAGTAGAGAAGACAACAATGCTTGATAAGGTGGAAGGCAGTGGGAAAAGAGGAAGACCGCATTACAGAAGGATAGATCCAACCAAGGAAGCCATGGTCCTGAGTCTGCAAGACCTGAGCAGGGCTGTGGATGTTACGATGACTTAGAGATCTCACAGCAGTGCCATAAGTCAAAGTCAACGTGATAGCAGTTCACAACAACAACAGTTGAAAGTTCTGGAAAACTCAGAGCGGTTACAAATGTGGAGAGAACAGATAAAGCTGAGGACTGGGTAAGAGAGTGGAAAACTTTTTTTATTATTATTATTAAAAACTTAGGACAGAACTGTTACATGAGATGCTGCTTGAACAGTGGAAACTGAAGAGACTTCATGGTTGTTATAGCAACAAGTGATGCATGTGAAAGCACGTGTATGTTTTAAGTACTATTAGATAATATTTCCTTCATTTTTAAAATTGCAGGGAAAAAAAACCTTTTCCACTGAGATTACTCCCCCATCTTTGCTTTGACAGGATTTTCTGCCTGATGAGTATGTATGCAGCACGATCTCCCACCACCAATCCCCCGCCCTCGAAATGGGGCCTATCAGCAAGCAAGATCACGACTGCTCACTCAGCCCCCCCCATATGATCTCTTAACATCATCTTCTCAACTCTTTCCGGGAGAAAGTCTACTTTTCCAGTGAGATCCTATGCATGTCTATTCAGATATAAGTAGGGATGAAAAAGAATTTGAGTGTTTTGAGATTCTCACTCAGTTTGCCCATTCTGCACCTGCTGAGGTAAGGTGGTCTTTGGCCTTTCCACAGCTGCCTCCCATCTGGCAGTGGGGACAGGAGAAGGACGGGAGTGCTTTTGCATGGCGCCATGATGGTCCCATCCTTCTCCCATCCTCAGGCAGCATGATCGCGGATTAAATCATTGATGGGTTTTCCCTGTCAATGACACGCGATCACACCATCATCCCAGACTTACCTGTCCTGCAGAAACCGCACAAGCACAATGGCTGCGCTTCCTGACCCAGCACAGCCTGGGAAAATACCTAACTATGCTGTGGAAGGAAGAAGTGCGGCCACCATGCTCCCTTCCACAGAGAGCCAACCGGTGCAGAGAGGAGCACTCCTGTCACTCCCCTCCTGGCAGAGCTGCTGCCGGGATCCCCACTGGACAACTTCGGAAAAAGGCAGGGTGTGGAAAGGGCCTGAAATTCACAAATTACTATGGCCTTCAGGTTCCTTTTGAAGGCATTTTTTAAAATTATAAAAACCACACATACATTTTAAAAATACACGTGGCTAGCCTGTACAGCTGAAAATGCAGGAAACAGTCTTCAGTCAATGGGGAAAATGTATACCAAAATGCACATATGAAAAAAATGCTCCTAAAAATGCATATAAATTTCTATGAAGGAAGAACATAGAAAGTCTTGCAAGCAGATATGAACAAAAATTTGAATGTGTGCCTGGAGATGCCCATGGGATTAGCAGAAAGTGAATCTGAAAGTTTGGAACAGTTCTAAAAGTCTGATTTAATTCAGTGGAGTTTATTCATAGATCAATGGATATACATTTCAAGATACAGTAGAGTCTTGGTTATCCGACCTAAATCGGCAGGCGCAGGGTCGGATAACTGAAATGTCAGATGACACGGAGCCCTGTGGCGGCCACCATTTTGGGGGCATGTCGGGAGGGGCCTGGGGGCATGTCGGGGTGTGTCTGGGGGCGCGGAAATGCCTGCAGCCACGCCCCCAGGCAGCCACAACGTCGGTTAATCCGGAGCGTCGGATAACCGCAGGTCGGATAACCGGGACTCTACCGTATATCAGTTTTCCTCCACTGTTTCCAAATCATATCAAACATCTCATGACTTGATATCCCTCTCCTCACTTCAGTTGTCTTGCCACTCACATGTGAACATAATAATAAGCACCATCTTATAATTATGTTCTCCAGCTGATTCTATTTAACATGGACTGTCCTGGTTCTGCTCTTAAATAAGACTTGAGGGAGGTCTCTTTATTTTTTACAAATATTCTCACACTTGTGAGCTAAAGTTGTTGTTCTCAGCCAGAGAGCTCTTTGGCCTCAGTAAACTACAAACTCCAGAATTCAATAGGATGTTGAAAGTGGAATAATAGCACTAGAACAGTATAGGGAAGAAATGGCCAGATTTTGTATCAACATCTTATTTGGTTGATAGGTATGAAAAAGTCATGTGCACTAAGGCCTGTTTTGGGTTGAGCCAGTTGTTTGGCTAGCTTTGGTCTTAACCAGGGCCGTTTCCGCATCCTACCTTTTCTTGGTGCTGGGGTACGGTGATTGCGTGAGCAGCCTCTTGTGAGAGGCTCTCGCTTCACAGCTTCTTCAGCTCTGCATGAGCTTCCTGTTCACGCGACAGCCCCACCTCTTCCTTTCGCAGTGCAGCCTGGGACCTTCCCAGGCTTCACTGAGACAGGAAGCACGACTGGCCTGGCTCCTGAGGCTCTGCACACCAGGTAAGTGCGTGCGGGGCCCAGGAGCAATGTGCGATCGCGCAGCATTTTTGGCTGAAAGTTGAAAATGCAAAGGTGCGCGATCATTGCCTGCCAGCCCCTGGCGCCTTGCACAATTGCAAGGGTGTCATGCAGATCGCTCCTCGCAATCACACAAGGATCCAGGCTGTCTTTTGCATGGCAGATGCCGTGCAAAAAAGGCCCAGATCTTTCATGTGCTCGTAAGTAGGATGCCAGGGTCCTGTGGGAAATTTATAACATCTTACAGTTACCCATCACAGATCATGGTAAATCAAGTGCACTGCCTATCCCAGTAACCACCACTGATGTTGAGCGGAGCAATCATGTATGTGTGTGTGTGGGGTCTAGATATTAGGGATCCAGGAAACTTTGGGGTAGGAGGACTTGTCCAGAGACCTTTGAACCCAAAGTTGGCCCTCTTTGTACATCCGGAAATGTAGGTGATAATACACACAACACAAACAAGGAAACACCATGTAGCATACATAGCACATGGCATGCTGCAAGAGGAAAGATCCATTCTGAGCTGTTACAGTAGGGCTTGAGGAATCCTTTTTGGCACAAAGGCTAAATTTCAAATTCCATTTTGTGAATGTTCCAGGGGACAGATTCCAGCAGTGAGCAGGGCTCCAGGCCCAGGGAAGAGTGAAAGCAAAGTTGTTGTTGCTGTCGTTGTTGTCGTTGTTGTTGTTGTTGTTGTTGTTGTTGTTGTGTGCCTTCAAGTTATTTCTGACATATAGTGACCCTTAGGTGAACCTATCATGGGTTTTTCTGGGAGCTGAGAGTGTGTGGTGTGCATCGTAGTCCAATGCTCAAATTACTACCCCATGCTGGTTCTCTCAAAGCAAAATGGGCAGGGCCAAATTCTTTTCCGTATGGACATTTTCCCACCAAACATAAAAAATATCACAAAGCACAACCCACAGGGCCGTTTTGTGGAATCCAGGAGTATTATTTTCTTTTACCAAATTGCCCTCTAATGCCCCTTAGGTGATGTGGAGGAGACATTTTTGCCATCTTCTTCGTCCCCCAGATTATTTTAGGTTCACGAGAGGCCTTTTTCTTAAACAGGAAGCAAACAGGAATGGATGTTTCGGGACACTTGGGAGCTAGTGTACAATGGGTGTGGCAGTGTTATTGCATTCCTGCAAAGTCTCCTGGGCAGGGGGCATGCAGCTCCTAGACTCCCACAGTTTTCTAGCCTGGTCTAAAGGATACTTACACTTTTCAGGTGTCTCTTTCACTGGCAGAATCACCACAATTTTGCTTTTTAATAAGTGAAGGCTGTTACAAATTTAAACTGATACACCATGTGGAGAAGAGGCTGCAGAAAAATATAGTACTGCCCATGTCTGTCAGAACAGAGGAAGCATAGAGGCAGTGATCCAGTTGCGTTATGAGAATAGAGCTACGTTATATAAGTGTGCTTTATTTTCCGGTGAATTAAAAATACTAGTTGTCAAAACTGGATTAAAGTGAATGAGTCCCAGGGGCAATTCCAAAAACAGGGCCCTCTTTATGCAAAGACACAAGCTGCTTTGTGGGTGGACCACCTCAGTTCCTTCAGTGTTTCACAAATGAAAATTTGGTTGTGCACGGTCAAGCAACATCAGATTGTGGTCAACATGGCAAAAGCTGTTAATGAGGACGAACACACAAGCCAAGAGAGGCTGCAGCTTTTGCCTGAACCTACTGGGAAGGGCAAGACCCCGTTCTCTCCTCTCCTCTCCTTTCTATGCTGAGTGAATTGAGCGCAAACTACTTTTGCACTTTGAACTCAGGCTATTTCCACACTAGACTGTTATAGCGCTATTATTCCACTTTCAACATCCTATGGAATCCTAGGGTTTGCAGTTTCGGGAGGGGGTGGCCGGTCCCTCCCTAAACTGCAATCCCGAGGATTCCATAGGATGTTGGAAGTGGAATAATAGCGCTATAACAGTCTAGTGCGGAAATGGCTTCAGTTTGCAGCAACTGAAATTAATTGAGGACAAAACGGGAGAGTGGCAAGAGAGAGAAACTAGGACATTTTAAAAGCAGCTGAAAAGATGGGGGGGGGGAATTAATCAGGACTGTCTCTGCCAAATTGGGACAGTTGGAGGGTATGCCACCTTTGTGTCGCAGCTGATTGGGCTTGGTGATGTTGCTGGATTAGCAAGGGTCCACTTTCCCTCTCCCGTTGCCAGAGTCAATCCATTTCAAGCCTAAGAGGGGCACAGTTCTCAACATTCTCCTCCCTTTTCCCCAGCCTCTTCACTCACTCTGAGTCCATTTCCACACTAGATTCTTATAGCACGATTATTTCACTTTCAACATCCTATGGAATCCTGGGGTTTGCAGTTTAGCAGTTTAGTTTGCAGTTTGCAGCCCACTGGCCCCTTCCTAAACTGCAAACCCCAGGATTCCATAGGATATTGAAAGTGGAATAATTGTGCTATAAGAGTCTAGTGCGGAAATGGTCTGAAACTGAGGAATGGGGCTGGGGAGGGTGGTTGTAAAGATTGTCAGTCTTCTGAGATGGGGAGGAGATCTAGATCCCCTGATCTCCCTGGAAGTATTGCTCTCTTGACTCTATCATAGTACAAGAAGTGTTTCTACTTGTATGTACCCCTCAGCAACATTTCGCAGAAGAGAACATGTGAGAAACCAACATCAGAGTTTGGTCAAAGGGTTGTGGCCAGGCAGAAAGAGGGCAAAAGTTATTAATGAGGAAGAAGATATAAAACTACTATTTTAATCAAAGAAGCCTTGGAATGTATAGATTGAATTTAGGGAAGGTTGAAAAAAGAAAGATCCAAACAATCTAATTCATAAGGGCAAGGCTGCACCCCACTACTCTCTCTCTCCTGCTGAGTAAAAAACTACTTGCATTTTGAACTCAGTATGTGATGGTTGAAGTAAGCAAGGACAAAAGAGAAAGGTAGGAGGGGAAGAGTGAAACTAGGACTTTTAAAAAGCACCTGTTGTCAGGAGGCTCAGCACCTGCCATGGTATTATAGGGAAAACCCCTTCACCTAGCTAGCTTTTACAAATAGATCATGCTGTGGCAACAGTGTAATAAGTGCTAATGGCCACTTGTATTGATGTATTGAATTTTAATAGGCTTACAACAATGTATTGAATACCAATTGTTGTATGAATCTGTGCTTGGGATCAAAGACTTCCAGGTGTCTGGGGAAGTGCCCAAGGGCATCCAGCCAGGGAAGAGGGAGAACATCAAGGGAATGGAATGTGTGATCCCAGGGAGGCATTGTGAGAACAACCAGAAGGGCAAATAAGAACAAGGGAAGCATTTTAGGTTCTCAGGATGAAAGCATGTAAACATCCAAAGAGCCTGGGAAACCTTGGGGGGCAGGGGCAAGGTGACATTTAGGACCCTCACCAATCAAGACTGTTCACACTCAAATTCATATGCTCTACTCAGTATAACTACTGTTATACTATAACTACTCAGTATAACTACTGTACAACCTGATTACTAACTGATGTATCTCAGTCTTAGCAGCTTCTTCAAGCTGCTATGCTACTCACTTTACTTCAATCAAATGCTGCTGCTGCACTTGGAAAGCAAGTTGACACATGACACCTGGGAAAGTGAGACATCAAAGGATTAACCACACCCCTCAACTGTCTGGATTTGGCAGAGACAGTTTTGATTAATCCTCTGTCATCCCACTTTTTCAGCTGCTTTTAAAATGTCCCAGTTTCTCTCTCTTCCTTCTACTTTCTCCCTGTGTCCTCAGCTTACTTCAGTTGCTGCAAACTGAGGCCATTTCCACCCTACACTGTTATAGTGCTATTATTACACTTTCAACATCCCATGGAATCCTGGGGTTGCAGTTTAGGGCGGGGCATTTAGAATTCTCAGCCAGAGAGCTCTTTGGCCTCAGTAAACTACAAACCCTAGAATTCCACAGGAGGTTGAAAGTGCAATAATAGCACTATAACAGTGTAGGGTGGAAATGGCCTGAGTTCAAAGTACAAAAGTAGTTTGCACTTAGTTAATTTAGTGGGGGAGAGAGGAATGGAGGGGGTGGAATCTTGCCTTTCCCCTGTAGGCTCAGGCATAAGCAAACTGTGACAGCCTCTCCTAGTAACTTTTACCATACTGACCACACTCTGATGTTGGCCACCTGTGTCCTGCTTTTTATCTGATAAATGTTGGAGGGCATGGATTAAGTGGTGGGGCTGTCATTCTAAAACTAGGATAGTTGGAGGGTATGTGTGTGTGTTCACCAGCAGCATGGGCTTCCTAGCCACTGAAAGCCTTAGTTCATTTGCTCCAACTGTCCCACTGATAGTCCAGTCTTACTTGACAGTACTGCTGGAATGACAGGAGTATGTGAGTTGATATGTGTGTGCATGTATGTAACAGGGTTTATTTGTAAGTGTTATGTGGTGCATGTGTATGCACACATATGTGAACATGGTGATAGACAGTCCCTGGCCAGCGGTCATTAACACAACATCTCAGGTGGCCTTTGATCCAAAGGACGTTGCCCATCCCTGATTTAGCTGCTTAGTAGCTGGGGGAGGTTACTTTTGGGGGACTACATAGCTCCCAAAATACCCATAGAAACCCATGGCCTTCTGGAAGTTGTAGTCCAAAAAAAGTCAATGAGTTTCTTGTAGCTGGGAGAACCAATAGGATTCAGGTTGAAGATACCAAGTGACCAAGCTTTCAATGTTGAAATGTTCACATCCATTAGGGTTGCCAGCTTAGGACTATCCCAGGCCTTGGGATTTCAAGGGGAAAACCTAGATCCTTTAGAAGACCTTCTTGTGATGTCACTGGTGGTGAATCAGAGTCATGTCACAGATGGCAGACCCTGGTAATGTCACTGAGCATCAACCCCAATTGCACAAAAAATCCACCAAGTCTAACAAATGAGGAACAAACACACACACACACAAACTTTCAAGGCAGTGCTTTCACTCTGAGATTCCTTCCCCTCCTCCTTAGGACTGGAGAAGCAGGGCCCTTCTCTGAAATCTGGCAACCATAATATCTATGTAGTCTTTGCTAGCTAGCATCACTTTCTCAAATGTTTGCCATAATTTGCTTCCTCCATGTCGCTTTGTTATGACTCCCACTGACACCTCTCTAGCTCCTTGACCATGGGCTACTGGGGATGTCTGAACATCCACTCTTCTGTCCCTCCCCTCATTGTTCTGTTGCTGGTGGGAAGGGCTGCATTTTGCCGCAGCGGAAATTTCACTCCACCAGCAAGCGTGTGAGAGAGTGTTAGCATAAAAATAGAAGAACATTTGTGATAATTACCACTTACAGCCTCACCCTCCTTGAGGAATTAAATTATATTTTATGACTTTAGGTTATTTTGATGGAACATAATGTCTCTCTCTCTCTTTTTTGTTACAGAAAGTCATCAACTTTGGTGATAGAGAAGGGGAGATGATTTGAGGGGGGATGCACAGAGATCAGCATGCCCCCTGATCTCATCCCAGCAAATGCAATTTGCATGCAGGAAAAAAAATGTTCTTGTGTGCAGACCAGCTGTATGGGTTGCACAGAAGCCTGCAGGGCACAGGGAGACTGAAGCTTCATTTTACTAATTTCAAGACTGTATTCCGCTAAACCCACATCTTTCCCCAGAAGCTTATCAGAAGTCCTGTCATCCATCACTGATTTTCCTTTGTAATGAATGTGCAGTTACAGGAGTAAGAGTGTCAGTTGTGAGAATGCGCTCTTAGTTCATGTTGTACGACAGTGAGGTCCAAACAAAATTTGGAAATGCTGCTGCTGCTGTTATCGGACTACAGAACCCAGAATGCTCTAGTGAGCATGTCTAGGTGTTAAATTTCCTCAAAGAGATCACAACAGTTCCAATCATTTGATGGCTACTTCCAGTACCACCATTTAATACCATATCATCCAATCATCCTGATCTGTCAGAGATCATCCCAATTAATCCTCTGTTACCTTGCTTTTTCAGCTGCTTTTAAAATGTTCCAATTTCTCTCTCCTCCTCCTGCTTTTCCCTTTTTCCCAGTTAACTTCAATTGCTACAAAGTAAGCTAAAATGCAAAAATAGTTTGCATTAAATTAATTCAACAGGAGGAGAACACAAGAGGGGGAAGAAACTTGCCCTTTGCAATAGGCTCAGACAAAATCAAACTACTGCAGCCTCTTCTCGTTTGTGTGTTGTTCCTCATTAATAGCTTTTCCCATTATAACCACACTGTAATATGGCTTGGGCACACATGTCCTTTTCAAGATTTTTTAAGAAAACAAATATGAGAGAGACCAAACATTCCATCTAGTTCAAGAGTGGACAATTGTGGAAGGTTTGGGGCTGCATTAACCTCCAGACACTTTGGAAGGCCACACACCCCATGCTGCTTCCCCCAATGCGTTTTCAGGACTGTGGAGAAATTTTCACCATGTTTCTCCCCTCCTACACTATTTTAGGCCCAGGAGATGTCCCAGGCCATCATGGGCCCAGAAAGGTCTTTTTTTAAATAAAAAGAAGTGAATAGGAAGTGACTTTGCATGCACCATAATGGCCTGGTGATAAATATGGTAAAAATGCCTCCTGTCCCCCTAGAGGGTGATTGAGTCATTTGGGGACAATTTTAGAGATTTTTAAAACTCTCGAGGTCCTCTGGGTCCATGAGCTATACTTGTACCCATCCCTCCTCTGAGTCCAGGGCTTTAAATATTTAACTGGGAAAAGTCTGAGTTTGGATTCCCATGTATTCAGCCATCTTATTGCTGAATTACTGTTGCCCTCCTTTTTTTTTTTTTCCTTAGAGGCTTCTTATATTTAACAGGCAGTTACAATATACTTCTCTTCATATGCCAAGTGTAGCTACACCTACTGAATCTGACCAGTGCAAATAAGAAAGAATTTCATTTCAACTTATTTTTAAAGAATTTACCAACTTCTACAATTTTGCCTCCACTCCCAGCCTTTGGGATTAAACGAACCATTCCATCCAACATTTCACAGATGAAAACCAGAACAGATGTGGTCAAACTAGGTTAAGATGGCAACAGTTATTCATGAGGAAGAACACACAAGCTAGAAGTGGCCATAGAAGTTTGCTTTTGTCTGAGCCTACTGGGAAAGACACGATTCTGCTCATCTTTTCCTCTTCCCCTGCTGAGTTAATCGAGTGCACTGCTTTTGCACATTGAACTCCATCTGCAGTTATTTGCAGTAAGCCAGGACAAAGGGGGAAAGTGGAAGGAGGAGCGAGAGAGAGAGAGACTGGGATGTTGTAAAAAAATAGTTGAAAAAGTGAGACAAGAGAGAATTAATCAGGACTGTCCCTGCCAAATCAGGGCAGTTGGGGGATATGAGGAACATAACACAACTGAATGTGGGGCGAAACTGACAAATTTTCTCACCTCTTTTGTTCCACATGAACATTGTAGGGATGGCAATCTGCTAACTTGAAGCCCAAAGTCCATTTTTCCAAGTGGCCACAGAGGCAGGAGAGGAGGAACAATTAATTGGAGCAAACAGAGGAAAGAGTTAATCTAATGAAGGAAGATACTGCCTGTTCCTCCTCTAGCAAAGCAGATTGCATAAACAGAGTTTTGAAAGGCTACTTTAAAAAACAAAAACAAAACTTCCAGCTTCCTGAATAAGTATAGAGCCACCATGCTGACTGCCCCCCTTTCCCTGACCTGGTATGGACCCTGGGTTCTAGTTCTCTTCACCATGCCTCAGCCCTCCTCCCATAGTCATGCACACACACATTTTGATATTTGCAATTGTTCCACTTGTGTCAGAGTCCTCTGCCCCTAACCCTAGCAAATGTGTAAGGCCAACTGTACTTATACCCATAACTTGGGAAAGCTACTTTTTGGGTCTAGAGTTCAAATAATCTCCCAGCCAACATAACCAATAGTGAGCCATATTTTGCCTGCCCCTGCCTAAGGGTATGTGTGATACCATTCCTCCCCGTTGGCACTCCATAAGTGGCCTAGAAGTCAACTCTCCCTACCTTACTGTGTGTGTAAGCATGTGCATGTATGCCTAGTTGTATTTATGCTGTGATCAGGGAAACATGCACTGTTTATGCTCAGAGGAGCTGTTGCCAGAAAACCAACATGAATGGAGGAAGTATAGTGTCCCTCCCCAATCTTTCTTGAGGAAAATCCACCTTGTGCTGTGGCTCTAGAACATCTTCCCTGCTCCTTCTCATTTCTGTAAGACAAGACAATAAAAAACACAGAAGAATCTGTATGTTTGTGGGGTTTGCTTGTTCCCAGTCCAAGCCCACTTCAGAAGTATGGGGTGGAGGAGCTAGGGACGTACAAACCAAAGCATGAAAAAAGCAGGCAAGAAAATCACTTGTAGCATTCACTTAACACTTCTCCTGCACGTTATGTGCAGAAGCATTTAACTCCGGAGCCTCCTGCGGCGTTTGGATACGAATCATGTCACATGTCTCCAAGAAAAAGATCTGGCTCAGACTAAGCTCTCAACAAAAGACTCGTTGAAAAAGCAAACGTTGTGAAATATGTCATTTCAGAACTGAATATCGAGAAACTAGTGCACGCTCAGGTTAGGGGAACATTCCTACTTAAATATTTGCCCTTAACAGCTGTTGCTTGGTTAACCCATGTGATATGTCCCAAGACTGAATCCCATGTTAGAGTAAACAAATTGTCAACTAGTAATGAATGTTCAAAATGTACTGGCATTACCTCTTCTGCGTCAGCACCTGCGGCCGATTAGTTTCCTACTGTAAGTAGTAATTTTTTTAAAAAAAGCATGAACCTATAGCATTCTCCATTAGCTCATTTTTATTTAGCGGGAGCTAAATGGATGGTGCCAGCTTGATGTAGTGATTTGAGAGTTGGACTACAGCCCTGGGGACCAGAGTTTGATTCCCCTCTCGGCCATGGAAACCCATAAGGTGACCTTGGGCATGTTACACAGTCTCAGCCCCAGAAAACTCCATGATTGGGTTGCCATAAGGTCGCCATAAGTCAGGAGAAAACTTGAAGGCACACAGCAACAACAACAAACAAAATGGATGGTGGTATGATAGAGAAATAAAGAGAGAAAGATACAGCCAAAGAGAGAGCAAGTGGGGTCTTCTTTGCCTGGCATGTTTGAGCAGAAGTGGGAAGGCTGTTTGTTAGAGATGATGCAGCTGCATTTTGCATAGTGCAGACAAAGGTGGACTAGATGACCACAAAGGTATCTACCAGCCCTGTAATACAGAGAAGAAGTAGTGAATTGTAGGAATAAGAACTGCTGTGACTGTTATACCCCTCTTATAAGGGACTCAGTAAACAGGTTACAATCTGACTCAAGAGGAGCCTTTGGGAATCAGATCATGGCCCTTTTCGCACGGGCTTTCTGTCGTGCGACAGCCCCGTGAACCTCGCGGGAGTGGGAGCGTCGCTCTGCACGACGCACTCCCACTTCCGCCACGCTCACGGGTCTGCAGCAGCGTGATCGCGGGTTTTTTGATTTTCGCCTCAAAGCGAAAATCACCCGTGCTCGCGCAACACTCCCGGTGCCCACGTGCACTTACCTCCTGTGCGGAGCGTCGGGGAGGCAGCCAGGTCGCACTTCCTTCCCTCCGCCCCTGTGGAAGGAAGGGGCGGGGCGCTAGCGCGACGGACGCGACAGCCTCCTGCTTCGCCCGTGGGGGAGGGCGGCTCGCGTGAGGCTGCCGCTTCCCCCCTAGTTCCTTCGCCTGCGGAAGGAAGGGGGAAAACGGCAGCCTGCTGGAGGAGCCTTCTCGCGCGAGCCGCCCTCCCCCGCTCGCGCGAGAAGCCTCAATGCGAAAAGGGCCCATGTCCTGCCTCTCTATACAGGTATATCTCAGTTAATGAAGTACTGTAGATGTGCCCTTCTTTAACAGAAACTTTGGTAGCAAGGACAGAAATAAAAACGAAAGAATAGGAATAGGTTCCTACAGCACAAAAAAAGAAACAGCAGTTCAGTAAGGCCATTTCCTCCCTACATCGAGTCTTTCCACACTTCACTGTTATAGTGCTCTTATTCCACTCCCAACACCCTATGGAATCCTGGGGCTTGCAGTTTAGGGAGCGGCATTTATAATTTTCAGCCAGAGAGCTCTTTGGCCTCAGGAAACTACAAACCCCAGAATTCCAGACGATGTTGAAAGTGGAATAATTGCACTATAACAGTGTAGTGCAGAAAGGCCTATTGTTAAAGTGCTATTATTCCACTTTCAACATCCTGTGGAATTCTGGGGTTTGTGGTTGACTGAGGCCAAAGAGCTCTCTGGCTGAGAAGTCTAAATGCCCCTCCCTAAACTGCAAACCCCAGGATTCCATGGAATGTTGAAAGTGGAATAATAGCACTATAACAGTGTCGTGTGGAAATGGCTCAAGTTTCATCAAATGTTTTATCAAAAATTACTATATGGACATGTACAACGAAACAACCAACTCAAGCAAGCCTTGCATAAGTAAACAAAAACTTTTTTAGCCTTCTTGAGATCACTTGAATGCTTCTTCCAAAAGGCATCCAGTGACAATAATTTTTTTCTTTCACCAGCCTCCACAATTCAGTGGCCCCATTTTAGTGGCCAAACTTATATATCTGTGCTCCTTTTTAAAAAAAAAATATTCTGGGGCAGGCTGGTAAGGCAGGCTTATCTGTTCTCCCTCTTTTGCATTTCAAGCATGCTCAGTAAGGGATTCTGGGAGGAGCTGTTATTTACTTTGCCAGTTGTAGGTAGGCCCACACAGCTACAGTAAGAATGGCTAGAGCAAAATCCTGTTTTTTCCCACCTTAAGCTTCATTATTTAAGACATGCTGCTGCAATCTGACATTGAAAATCAGGTGTTTCTCTAGCCCTCCTTCACTATGCTCCCAAAGTTAATGCTGCTAAAAACCATCCAGCCAGACGGTGGATGAGAAAAAGGAGGTTGGCAGGCATAAAAAGAGTTTGAAGAAAGGAGTTTCTTTGTCAGAGTCCCTATTAACTGAGATGTGGCTGTAGTTCTGATATTGGCTCTGTTGGTCATGCTGGAGTATGAACAGCCAGCCCACCACATTTGCGGATTTGACTTTCATAGATTTGATTATTTGTGAGTTCCTCCAACTCCTTCCCCCAATTTCAAGTGCTTCTTTTCCAGCGGGACCTTCTTTCTTGGTGACTCTGATCAAGCATGCCTCAGCTTTTTTAAAAAACACCTCTGGTCATCCTCCTCCTCCTGCCCAGCCAGCTGAGGATGGCTTGCAACCCAGTTTCTCAGCGCCACAAACCATCTCCCGATGCCCAACAACAGAGGATGAATTGGGACCGTCCCTGACAAATCAGGATTGTTGGAGGGTATGATATTTCATAGGGTGCACTGAGAGATCAATCATGAAAGGCAGATGCTGACTCCATATAGGGCTTGGAAAAGTTACTGTTTTGGACTTCAACTCCCTGACTCCTCCATCAACAAATGCTCTGTTCTGCCATTGACTGGCCCTGCATTAGATCTTCTTCAGTGGCAACCTCTAGGAGAACAAACTGTTCTATGTGGAGAATGAGACAATTCAGATGCCGCAGGTAACTGGAAGATGAACCCTGCTTGTTCTCCAGCTCTCTGGGTACCCTTCCTGGTTTGCAGGCCATGGCAGGCTGCCCTTAAGGTTTGCTTGTAGTGTGGAGCACCAATCTGTGCAGCCTTTTCCAAGGCCATTTCTGCACTAGACTGTTATAGTGCTATTATTCCACTTTCAACATCCCATGGAATCCTGGGGTTTGCTATTTAGGGAGGGGCCTCAAATGCCTCTCCCAAAACTGCCAACCCCAGGATTCCATAGGATGTTGAAAGTGGAATAACAACACTATAACAGTCGAGTGCAGAAATGGTCCAAGTTTGGGGTCTGGTGGTACCTCCTCCCCAAACTCATCTTGAGCAAGGTTGGCCCTTCTACTAGGCACAGTAATGTGATTGTTTCAGGTAGCAGATTCTGAGGGACAGCAATGTCAATCTTGTGGCTGTTCCCTCTCGGTCTTCTGGTCATCCTCCTCCATTAGGCAACAGATCTCTGTGTGCCACACGGTCTGTCCCATTCTCTTAAACTGGCCTGTCACCTGGTACTCTTTCTTCTCCAGCCATCTCCTGAATGTGAAATGAAGAAACAGGAACCCTCTTGGCCTTTACCTTAGGTAGCAAGATGTCTTGAGCTAGTCCTAGTCTTTAGGTTTAGTGAATCCTGAGACCACCATACTTGCTGGGGCCAGCTATCCTGGCATGAAGCTTTTTGGCCATTTCCGCACTACACTCTTATAGCGCGATTATTCCATTTTCAACATCCTATGGATTCTGGGGTTTGCAGTTTCAGGAGGGGCCAAGGGGCCCCTCCCAAAACTGCAAACCCCAGGATTCCATAGGATGTTGAAAGTGGAATAATCGTGCTACAAGAGTGTAGTGCGGAAATCAGAGCAATGACTCTGGGCCCAGTTTTCCTCAGCATGATCATCAAGCAAAGTGCTTCATCTGTACAAGCTGAAAGCAACTTTGTATTCTCAGTCTTACAGATGTGGAGGAGGCAGAACAACATTAATAAAGGGAAGGGAGGTGGAATGGATTAAAAGCGGACCGACCACGAGTCGTAGGCAGCTAGAGGACTACTCTTGATCCACAAATGACAGTTTCTTAATTCCCTGTGTTATTTGAGAACTATCTTCTATGTGTGTGTGTGTTGGGGGGTGTTTCTCTAAGGAAACAGTACTTGAGCCACTATTGCCCCCTGCTGGTTCCCTCTTATCTGACATGAATTGAAACATTCAGTTTATAACATAAACCAGAATACTCAAGCTTTGGTTGTCAATAAGTAAGGCCTTGGCTAATACCTGATGTAAAAGCCACAGATCTGTTGATGTCTCCATGTCAGTATCTGACGAACAACAAAACAATGAAACAAAAGCCCACTCCCACTCAGAAGACTGAATCCTCATTTCCCCTTCCATGTTTATTTATATGCACTAGAAATATAAAACAAAGTAAACCAAATAAAGCAAAGCTTCCTAAAGGATGACTAGCAATTGTCAATACAATCCTCTGTGCGTTTACTCAGAATAATGGGCCATAGACTCCTGTGGTGCTTTCTCCCAGGTAAATAGGCATGAGACTATTGCTGAGGTGGATTTTTAGCAGCTTGGAGGCAATCTGATCAAGCACAGTATATACAGTTAACATATATGCAGTCAATGTATATACAATCAACAGATACACACATTCAACATTTTTCTGTCCATCTATGGTCTCTGGGAGTAGTAGAATGTCATCAGGACTGGTCCTATCATTATACAGAATGAGGCCACTGC
Source organism: Ctenosaura bakeri (assembly GCA_948474755.1). Classification (NCBI taxonomy): domain Eukaryota; kingdom Metazoa; phylum Chordata; class Lepidosauria; order Squamata; family Iguanidae; genus Ctenosaura; species Ctenosaura bakeri. Next base: position 623,532 of record CAOLHI010000316.1, read on the forward strand.
CTCCGGTGGCAGATGTTGGGGGTAGCAGTAGCTGCCTCCCAGCTATTCTTCCTAAATGCCATAACCCTGCCCTTCTGCCACTGGTCTTGGGACTCCTAAACTGTCCCAATGCCTTCAGAGAACATTTCTGTTGCCAATATTAACACTGCCAGACCAGCCAACTTTGGTACGTGAAACAGGCAGCGGACATCATCTTGTCTACCTCAGACAGCAATATGTCTTGGACTAGGCCAGAATGATTGTTTGAACTGAAATATGAGCTGTGAGATGTGAGCCACATACCAGCCTGTAGCCAGGACTGAAGAGTAAGTGAGCACCATGGAGCAATGGATTCAAACTATAGGAAAAGAGATTCCACCTAAACCTCAGGAAGAACTTCCTGATGGTCAGATCTGTCTGGCAGTGGAATATGCTGCCTCGGAGTGTGGTGGGGTCAGTGGCGGAGCTTGGAATGTGTGGAGGGGGGCAGGGCTACAGCGTGAGGGGCATGACCACTGTGCGTGGGGCGTGGCTGCTGTGCATGGCGGTGTGGCCAGGGCATGCAGGGGTGTGGCTACGGGCCAGGATGCCCCCAAAACATTGCTGTCCAGGGCGAATCCCCCCACCCCCACATTCCTATGTGACTATGTGGGTGGGGTCTCCTTCTTTGGAGGTTTTTAAACAGAAGCTGGATGGCAATCTGTTGGGAGTGCTTTGATGTGTGTTCCTGCATAGTAGGGGGTTGGACTGGATCGCCCCTGTGATCTCTTTCAACTCTATGATTCTATGCCCATGGGACAAACAAGGGGCGTTTTGGCCTACACAATTACAACACTATGATTCTACTTCAACTACCATGGTTCTACCCTGTAGAATCCCAGGATTTGCAGTTTAGGGAGAAGAATTCAGAATTATTAGCCGGGGGCTCTAGTGCTTCATCAAACTACAACTTTCAGCACTCCAAGGATAGTGTCATGGTGGCTGCAGTGGAAACATAGTGCTATAATTGTGCAGTGTGAAAGGGCCCCAGAAATCAGGGTCAAGGAAGACCAAATGTGGATGAAGAAGAAACCAGGTGGTGATTTTGAGAAGTAGGCCAGGAACCAATGAAGAACTTGTTCCTTGATACTAGGACAGGAAGGTCAAGTCGGTCCAGGAGAGCCAACGGTCAGCCTCAGTGAGTGGAATCAGTCTGGGACCTAAAGGTTCTCCATGGAAAAGCATCTAGTTCAAAGGTTTACCACTGAACAGAGCTAGACACAGTTCAAGCTGTTCTTGCCATTGTGAGACAAAAGGCCCTAAAGAAGCGTGATTGTGACGATGATCCCCTAGCTAAGGAATAGGGTTTCCAGATCTCAAAGCAGAGAGAGAGGCATCTCAGGGTGAGAGCAATGCCTTGAAACCCATGTGCATAATTTTCTTCATCTGCTAGCTTTGGTGTTTGGGTTTTCTTTTTTTTCCTTTTTTTTGACTAGCATACTATGGTTGATGTTTAATGTGTCATGCTTAAGGGCATCACCAGGGGCTACTCCTTGTAACATCTCCCTTGTAACATCACCGGGGTTGCTCTCTGTAAGGTCATAAGAGCTCACTCCTAGGTCTCAAGTTTTGACCTTGAAATCTCAGGACCTGGGATAGTTCTGGTTGGGCAATCCTTCTAGGAAAAGTGACAGCCCTTCTTCAGTTCTGCCTTATGGCTACTGTTATATTCGAACCCTTTCTGAAGCAAAAGCCAATGAAGCTGAAAAAATTAGTTAAAAAATAAAAATAAAATTTAGCAAAGTTAAAGGTAGCTAGGCTAACATTAAAACATGTTGATTGATTTACAAGTGAAACAGCCCAATTCATTAGGCAGAAGATGTTTTTTTTTTTAAAATCTATGTATTACTTCCATGTAACTATTTATAGAAAAGCAAGGATAGCAGGTGCCATTTTAGAAGAGGCATTCCCCTTCTATTTTTTCTATTATAGAGAATGCCTTTTAAGATAGAGTATGTTACAAGCATTCTTTCAAAAACAAATGAAGTTTTCTCATCCCGCCCCCACTTCAGAAGCATTGTTTAATCATATGCAAATGTATGCAGCAAATGGATCAGTTAAAGGTCATACAACGAATCAACTGAGATTTCTTTAATTGGTTGGCTGCTCTAGGTTGCTCACAACAACTGAAGATAGAAGCAAATCCAAAAAGGGAGCCCAGGGCAGAATGCTGATGGCCAGGGAGAACTGGCCACTTCCCAGGTAGTAGTGAGATAACCGGAGGAGCAGGACATAGCCAAAGCATGGTACTGACACTAATCAGAGGAAGTGCTTGGAAAAGTTACTTTTTAAAAAACTTAAAGTAGCATTTCCAGGCTCCAGGTGTGTTCTTTGCTTGCCTTTGCTTTCATTTAACAGGAAGATCAGAGATCCCAGAGGAAAAAGAGACTAAGCTCCACGTGCTTACAGATGATACAAATTTATTCTTTAAAAAGTCCAATACATTTTGGCCTGTTTATAAATTAATTAGCCTTCTTCAGAGGCTGTATTAAAAATAAACACAAATATATATCTCAATTTATAGAGGTCCAGGGGCCCATTCACACCACACAATTATAGCACTATGATTCCACTTTAACTGCCATGAGTGTATTCTGTGGCATCCTGTGATTTGTAGTCTGGTGAGGCTACAGAGCTGCCTGGCTCAAAATTCTAATTGCCCCTCCCTAAACTGCAAATCCCAGGACTCCATGGGATGGAACCATGGCATTTAAAATGGAATCAAAGTACTATAATTGTGTAGTATGAATGGGCCCCGTGTCTGCTTAGCTACCAAGACTGACCTACAGCCAGCAAGCTCTGTGAAAGCTGCATTGTTATCAGAGGAAAAAGATAAGATGGTGTCCCCTTCCCATATTAAGCCCAGAAGGTGACAAAGCTGGCAGTTTCATTTTTCTTCATCTCTGTCAATGGGGAATTGTCTTCTCTGAACCTGAAGACAGCAGGCTAGTTCAAGGCATGCAGAGTAAATCATGTGGCACATAGAGCTCTGCCCTTAAACACTTTGCCACCATTGCCCACTGCCTTTTCATCTGCCACCATTACCCACTCCTTTTTATCTGCCACCTAAGGAAGTCTCCCTTCTTTGCCTAAAAGAAAGCCCAGCTTGATGTGCAGAAACTTCAGGCAAATATTAGAAATTGGGAGGCACAGTTACACTGACGGGGGCAAGCAGAACGATGGGCTTCCTCAGATATGGTAGTCAGTTTTTATAGAGCTCACTACCTGAAGATTTGCCAGTGGCTGTTACTTCAGGTGCAAGGATGGTTGGTAGCAATGAATCTGCTCCTGGATTTCATTTCAATACGAAAGAAGCTATCTGATGTGCTGGATGTATTTGGGAGACAGGATTCAGCACCCTGGAGAAATCCATTAAAATCTGGACTAAAAGCCAGAAGGATTCATTGTCCCACTGACATAGAAGCTACCAGCCACCCTGCATAGGTGGCTTCTTAAAAATTGTTAGAGTTTCCCAGGGTGTTAGCCCTTTGAGGAAATTCTATGAAAGGGTTAGGAATTACTCTTTTTAAAGCAGAGTTGTAGAAAAAGCATGTCTCAATCTCTGTGTGGCTTCCCTGAACTGAGACTGATTTAGAAAACAAAACAAGGTGCACAGTTTCAGGTCACAAACTTATAAAAAGTTTACTAATGAATTTTACAATTACCTATGCATTGGAGAGCCTAGATCCTAACTAACAAAAATATTAGGTAAGATAGTAGATTCATTCTTAACTCACCATGTTCTTGGTGGAGAGGCAAAGCATGGCCAGAGAGGAGGAAGTTGAAGAAGCAAATATGGCAGAGAGGGCAAAAAGAGAAGTGTGGTCTTTTATGTAAGGCCAATGACCCCAGGGTTTATCCTGAGTCACATGTCTGGTCACCCAGATACCATAGCCATGCATTTAAAATAGCACAAAGAGCAACACTGAGGCTTTAGTTGAGAAGGAAAAATGCTTTGACATGCAAAGAGAAAAGAAAATTACACTAACTAAGCCCCATACGCCCTAGAACAAGAGGTGGGGAATACAGAGAGTGCCAGAATTTTCCAACAAAAATAGTGAAGATAAATCCATGGGAAATGGGGGGAAAGTATTAAGAAAACGTAACAGAAATGTCTGAATGGCTTTTGCTACTTAAGGGTGCTAAATGGAGCATCCATAGACTAATACAGTGTATCTTTGAACAGAGTCAAGCTACAGGACTTCTTGCTGTTTCCCAGTTCTGACTGTATGCTTCTGGAGCTTTTTGGTAGATTGCTTTTGCTTTTGGGAGCAGTTTGCTAAGCAAATGGACTGTTGAACAGATCCAGTGGAGCAATTTGTACATTCTTATGACAGCCAACACAGGATAGCACACAGAAATTGGCTGGGCCATCCCGAGACATTTGGCGGCCTGAGGCAAAGGACGTAATTGTGCTGCTGCCCATTCTATTTACAGAACCCGACTGAGCTGGCTGTGGAATCTTACTTCAGCTCTGGTGATGGGATGCTGTCTTCCACAGCACCCAAAGGCAACGGGCTATCTGGGGGAAGCACAGGACAATCTGAGGGAACACATAGATCTCTCCTCCAGCATTGCATCAGTTCTCCTTATCCCTCATCCTGAGCTAGCACCACACCCTACCCAATGGTAGGACCAGCCCTCAATGTTGGTACTTACATGAGGGGGTACTCATGTTTACCTCAATGGTGAGGAAATGCTGAGGGGGGAAATTGTCATCCTGTACCTCCAATTGGAATGCAGTACCTCATTTTCAGTCAACAACTGGATGAAACTGTTCCTGGAAGTAGTTAGAAATCTACTTCCAATGTTTATTTCTGTTTTTTTTTGGGGGGGGTGATTTTCAGCCAGTCTGAGGGGTGTTTTCAAGAAAAGGGAAACTTCAGGAAGTGTTTACAGGTATTTTAACATTTTTTTAAAATGGGTGGGTGAAGTCTGGAGGCTTTGATGGGCTTCGGGAGTCTTGGAGGCCTAAAAAAAAAAACAGGCTAGGAGGCAAACTTTCTCCATCTCTTGTTTCCTTGGTCAGGCTGGAAAGAGGTGAAGATGAAAATAGATATTCCCAGACTCTTCATGAAAAGGAGGGAGGCGGGGGGGGGGATTTGGCAGCACCTTTAAGATTTTTTTAAATTTTTTTACATGAGCTTTCATGAATAAACTCACTTCTTTAGATGCAGTACCAAGTAGTATTAAGGCCTCAGATATAGAGCATATTTATACAGTTATGGGGATGGGATCTTCAGATTCTACTCCACACAAAGACCAACCGGTGTTAAGAAGAATGGATGCCTACTTCTCTCTCTATTTTCTTGCTGACAAGATGCTGGGGGCTTGAAATACCACGGATGACCAGCAGGTGTCAGTCCTTGGCCAGAGTTGTTGGCAACCCCCTTACCGGCGTCTGGCTCTTGGCAGAGTACCCGTGTCACAAGTTAAGAGCTGGGCATTAGATCAATGACCTTGGCAGGGAGAGATGCGGATGGGAGACGGGGTTGGATTAGACAGAATTTGGCAAATTGCAGCCTGCTGGGCTCTGCCAAGCCTTGCTGGGCAATCAAGGCCCGTCTTCGGGTTCTCCTGCAAGACAGGCGAGTTTTTCATGCCAAGGATTCATAGCAGAACAGAATAAAGACTCCTTTCAATTGTTATGTACAAACTAGGACGTCACCTGAGATGGGCGGCAGTGAGGGGATTATTTGTTTATTTATTTGTTTATTTTGCCAGAGTAATAAACCCATCATAATGATTCCAAGCATATGAAGGTTACATTTCCTTTATAAAGAATGGAATTTTTTTCCAAGCTGAGGATCATAACTCCCAGTCAGTCTGCATTCAACTCTTGATTAAGGGGTATACAAAATGGTACACAGACCAGCTTTCCCTTCTGTGTAGACTAGACAGTGGAATCCAGAAATCTTTTCTTCTGCTGTACAAGACAACTTTTCATAGCAAATTTAAGTTTATATACATGATCATCTCATGACACCTCTCTAATCTCTCCTTGTGCCCTTACACACTACACAATTATATTGCTATGATTCCACTTTTACTGCTATGGTGGCATCCTATGAAATCCTGGGGCTTGTTAGGTGAGACACTAGAGCTCTTTCGCAGAGAATTCTAACTAACCCTCCCTAAACTGCCAATACCAGACTCCATAGGAGGTTGCCATGGCAATTAAAGTGAAATCATAGTGCTATAATTATGCAATGTGAAAGGGCCTTACATTAACTGTCATTACTGTCTGTGGAGGAGGATGGCGAGTACAGACTGATGGTGTTATTTAGGATTGAGGCCTGCTAGATCTTCCCCTAGAGAAAACTGTTTACAACTTTCAAGGCTCTAAGGTGTTCAGAGAGGCTGAAATTATTGCTCACCCCAAACCCTTCCTTCCCCACCTTCCCATTCCTTTTCTGCCTGCTGTGGAGAACGTCACTCTCGAACTGTGCACTGCAGTAAATTGAGGCTGTGTGAAGAGACCAGTGCATCTCCTTGGAACATCAAAAGGTTGGTATCATCTCCAGGTGAAATAGAGTTGCCAGGTTTTCAAAATGGTAATAATGGACAGCAGAGATTGGGAAGGACGTGTGAGACAGGCCTATAGAAAGCTAGCTTCAAGTCTTGCAAGAAGAGGAGATCTCATGGGAGATCTGGGCTCCTGAGAGATCTCAAACCCTGTGGGACCTCTCAAAACTCACAAAATGTCATGATAGCAGGCCAGTGGGTCATTGCAAAGGGAGAAAGTTTACCACTAGCAGGCCAAACATCCCTCGGCAGCAAGAGCAGGCCCCAGCTACATTAATGAACTCCCTCCCTCCAGTACCTTATGTGTAAATTGGAGGCTGTGTGTTTAAGTGATACTAAAAAAATATAGGATTTGGGGAATCTCATTTAATGCTCATGCAGAAAAAGCTTTCTGGCCCTTAAATAAAGGGCCATCCCTTATAATACAGGTTACCTGGCAACCCTAGGGTGAGGAGCTGGATGACTTGCGGGAGAACATAGAAATGCACTCTTGTCTGTGACTCACAAAAGAAGCCTGACTCTATCAACCTTCAGAGACCAGCATTGCCACAAACTTTGTGGAATAAAGTGATGACTTGTAGTCAGCCAATTTGAGAGGGAACACATTTTTAAAAAAAAAGATTAATAAGCTGTTTTTTGGGGGGAAACTTTTCCCAGGTGGTATGCAACATAACTTTGAGAAAAATGTAATAAAAGAATGATAAAAACAGGATCAATAATTACACAGTAATTTCACTCAAATAGCCCTGTCTATATAATGGTTCCTGTGGAATTCTCACGAAGTTGCAGCCCAAGGTAAGCAGCTGAATCGTGGGCACATCTGTCAGTTTCACTTTCCCCACATTCATTTTTTTAAATTTTCAAATTCTTTCCATCTTGTTAATGAAGAAAACTGTAAAAAATGGTTTTGGTAAGTTTTCATTAAAATCCAACTAATTGACATTCTCTGTCATCTACACTGGTTAAATTCAAGAGGTCCACCTATTCCCGGTATGGAGAGATGTACTTGGTGGCCATGTAGCTTTAAAGATGAGGACACCTTCAAAATGGAAACTGGAAACAACTGTAATTCAGTGCCACAAGCTAAGGTTGTTTCACTCAGAATTTGGGGGGTATTTTCAGGGAAACTGCTGCTTCAGGCAGTGTTTCCAAACATCTTTAAAACTTCCCCCACTCAAGTTTGGGTGAATAGAATCCAGAGGCTTTGAAGGGCTTGGCAGCTGGAAAAAACAAAGCAGATTGTAAACCACAGAGATTCAAACTCAGAATTAAGTATTCAGTTCTCTACATGGGCAAATCTGTCCATTTTGCTTTCTCTCATATTCAAATACTGTATTCTTAATCTTGAGTTCTTTCAATGACATGTTCATTTTGAATTCCAAAAAGTTATTGACAAAAGTCAAACTAAATTTTAATTAATCCTGAATTTAAGTGCAGACGTGGGCAACTGTGTCTTATAACTCCCAACAGCCATAGCCACTGATGTGAGATTATGGGAGTTATAGTCCAAAAACAGATCTAACACAGCCATGCTTTAGAGCCTGCCTTAGGCCCCACTGAATTTTATTATACTGCTTCAGGATGAGGTGCTGCTAATGTACTTTGATAACTAATATGGAATTAAATAAACTCATGGGTGGCAAGTCTATCAGCCAATAAAGCTAGATACCTCAAGGCTGACACTCCCTGAAAATGCCACTTGCAGGGGAATAAGCAGAGAGCTAGTGTGATGTAATGCTGGATAGGGAGGGGCACTTCCACACCACACAAATCTACTACTATGATTCCACTTCAACTACCTTGGTCGAATCCTGTGGAATCTGAGGTTTGTAGCTGGTGAGGTACCAGAGCTTTCTGAGAATTTTAACTACCTAAAAAATACATACATACATACATACATGCATGTATATATACATACATACATATATACATACACACACACACACACACACACCAGGATTCTGAAAGGTGGAACCATGTGAGTTAAAGTAGAATCACAGAGGTATAACTGCACAATGTGAAAGGCTTTGGGATTTGGGAGATCCAGGTTCAAGACTTTACTGATGCATGACATTCATTAGATGCCCCTCCGCTGCCCACCCAATCATATCCTCTCCCTCTTTCTCTCTCTCTGACGTACCTCAAAGGGTTGTTGTGAAGGAAAGCGAGCAGGCAGAAAATAAAGGAATGACAGAAGAAGAGCAGAACTGCTAGCACCATATTCTTTCTGTGGCTCCCAGAAAAATCTGCCCAGTCACTTTTGCTCAGAAGATTCTGGACTAAGAGCCTTTCCACACCGTGCTGTTATAGTTCTATTATTCCACTTTCAGCATCCTATGGAATCCTGGGGTTTGCAGTTTAGAGAGGTGCATTTAGAACTCTCAGAGAACTCTGTGGCCTCAGTAAACTACAGACCCCAGAATTCCACAGGATGTTGAAAGTGGAATAATAGCCCTAGAACAGTGTAGTGCAGAAATGACCAGAGCCTGAAAAACTACCTGTGCACTGCAACTCCCAACATGCCAAGCCAGACAAACCCATTGTCTATTCCTGTGGGGCATCTTACTGCCCTGCCTCCAATCTCCCCTTTTGTGTATCTTCTTTGAAAGAGAGGAGGGGAACAAACACAAACTTCGAAGGTTACATGAGTCCTGTTACTTTTCCAGATGGAGATCTAAACACATCATTGCACTTCCCCCTTTGAATCAGAACAATCTTCCCCACAACCCAGCACCTTCCAAATGCATTTTGGATTGCAGTTCCCATAATCCTCACTCCCCAAGCCTGCACCGACGAAGGATGATGGGGGCTCTAGTCGGAGATCTCCAGAGAAGTGCTGGGCTGGTGAAAAGGGTGCCTTGGGCTCCTCCCTAAATTGCAAACCCCAGGATTCCATAGCATGTTGAAAGTGGAATAATAGCGCTGTAACAGGCTAGTGCAGAAATGGCCTTAGACCTTGGCTTCAATTTCCAAGTCCTAAGGGCACGGAAAGGAAAAACATTCCGGGGTTAAGCATCGATACAACAAAGGAGATGTTCCAAGCAAGGTCACTTCCCCGGCAGCCCTCGCTGTCGACTCCAAAATAATTACCGCTCAATCCTCCAGTCACTGTCTGTGGCCATTTCCGCACTAGCCTGTTATAGCGCGATGATTCCACTTTCAACATCCTCTGGAATCCTGGGGTTTGCAGTTTCGGGGCCCCTCCCGGCACTGCAAACCCCAGGATTCCAGAGGATGTTGAAAGTGGAATCATCGCGCTATAACAGGCTAGTGCGGAAATGGCCACTGTCGGGGCCGTCACATTGGTTTCAACGCCTTTCGTCGTGAATGGGACCGGCAAGAGAGCGAGGCGCGCCCTCTATCGTCCTTTCGGAATACTGCAGCCTATCTTTTCAGGCAGAACTTTTTCAATAAGGCTGCTTTTCTGAACGTCCTTCAGCAGTCGGATAAGAAGTAGCTCTTGCTTCCCTCATTCCTGCCTGCAGTTCAAGCAGTTTAATCCAGTGCTTCCTAACCTATCTGATATAGGAAATCGGCAGTGTTCCCCCCTCCGGTGTGCCAGGAACTGGCATTATGTTTGTGCCCATTGACTTCTACCGTTTCTTTCTTTCCTGGAAATTCCCTGCAGACTGGCAGCTGATTACTCGGGAACGATACCAGTCCAAGGAGCACCACTTGAGTAGCCCTGGTTTAGCCATCGGAGGGACACAATCTCCACCTGACAGTGGTGAATGCTGTTGAAGTCATTTGCAGGTTCTGAAGTTCTCACCTGGAAATGGAAGCATCTTCTAGGTGGGGCTGAGCTTCAAGACCTCAATGCTTAATAGTTTTCAATGAATCTGAAACCATGCATAGTTTGGACAATTTACTTTTTGGATCACAACTCCTAGACTCTCCCAGGCAATTGGGAGCTGTAGTCAATTTTCACCATCCCCTATGCTCCGCTCCCTACCTCTGGCCACTTTTGACAACCTAGGGGAGAATGGAGTATGCAGAAAATGGTATCTTTCAGGGAACTGTAGAATGTGGGGTTTGAAATGCTGTCATCATGTCCATAGCACCTTGGGGATTATGGGAGTTGCAGTCCAAAAGAGGAATATTTTCCAGCCTCCACATGCATGCACAGACACACACATCGTCTTGTGGTCCGAGGAGCAAAGATCAAGAGTTTAAAGAGAGGAGGAACCATGCTCTTTCTTGTTTCCTAAACTTATACCTTTCCCCTCTGGGAAGGCACTTTGGTTTCAGTCTCTTCTGCCTGCTCAGCATTGGTGAATAGATATTATTAAGCTATTGCTATTACTTAGTTATTACTCAAGAGCCAGTGTGGTGTAGTGGTTTGAATCACAACCCTGAAGAGCAGGGTTTGATTCTCCACAGCCATGGAAACCTGTTGGATGACCTTAGGCACATCACACACACTGTCAGCCCCAGAAAACCCCTTGATGGGTTCGCCTTAGGGCAGTGGTTCTCAACCTTCCTAATGCCTCGACCCTTTAATACAGTTCCTCATGTTGTGGTGACCCCCAACCATAAAATTATTTATTTATTATTTACAATGCCTCCCCCCCCCGCAAAGGCCACCTCGCCGGCCAGGAACGGGAGGGGGGCGGGCAGGGAGGGAAAGAGGAGCCGCGTGTTTCCCCCGGAAAAAACTCCAAGAACCCCCCCGGGCTCTGCTTCTGCTTCGCTCTCGTTTCCGCTGGGGGGGAAGTGTGGGAAAAGTTTCCAGAGTGTCGACCCTGGCCGGGGGGGGAGGAATCCCAGCGTCTTTGTCTTTTGCGCTGGGCGCAGCTCACCCCCCGGAAAAGCGCCGCCTTGCGGCCCCTCGACCCTTCCGCAGTGCCCCCTCTGTGGCGTGTGGGGCAGGGGCTATGACGAGGAGGGGGCCTTCCCCCCGTGCTGCTGCCACCCCCCCAAGCTGGCCTGTCAGACAGGAGGTTGTCCCGGTAGCAGGGAAGGGGAGCGATTTCAGTCCCTTCTGAACAGGGGGCAGGAGAACGCGAGCACGTGGCTCGCACTTGCGCACCACCACCAAGGAGGAAATGGAGCCTAAGACCCTCGGAAAGACATATTTTCCAATGGTCTTAGGCGACCCCTGTGAAAGGGTCGCTTGACCCTCCAAAGGGGTCGCGACCCAAAGGTTGAGAACCGCTGCCTTAGGGTCTCCATAAGTTGGAAACAAATTGAAAGCACGTAACAATAACTTTGCCTGGAGTTACAAAGAGATAAAAATATGGAGGGGCACAGCTGTCCTCAAAGACACTATGTCTCTTTCTGTGAGGGATTCTCCTTCTTAGCTTGGGAATCCTGAGAAAATTCTGTTTCTCCTGCAAACAGCTCCGTGCCTTGCCTCTGGAGTTGTGGAGGGTGGGGGATACACCCAGGCCCCCAAAAATTGAACTTTCTGGAAAACTCATTGCTGGATCTCAACCAACAATATAGAGGACAGCTATGTCTCAAAACATTTTTGTCTGATCAGGTTTAAAAATAATTTATACTATAAATATCAAAGCATGGGGGGGTGCATGAGAAAGAGAGCTTAAGTGATTTCTCTGAGTGTACAAAAATGACTTTTACTAACCGGGCAGCATTGCTATACCTGACACATTTGTGTACAGGAAAAATAGCACATCCGGTAATGGACTAGCTCATGCCTCAACCCTCGGGTTTGCTTTTCATCTGCATGTATAACCTCATCTGTGTCAGGCCATATTTATCTTCAGGCAGATCTTTGGATTCAGGCCATTGTCTATGAATGTATCAAAATATCCAAAATATCCAAATGTGAGAAATCCCTCTTTGTTTCAAAAATAAACATGATCATACCCTCCCATCCATTTCTGTTCTAAAGGGTCCAGTTGTGGAGAATGTGATGCAAAATCATTCCAGAACAGTGTCAGTGGATGAACGCTTTGGAAACAGATGTATAAATAATACCATCTGACTTCTTCTGTATAATTGAATGCCTGCGATTTTTCAAAAGCACATGGATAGACTTGATATATTCTCTTTAAAAACAACAACAAGACATAATGAGGAAGCCATTAAAAATTTGTCCCATGCTTGAAATGTCTGAAGTCTTTCAAAACATCTAAAGGGGGGGTCAAATTAAAAAAGGAAAATTTGAGCCCGAAAATCCTACTGTGTATATTTGTGGCATATGATGCTAGTCAGCTTCCCACTAAAGAATGGGGTAGGTTTTACCCCCAGGTAAGAGCAACAGCAGTCTCTCTACAGAATTAGCTGGCAAGTGAATGACCAGTTAACTTGTGGAAAACTGGTTGTAGTCATTTTATTTACACAGGTCCTCAATGTGTGATTTTATCTTTTTGGCTGGCTGAACTGCTGTGTCGGGTTCCACAAACTCACCCATGAATATAAGATGTGATCTTTTGTGCTTATCTATTTTTATTTTTTCTATTTTATGGGTTGTATTATAAAGGAGGTTTTTTGAGCTCTCATTGTATGAATTTTAAAAGGTGTGTACATTCAAAAGAAAGCAAAAACAAAAGATAATTTCTTACTGGAAACATTGGCATTACTTTCAAACTGAGACCGCCTCCAAAATCACATGGGAAATACAACCACTCATTTGGAACAGTCCTCTTAGTTTTTTACTTTGGTCTTTTAGCAGGGCATCCATTTCAACTCTTAACAGCAGCAGAAAATGACATTGCTCTTTGGAAATGAGCAACCAGTTCCAAAGCATCCAAAACCCCAAAACCAAAAAATGAGAGGGAGGGAAACAATTTCCCAGTGAAGCCTAACAGTTTAGATTTGATTGTGTGTGTTTGTGTGTTTAAACGTTATTTTAAGTCACATTGGAAATGATGTCAATGTTGCATTCTTTTTTGTATGGTCTCTTAAAAGCTGCTGCTCCTGTAGCAAAATCTTAGGAAGAAATCTTAAAAGTACCCTCATCAAATGTATGAAACTCCAACCCAAATGCCATGGCACCACAATGCAATCACTGGAAACTGTCTGGCATGGCTCAATTGTGCGTTTTGCAGCCGTTCTCCCCCCTCTCTCCCATCAACCACACACACACACACACACACACACACACAGACATGCACACAATTTTGCCTCTGGTTGCTTGCAGCCGATTTCTGGGGCCATCAGTGGCAGACAGGACCTGGGACTTGAGCCAAGGGAAAGACCTGGCACGTGTCATGGGCACGGGGCAACGGCGCCAGGCCCACTGCCTCCTTGCAGGAGCGACCTGCTTTGCCACCCCATATGCCAAGTCCCTTGTGCCACTGCCAGACAAGTTTGAACGGCGGCCAAGAACCCAAGATGGAGTCAGCTGCGGCTTTGACCTCTTCGCTTCACCCCGCACAATCAGCTCTCTCTCTTCAGCTCAGCGAGAAGAAAGCAACCTACTGCAGAGTGGGGGCCAAGAGAATCCTGGAGCCACAGACAAAGCCGATCCATTGCAACATGGATCCGGAGAAGGCTTGGGTCATTTCCAGGGAGGTCAAAGTGGATCTCACACACAGATGCTTTGTGTGGCATTATCCCAAAGGGCCTCCTTTTAAACTGAGAAAGGACAGGCAATCAGGATTGGAGAAGTGGTGGGGAGGAGTGTTTAACCCTTTTCCCACTTGCTGTTTCTTTGCCTCACATCATCCCTCCCCCCAACCCCGAGCTCTTCTTTTATCAAGTTGTAAACATATCTTTCCAAAGGCATCTATGTGGAATAGCAGAAGCTACACTGAACATAGCTTAGTCACAAACACAAAAGTAAAGAAGTATTAAAGTAACAGAAGGGAGAATAGATAGAAGTCCCTTTATAATCTCCATCCAATATTGAGTGTCTGCATTTTACTCTCCAGACAGGAAGTCAATAAATGGGGTAATTTGCTTTAAAACAAGAGATGGTTAAAGCTGTGGGTTAAACTGTATGCTATTCTAAATGTACAGTCAGCCCACTACATTTGCAGATTCCGTAACCATGGATTCAACCAACCACAGTTTGTAAATGTTTTTTAAAAAAATCCAAAATGCAAATTTTGATTTTGCCATTTTATATATGGGATTCCGTTTTACTACAACACTGTATATAATGGGACTTCTGAGATCTCACTGTATAGCATGCAGTTCAAAGTTGCTGTCCTTTAGAAAACCTTATGGAATTAATGAGGATGCCATAAATAGGCAGTTTGAAAGCATATATATGCACTCACAAGTTCATATTGGCCTGCACACATTTAGGAGGGGTTCAAACCTCCCTCCCTAACTTGCCCCCTTCCACTTTCTACAGAAGCTAAAAAGAGAGGAATAATCTATTAGTGCTTTTCATAGACAGCTTTTAGTCAGAGGTTTCCTTACAGGAGCAATTAGGAAGAACTACGTAGTTCTTCTGACTTAATAGATGTGCCATAGTAAAAAAGAAAAAGGGGGAAAGTGGTGGGAAAATGGAGGGAGGGGAATGAAAGCCAAGAGTATGAGTGTTGGATGATGCCACTGAAGTCCCCATAAAATTCATTGAACAAGGTAGGATGATGGCATTGCAAAAGTCTGTTTAGGAACTGGTCTCAGTTCTGGAAAGGAAGTGAATTCTTACGTGACCTAAAAAAGAAACAAGAATGCTATTCATTTAGGGCCTAAAAACAGCTCAGAAACGGAATTACAACTGCCAGAGTGGCTGGGGATTCTGGGAGCTGTAGTCCAAGAAGAACCATCCCAAGATCTGCCTAAAATTGATGGAAGTTTGGGGAAGTCTGCATGGGTGTGTGTGTGTGTGTGTGTGTGTGTGTGTGTGTGAAAGAGAGAGAGAGAGAGAGAGATTTTTAACATACCATACTATGAAGCATGCTCCATGGAAAGAGAACATACCCACCCGCACCTTTGAATGCTGGAGACTTTTACACTTGCTGTCTTCATTTCCATGTGTACTCCTGTTCTGTGAGGCTTGGAGGCTCAAAAAAATAAAATAAAATAAAAATAAAAAACAAAATAATAATCTGAGCCTAGGTAGGTTTGGCAGGTTCTTTGAAGGTGAAGGCTGGCTTTAGTGTCTGTTTCCAAGCTGGTATGTGCTTATCCACATCACTGGTCCTACTTCTTCCACATTCAAACATGACTGCACTATCTGACAGGTAAAGTTCAGCTTCCTTCAAATAGGATTAACAGGTACATGCCAAGTCACACCTCCTAGTCACAATAACCAACCCAAATCTATCAGCTCATCATGTATATAATGCAAATTAAGGGAGGGAAAAAAACCAGATAGCCTGCTAAACCCACGGTATTATGTTAATCCTAAACTGAGGGTAAGTAATAGCTTGGAAGCCATTTGGTAGCTTCTTTATTTGCTTCCTTATTAAAATAGCCAGAATAGTTCTACCCCAGCTCTTTAGGGTATAGTTATGCCTTCAGATCTGCTCCAGCTTATGTTGACCCCATAATAAGAATTTCTTGCTGAGGTTCATTAAAAGGAGGTTTGTCATTGCCTTCCTCTGAGGCTGAGAGAGTGTGACTTGCCCAGGGTCACCTAGTGGGTTTCTATGGGTGAGCAAGAATTTTAGCCCTGGTTTCCTGGAGTCCTAGTTCAACATTTAACCACTACATCATGTCAGCTCTTTAGAACATAGAAGTGCCGCTGTTATTCTACCCTAAATGAATCCTTAGTTGTAAGGGTTAGAAATTCGTTTTACCTTTTTTTAAAAAAAAAAGAAAATCATGCTTTTCAGGAATCTAAATCTATACCAGCCATCACATTCCACATGGAATTGTACAGTTATGGAATTACAGGTCAGGAACAGGCCTGGCACTGGGAAAGGATTTAAACACACACATACACACAAAGAGAGAGAGAGAGAGACCCCAAACAAATCATTCTCCTCTTTTGGTTTGACTGGTCCCAGAGGATCTCTCCTGGCTCCAGTTCCGATGAATCTAAATGTGGGAATTGGGGACACAGAAAGGAAAAGCTTCTGCCTTTGCCAAGGGGGATGGATTAGATGGCACCCCAGTGGGCTTTTACCCCATCTGCCAGTTTCACAAATCCCTTAACAGCATTGCATGTAAAGCAAGCATGTGTGTGTGTGTGAGTGTGTGTTGCCTTTTCTTTTTTAAAAAAGCATTCCAAAAAGCAAACTGAAAATCCCTTTCTCTCGCTGCCAACTCTACCAGCTTGAGAGGTTGACCACCTCATTTTAAGGCTGACTTACCTCCCTTCTGCTCTGGAATCCGATCCAGGGGGAGGTAGAGGGATTGGAAGGAGAGTCTCGTGACTTTTTCGTGGAACAGCAGAAAAGATTATGCCACTCCTAAGGTTGCCTAAATAACTTCAATGCTAGCTGAGGTGAAAAGCCCTTCTTAAACCAGTTTCCACAATAACCACAGATGATTTATTTAACTTTAAGGTAGATGATGAAGACATTGAAATAGTTTAAGATTTTTCACACCTTGGTTCAGCCATTAAACAGAATGGATACTGCAGTCAATGAATCAGAAGAAGACTAGGACCTGGAAGGGCAGCTATGATGAACTAGGCAAGATCCTGAAGTGTAAAGATGTGTAATTGAATAGTAACATTATGATTGTCCACACCTTTGTATTTCTACTTTGTGTGTATGGCTGTGAAAGCTGGACAGTGAAGACAGCTGACAGGAAGAAAATCAATTCCTTTGAAATATGGAGTTGGGGAAGAGTTCTACTGATATGCTGGACTGCTGAGAAGACAAATCAATTGATCCTAGAGCAAACCGAGTTTGAATTCTCCCTAGAAGCCAAGATGACTAAATTGAGACTGTTGTGCCTTGGACATATCCTGAGGAGACATGGCTCACTAGAGAAGACAATAATGCTTGGTAAGGTGGAAGGCAGTAGGAAAAGAGGAAGACTGCATTATAAATGAGTAGATCCAATCAAGGAAGCAATGGTGCTGAATCTGCAAGACCTGAACAGGGCTGTTGATGTTAGGGTGTCTTGGAGATCTCTCATTCATAAGGTCCCCACAAGATGAAGTTGATTCGATGGACGTTGACAACAACAAAACCAGTTTCAAGCAAAAACCATTGGGCAATTCCTTCTAAAGTTCCAGGGAGAGATACGAAGATTTTTAGTTCACAAAGGAGAAAGCAGGAGAGCTTTTCCTTGAAAGAAAAGTTAAAATGGTCAGAGCTTTTCTTTTCTTTTTAAGTTCAGAAAACAAATCTGACTAAGGTTGAAGTCCTGTGCCCATTCATCTGAATATCAAGGTCAGTGGGAGTCAATGGGAATTATGTTTGAGTAGAAAAATGTAAGGTTATACTGTAAGGCTGCAGTCTCATATACATATTTGATAATCTAAAATTGTCTCCTATATTATAAGGTAATGAGGAGGGATGACAAAGTTGTCCTATGGGAGGACCTGAGGCATTGGCTGAAATGGAGACGGAGAACCTGTGGTCTTTCTGATGTTGTTACCTTCCAGTTTTCAAGCAGTCACAGGCAGCAAGGCCAACGATCAATGATGATGGGAGTTGTAGTTCAGCAGCTGGAGGGTCATAAGTTCTCCCACTCTGGGCTAAAACAAGTCATACAGTGAGTATGGGGTGGGAACCAGGATTTCTGTTTTGTATAAATAGAAACAGTGTGATGTAGCAGCAAAAAAGGCCAATATAATTCCGAGCTGTATCAGCAGATCTATAGTGTCCATATCAAGGGAAGTAAATGTGCTACTTTGTTTTGCTTAAATCAGACCTCAGCTACAGTATTGTGCCCACTTCTAGGCATCATGGTTTTAGAAAGATATTGGCAAACTGGAATATGTTCAGAGAAGAGTGTAACCGAGATGGTAATGGGTCTGTAAACCAAGGCCTGTGAGGAATGGTTGAGGGAGCTGGGCAGTTTAGCCTGGAAAAGACCGAGAAATGATATGATAACCATCTTTAAACATCTGAAGGGCTGTGAGGTAGTTTGTACAGTCAGCCCTCAACATTTGCTAGGGTTAGGGGTGCAGAACCCCTGAAAAATTAGAAAAGCTGCACTCAAAATGAGTGTCCGTGTCTATGGGAAGGGGGCTGAGGTATGGTGGGGGTCAGGGAAATGGGGTGGGTCTACACCTTCCTTCCATCTCCTTCCTTGGTTGTTGGGAGCCATCAGGAGAGGAGTTGTGGTGCTGAGAAATTGGGCTATGAGCTGTCCTTTGCTGGCCAGGCAGTGGCTGGTGATGGAGGAAGAGAACAGAGGTGGGTTTTTAAAGGGTTTCGTGGCCTGATCAGAGCCACTGAGAGAGAAGGTTCCCCTGGAAAAGAAGCTCCAGAGGTGGAGATGCAGAGGTTGGAGGAACTCACAAATAATTAAATCCATAAAAGTCAAACTGACAAATGTGGAGGACTGACTGTATTCTGTCGATTCATAGACTAGGGCCATTTCCACACTACACTGTTATAGTGCTATTATTCCACTTTCAACCTCCTATGGAATCCTGGGGTTTGCAGTTTAGGGAGGGGCATTTAGAATTCTCTTGGCCTCAGTAAACTACAAACTCCAGAATTCCACAGGATATTGAAAATGGAATAATAGCGCTATAAGAGTGTCGTGCAAAAATGTCCGGAAACTTAAGCTGGACTATTTTCTACTTAAAATATTTTAACCTGTATCTCTGCAAGAAACCACACCTTGCTTTTCTCCAGCAATTGCTGCTGTTTGAACTTACTTTCCTCTGCTTTTTCTTGTGTGAATTATGGCAGTGGTTCTTAACCTTTTCCTTGATCAGGGCCCCCCATTAAATATCTTTTGTTGCTGTGGATCCCCAAGACTTAACTCAGGATTTAAAACCCTAAAGTGTATCAAATATTTATTTAAAATTGCTCATCAGGGGTCTTACAATTGGGAGAGAAGGGAGAAATAAGTAAAGTTAGTTCCTCGGCCAAAGACAACAACTGTGGCCAGCAGCTGACCAAAATTCTCCAAAGACAAAACAACTTGAAGAAACTTAGCATTTGTAGATAAGCATCAGATAGCATACCAAGGAGTCAGAGTACGAGGCAGATAGTAAAAATTATAACAGAAAGTAAATATAAAAAGTGGAAATTGAAAGGAAGACAACACGAGAACGGCAAAACAATAAAACAATGAAGCTATTAAACCAAGGAAAAACAAACAAACTGCAACAGAGACTCTGACGGAGCTGCCGACTTTGATGCCATCTTAACATCCCCCTCCAAAAATAAGTAAAGGCACAGTTCCCTCAGGGGTGTTGGAGGGGGAGAGAACTTTTCTCCTGTTTCTTTCTGCCAGTTTATGGTTGGAGTGGACTGAACAGCATTAAACAGCAATGGAGAGGGCTGGATGGCAGGCCATCTTGCCTGTCTACTGGGTGCCTTGGTTTCTGTCAGGTGGATGCTCTGTTGTGGGGAAGAGACAAGCTGAGCAGCCTTCAAGGATTTGTGGACCCCCTTTGAGGACAGACTCCAGGTTAAGTACCACTAGCCTATGGGATTCATATTATTGACCTACTGTGGTATTGTCATGGATTTGAAAGTTCTTTTGTCATCACTAACAATTGTGAAGAGTACACCACTGGGAATACGTATGCATGACAAAGTGTTTTTGTTCTCTTCTTACTTGTGTTGCACAGCAGTGTACATGGCCACCTTATAGGGCTTCCAATGGATTGCATGATGCATCAGGCAGGTGAGCCTGTCCCTATTTGGTCCTCATTCATCATTACCTTTCCAGTTAGCACCACTTTATCACCTCATTAATGTTGGTAACTGATCATTTAATTACCCTGATCGTTTAATTTAAAATATTTGTGTGTATGCACACATACACTCATATATATGTAATAATGCTTAAATGAAAAATCATTACATCACTAAAGATTTTTTTTTAAAAAAACCCATACCCTTTCTGGTTACCATATTTAGCAATATGTTTGAAGCCTTTTTGTCAGTCAAAAACTTGTGATGTAACAGTTCTACTCTAAATAATGTTTCATATTTAGAAAATTTTTACAAGCCATGGTAGCAATCAGCCAATAAATGCTACAGGGCAAATTGAAAAAAGAAGACAGATCAGGCTGAAATAAATGATTTTAAAGAGATGGATGCTCAAGTAAATGGCAGATTCCTCTTCCTTGCCTGTGCAGCTATGTCACAGCAACCAGCATAGGTGGAGCTGAGAGGAACATCCACATCAAAGGTCAATATCTCCAACAGTGTGGCAAGTTGTTTGCAATTTTACAGCAGAAGAACTAAAACTGAGCAGAATTGAGAACTGCCCATTCAGAAGAACTTTGTCTTGACTTCCACAAAGAATCTTAGCAGTTATCATTAAGAAAATGTTGATTTTTCTCCCATACAAAAGCAGGGGCCCATTCACATTACACAATCATAGCGCTATTATTCCACTTTAACTGCCATGGTTCCATCTTATGGAAGCCTGGGATTGCCAGTTTAGGAAGGGCATTCAGAATTTTCAACCAGAGACAGTTTTAGTACCTCACCAAATTACAAACCCCAGAATTCCATAGGGTGGAACCATGGCAGTTAAAGTAGAATAATAGTGCTATGACTGTGAACTGTGAATAGGCTTAAGAATCCCTTGAAAGCCTACCAGGGTACTGAGTAATCAGGCTGGCACTGGCAGCCAACAGTGGTAAAGTACTTTAGGGCTCACAGGGACAAAATGCTGAGACATTTTCATTAGCAAAGATAATGATGCCATGTGCTGGCCTTCTTAGAAATCTCTCTCTATCTAAACTTAGCTGTGTCCTCACAGTAGTTGGAGGAGGAAGGGGATGTGGAGGGGACTAGATGCATTTACCCAGCAACAGGACTTTTTGTTTGCTACCCCTGCTGTAATCCACAACATTTTGGGATGGCTTGGTCTTGAATGTGCAGTTAAGATCCATTCACTTTGCAAAAGACCTGTTCCGAACAAGAAAGAAAACTCGCTTGTTGATATGGATTGACACAGCTGCCTAAAGTTTTAGATTCTCTTTAGATGTGTGGTTACGAGGATTATTATTACAAGCAACCGGACTTCAAAATTTGCCATTCTGTCACTGGTAGTCAAACATCCCTGAAGGACAGCTTGTCATGTCCTACTGACCATCAGTTGCAAAATTCACCCATGGGAAATTACTGGATGTGTTCTGGGTCATGCCTTTCTCCATTCAAGACTTCTGTGCTTTGTGCTGAGCAAGAGAGCAGCTAAATCAATAGTATTTGCTATTCTTATTGCAAGACAAACACAGTGCAAATTTTAACTTGTGAAAGACTCTAATATCTGCCCCCATTCCTGCAGAGCTTAGAAATCTTTTTTTTTTTTTTTTTTTTTACTACTGGCTGGTTGGAGGATTCTGAGAGTTGTAGTCCTGGAAGTAACTTTCCCAGGCTTCATGCAGAGCAGCTTCGTCAGTCACTGCCAGAGGTTTTACTATCATTAGAAAAAAGAATACTTTAGCAGTCAGTGTGTAACAATATATATTACATTCAGTGAAAGTTGTTCAATTAGCAGTTACTCCATGGTATTACATAACAGGCTAAGTTAATTAGGCTGGACCCACATCACAACACTCCTAATTATTTAACACATTCTTTGTGGCTCCTGTACTTTTCCATGTTTCTCCCACAAACCACTGTATCTCTATATACCAGCTCTTGTTTGCCAGTCCCTAAAGACAGGCTGAAAATTCTTGCTCTAGATGAGGGATGGGGAGCCTACTGTCTAGGGACTGTCTCTGGCCTACGGCTTAATTTTGGGTCCTTTCACATCTGACAGTTATAGCTCTATATTACACTTTAACTGGCATGGCTCACTCTTATGATTTACAGTTTAAGGAGGGGCATTTAGCATTCTCTGCCAGAAAGCTCTAATACCTTGCTACTGTAGTTGTGTGCCTTCCAGTTATTTCCAACTTACGGAGACTCTAAGGCTCACGGAGTATTCTGGTGGCCAAGAGTGTGTGATGCACTCAAGGTCAACCAGTGGATTTCCATGGCTGAGCAAGGAATTGAACCCTGGTCTTTAGTGCTCAAACCACTATACCATGCTGGCTCTCTCTAATGCCTCACTAAACTACAGATCACAGGTTTCCATAGAATGGAACGATAGCAATTAAAGTGGTATCAAAGTGCTCTACTTTTATGGTGTGAAACTCCTCTTCATCTGTGATTTGAAGTTTTCTGGAGAAATCTGAAGGTATAACCAGGGCTGGCTGAGATCACATCTGTTATCCAAATCTACCTTTTGAAGTCTTAGATCAACCTAATAGTGCCAGTTGGCCCAACTGATGCCTACCTCTTTCTGAACCTCTATAACTTACTTCTGTGGATCATGACTTCCAGAATTCCCTGTGGCCAAGAGATATTTTATCTGTACTCCTCTTAGGCTTAAAAGTGATTAGCTCTGGAGGAGCAGGGGGGTCTTCCAAGCCGGACAACATCACCAAGCCTTATTAGCTGTAACACATAGTGGTGTAGCTGCCAACTGCCCCAGCTTGGCAAGAACAGTCCTGATTAATCTGCTCCCATCCCATGTGTTCAGTTGCTTTTAAAACATCCCAGTTTCTCTCTCCTGCTCACACTGTCCCCCTTTGTCTTTAGATTACATCAGTTCCTTCAGACTAAATTCAGAGTGCAAAATTAGTTTGCATTCAATTGCGCTCAAGTAGTTTACACTCAGTAGTGGGAGGGAAGAGGAGAAGAGGGCGTGGAGCCTTGCCCTTCCCAATAGGCTCAGGGAAAAAGCAAACTGCTGCAGCCTCTCCTAGCCTGTGCTGTTCTCCCTCATTAATAACTTTTGCCATCTGATCGCATTCTGATATTGCTTGGCCATACACGTCTCAGCCTTCATTTGCAAAATGTTGGGGGATATCGGCTCTCATTTTACTTGTGTGGGACCTCCAATTGTTTTTGTTTTTTTTACTATGGGTCAAAGGCCGATGGTTGGGGGGAAAGAGCAGGACTGACCCTACCATCAAGTGAGGTGAGGCAGCAGATGTTAGAAGGTAGCCATGAAGTACTAGAAGAGAGAAATGTGTGCCCTGTATCCCATTCACTAGCCCACTGTC
Source organism: Ctenosaura bakeri (assembly GCA_948474755.1). Classification (NCBI taxonomy): domain Eukaryota; kingdom Metazoa; phylum Chordata; class Lepidosauria; order Squamata; family Iguanidae; genus Ctenosaura; species Ctenosaura bakeri. The sequence continues at coordinate 647,092 of CAOLHI010000316.1, forward strand.
TTCAGATGTGGAACACCTGGTTTCACCACCAGTGCTGAAGAAGCTGCCAATCCAAGCAGATTTTGGCCATGGGATGGGAGGGAAGTGCTATTTTGTTCTTTGTCTCAGGCAACAGAACATGTTGGGCTAGTCCTGGAAAATTCTCTCTTTCATGTGCCATAAGCAGCTGATGAAGATGTGAGAAGAACCAAGGTGGAAATTAATGATGCGTCATGTCCAGTCTGCCTGACTTGAATGGAGTTGCCCTAGCAGAGACCTGCTGTTTGTGGACACTTCCCCCCTCCTCTCTCTCTCTCTCTCTCTCCCGCCCCGTAGGTCAGGGCTTGTGGAAAGGGGCCAAGGCAAAGACGGTCCTTCCTTCCCTCCCACATTCTTCTCTTCCTCCCTTAGTCCCAACCTGATGCTTGACTCGCAATCACCAACCAGTTTGCAGCTTCCAGTCCCTGAAGAAAGAGTAAAGTTAAAACATCTGTTAATTTATAAACCAATTTAACCATGACTGGTTAATAAATAGCGAACAGCTGCCAATTCCACTACCCCTTAGCTCAGAAGAAGGGCACTCTGGGAGCCAGGATGGGAACAGATTAATTGAGCTGCCTTTTTAAAAACTCAGTTCTTTTTTGGGCACACATGTGGCTTTCTCTCCCCCCTCTATCTCTAGTTATGATTGTGGAACTTCCTACTGTACAGTTGAATTGCCTTCTTTAGAAAATGATGGTTTTGGAAAAGAGGTGGACTGAAACACTGGAAGCAGAATCTGGCTGCCTCTTCTTGCTCAAATAAATAACACCAGTCTGTTCATGAGTTGGATGGCCATTGTGTTTGATATCTGGAAAAGAAGAACCCAAAAGATGTGGGGTTCTAAATTGTACTGCTGTGAAAATCCTGCCCAGAAGATTCTGTTTATGAATTGTGGCAATTGGTTGTAATTCCTTGCTGGTGAAGGAAAGGTACACTTCACGTGTGCAGAAGTGCTCTGTATTCTTCTTTTGTCCCATGCCCTCCAAGGCTGAGATCTGTTACCTAGGCCATAATTGAGGAGATCAGCAATTACCTGCTTTGCATGCCCTTAATATGGATCTGCCTTTGAAAAATATTTGGGAAATCCAGCTGGTCCAAAAATGGCTGTGACCGCACTGTCAACCAGGTCTGGTTAAAGGGAGCACGCAAATCCCTTGCTACAGTATCCCCACTGGCTACTAATCTATTTCTGGGCAGAATTCAAAGTGGTAGTTATGAAGCGTTACACAACTTCTGTCCAGGCTATCCGAAGGACTGTATTTTCCTTTATCAAACTGCCTCAGCTCTGAATCTTAAAGGAAGGCCTTTCTCTCGGTCCTGACAGTCACATTATTGGTGTCCCATGCCAGCAGCCAGCCAAGGTTCACAGCTCTCCAATTAGAGTCTTTATCAGCAGCCACAGACAAAGTTTACAACAGTTTGTCAGCCAGTTACCATTTGTTGTTTCAGCAGTCCGAGTCAGTAATAAATTCAGAGTGACAGTCCAAGAGAGTATTCAATAGCGTAGTCAGCATGCGAGGCAAGGGTCAAGGTTGCCAGGAACACAAGTCAGAAATCCAAAGGTAGGATGTGTCCACTGGTGTTGTGGTTGTATGCAACAGATTTTTCTCCATCCCTTCCCCTGTATTTATGGGCTAACAGCCTACCTCAGCTATTTGACTAATTAATGTGTCTTCTCTGTATAAACACTCTGAGTCTCATGGGCTCCCTCTTTTTCATATACATCAGCTGCAGTAAGTATTGTCCTGTTCACCTGTGTTGTAGCTGTTGCCACCTGAGTCCTGGGACTGGGGCATGACAGCTAGGGACACAAGGCAGAGAGAGTTTTCTTGGTGGCTACTCTCCCAAATTCTGGAATTCTTTTGAGCTAGCTTTCTGCTCTTTTTTAGATCCTTTTTATTCAGTCAGGCCTTAGGTATCCTTGCTTGTTGCAGAAGGGGCCTTTACATGGGACTGTATAGTATTTTTTTTCAGTGTGTTTTCAAGTTGTGTTTTAATTTGTATTTTATTCATCTTATGGATTTGTACTATTGTATTATAAATCACATTGAGTCCCATTGGCAGGAGGAAAAAAAGGGATATAAACTGTATACATTGACTAAATCAGTAAATAAATAAGTAGTGCTAAACTTTGGGCTTGTGTCCTCCCCACCCTTTTACTTTTTTAACCATGCCGCTGCAAAGGAGAAAGTCAAATACATTCACTTTTGTTTTCTGCCAACCACAGTTTCTGTTTAGTTTAACCATGGTTTGTTCAAACAAGCCAGTTTAAAACCATGGTCAATAAACCTGGCTGTTTTGCACCATTATTTGCACTAGCAACATTTCCTGGTTCAAACATAGAATCATAGAATCATAGAAATGTAGAGTTGGAAGAAACCACAGGGGCCATCCAGTCCAACCCCCTGCCATAATGACTGACTACTGTGCTTAGTTGAAAATGGAAGCTAATGTTCCTGATTCCCCCTTCATAATCATTCTGGATAAAAAGAGGGGAGGGGGAATGAACAAGCTGATATCAGAAATAGTAAACTGTGATTTGTCTGTTTGTTTAATTTATATCCTGCCTTTCTCCTAAATAGGATGGTTTAGCATCATATAGAAACTAATTCCAGAGTAAGGGCCTTTCTGCACTACACCGTTACGGTGCTATTATTCCACTTTCAACATCCCATGGAATTCTGGGATTTATAGTTTACTGAGGCCAAACAGCAATCTGGCTGAGAATTCTGAAACTGCAAACCTCAAACTGCAAACCTCAGGATTCCATAGGATGTTGAAAGTGGAATAATAGCACTATAATAGTAGGGCAGAAAGGCCCTAAGTCCTATTGGGCAATATATACCACATGCCAATACCTCAAAAGTTTCCAACTTTGAGGATAAGTTGGTTAATTCATATTCAGAACAACTTCCTTCAGCATCTTAAAAAAATTAATTCAGTGCGCAACTGCCCATAACTACTGGAGTGCTTCTGTTCATGTTAATTGGGCTTGTGGAGGCAAACTTCCCAATGGAAGGCCCAGTTTCCTTTGAGATGACCAAACTATTGTCACACTTCAAACTATGGGGTGGTGGTGACAGCATATTCATGGCTGAAAGATCCTCTCCAGTGCAACACTTACAGATTAAAGAAAAAAAAAATTGCATATCAGTGGAAAAGTTTCCAGCTCATCCATCTTGCTAATATAGTTCTCCCTTCACATATGTGGGGTTGACCTTTGTGAATTTGATTATTTGTGAGGCATGCGCATGCCTCCCACCCTCATTCTCCTTCTGCTCTTCTCTTGCTTTTAGCCAGGCATAAGAAGGAAGGTAGGCACAACTGGGGAAAAGGCAAGGGAATGGGGGACGCATATGTGCACCTTCCTTCTCCACTCCAGAGGCCCCACTCTCTTGCCTTTTGCTGAGTGCAGAGAAGGAAAACGCAAGGGAATGGGGAAGGAAGGTACGTGTACATCTTCCTTCTCCCCTCTGGAGCTCCCCCTCCCATTCTCTTGCCTTTTGCCCTGGCGTGGAGCATGCACACTAAGGGAAAAGGCAAGGGAATGGGAGAGGAAAGGCACATGCACACCTTCCTTCTCCCCACCAGCTTTCCCCCCTCTTGTTCTCTTGCCTTTTGCCAGGCATGGAGAATGCTTGCCAAGGCAAAAGGCAAGGAAATGGGAGGAGGCACATGCCCTCCGTCCTTTGTCCCTCCAGAGCTCCCTCTCCCATTCCCTTGCTTTTTGCCAGGCTCAGAGAACATATGCCAAGGCAAAAGGCAAGGGAATTCGGGGGGAGGCATGCATGGTCTTCCTTCTTCCCTCTGGAGCTCTCCTCTCTCATTCCCTTTTGCCCTGGTGCAGAGAATGAAGACTTGTGCACCAGAGCAACAGGCTAGGAAACAGGAGGGGGGAACCCCAGAAGAGAATGGGAGGGGGAGCTATTCATGGTTTTACCACTTTCTCTAGGTTTCTGCACCTTGACCCCTTGCAAAAATGGAAGGGCTGCTGTACACTACTTTTCTCTGTATAGATCTGACCCCCATGAGGAAGCACTACTGAAACAACAGTGAGAGACACTCCCCATCACCAGTGTTGAAGGAATGTTGAACTGCCAGTCCAGTCAGCTTCTATATGTGGCATGGTATAGTGAAGGAGAAGAGAAGACAATAGGTTGTTCAAAGGTGCTATGTTATAAGGGAACCATATTCCTCAAATTAGCAGAGCAAATAGCCAGAGCATAGCTGTGAACAGATTTTAGGCTGCACTGAACTCTTCACTCTGCTCACTACATTCCAGAAATAATTTACCTCACAAACTCTGGCTGGGGAAATTAACTGGATCTCTCTTTCTTTCTTCTCCTTTAAACCAAGCCCAGAACCAGTTACTTTACTTAGTTCCCACCCTTTTACTAGTAACTTCTTGTGGCTTTCTTTTCAAAGCAAGTAGCCCATCAAGATCTGGATACATTTGCACCATGGAGAACATCTGTCACAATTTGGGATCTCTAGTGGCTACAAGGATGTCATAAGCCTTCTTTACAAATTCTTTTTGTTTATCTTTTCATAGTCCCCAACATTTCACAGGTGAAAACCAGAGCATGTGGCCAAGAAGCATTGACCTGTGGTCAAGATAGCAAAATGGAGAAGCTGCAGAAATTTGTTTTTGCCTGAGTCTACAGATAAGGGAAATACTTTGACCCTCCTCTCCCATCCCCACCCCCCGCAACTGAGTTAAATGAGCACCAACTACTTTGTACTTTTGAATTCAGTTTGCAGCAATTAAGTAAGCTGAGGACAAAAAGGGCAAGTGAGAGAGAGAAACTAGGACATTTTACAAGAAGCTGAAAAAATGGGATGACAGGGGATTAACTCATACTGTCCTTGCCAAATTGGAACAGTTGGAGGGTATGTTTTCTGCATTCATCATCCACCACTGAGTAAATACTAAGTCATCTTTCACAGAGAGTGCTCTGGTTTCTTCCTAAGAAGCCTTGAGTCTGACTAGTCATACTGGTGGGACCTTGAGTCTATCAAGCTCTAAATTAGAATGAATAGGGAGGCAGCACTACTATCTCCTTTGTTTCAGGCAGCAAAATATCTTGAGATGCTCCTGTTCTGTGTTCACCAAAGAGTTTAAACATTTGCACCTGAAATGGAGTGTGTGAATGAATCAACACATGTACTATATAGACATGCTTGACAGGGGGTCATCACTGGTTGCTGTTCCTAGCTATGTGCATTCTTAGTGACAAGCCCAGATTAACCATCATGAATTGGGTAATAAAATTTACATACATTGATTTATTCATTGAAATATATAGATTTCTAAATTGAACCATTTCAGATTGCTAAGGGTGTGTATATGTTTGTGCTGTTTTGAATATTCTGTTATATTTTATAAAAAGGGATAGATGCCTCCCACATTTTTGTTTTATGTTGCTCTGAATATTTGATAATGCCATGCTAAGTATTATTGAAGGACACAGATGGATGAAACTCAGAAGCAGAGAAATCTCCTCTCTCATACTGAGCTTGCCTTGGCCCCTGAAGGGAACTGTTATAGATACTTGCCCTGTGCAAGGCACGTTATTATACCCTCCAACATTTCACCAATAAAAATAGGGACCTATTTCATGAGGAAAGACACCCAAGCTGGAGATCAAGTTTGCTTTTTTCCTGTGCCTGCTGGGAAGGGCAAGATTCTGCCTGTTCCTCTCCTTTGCCCCCACTGAGTCAAGTGAACGCAAACTAGTTTTGCACTTTGAACTCAGTTTGCAGCAACTGAAGTAAAGCAGAGGACAAAGGCAGAAGGTTGGAGGAGGAGAGAGAAACTGGGACATTTTAGAAGCAGTTGAAAAAGTGGGATGGTAGAGGATTAACACAGGCCATTTCCACACTATACTATTATTCCACTTTCAACCTCCTGCGGACTTCTTGGGTTTGTAGTGAACTGAAGCCAAAGAGCTCTCTGGCTGAGAATTCTAAAGGCCCCTCCCTAAACTACAAACCCCAGGATTTCACGGGAGGTTGAAAGTGGAATAATAACAGTATAACACTATAGTGCAGAAATGGCCTGAGACTCTACCAGTCAAATCAGGACAGTTGGAGGGTATGTGATATGATACAGTCGGTTGTGAAAAAATTGTTTACACCAAGAATAGGCAACACTATAGTAGACCTCATTGCAGTATTTACCTCATTTTGGCATTCCTATACATATGAAAATGAGATCATAGACTTTCTTGTGAGAACCTATGAAAGTGAAACCACTTTCAGCAAAGTGAAAGCAAAGTGCAAGTAACAGCAAAGTAAAAGTAGATTTGCTACAAATCACTCTTGCACAGAAGAGATTTCTTAGTGTAACATTTTGAGACAAACCTTTCACTTTCAACTATGCTTTCGGATTTGTCCTTGGGTGAGGAGTGCACACACACACACACACACACTCAGATGACATGATGGCTTTGGTGCTGCTCCTCTTTGGGTTGTGGCGGGAGGAGGCTTGTCACAGCAGAGTAGGAGCTGGGCTTTCTTTACTAACAGTTCCATGAAGTACTAATAAATCTTCTTTTACACCAATAACTTTGTCTGATCTTGATCACCTACAGATCTGTTTAGCCATGGTAGCCTGATCAAACTTCAACTGCTTCACATTCATGCCCAGCCCTAGACTAGGGCCATTTCCGCACTACATTCTTATAGCGTGATTATTCCACTTTCAACATCCTAGGGAATCCTGGGGTTTGCAGTTTCGGGAGGGGCTGGCTGGCCCCTCCCGAAACTACAAACCCCAGGATTCTGTAGGATGTTGAAAGTGCAATAATCGCGCTATAAGAATGTAGTGCGGAAATGGCCTAAAGGCCTTTTTGCACTACAGTGTTATAGTGCTATTCTTCCACTTTCAACATCCTAGGGAATCCTAGGATTTGTAGTTGAGGGAGGGGCATTTAGAATTCTTAGCCAGAAACCTCTATGGCCTCAGTAAACTACAAACCCCAGAATTCCACAAGATGTTGAAAATGGAATAATAGCACTATAACAGTATAGGGCAGAAAAGCCTTTGAGTGATAATCTTGGAAATCAAGAAAAAAAGTTTCAACTGCTATGCAAGGTGTGCTCACCCTGTGTCTTGGCACAGTGACTTTGTTGTATTGGTCCAGGTCAAGCGCTGTTTCAGAGCAATGCTTTGTAAGCTATCTGATGTGAAAGGCCTGCATTTTTTTCCCTTCGGTATGCCAGGGACTGGTACCATATTTACACCCATTAGTTACAGTTATTTCTTTCTTGCCCAATAACTTTCTTGGCATTGTCAGTTGTTCACTTAGGGACCAGCACCTGGTCCATAGACCACAACTTTGAGGATACTCTGGTGCTCCATTATAGTTGACTATAGGATCAGGCTAAAAATGTGCCTTTTGAATCTGGTTAATTTCTAATTATAATGTTTGCATCAGTCTGAACTCTCCTCTGCTCCCCTCTCCTTTCCATCAATAATGCATGGCTTTGTGTTTATTGCTACTTAATTAATCCACACTTAGGACAATTAAAAGCCTGCAGAATTCCCTAAAGTGGGATGGAAGCAGGGGCAATATGCCTCCACCGTTATTTCAGGCCACGGGAAGCCTTCTCCAACCTGACACCCTTCAGATGTTTCATACAGAATCTTTGCTTAGCGTGGTTAGGTGCTCATTGGAGTTAAAGTCCAAAACATTAGGAGGGTACCAAACTGAGGTTGGCTTGAGTAGTAAAATACCTGAAACTTGGTTGTGTACAATGGGAGTGGGAACTGTGCAACCATTACCCTAATGTTGTTGGACTGCAACACCTAGTATTCTTTACTATTATTATGCTGGCTAGGCTGAATGGGAGCTGTAGTTCAACAAGGTCTAGGAGGTTGAGCAATGTACAACCCTGTGGTGGGGAGATGAGCTATTACAAATTCCAAGGTAGACACAGCCATGCTTGTACCAGAGCTTGGAAACTTATGTTTTGGAGTGCATCTCTCTGAATCCTCAGTGAGCATGTTCATTGACCGTGCTGGCTAGGTGGTAGTAGTGGTGGTAGTCTGGAGACTCATAGTCCGTACCCCCCAAAAAAATCCTTCCTGAGTTCTGATTTTTTTAATTTAATTATTTATTTGTATCCCGCCTCTCCATATGGATCGAGGCGGCGAACAACTTACAAATAGCATGTATTTTGAAACATTTCTATACATGCCCCCAACAAGCTGGGTACTCATTTTACCGACCTGCGAAAGGATGGAAGGCTGAGTCAGCCTTGGAGCCGGGCAGGATTGAACTCACAACCTTGTGGCTTGCAGTACTGTCATTTAACCACTGCAGCACCAGGGCTCCTGATTAATTCAGGTAATCAAAACTGCAAATATAAGATTTAGGACAGAGAAAGCCAGGTATCTTCCTAAACTTCTTGTGACATTTCTGTGGTTGTTCCTCTGGTGCAACTGACAGTCAGAACAATGTGAAAGCCAACCAGCCTTCTCCAATGTAGGGTGACCTCCAGATTTCTTGGATTGTAATCAATATCACTTCCAACCCTAGCCTCCCCACCAGGTAGCTCTGATAGCAGAAGTTGTAGTTCAACACATCTGGAAGGTTTCAGATTGAGGAAGGATGATCTACTTTCTAGGTGGGTTTGTGGTCACTCAGTCTACAAGGCAATTTATATATTCTTATTGGACTCCTCATAAGTTAAGAATGCTGGTTTTGCTATCACATCTTGAATGTTCAGGCACAGGTTGTTCCACTTACAGCCAAGCACATACCAGCTCTGAATAGCCTTCCTCTGCATTCTGTGCTATTCAGGTTCAAAGCCACATGTTAGTTTGAGGCTATTAATTTAAGAAAAAAGGGGAGCTTTCATGGACTATGTACAGTCCACTTTTCTCGAAAATAAAACAGACAAAAGCAACAGAGAGTATATGAATGTCAGTTGTTTGAGTTTTAGAGGGAAATGCCTCAATGGAATCTTCATCTTAAAATGAATACCTTAATTTCTTCCATCAGGTTTTCTAATGAGAAAGGAATCCACGGTCCCAGTTGAGAACTTGGTTCATGCAATTAAATCTTCGCATCTTGCATGAACAGACTACAGCAGCTGGGTTCCAGGGATGGAGTGAGTGTTGTGCCTTGACTGGGGGGGGGGGGAAGACAAAACATCATAAGGAGAGCCAGGCTGTGAAGAATCAGAAGACCTTGGCCTCTCTAGGCCCCTGTTCTTCTCCTACAATGGTCAGTCCAGAGACCGTTTTGTTTTGGACAATAGCATGCAGAGTCACAGCATGGACAGTGACCATGCTGGCTAGAGGGGACTCAGAGAATGATAGTCCAAAATAAGTAAGTTTTCCATGTTGTAGGTCAATCAGATGCCAGTGAGAAGTCTACAAACAAGACACAAACAGAATAATAGGTAGCCACCCCAGCTTCTGTTCCAAAGCAACTCAAAATGAAGGAAGAGATAGTGCCAAGGCTGCCAGGCAACTGCTAGAGTGCTTCCTCCTTTTCTCCTACAGAACTGCCAAAAAGTCTGCTAGCCTTAGAGAAAGGTTAGAAGGAAAGCAAAGTAGGAGACGTTCCTTCAGCTCACCAAGAAACTTGCCCTGTGTCTGCCAGGTTGGTGAGCAAGCTCAGTGGTTGCTACACAACTGAAAAGTTCTCACTTCCTTTCCCCCTCTTTAGAACTAACAACACAGCTGGGAATGGGCTTGAAATTTGGTTGTCAGGAGAAGTTTTGGAAAGCCAACAGTTGCTCTACAGAGCCTGGATTGAGGAAGATATATAATCGTAGCTAGGCAAGCACAAAGTGCTTCCTACACATAGAGACCCATCTCCCCTGGAAACCGCAAAAGCAGCTGTTCCAGATTGAAAAAAGGTGGATATGAGAGATTTTCTTCCAATGGGAGCTTATGTCTAGAGGCAAATTGCAGCTGTGGAAGCAGCAAGGGTTGGCAGGACAGCAGCATGTTAAGAAAGGGTTGGGTTAACCCCTCTTCCCATACGCTTCCCAAAGTGGCATTAAAAATTGCTTAAAGCTGCTCTTTTCCATACAGTAGCACTTTTAGTATAATTAGTAGTTTGGAGCTAGGATGGCAGGCAAGGCAGAACATAGCACATCCCATAAAATGGATTTTCAGTAGTCTTAGGACATTTTGGCCATGGTCTCGTTGGTTGGCATAGCAGTGGCAGGGCTTCTTGTTTGGCACTGTCACAAGAAGGAACAGCAGTGAAGGCTACTTCTGTCTGGAAAGAAAACTGTTTTGCCAACTACCAAGCTGGCAGGGCACCATCCTCTGCTGTCCCCATGCTGCCCCATGTGTACCATGCCAAAAAGTGCCTTAGACCAGTATGATAAAGAATTATGCTGATATAAGTCACCAATAGCATTCAAGCCATAGGATTAGATCCAGGCTGAGGACCCTTCCTCACTACACTTTTATAGTGCTATTATTCCACTTTCAGCATCCTGTTGAATCCTAGAGTTTGTAGTTTACAGAGAGCCAAAGAGCTCTCTGGCTGAGCATTCTCAGTGCCCCTCCCTAAAACTGTAAACCCCAGGATTCCATAGGATGTTGAGAGTAGAATAATAGCATTATAACAGTGTAGGGTGGAAAGGCCCTTAGTCATGCTGATAGCAGACTCAGATGGAATCAGTGGGGCAACTGAGTCACAACTCTAACATCCCAGCGATTTCAAGGGATCTATTCTAAACATGACTACTGGAGCCAACTTATAGGAAAGGAAGTACCTTGTGTGGCTGGTTGCCTGTAGTTCCAGGCTGAGGTTTAGCCTCATCCTGCCACCATAGAGGTTGTGTTTCCTGCAATGCATTCATACAATTATTGTTTGTCTTCTTAAATTTACTGTCAGAGATGTGCTCAGAACTGGACATAGTATTCTTCACCTGTGTCCAGTTCTGGGCACCATAATTCAAGAAGGATATTGACAAGCTGGAACAAATCCAGAAGGGAATGACCAAAATGATGAGAGGCCTGGAAACCATGCCCCATGAGGAGTGCTTAGGGAGCTGGGTATGTTTAACCTGGAGAAGAGAAGATTAACAGGTGACATGATAGCCATGTTTAAATATTTGAAGTAACGCCATATGGCAGATGGAGCAGGCTTGTTTTCTGCTGTTCCAGAGACTAGGACACAGAACAATGGCTTCAAGCTACAGGAAAAAAGATTACACCTAAACCGTAGGAAGAACTTCCTGATGGTAAGAGCAGTTTGACAGTGGAATACACTGCCTTGGAATGTGGTGAAGTCTTCTTCTTTGGAAGTTTTTAAGCGGAGGCTGGATGGCCATCTGTCCAGAATGCTTTGATGGTACATTCCTGCACGGCAGGGGGTTGGACTCGATGGCCTTTGTCCTCTCTTCCAACTCTGCAATTCTATGTGGCAATAGTGTAGAAAAGTTAAACAGCTATCACTGGCCCTATCCTTAAGCTGAATAAGATGGACTCCTCAGACAATAAATTCTGGATGCCATGAAAGGGCAGCAAATGCTTATTTTATTCCTTCCTTGGAGAGGGATTGTTTTTGCAATTCTGCCTCAGGCAGCAACATGTCTTGGGCTGACCCAGTGCCTCTGTCTATTCTTCTGACACCAAAACGAAAGTTATTATGGGCCATGCAGTAGTTTTTGACTACTGTATCTCTGTGATACAGGCCTTATATCCTTGGCAATAATAAGGTAATTGCACCTGTTAATAGTAAAAGTGACTAGGTGGAACTTGCTGCATTGGGACTGAATTCACTTTCTATATGAATGGTTTTTGAAAAGAAGACCCCTACGTACAGGACTGATTTGTGCATAGCAGAACTTGGGAATTAGTGTGCTGAAAGTAATGCTGGTGTCTGTTACTCTTTCATTTTCTTTTAGGTAGTGAAACCCAGTGCAATTTCTTTAAAACATTTTAATGGCAATGGTCTTAATGCTAGATTCCTTTCCCCATAATGAGCGATGTTCACTTGCTATTTCAGAAATATTTCTTTGGGGAGGGAGTTGAACCATTGTGATGACTTGGAGGTATTTTTTAAAAACAACAATAGGTAGAATCCTGTTGGTTAGTTCTAGCTAGGACAGACCCATTCAATCAGTTGTTGAATTGAGAGTCAATACATGGATTAATGCAATTGCTTCAGTGGCTCTACAATGTTAAGACAAACAATAGGATTCAGGCCATTGAGAGTAAAACATTTTATGTTATTGATTACTCATGAGTAATTACTAACATGCACTTGAAAAACAAGGGGCCCATGCAATTATAACATTAGGAGTTCGCTTTGTTGTGGTTCCATTCTCTGGAATCATGGGATTTGCTTTTTGTTGTTGTTGTGTGCCTTCAAGTCATTTCCAACTTATGGCTACCCTAAGATGACACCATCATGGGATTTTCTTGGCAAGATATGTTAAGGGGGGGTTGCCTTTATCTTCTTCTGAGGCTGAGAGAATGTGACCTGTCCAGAGTCATAGTCCAATGCTCAAACCACTACACTATGCTGGCCCTCATTTATTTTTTAAGGGGGGGCATTTAAAATTCTCAGTCAGAGAGCATTCTGATGCCTCACCAAACCACAGACCTCAGGATTCCATAGGCTGGAACCATGGCAGGAAGAATCACAGTGTTATAACTGTATAGTGTGAATAGGCACCGGGACTAATTAACGACATTCTGCTGTTCAAAGTAACAATTCCAAGCTTTGGTGCATGGCTGTTAGCCATGATTCTTAAACAGAGTTTCAATTTATTTAAAAAATGTTTGGACTAGATGGACATTTCATTAGATCTAGCATAGTAGCTCTTACGTGATACACTACAGGAATTATTTTCTTTAGTCTGAACATATCACATAGCCAGATCCTTCAGTCTTAACCGTATAGTTATAAACCAATAATTTCCTTCCCAGTCCACCTGTCAACCTTGCATCCTCTACAGGAATCCTTTGCTAAGTTGTTTATTAATATCCATGTCTATATATCTATATATCTGTCCCCCCCACCGCCCGAGGAAGTCCTCTGTCCCTTTAAGATGCTGCCGTTGTCCTGGATCAGCCCAAGCGCCTATTAAAATTTTATGCGAAGTGTAAATGGGGCAAGTCTCCAGCTTCCTCGCTCCCATCGAATGATTTATTACTCGCAAATACCACAGAACTAATTAGTATAGTAATTAATTAATACGAATTTGCATATTTGCATGTGCAATTAGCGCAGTGGAGTGATTACTCTGAAAATGAGAAACTTGGGCTTGTCAGATGTTGGTGTGAACTGGACTGGAAAGGGGTGTGCAAATGAACTTTAAACAGCCTCGCACGCCAGGCGGGGAGAGAGAGAGAGAGAGACACACACAAAATACACAGACACATAGAAAGAAGGCCTTGATGAGAAAAGAAAGAAAGAAAAGGGGTGAGGTGGATGTATGCACAAGAAAGGGCGAGGTGGATTTACACTTTGCATGAACACATGCTTGGCATCACACTCCCTTCTCTGCAAACTTGTATATCTGCTAGATCAAAGCTGTCTATGTTGAAAAAAAAAATGTCTCCACTCCCCCATCCACCCACCCTTTCTACTAGAAAAAAACGAGAGAGCTCCCTTTTATTCATGTATTTCTTTCGATGGCACGGCTCCAACTTTGCTGAGATCCAACCTTATTGTCATGCATTACGCTTCCCTTTCGTAGCTAAGCTATGTGTAATGGGATAACGCAAGCTGTTTTCCAACCCGGGCCTGGATTCATAGCAATGGCACCTTAAAGGTGCCGGACTCTATTTTTATTTACCTCTTTGGGACCCCCATTGTGAATGTTATCCCAGCAATTCCTTTCCATCCATTGATTTAACTGGAGATATTTGTTTTTGCTCTAAAACAAGACAAGAACAAGAAAAAAAAAATCACATTAGCACACAAGCAGAATGCCAGAGCGCTTTGTATGCTAAGCTAATAGTTCTGCTATCAGTGGTAAGGAAACCGTACCATATATGCAATAAGGCGGGCAATTAACACTATATCCCACCTCTAGTATTAACTCCCATAATGTTGAATGCTCATGAAGAGTGCCCTGATTACTGTGGTGTAGCCATCAGTGGTAATTGTGACAGGATTAGCTTTAGAGATACACACAGAGACCCTCTGTACTCCGTCTGCTTTCCTATGTCTGTGATCATGCCATTCAAGAGCATGTTGCTCTTGTTGTGTGTCTCCAAGTCATTTCCAATTTATGGCGACTGTAAGGTGACTCTATCATGGGATTTTCTTGGCAAGATTTGTTTAGAGGGATTTGCCTTTTCCTTCTTCTGAGGCTCAGGCCGTTTCTGTACTACACTGTTATAGTGCTATTATTCCACTTTCAACATGCTATGGAACCCTGGGGTTTGCAGCTTAGGGAGGGGCATTTAGAATTCTAAGCCAGAGAGCTCTTTGGCCTCAGTAAACAACAAACCCTAGAATTCCACAGGATGTTGAAAGTGGAATAATAGCACTATAACAATGCAGTGCAGAAAGGCCTGAGAGAATGTGGTTTGCCCAAAGTCACCCAGTAAGTCTCCATGGTTAGGGAGATTCTAGGGATTCAAACCTTGGTCTCCAGAGTCATAGGCCAACGCTCAAACCGCTACATGACACTGTCTCCACATCAAGAGCATACTGCCCAACATTTCACAGATGAAAACCAAGACCCACGTGGCTGAGCAACATCAGAATGAGGTCAACATGACAAAAGTTATTAATGGGGAAGAACATACAAGCTAAGAAAAGCTGCAGCAGTTGCTATTGCATGAATCTAGAGTAAGATTCTGCCCCTTCTCTCCTCTCCCTCTGCTGAGTTAATTGAGTAGAAACTACTTTTGCACTTTGAATTCAGTTTGCAGCACTTGAAGTGAGCTGAGGATAAAAGGGGAAAATGGAAGGAGAGAGACACTGAGACATTTGAAAAGCAGCTGACAAAGTGAGATGAGAGAGGATTATTTGGGACTGTCCCTGCCAAACCGGATCAGTTGGAGGGTACGCAAGAGCAGAAATTTACACTGAGTCCAGCATTCAGCATCTGAAACATATTGGCTACTGTGTTGTTGCTGTTTTAAGATGTTATTCCTAGCCACACAGCAAAAGAATCTCTTTGCTTGCACTTTGAGGTCATCAAGAGAGGCCTTTCTCACTTGCCCTTGGTGAGTACAAGGGAAATGGGCATTTTTTTTAAAGAGCCCCATGCCTCTAGAATGGTCTTGCATCAAGGGTTCATTAGGACCCTTCTTTGAAGATCTTCAGAAAAGCTCTGAAGCTCCACCTGTCTTCATTGGCCTTCCCTTGAATTGCACCTTCTAGCAAATGAATTCTATTGTGTTCTTACATTTTGGGGCTAGATTTTGGTAGCTTTATTCTTACTGACATGTAGTGTCATATTATTGTTATTTACTGTTTTATCATTGTACTTCCCCCCCCCCCGCTACATGCAATATTTTGGGAGGGCTTCACCCTCTGGAATGGCCTACAAATAAGTTTAAACAAATCAAATCAGAAATAGCCCTGAAAGTGGATGGACAACATCTACAAAATTAGAAGTGGAATTTCTGGTAGTCAAGGTGCAAAGCTTCTGCAGCTTTCATAGTTATTTAACTTTCCCAAGGCTAGCACCGAGAGAATAAATTATGCACAATAGATATATGCCCAATTTGTGACGCTGATAGAAATGACAGTGTGTACAGATTGACATATTACTGAGTTCATTAGTCTCTGGTCAGAGCCATCAACACCACAGAAAAGAAGAGAGATGCATTATATTGGTACCATATGTGCCTTTAAATCACCTGTTGACTTAGATGATTTCAGGAATTTCATAGTATTTTCCTTGGCAAGGACTACTCAGAGGTAGTTTTGCCAGTTCCTTCTTCTGAAATATAGCCTACAGTCAGAGAGCTAGCCTGGTGATTTGACCACTGGATTACAACTCTGGAGACCAGGGTTTGATTCCCCACCTGGTCATGGAAACCCATTGGGTGACCTTGAGCACGTCACACACTTTCAGTCCCAGAAAATCCTATGATAAGTTTGCCTTAGGGTTTCCATAAGCCAAAAACAACTTGAAGGCACACAACAACAGCCTGGTATTCATTGGTGGTTTCCCATCCACATACTAACCAGGGTTGACCCTGGTTAGATTCCAATCTCATATAGCATTTAGGACATTTAGGTTGTCTCTGGCATTGGCTAGTGGCTGACAATATAGGAATCCTCTGGACTGGCAAAATCTAAAATAGCTCTAAGATCTTCCTAACTGTCCATTTGTCTTTTCTTGGTTGATAAAGCTTTCTTCTTGATGTACTAAAGCCTTCAGTCATAAATTTGTTATAAATTCATCAAAAATTCATCGGACCTGCTCCATGCCTGACTGCCAACCTGTAGAATTAACTTGGGGTGGTTTTGGTATCCCTGTTAGCCAGGGTCTGGCCTTAATACACCCATGTTCTGCCTGCAGAAAACCATGAGCTTACTGGAGAGCTACTAAATTGGAGAGCTACTAAATTTTCTGACATCATCAAGTATAGTATTAAGGCTTGGGAAAAGTCCTTTGGGGGATTATAACTCCCAGAATTCCCCAGTCAGCTTGGCCAGTAGCCATGATTGCTCTAAAATTCTGGGAGTTACAGTCCAAAAAAAATAATGTTTTTGTGCTCTGTATTCAGCAGGGATCCTGTTGGGCTTTGAACATTGTATTAGGGCTTTGCTCTGTGGAATTCTTAGTATAGGTTTCTCTAACCTGGCCCTCGAGCCCCGTTGGACTACAAACCCATGTCTGGTAGAATTTTTAGTCCAATATAGCTGGAGGGCACCAGGTGAGAGAAGGAAGCCCCACTTTAATAAGAATCTAAGAACCCCATTGGAACATGCTAGCAGGACATCCAATTAAGTAGCTCCCAACCTTGGGTTCATAGAAGTGGTTGGACGACAACAACCTCAAGCACCATGGCCAGTGGTTGGAGACGATTACTCTGACCCAAAGCTGGGAACCATGGATGCTAGTCCAACCGCTGGCCATGATGCTTGAGGTTGTTGTCATCCAACCACTTCTATGAACCCAAGGTTGGAGCGACTTTGTTTCCCATAGTCACAGACCATATGTTTCACAGAAGCTCATTGACAGGGCATATAAGTGATGTCCATCTCACTGTGTTTTTCATCTAGTATTCACAGTTATATTCCCTCTACAGGTATGCTGCCTCTGAACATGCAGGTTCCATTGAGCTACCATTGAAAATAATTGCTGAGTTCAGTTCTGCAACTCTGACAGCTGCTTAACTGCTCTGGCATGCTTCGGTGCTGGAAACAACCTTGTGCCTGTTGCTTAGACAATCCCATTTGTATTCAGCAGGCCATCTGTCCTTCCATCTCCTCCTCCTGTTTTTGAAAATAACAACAACGTCCAAGAGTCCTGTAGTACCTTAAAGTGTAACAAATTTATAATGACAAGAGATTTTGTTGATATCACAGTACCTTGGTGAATGTGGACAAGGAAGGTATTCCATATGCTACTGCAGAAAAAGTGCTACCCCACTGTAAAATGCTCCCTCAACTATCCAGTGATAGGACTAGCCTTTGTCAAGAAAGGTTTTGCTCATACAGTTCTGTAATGTTTGAACTGACGTGGACCCTGGAATCTTCTGAAAGCTGCCTGAGCCTTCTGTAGAGACTATCGTTAAAAAATCAAAAGCACAGGTGCAAAGCACAAACTTTGGATCATTACTCTCTTTGTGTTTCAATAAGAATTGTACCTCATATCTCCATCTCATGTTGAAATATTCATGGTCCATGAACTTTCTTGTGTTTTGAGATCTTCTGTGGAGGGGCTTCTCTCTGTCCCACCACCCTCACAAGCACATCTGGTGAGAACACATGAGAGGATCTTTTTCGTTCCTTATGCCATGTTCTGGAACTCTGTTCCGAAAGAGTTTAGACTGGTATCCTTCTTGCTATCTGTCCACAGGCAGGTTAAGACTTTTGTAAAAAATAACAACAGGCCTTTCTTTGAACACTGACTGCTCAAAGAGATTGGGTCTTACAGAATGGAGCTGTACTGTATCTGTGTTCTGTTAATTTGTGGTTTTTAATAGCTATGTTTTAACTTGTTTTGATTTTGTGGATAGTTTAGTGACATTTTAAACTTTTGTTAAAAAGCTATGTTTCTTTTAGCTTTTGTAAACTGCCTAGACTCCTAGACTGGAAAAAGATAGGATGTTGTTGTTATTGTTAATACCATGTGAAGAATTCAATAAGCCATGCCTTGTGTTGCCAGCTCTCACAACCTAGCCCCTCTCCTTCAGTGTCAAAGTAATGGAAAAGAATCTCAGGGCAAGAGTGCTGCTTGGGAGGGAGGGAGGGAGGGGGATGACGGGGAGAGAGAGAGAATTTTCCTCATTTGTTACACTTTGTATTTTTTCTTTGAATGGCACCATCTGTACAAGTGTGGTTGACCGTTAATGCAGCATGTTTAATGCCATCACCAGGAGCTGAAGTCTCAGGCCATTTCTGCACTAGACTGTTATAGCGCTATTATTCCACTTGCAACATCCTATGGAATCCTGGGGTTTGCCGTTTTGGCAGTGGCTGGCTGGCTGGCTGGTCCCTCCCAGAATTGCAAACCCCAGGATTCCATAGGATGTTGCAAGAGGAATAATAGCGCTATAACAGTCTAGTGCGGAAATGGCCTCAGGTTTTGGCCCTGAAATTTTAGGGCCTGAGATCGTCTTGGTTTGTCAACTCTAGCTATGGCACAGGTATGTATGTAACTGCTGCAGTACTACCAAAAGCATCTCCCTTGGTTGCTTACAGATATAATCCTTCTTGCTTTCAAGTTTGAATTATCTTCCCTTGAGATCAGAAATGAAAGGTGGGAATCAGGTTTCCCTCAAAGTCATTTTTCTTCTCCCCTCAGATCTCTCTCCAAATTAATGGGGAAGTCTCTAGTCGACAACATCTCTTCTAAAGCTTGGACATCCCCCACACTTTTTTACCCCAAACACTGGGGCAAGAGGATTGAAACAAGGCATTTTTTAAAAAGGGAAAGGATATTCTACTCTGTTATAATTCCGTCAGAGAGACTGGTTTGTCAAAAAATTGTGGGGGAAAAATTGTGGAAAAAATGGTGAAAACTGGCCCCTGCACACTCCTAGGTTGCCTACCCTTGTCACAAAATTTTGCTACTATCTTCATTTTATGGAATGCAGCAGAGATCTCCCCTGATCAGGGAGCATGGGCCCCTTTACTTTGAACCTGGTGGCCTTGTCTGCTGTGAGCCATCTTGAAGGGCTACCTGTGACTGCATACAAAGGTTCCTCAGGCTCAGAAGGGAATCATGTGCAAGATCATGTGCAAGATCAGACTATGAGACCAATATGCAGTGTAATGCCTTTAGACCCCAGACAGGCAACCTGGTGCCATCCCTCAAGATGTTTTTGAGTACAACGCCTGTAGTTGATTGTTTGATTACATTAAATGTATTAATCCCACTTTTCTGCCCAAAATTATCCCCAAGGCAACTAACCATAAGGAAATTTAAATACAAGAAGCCACCACCAAATTTTGATACCCTATTTTCTGATGACCCACTCTTTTGACATTTCCAAATTAAGAACAAGTTCCATTAATTTGATGGGGGTTCCACTCTTTCATCAGTTCTTGCCTACGGAAGCTCACTTGGAACCACTAACATGCATGTGCTGCTTGCAAAGCAAGCTGAGAGGGGAGAAAAATGGTGCTAAGCCTGCAGAGAGACTTTGCAAGCAGCACACACACAATCGGTAACAAGTGAGGCCCCGTAAGTCCTTCATACTCCCTACAGTACAGTACATGGCTTTCACTTTTCAACCAATTCCATTTTCTGACAGTGCTCTGGTCCCTAATCTGTCAGATAAATGGGGAAGTCTATAAAAATAGAATTATAGGCAAAAGGTAAAAGCAAATTAAAACATCAAGGAAACATGATAATAAAAAAGATATAACTGTGTTTGAGCAGCTTGAGATCCAACCAATAACAATCCAATTTAAACACCAGAGGCTTGTCTTCTCTGTGTGCTGGAGGAAAGGCAACACAGATGAAACCAGTCTAACTTCCTTTGGCAGGGAACTCTAGAGCCTGGGGCAGTCATCAAGAAGACCCTCTTTTATGTTCCTCCACTACACATGTCTCTGATGGTGATTGTACTGAAAGATGGGCCTTTCCCATTGACCTTCCTCCTGGAGCTCATAGGAGCTGCAGTCCAAAACATTGCATAACCCTGTTCTGGCTTGTCCAGATAGGACCAATATCTGGAGAATGGCTTTCTGCCCCTAATTAGTCAAATAAAGCAATATTTTGTACCTTCGAGAATTCTGGCTCTAGTAACTGACCTTGGCTACTCATGGCTGGGAAATAAAACATTCTCCAAGCCTGGCTTTGTATTTACTCACCATAACTCTGTCCTGATCCTGACACTTGGCAATTAGGAAATTGTTCTTCAAGCATGAGAAACAGTGTCTTTACCAGTAAATAATACATAGCCTTGAGAAAGACAAGTCGAGACAACAGCAGCTGATGGCTTCATGTCAGTGGGGTATGAATCCATTTCAGAATTTAGTACCAATTTTAATAAGAAGGAGGAGGAAGAGGAGGAAGGGGAGGAGAAAGAGAAGGAGTAGGAGAAATATCCTGCTTTTTCTCCAAAATTGAGACTCAAATCAGTTTACAATTGTTCTTGTTGTTTACAACATGGATAAAAACAAACAAAAAGTGAACATTAATATAAAATTGAACTATTCACAGTATTAAAACAATTCAAGTTAAAAGAATAAAATGCAATTTAAAAAAGATTTTAAAATTATCAAAATCAGTTCAGTTTAAAACAGTATAGTACCTCCCAGCTTATGCTTTAAAAACTTTCTGTTTTAAAAGTCAGTCAGAACAAAAAGGGTTTAGACTGCCAACAGGAGGACAACAAGGAAGGACCAACATTCTGGCCTTCCTAGAAAGGGAGTTCTAGAGTCTAGGGGCAGCCACCAGGAAGACTCTGTCTTGTGTCCCCGCCAACCATACTTTGAAAGGAGTTACCCAGGGTATTACCATTTCCACACTACACTGTTATAGAGCTATTATTCCATTTTCAACATCCTATTGAATCCTGGGGTTTACAGTTTAGGGTGGGGCATTTAGAATTCTCAGCCGGAGAGCTCTTTGGCCTCAGTAAACTACAAACCCCAGAATTCCACAGGATGTTGAAAGTGGAATAAAAGCACTATAACAATGTAGTGTGGAAATGGCCTATGACTCCTGAACATTGGATTGTTGTTGTTGTTACTGTTGCTATGCACCTTCAAGTCATTTCTACCTTGTGGTGACCCCAAGGCAAACCTATCATGCATTGAATAACTCTTTTAAAAGTTGGCCTAACATCTGGAGTAGAGATACACATACACACGCACCACTGGCGTGGATTTATACCAGCTGCAACTGGTGTAGGTGTGGAGTTTTAAAAAGAAAGAGAAGTTAAGGAATGTGCCATTTTCAAAATGCTGCAGATCAAATTTATTTTGTTATTCCATACAAACTGAAAAGGTAGCTCATTGTCATTAAGACTGTAGGTGCTTTTCCTGAAATAAAGAAAGTAACACACTGCATTGAGCTTTGTAATTTGTAAATAGATTACTCTCTGGGATAGTTGTCATTTTTCAGACAGGCAAACAAGCGTTGCTGCTTCCCTTAACTCTATGAGGTGACCAGAGGAGATCTCCTCTCCTTTGTCACTTTAAATCAAGAGTCCAGTCCTGCTGAGAACAGGGCAGAACCCTCTCGGCAGCTGGCCGCATCATTCAGACTAGATTAGAGTGACACAACACTAAGCTTCCAGGAAATGTGGCTTATGATGGCCAGCCACACTTCCTGGAGTGGCTCCTGCCTAGTAACAATGGTAAGCATTACTTGTTGCATTTTAAAAAAAGGCAATGACTTTGGCAGTCTGTGGCCATTTCTGCACTAGACTGTTATAGCACTATGATTCCACTTGCAACATCCTATGGAATCCTGGGGTTTGCAGTTTTGGGAGGGGCCAGCTGGTGCAGAAATGGCCATTGTTATTGTTATAGTGCAGAAATAGCATTGTCTTGTGCAGAAATGGCCATTGTTATTGTTATAGTGCAGAAATAGCATTGTTATAGTGTTATTATTCCACTATCAACATTGTATGGAATCCTGGGGTTTGCAGTTTAAGGAGACAGCTCTTTGGCCTCAGTAAGCGACAAACCCCAGAATTCCATGGATGTTGCAAGTGGAACAATAGGACTATAACAGTGTAGTGTGGAAATGGCCTATGTGTTACGTACCAAAATAAATCATGTTATACTTACATGGCCTTCTGCAAAGTATATCATTGCAGCTTGCATCATGCCTTCTTACTGGCATCATCTTGCATCATCTGATAGGCAGTAGCTAACAATGACCTTTGAGAACAGCTTTTGCATAAAAGAAGAAGCTGCAGCAGGTCTTGGTTGCTAGGGCAATTTGGAACCTGGTTTGAGTGTTGCTGATAAGTTGATATTCCCTTATAGCAAAAGTTGTTGGTCAGAAGATGAAGAACGTGCAGTCCTACCAATACCCTACAAGAGCCTGGATAACTGTACATCTACAGGGTAGCTTCTATTCACTTCATGCCTCATGCCAGAAGTCCCACTGTCCACCACAATGGCTCCAGTGAGTTCTCATTTAAACTGACCACAGACTCAAATTCTGCAAATCCAACTCATCTTCAGGGGTGGTCCATGCTTAAATTTATCCTCCCCACCCGCAACACTAATCTTTCTTTCTTTCCTTTTTTTTTTTTTTGCCATGTGCTGTCTCTGTAGCAACTACCATCATTACGTAGTGTTGCCATGGCAATGGCTGTTGATGTGTGCCATCATCTCCACATTGCCTGTCTCCATCAAGGCCTATCTCCATGGTGACTTCTTCTCAGGCTATATATCCAACATGTTCTTCTCTGGGTGAGGCTCCACCTCTTGGCCAAGAGACAGCAAGCAGCCTTGAACAAGAATGTCTACCACAGGGTTGGCTTCCATCACAGTGCCCCCTCGAGGCTAACAGTGGAAAAATGCAACTTCCATGTGAAGGAGAGGCTAAATCAGTATGTGTGCTTCCTTCCTTCCTTCCCTTGCCATGTGGAATGACCTGCCGGAAGAGATTCAAAAAAGTACTAAAGACCTATCTCTTTTGGCAGGCCTACCCAGTCTATTTTTAATTATGATGTATTTTAATTATGATGTACTTTAATTATGATGTACTTTAAATATGATATATCTGTATTGTAAATGGTTTTATGTGTTTTCGGTATATTTTAATCTACAATGTGTTTTTAATTGTATTTTAATTTATGTAGTACCTCACCTCAAGCCTTGAGGAGAGGCAGGTAAGAAATAAATAAAATAATAATAATAATATATTAATTATTAGTAGTATTATTAAATATTTATTAAATATTTATTTATTTTAATAAATTTAAATTTAATACATTTAATAAATTAATTAAATTTATTTTAATTTATTAAATATTATTAATTATTATTATTGTTATTGTTATTATTTGTATTATTATTAAATATTAGTAGTAGTATTACTACCGCTACTATTACTAAAGTACTTTAAGTGTATACCTAAAAACAAGGCCCACAGTCCTGTTCAGGGTATATACATGAGTAAGCTGGAGCTATGCACACATATGTCTTTTAAAGAACATTGTACAAAGTGGTGTCCCTTGCCTTCTTTTGCAATATCTCCCACCTTCACAAGTCTGCTTCATCAGGCAGGCTCATACTTCCTTCCAAGGCAGGGTGTGGGGTCGCTGGCCGCCTGGAGGAAACTGCAACTGTTACCCTCTTGGATCTTCAGTTGCTGTTTCTCCGTGATCTAATGTGTGCAGTCAAGCACTGCCCAGGTGCTCTGTAACTTCCTCTGACCACTTAATGGCCTTAGGATACAATCCACACTAGGAAGCTGCCTTCTATATGGGCAGAAGGCAGCAACAGTGTGGAAAGAGAGTTATGGTTTGCCTGTCTGGATGTAGGATCTCAGTCCACAAGTACAAATGCAATAAATATATTATTTTTACATGTTATCCAAATTCTGGATGGATAGCTATATTAGTCCATTGCACCAACACCAGTAAAGTTCTTTTAAAAAAATTCCTTGTGCTATATGTTTTCATGCAGTTGAGCTCACTTGGTAAGAAGCATATAAAGTACTAGTGTATATACCCGGTGTTGCCCAGGATTTTATTTTCTCATAGGTAATACATGTTAGAAAGTTTTGAGATCCTGTGTCTCTAATTCCCTAAATTGTCTTGTCCAGTACCTGTAACTTTTCCCCATATTTCCCAATCCAATCTGTATTCAGTTATTAACATGTACAAATTGGGTTTCTGAGGAAATACACTGTCCTACTCCTTGCTGCTAGGCTTCATCTCCATAGCAACTGGCCTGTTCAAGACCGTCACAGTTGACTGAGGCTCAGGAGCTCTCTGGCTGAGCATTCTGAAGGCCCCTCCCTAAACTGCAAACCCTAGGATTACATAGAATCTTCCTAGGCAGCCAATCATATGAGGTTTTCCCCTGACACAGACAACAAACTTGGACTTTTAGATATTAGATATAATCATATAAGCATATAATGTGTTATTCACAGTTTGCTAATAGACAGATAGTTGTACAAATGTCCACATGTATGCATGTGCACAGAAGAGTCTAAGTAAAAAAGACTGGAATGAACAGAGAAGAAAATACAAGAAAGGTAAGAGATTCTCAACATCTCTATGCAAAACACAGGTGTTTGCAAGATAAGAGCATTGCCATTTGCCAATATAGCAATTGGCAATATCTATCATAAGCTAATTGGATACATGTCATGAGAGAGAAATCCATGACCTCTTGATTAGAGATGGTGCTGAAGCTCTCAGTAACTGGATTTGGAATGTACATTTATCCAAATCATGACAGACTCAGTTCTAAAATGAAGACCATTTTCTCCAAAGTTCTTCTCTGGCCTGGAATGTAAAATGAGACTTTGAACATGTGCTGTCAGCATTTAGGCAGACCAATGCTAACTACTTTGGCGGCACATGGACAAAAAAAGAAATATTTAATGCTAAATCTCTATTCTTGCAACAACTCTCTTTGATTGCTGTGAAAATATATGACATATAGCCGTCTGCCTTTTAAGTGTGTGTGAGATTCATATTAATTCCCTGTTCTCCATTAAAGTCTTGTTGACTGCTATGAAGTATATGGACAGAACACCCTACCAGGTCACCAAGTGGGTTTCCATGGCCAAGTGGAGACTCTAACCCTAGTCTCTAGGGTCATGTTCCAATGCTCAAATACCTTACTTTAGCAAAATCATCACCACTATCATTTTCATCATTAGTCAATTTTTTTAAAAAAAAAATCACTGAAAATAGAAAGAGAACTTCTGGACCCCAGAGGGTCTTGGGGCTAGAAAATGGCCTTTGTCTCCACCAGACCTTGTCCATACTTATTCTAGTGGTTAAACACCACCCACTGCTTTTTACAATTAAAACCCATTACAAAATATAACAGTGGCCCAGAAAAATGGCAACATGATAAAACAGAGACAGCCTCAGCTGATGAGAAATGACAGTAGTGAGGAATTTGTCTATGCAGTAAAGCAAAGCCCTGCCAGAATTAAGAAAGAGGTTGTTGTTATCTGGTGGAACACAACAAGACAAGATGCCAGGCAAGTTTTGTGGGACCACAAATGTCACAGTTTTGGGCCTGTCCACCTAGATGGCCTCTTTTCCCCCTACCTGTTAGCTCCAGCAACATTGGAACATAAAGAAGGGTCACTCTGCTAGGTGGTGGGAGAGGAGAGGCTGGCATAGCAGGAGGAAGTGTCTGAAAACCTGTATTTTCAAACAAAGCTGCATTTGAAAAAGAGCTCCCACTAATCTTATCTCTTGAATGAAGGTACTGGAAGGCACCTATGTGCTGATCTGAAACCTACCATAGGCCCTCTTGCCTGCACAATTCCAGCATTATGACTTTAACTGCTATGACAACATCCTATGGAATCATGGGATTTGCTGTTTAGGAAGGAACATTTAGAATTCTCAGTTCCTTCAGTCCCCAAATCCTTCAGAGAGATTCTAGTATCCCACCAAACTGCAAGCCCCAGGATTCCATACAACGTTGGCATGACAGTTCAACTGGAATCATAGCACTATAATTGTATACAGTGCGCCCACCGTATATGTGCGGGTTCTGTTTCAGGAACTTGTTTTTCTTGTTGTTGCTGTTGTTGTTATGTGCTTTCAATTTGCTGTTAAATTCTGCCCCAAATCCATCCTAAGATAACACCAAAAAATGTAAAACAAAAAATGTGAGTGTCACAGCCCATTGTATTCAATGGGTGCAACATGTGCAGGTGTGTGCCTGTTGCATCCATTGACTATGATAGGATGGTAATTTTGCATTACCTTGCATTTGTGTGTGTGGAGGTCACACCAGAAGAGGGTACACTGTAGAGTGACAGGACCACACATTTCATCAACAAAACCTTCAAAGGCAAAATGAAGCCTATTGGGATTACTCCATGGGCCACATAACACCAATATATCACCTGATAGAGGTATATTGGAATATCTGCTGACTTTAATCCTCCATTGCAACTTATGTCTGCAATGAGGACAGAAGGATTTTCAGATCCAAAGCCTATTTTAGCTTTCCTTCTTTCCCCATCTTTCTCCCTGACATGTCTCACTTGTTCTTGATATTTCAAAAGGCTGCATACATCTTTCTGTTCTTTTTGGTTGTCCTAATGTTGGTAGTACCTTAGGATGGATTTGGGACAGAATTTAACAGCAAATTGAAAGCATGTAACAACGACAACAAGAAAAACACATTTTAGAGGCAATTCATTCCCCCTTTAGGTGAGATTCTTCTGGATTTTTTGGGGGGTAGTGGTGAAATGAAACACTTGGGAGTGTCTTTTTCTTGAGGGTGCCTTGGTGACTACAAAACAGTCTGGGGGGCCATGGATCATGGACCATACAGTTCCCAGTCCTGCATTACAACTGCAGGATGGAAACCCTTCAGGATTTATGCAAGACATTTTGTTCAGGGACACAGGAGGCAAATGACAAGCTGTTGCTGTCAAAGTCAAGGAACACAGAACCCAAGGCCACTTGGATTATTTTGTTATCTGAAGCAGACAAAAATTCAGAAGCACCTCCTCTCCTTCTGGCTATTAAGTAAGATGATCATAAATTAATAACTTACAACGTGCTGCCCTTTCATGACACGCTCCAAGTCTGGTCATATACAATCTACATACCACAGACTACCTGCTTTTGGTGACACCAGGCACACCTGCCTGTACTCTGTCACTTGTACCAATGTTGTTCTCCTGAGTTGGATATTTTATGAAGATATGTAAATGGTGACTAACCAGTCCTGCTTGTTTAAATAAGTCTACTATTGCTGGAACTGAATTGAGCCCATAGAATCCTTCTCCCCTTTTCTTTATATCCTCCTTCCTCCCTAAATTTTAGTGTTGAAAAAAAAAACCCAATCAGAAGAACTGTGTCTTACCTTCAACCACAGATTTGAATAAAAGTACTCATTGTTGTATCTGGCTGTGCATTTCAAATAAGAGATGGGGACTCCACATAAAACAAACAAAGAAATCCCTGCATGTAGAAACCTTGATGCCAAGAAGAAATGTCCCAGACTAGCTTCTTCTCTCATGTGCAAGATCGCAATAAGTGTGTGTTGCAGTGAGGGTGGGGGGAGTTTTGAATAGAGAACTTAATTGGGTGAGCCTCCATGTGCAGCCTGTAATGATACAACCTGGGCACAGGTGTGTCAGCTCAATGAGAAGTAGGCCTTGGATGTAGCGATGGTAGCCATGTAAGATTCAGCACCCAAGCTGACAATATGGGCTCATGGGCATGTGCAGTTTTTATAGTACAGAAAATCATCTACATGAAAATGAAAAAGATTAATGCATACTTTTTCTGCTCTTCTTCCTGTTCCCTCCAAATGCCCTTCTTTTTCTCCCTCCAATGGCAATGGAATGCATGGCACAGAGAAGGATTAAACTCAGCTGTTGTGGCTCAAGATTTAGTCTGAACTTTAAAAGAGGTAACCAAGATACTGATCCTATTTGTTGGGGTACAGTTCAGCACCTTGGATAGTTTCCTCAAAGCTTCATTGCCCCGTTGACATGGAAGCCTCCAGCTGCCCATGCTAGAACTCTGATCCTCTGATGGACCACACCTCATGATCTTCCTAAGAGAGCTTCTTAGTGGTACAAGCTATACAGTAGCCTGCTGTAGGTTATTGCATAGCTTTCCCCACCTTGGTGCCTCTCCAGGTGTATTGGTCTGCAGCTCCCATTGTCTTCAGCCAACTAGGAAACCAGGTAGTGGTGCTTAGAAGCATTAATATGGGTTGCATAGATAAAGGTGTTCTTAATAGTGGCTGTT
This sequence comes from Ctenosaura bakeri, assembly GCA_948474755.1. Classification (NCBI taxonomy): domain Eukaryota; kingdom Metazoa; phylum Chordata; class Lepidosauria; order Squamata; family Iguanidae; genus Ctenosaura; species Ctenosaura bakeri. The sequence continues at coordinate 675,626 of CAOLHI010000316.1, forward strand.
ACATTTCTTCACAGATCTGTCCTGTAAATAACCATCTAGATGACTTTTTTTTGTAACACAAGACCCGGGCAGATTGCTTTAAAGCAGGGACTTCTGGCTCATAGCACATGGTCTCAACTAGCACTCCATACAGCCCTTACCTCTAGCCTTGAGTTCACTCTCTGTCTCTCATTCTTTTTCTCTCTCATCTATACATCATCTATCATCTATCTATTATTTATCTGTCTCTTAATTGTTACTTGAACCCTTAGAGCCACCAGCTGGAGCCTGATGCAAATGGAATCTTTTTGGAAATAAAGAATGCTGAATCTGGAAATCTTTTTGAGTGCTGGGACTGAATGAAAGTTATAGGTCTTCCACACAAAAATATACTCCCTGGTTATGCCCAAACTATCTTCGTATCACTACTGCCATATAGGAAGGGAATATGGCTAGAGGAGGAACATTCTTGCTGCTTTTGTTAAACAATTGGCAGTCAGAAATGTGGATCTACTTCAGATTGTCTAGAGATCTGCCAGTAGATCTAGTTCTGCCTTCTGCCCACCTCTACACAATATTGCACCAGCCTTACATAGCATAGCAAGACAGGGAGGGGAAAATGGAGGAAAGGTGGGCGCAGGAGAGATGTGACAAGCGTGGCTGAAACTGAAGAATGATGGCTAGATAAAAACCTATATATTATACATTATAAGGAGTACAGCTGATTACATAAGTGGATAGATAAGATGATAGATAGATAGATAGATAGATAGATAGATAGATAGATAGATAGATAGATAGATAGATAATAAAAAGAAAGAAAGCTCCATTTCCTCTCTGTGCCAAGTGTTGTGGCAGGCAGCCAACCCTGTAATATTCCATACACTGCTGCTGCTTGGGCTTAGTGAAAGAGACAGAAAAGGGAGGTGTGGATTGTGAGGGCCTGGAGCAAGTGGCACAAAGAGAAGGGTTATTGCCCATCCCAGGGGGGCAGCTGAAGGAAAAAGGACCAGCCATGATCTGGCACTTCTGCCATGGAAAATGGGGTCATCTTTCTCTCTCTCTCCCTCTCTCTCTCTCTCTCTCTCATTCACATACACACACACACACACACACTCCCTCACACCGCCCTTCCGAGCATCCAGCATTTTCTGAAACTGGCAGTGCCAACTGAGCTCGCTTGCACAACGTCCTTCGAAATGGGACTAAGCCGACACCATCTGGGCATGGGGAGGGGGGGTATGTGGGTTTTTTTAGCACTTGTTCTCTCTCCCTGCAGACTGGCTCTGCCGAGTGCCAAAAGAGCTCTTGTTAATCCATGACATACTGTGGTGGTGTGGGTGCCAAGCATGCATTTGGGCTGCGAAAGATACCCTTTTCCCATTCTGACTGTTGCGCTGGAGAAGGACCATCTCATGCTCTTTCCCTTCCATCCTTCTCTTGGCTGGTGTCTCTTTGTCCAGCTCTGTATCATTCTCTTTCTCTTTCAGTCTCTCTTTCTCTCTCTGTCCTAGTAGGGCAAGGCTGCCCCTTCCACAAACTGCTACCTCTCAAGACCCCATACTCATTTCACAAGGACTTTTTTCTCCCCATTTTTCTTTTTTGCAATCAGAATTAATTATGGAAAGCAGGGATATTTGCATAATATGTTTAAAAGATGCAGCTTCCGTTTGGGGTGGCAAATGTATCAGGTTCTCCTTTCTTTTTCTGCTCTCCTTTTTTGTGTTTGCTGTCTTTGCGGAACGGTGTTGCTTTTGGCTAGAGGAGCTGGTGAATGGGGAAAAGATAGAAAACTGAGGTATCAGGGCCAGGCCATGTTCTCCCTGATGGTAGTTGCTGAAAAGGGGAGCTGAGGTCTTAACACAGAATGGGCAGAAGCTACTGCGGCACTACTGTATTGAGCAGGCAAGAACGGAAGTCCAGCCAGCCTTGGTGGGCTGAGAAGCAAGCCCAGCCTATCAAAAGGACTTCAGGTGTCTGGATGGCCATCTGTCAGGAGTGCTTTGATATGAGCAGGATGCATGCTGCAGAGTGCAGCATGGCAGGGGGTTGGACTGGATGGCTCTTGTGGTTTCTTCCAACTCTATGATTCCATAAAATCAGTTTAAAACAATAAATTATAACAATTGTTTAAGGTCTCTTTCACCTACACAATTATGGCACTGTGATGTCATGGCTCCATCCTTTGGGATCCTGGGATTTGTAGTTTGGTAAGGTAGTTGGAATTCTCTCCCAGAGAAGCCTAGTGCCTCATCATATTATAAATCCTAGGATTCTGTAGGATGCAACTATTGGAGATAAAGTGGAATCGAATTGCTATAACAGTCTAGTATGAAAGAAAGCTCAGATACTTGCTCAAGAAGTGACCATTCACTTCTCTAGCATGGCAGAAGGCTGGCCCTACCTCTAGGCAAAGCAATGCACGAAAGGATGTTACATTTTTATTTTTTTATTTTTTAAAAATTAATCAGTTAATAACATCTTTCCTTTCAGGTAGACTAAAGACATTACCAAAAAAAACACCTTGTGTCTAAACATTGATAGAATAGATGTCTCAAAAATTTCATGTTTGTTTTGTCATACTTTTACCACTAAGTATGGGGAGAGATGGGATTTTTCTTTCTCAGATGTCAAAACATCTTGGTTGGCTTTGGGGACGATGCACCTTGATTGAGTGGAAAGAGGGCACCTAAGGTAGCAAAATGTCTTGCATTGGTCCTTTTTTGGCTTCAAGTTGTAATCTGTAATCTAAACCTGAAGTTTCTGTACCAATGTCCCAGGTAGAAACCATCCTCCAGAATTCAGCATGGAAACAGTCAACTTAACAGTGACTGTTAAGATGGGGTGAGTTTTCCTTCACTGAAGATATTTAAGCAGAGGTGGGAAAGCCATCTGTAGGTGATACCCATTTTCCATCATGTACTATATGGCCTTGCATTAAGCAAAAGATTGGAGTAGATTTGGTTTGTGCAAAAGATGGATCAGGTAGATCTTGAATGATAATGCAATAGATCATCAAGAGTTTTTGATTTTCCACTGTCCAATAAAAGCAGCAATTAAAAAGCTCTCCCTGATGGGGGAGCTCCCCCTCCTCCTAAAAAAAACTCTCCTCCCAGAAAATAGGTTGCTGACAAAAAAAGCATTTGGAGCAGGAGAGAAAGAAGAAAGGATCTGGGTGCAAAAACAAAACAAAACTCAATAGTTTGGCTTTGGTACTGGTCACAAAATACTGAATTAAGCGTGTGCTCAGAAGCCTCTGTTTCTTCATTCTATGTCTGCCTTCCTGAGCCACTATTTTAACACATGCTTCCAGCTGATGCCTCTCACCAGCCTGTGATCCAAACAGCTTGTGAGGAAGAGAGGCATCACTCAGCCACTGCAACTGACATACACATCCCTTCCTGCTTGGATCGACGTTCTAGTAAAACACAGGTTGACAGTGCAAGCCTTAAGTCTATCCACCCCCGGACTGGATGATCCCCATTGTTCTTTCTAACTCTGTGATTTGTTTTAATGCACAGCAACCCAAGCCTCCTCCAGGTGGACCAATAATTCCACTAAATGTTGAACTTTTCTGTTTCTAGATTTCACGCCTTGTAACAGTTGTTCCCACTCTCACACCCAGTCATGCCCTGAATATACCAGGATTTTACTCACTCTTTTTTTTTCCTGCCCAAGGTGTGGTTAAATGTGGTGTGAGTGGGGTTTCCTTCCCCCCACATCATCCCCTCCAAGAATTCAACATTTTCCCCCTGCACTCCTCCTCCAGTATCCCATTCCCTAGCTTGCATATTTATTTTTTAAATTATTTTTTGTTATAGTTAATTTGTTTGTTATAGTAATAGTGATATGCTAGACCAGGGGCACAAGGGGGAGAGAAGAAGGAACATTCAGTATGGTAGCCAGAAATGTAAAGAAGAAAGGAAGATCAGTGGAAAACCACCAAGGCAAAGCTCATACCCCATTTCAACATGTCCTCAGTGGGATTACCCAAAAGCACAGGAGCATGGAAATTCAGCTCTATTTGTAATGGAAATTCTCAGGGCAGAAAAAAAAAACCCAACCCCCTTCCCTGGGGTTAAACAGTCATGGCTAGTCCTGGAAATTCACAAGAAATAGACCAGAAGAAGAGTTATGTTGCATGGATATTTTTAAAATTCCCAATAAGTTCAGTTACAACTTCCACTAAGGCTTTTGGCCAGTCGCTATGAGCCCTCAGCTAAACACAGTTGAGCCATTCAGAAGTGCCACCTGCCACCTGAACCTTTTCTGCTATCCATGCAGATCTAAGGGAGAGGCTGTGCTTTATTCACTTGGGAGGCTCCATCGATTCAGTAATGTCACAGAGCCCCTTGGCTTGGAACAGTTACTTTGAGCTTCTTCCAGCTTTCTGTGATGATGGAAATACAATGTATGCATTGCAAGGAGGGGGAGCCCCTTTCCCTTTTGTTGCTCTTGTAAATATGCCTAATCTGCATAATAGATTTTAATTATTGAATGGAGTTTTGTGATTCTAGAATTGGAGACAATATGCTGAATTCTAGCCTCCCTGACACTGGATGGAGTCACTTTAGCCAAAAGAAGCAGAAATATTTCCTGTCCCAAACTTCCGCAGGGAACCCATTGATTGGCTGAAAGACTGAAAGGCCACTTGATTGCAGAGATACTATTGGATGGGAAACTTGGCACTTCTTTGCCTCCTGTGTCCTTCTCAGGCTGCTGTCCAGCATCGCCTGTTTATTTGAGATCTAATACCAGACCAGGGCTTGTAAAAGAAAGAAAAAGCAGAAAGGGGGGAATGTGTATGAAATATAATAAAATTGGGGAGGGGGGAATCTCTGTTGTAAGAGGCCAGACGATCTAGGCTTGGCGATGCACAGAAGGCAAAGAAGGTGGCGAGGAGATGGACTGTGATCCAACAGCTGTACTGGGTTGGCACAGCTGGGCAGCAGGGATGAAAACAGCCGAACGACGTTGGCTATGGAGAATGTCGGGGAAATAGAGATCAAGCTGGAGAACGACAGCAGCAAAATTGAGACAGACAAACAAAATTAACGAGGAGCAAAACATGGCGGGGGGGGAGGGAGGCAAAGAGAGCTGCATCCGAACAGCTACAAGCATTGCCTTCCTTGGAAAACGGAGAGGAATGCAAACTGAGCTCCGGTCAGAAACAATGAAGGATTAATTCTCTGGGCTGTTCAAAAAGGTCAAACTATACTGGCCAGCTTTTGCAAGCCTCCAAGAGCCTTTAACCATAGTTTGGCAGAGTTAATTTATATTGGACTATAGCTTCCCAACCCCGCCCCCACAATATACACTGTACCCCCCCCCAAAAAAGGTACTTTGCCAAGTGCCACTTTTGATAGAACAAATGACAGTGTGACATTTGTTCCACTGAGCTGGGCCTGATCCATCTTTTACTTGGTAGGTGTAACTGCTATGAGCACACAGGCCTCACTCTGGCGTTTCCTTTAGTCAGCATTTGAAATGTGAGTGACCTTTTCCCATGCCTTTTAAACACATATCTGGGCATTTCAGTATGGATAGAAAGAATATTTGCTGTTATTCATTTCCCAGCTGAAAAATGGGTCAAGAATTCTGGCTGGGAAGAAGACAAGATTTTTGCTTCATTTTCTCCTGGTATTTGCAAATTCCAAAGTATTTCAAGAAATTATTCTCTATAGAAATTAATGTGGGCTTTTCACGTTAAAAAATGTGTTTTTTCCTGCAGAAAAACATGTTAATTTCACATTGAAAATTGATTTTTGTGTCAAATTACATTTATTGTGTAGAAAACACCTCCCTGAAATACATGTGGAAATGGCTGTGTCTAAAAATAATATGTTTTTGACCAAAATCCATCAGTTCTGCACAAATGTCCATGTGTGTTCTCAATGTATTTGCACAAAAATGTGCTTTGGCCACAACTTCTCGCCTGATTTTCACACAGAAAGCCACTATGGCCATTTCCGCACTACAGTGTTAAACTGCTGCTATTCCACTTTCAAAGCCCTGTGGAATTCTGGGGTTTGTAGTTTACTGAGATCAAAGAGCTCTTTGGCTGAGAATGGGAAGTGCCCTTCCCTAAACTACAAACCCCAGAATGCCATAGGAGGTTGATAGTAGAATAGCAGCACTTTAAAACTGTAGTGCGGAAATGGGTATTTCTGCACAAATAAAATAAAATAAAATAAAAAATCCTGAAACACTTTGGAATGCATGAATGTCAGATGAAACTGCACAGAATATAGACAGACAGAGAGACAGATAGATATATCGGTCATACAGCAGGGAGTGTTACCCTGTACGTTGGGGGTCCCGAGAGGGGCACCCAAATTGCCAAATAAAAACACAAGATGGGGGAAATTAGCTGGAGGACTCTCTTAAGCTAATGAGAGGCAGGGTAACTTTAGCTGGGATCTTTAACCCTATGTCTACGGCGTCAGGTCGGAAGAGTAATGAAAATGATAGTTTTATTAAAGGACAAACAACGAATAAGACAACACATGCACACAGCTAACTGAGAAATAGAAATGGAGAGTTTTCGGGGGAATGGGTAATACGACACCTGGTCTCGTAGTCCTGGAGGAAAACGGGGGTTGCAGGGAAGAAAGCTCAGCGCAGCTCGCTGAGGGGACAGCTTCACTGGACAGAGCAGCAGCAAGGCTGGACAGAAGTCCAGGGTAATCTGAGCAAGTAATCCAGGAAGGGAGGCAGACTCAGTTATTGGAAACTGAGGGGACAGCTCGCCAAACACAGCGGCAGCAAGGCTGGATGGAATTCAGGAGCAATCCTAGGAGTCCGAGGAGGACTTGAAAATGGGGACCATTTATAGGGTGGATTTTACCTACAGGCCATGCCATGCTCGGTGAGAACAAAGGGAATTTGTAGCTGGACAAAGGTGTTGGAAAAGGTCAGATTTTACATGATGGGCTTAGCGCTTGATGACAATAGTATGGCCAGTATGCAAATGGCTCAACAGAAAGGACTGGCTCGGCCTCTTGACAGAGTGTCTTTGTGTAGATTCGTGCTGAGCAAGGCATGTTTGCAAAAGGTGTTCCCTGAAGCATCGGAGAGGCTCAAGTTGCCTGCCTAAATGAGGTTTGGAATTTACAACCATTAACGGTCACGTCTAATACATGCTTGTCTGGTGGACCTCTGCAAACACGTGGAGTGGGGTGGCAGAGAAAGGTCAAGTAAAGGCCAAATTATTTGATATCAAACGATATCTAGTGCTTTCGCCAGACATAGCATAACCATGGTAACAGGAGGATATGAGGCCAAAGAGTTGAAGACTCAATAGCTGAAGGCTCTGACTGAGCTAGAGTTCCCTCATGCATGTACAGTCCTCCCTCCACATTTGCAGGTTTGACCGTCGTGACTTCATGAGGCACACACGTGCTTTCTTCCCTTCATTCTCCTCCTCTCATTCGTTTGCGTTTGGCTGGATGCAGAGACGGAAGGCAAGCGCACTCAGGCAAAAGGCAGTAGAATGGGGAGGAAGGCATGTTCATGCTTCATTTCTCTGCCTCTGATGCTCCCCATTCACTTGCCTTTGGCCTCTATGCAGAGAATGTGAGCTGAGGCAAAAGGCAAGGGAAGCGGGGGAACAGCCTTCCCAGTGGCATATCTAGCCTAAATAGTGCCTACGGCAGGTGTAGAAGTTGCACCCCTACATTCTTACCTCTACTTCCACCCCTACATGCATGGCTTTTTTGCACTCCCCTGGCATTGGTGCCCAGGGCACATGCCCTACTTGGTCCACCCTAGATAAACCCCCTGTGCCCTTCTTCTCCACCTCCAGCGCTCTCCCCCTGCATTCCCTGCCTTCGGCCATGGCATAGAGAACGTGTGCTGAGACAGAAGGTAAGTGAATGGGGGAAAGCATGTGCACACACCTTTCATCACCACACACACATGCCTTTCTTTTGTCATGCACGATGGTCCCCCTCTCATTCCCTTGCCTTTGGCCCAGGCACAGAAAAAGAAGGTTCACACACCAGGGCAAAAAGCAAGAGAATGACAGGGATAACCCTGGAAGGAAATGGTGGGGGACCCAGTGGGGGGGCAATTATTTGCAGTTTTTCCACTTTTGCAAGAGTTCCGCACCCAGAACCCTCATGAAAATGGAGGGACCACTGTATACTGGAGGAAGGGAGGGAGAGAAAAAAATGGAATGTGGCCACACCTTTAAGAGTAACTGTTTTTATTTTAGCATGAGCTTTTATGGATGTAAACCCACTTCTTTGGACACAGCGCCAAGTGATATTAAGACCTCAGATACAGGGCATATTTATACATTTCTGGGACAGGAGTAGAATGCAGATCATTTCTCTTGCCCTAAATTTTCAAAGGGCTCAGCATGTTGATATAGGTCTTTCAGATCTTTACTGTGGTCAGTTAGTGCTGATGTATGAAAGCAATACATCTGCTTACTAAAAGTCAGTTTGGCGTGGATATACTTTAATGTATTTGCTACTTAGAACATAGGTATACCTCCCACCCACCCCTCCTCATTGTAGCTGTGATACTGTCACATTTCTGACTCTGTTGAATTTTGAGAGAATGAAGATTGGTCTGAAGATGGGAAACACTTTCTTCTAAAGTCATTATCAGGGCTGTTGCAATTTGCTGTCAAGTCAATTTTGATGCATCGCAACTCTATAAATGACAGACTTCCAAGATCCTCGTCTGCCCTGCTCATATCTTGCAGACTCAGGGCTGTGGATTCCTTAACTGAATTAATCCACCTGTAGCATGGGCCATTTCCGCACTAGACTGCTATAGTGCTATTATTTCACTTTCAACATCCTATGGAATCCTGGGGCTTGCAGTTTGCAGATTCCTATGGAATCCTGGGTTTTGCAGTTTAGGGAGGGGCCTCAAAGACCCCTCCCTAAACTGCAAACCCCAGGATTCCATAGGATGTTGAAAGTGGAATAACAGCACTATAACAGTCTAGTGCAGAAATGGCCATGGTTTTCCTCTTATTCTACTACCTTCCACTTTACCCAGCATTACAGCCTTTCCCAATGAGTCATGTCATCTCATGATATGTCCAAAGTACAACAGCCTTAGTTTAAAACAACCAAATCCAAAATTCAGAAAACAGTGATACCTTTATTGGGCCAACTAGAAAGCACAAAAGACATCATGCAGGCTTTCAAAGCTTCACTAGCTCCTTCATCAGGCAAGGATGTTACAGGAGAAGAAAAGTGATGATGCTAGTGTCACAAACCTACATTTTGCCTCAGATATTACTTCTGTTAAGAGGGATATCAGTGCAGGCAGAGGCCGCTCCCCTTCTTGGCTGTGTGGTCCAGTTGTAGTTTAGTCATCCTGCCTTCTAGGGAGAGGTCAGGCCTGATTTGCTTTAGGAGTCATTCATTTATCTTTTTAGTGGTCCATGGTATCCTCAGAGCATTCATCCAGCACCACATTTCAAATGAGTTTATCTTCTTCCCATCAGCTTTCTTCACTTTCCAGCTTCCACAATCATACATAGTAATTAGAAATACTATGTCATGGATGATTCTGACTTTAGTATTTAATTATAGATCTTCACTTTTCAGGATCTTCATAGCTGCCCACAGTGTTCTTGTGATTTCTTAACCACATTCTCCATTTTGACTAATGACTGAGCCAAGGTATAATTTTGTTAACTATTTCAGTGTTGTCAGCACCCACATTAAAGTTTTATCAATCATCTCTGGTCATTATCAGGGCTGTGTACCAATTGAAACAAAATGTCTAGTTGTCTTTCAACCAGCTATGGGATAAATGAATCATTGCAACTACCACTAGTTCTTATTTTTATCAAGCCTCAAAATATAGCAGGCTTTTTGATGACAGAGGATGGTGTCAGAAACTGCCTTTTCACAAACAAAGATGATGCTCCATCTCCTAGGCAATTGGTTTGGGGTGCTGTTAAGAATGACTGAGCAGGAGAAACAATGCATTCCATAGAGGGCAATCCGTGGGAAAATTCCTCTGCACAGCTGTCTTTGAAATCCACAGAAAATACATAAGAACACATTAACTACAGTATGAATGTAACCACTTGGCCGGCCAGCCATCTCAAGCAATGAGTAAGACCAATACCAGTAATCTTCAAGGTGGGGCACTCAAGACTTTTCCTGGATTACTAGCCCTACATGCTCGCTAGGGAGTCTATTATTATTTTATTCATTTATATGTTGCCTTTTCTTCAATTATTTAAAACAGCACAGATTAAAAACATGCAAACATACACACACAAACAATTTATGCAATAAATGCCATTTAAAATTCTATAAAAGAATGTTAAAATCAACAAAACAGAACCATATAAAAAGCCCATCAGAGTTAATTCCTAAAGACCTGATGGAAAAATAAAATTTTTACTTTCTGGGAGAAGAAGAAGTCATTCTTGCCTCACTATAGAGGGAGTTCCTGAGAGCACCCACCAAGAAAGCCATCTCCCTTGTTCCCATCCAGCATGCCTGGGAAGGCAGTGAGACAGAAAGAAGGACCTCTTGTGACTGTCTTAAAAGCTCAAACAGGGTCATATAGTCCTTCAAACAGCCTGGGCCCAAGCCATAGGAGCTGCAGGCCAAAAAAAGAACTTCTGCAAACTTGCAAGGCACTTACCCAAGGGTCAGAAGCTGGCACAGGGTGCCTTCACCCACCATCCAATGGCATTGTCAAGCTGGGATCCTTTTGGTGCAACTGGGAACTAGTCCAGCATAAATACTTTTAGGAAAACTGCACAAGGAGGACATCTAGTACCTCCTTGCACAGTGGTTTTGTGCACCTCTGCAATGGCAGCTGAACAATGTCAGGCACAGTTCTGCCCCACACCCAGCCCAACTAGCCACTGATTGTTTGAGGAGTTACCATGAGAGCTCTGTTGTGTTGTCCTCTGGCTAGCAGCCATTTTTCCTCCAGAACCTCCATGCAAGTATGTTGGCAAAGTTTTATGCAGCGCAGAGTCTCATTTTGCATGAGACATTAACATAGGACAAGAACTGTTAAGACACTGAGGTCGTAAGCTATGTCTGATTTAAGAGGCTTCAGACAATTAATGCCCTCATAACCATGCTTCCTGGGGTAAATCTTGGAGATGTCATCTAGAAAGTTACTTTCTCAAACTCTGCACTGAAGCTTGTTCTCACCTGAGCATACAGAGAGAGAGAGAGAGAGAGAGAGAGAGAGAGAGAGAGAGAGACCACTTAAAGGCCTCAGACCTCTCTGTGAGAGGAAGGAGAAATTTATTGCCCACTGGGAAATCTGGGCAAGACAAAAAGGTTATATAGAAGTTAAAGCTTGCAAAAACTGATTTTGGATTACAACACCCCTAAGCACTGGGCCAGCAATGCCACTAGATGTACTGGCTAGGAGATTCAGGGAGCTGGAATCCAAAAAGTGATTTTTGCAAGGGCTAGAAAAAGGGTGACCCATGTGGTTACAAGCACACGGGTGTGTCTGAGTTCCCTGCTGAGCAGTCGCCGTCTGGTTTCGGCCAAAGTTTCAGAGATGGAAAGAGAAAATCATGAGAGATTCAGCACCAGAGACAGAAAGTGATGTACTCAAGGTCTTAACAGAAGTCGGTAGCAGAGGCCCAGAGCTAAGCATCTAGAATGCCTTGAATGGAAGAGAAGGGAGGAAAGTTGAACAACCATTTATACAGCATGGAAGATAGAAATGGCTGATCTGAGATACCAGCCATACAGCTGGGAATAGAACCCAGCTGCTGTGATTCCCAGTCATATCCCCCCAACCCCCATTCGTAGACCAACAGTGCTTTGACACCACCATAAATCCCCCTCCCCCCCCCAGCAGCTCGCCAGTTTGGCCGGTAGCCAGATCCCCTTCCTGCAGCCCCGGCTGTCTATCGTTAAGATGCTCTGGGGTGATGGAGTGGGAACGGTGGCTTATTAATACGCCCGTGCCCCATTAGAAACATCTGCATAGATGGGAGAATGTGGTTGGGGGGGCAGGTGGGGGGAAGGGGAGAGGTATTAATGAATTGTACCCCCACAGGGATGCCTGGATAGGAAAAAGTCTTTCTATTCACTGGAGGAATCTGTGTGTGTGTGTTGCAGCATGCATGTGGGTTATGGGGTGGTCTGGGAAACTGGGGGTGCCCCCCAGTTCTCTCCTGACTCTCTCCCTCCCCCCTCCCCCTTGCAATGACTCCATTACACACTTTGTCACCGTGATCTGTCTCTTATGCTCACCTCCCAGAAATACTGCAGCGCTGAGGTTGCTCCATCTGGCGCGCCTGCCATGCCTTTCCTTCCTCCCCCTCCTTCCCCCCACAGCCCAAGTCTCCCCCAGTCATCCATTGCTCAGCCACACACAGCAAGGATGGAGAAAGATCACAGAGTAGAGGAGGCTAGCCATGGTTTAATTCATGGCCAACAAAGAGAGAAATGGGGGTAAAAGAGCAGAAGAAGGGCCAAGCATTGGTATGTGTTTCTGAACTGGAATCTTTGGTCTCACATTCCTGAGGTTAGAGCGATGATTATGGCTCCTTTATGTTAAAGCACTCTTAACATGCTCAGAGCCTCTGTCTTATGAGTACTTGTGTTCCAGAGATGAAACCAGGCATGCAAAAATGGATGTCCAGGGCCTTGTTCACAGGTCCCATTGGCCTTTGCAGTGTCAACAGGAGGAGGGAGAATGTTGAAGGAGAGGTAATGGTTTTCTCTCTCTCTGAAAATGAAAAGGTAGGTGTGAGTAAGGGGCTGCATCTACAGTGGCTGGTGAACACTCATGCTAATGCAACAGATAATTCAATCTTTTTGACAGTGGAATAGATTGCCTTGAAAGGTATTAGACTCCTCTTCTTTGTTTGTCTTTTCTTTTTCAACAGAGTGTAGATGGCCATCTCTCCAGTGGACTTTATATACCTGCATGGCAGGAAGTTGGACCTAGATGGCCCTGGCAGTCACTTCCAACTCTATAACTCTATGATTCTATATTCTCAATGCAGAACTGGCAAGGCTGGGCACAATGAATGCACTGGTGCTGACACATCCCTTTCCAATTGTTCAAAGTGATCCCTATACATTATCTCAGTAACCCTCACAACAGTCTTATAAGGAAAACCAATATTACTAGACCTGTGTTGCAGAGAAGCGGAAAACTAAGATTCTCTCAAATGTACTCCCAGCAGCATAGATCCTACTACCAGATGGTGAAATTCTGTCATGCAGGGATGTATAACACATCCGTATGGATGGGGTAATTGTACAGGCCTTTCTACCTGAGATGCTTGCCTGTTCAATGGGAAAGATCAGTGCAATTGGCCCTGCCCACATTGTTGTGTTGTTCACACATGTTCTCTTGCAGGATGGTGTTGTGACATGTGGAAGAGGCTCCCTGTCTCCTGAGAACATGTGTGAAGATGGGGATGAGTGGGAAGGCTGAGAGAGAACAATGCCACAACTAGGACCACCTAGTCAATTAGTGGCAGCAATAAGAACTGAATCCGATACCGTTGACACTTACAAACACTTGAGTTGGTAATTTCTGCTAAAGAGTCAGCCACTTCTGAGAATAGCAGCTATAGCAGCTAGGCAATCAAGCAGAGGACAAGAGACAAACTGTTTTCTTGAGAAGAGAGTTAAGAGGCTGTCTAACATAGTGACCATAAGACAGAGCTTTGAACCCACATTGTGGCCAGTTGGCATTGCAGTTCAGTTGCCAACATCAACTTGCCTTTTCACCATAGCACAGGTAGCTTTAGTGACAACTAGAGAAACCTCCATTTGAATTGTACAAATGCAGTACTCATGTTGAAACATGGAAAGCTTTCAAGACATGATGGCTCTAACTTGTAAGAAGTGGTTGTACTCATACAATAAATAAACCAAAATAGATCTGGTGTGCTTCCAGGCAAGTCTTTTATCTTGCAAATGTCTTGCCCCAAACAGAATTTTAATGGGGGAGCATTTAATGTCATCTTCCATTGGTAACCCTCTCTGTGTTTTGCCATCACCTTCTCCATCTGGGATGTATCCATGTTGTATACATATAGCAGGCTGATGACACATTAATTACCTAGAATTTGTAGTCTGGGGGAACACTAGAGCCATTTCCACACTACATTTTTATAGTGCTATTATTCTACTTTAAATAGCCTATGGAACCTGGGGTTTGTAGTTTACTGAGGCCAAAGACACCCTTCTATAAACTGAAATTCCCAGGATTCCATAGGATGTTGAAACTGGAATAATAGCACTATAACAATGTAGTGCAGAAATGGCCTGGGAGATAGGTTTTCTAGCGCACTTCCCTGTCCTACAGTCTTAGAGCTCTCTGGCAGAAAATTCTAAGCACTTCACAAAACTACAAATCCCATGGGATGGAATCTTAACAGTTACAATGGTATTAAAGTGCTCTAATTATGTAGCATGGGTACACCCCTATTAAAGAGGGAAACACAAGAGAGGTACGTCATGCTTTCTGAAATATATTGCTACTATGATCCCACCGTCAGTGAAACAAAATGTAAAAACTATTGATCTCACCAGGGATGGGTAGAGTAGGATTAGGCAATTACAAAGGGGGCAGGGGCCATTTTTCAGACACCTCCCTCCAGTGGGCCATACTGCCAACGCACCCAGAAGTGACATTATGTCATTTCCAGTTTCATATTGATTTGCTTTTAGCTTTTTAAAAACACATTTTGGGTATTGGGGGAATCAGGAGTTTGTGGAACAAAACGACAATCAGTTTTGCAGCTACTTTGGGGTGGTTTGGGTGGCAAAAGATTGCCTGATTTTTAATGAGAGGCTTCTGGGGGGCATGCAGGGTTTTCAAGGACTGAAAACTGGAGTCCTTCTGGCTGCATGTGGGCCCTCTGGTTTAGAGGATGGTATCCAGAACTACTCATTTAGCAAAGATAGGCATATGAGAGAGCTCCTGAATCATCAAAAAAATCACCCTTCCCGACTGCAACCATCATCCTCTCCACATGGAGGACCAAAAGGGTCAAAGGCAATGTGGGAGAATTCCTGGCTTGCTCATCCAATTTCCTCTAAGTAAAGGGGTTCCTTATGTGAATACTTGTACTGGGGTAGCCCCTCAAAAATCTTAGAGCTGATGCTAGATCTATCCTCAAGTCCATCTGAAGGAGGGAGGAAAGGAACAAAGAGAGAGAAAGGAGTCTTTTCAAAGACTAATTACCTAAAGATGAGTGGCGGAGGTTTGTTAGTATGGGTTTTTCTCCCCACCCCTTCCTCTCATCAGTCAGCACAGCCACTGGAGAAGAGAAGAAAGTGAAGACATTAAAAAGATCCAGCAGATGAAAGGAGGAAACAGGAGATGAAAACCCAACTGCTTCCTAATTGCGCTGTGTGGACTTCCTCTAATGGGTGCCACCTTCCTGCTTGCCTTGCACATGTGAGTGCAAAGCAAGCACACCCCCTGAAGGGGGAGAAGATTGTATAGGAGGTCATACAAATGGCAAAACTTCAAAAGTCGTGCCAATCACATGTCTAAAATGCTTGAGCCATGGTCTTTGACCTTGATGCCCAATTACCTTCATCTTCGTCATGTGGGGTTATAAATTATCATTAGAAGGGGGGGAAAATTACCATTCTAGATTACTAAGAATATTGATGCCATGCACAGATCCTAATTCCAGTATTCATCTCAACCCTCCCAGATCCTTCCTAAAACGGGTTCTATCATCCTGCCACATGACATGTCAGGACCTAGTGTGACTAACTTCCTGCTAGTGACATGCAAGTGTAAGTTATGCAGTGCATGCAGTTGTTTAGATGTGGTGAACAAGCAGCTGATGGTGGTGGAAAAGGAGTTGTGCATGTGAAACTGCTATACATAAGGATGCACAAAAGAGTACATCCATCTCCATGTTGCACAATGTTGTTATTCTGTATGAGGGTTGCATAGCCTGGTATAAATCAGCCAGTGGATATTTATGCTGTGCTGTGGAGAATCAATGTAGGATTGCAGCCACAGTTTGCTTGGCTTTATGGAGACCATATCCTATAAGATGGCATATCTGTCACAGGCTATGCTTTTGTAAAGCACCAGACATAGTCATGTTCTCCCTTCTGCTAGGGATCACCTAGGTAGCTGTCCCAACCTGGTGGTCTCCAGATTCTTGCACTACAGTTCCCATCACCCCAATCGGCAAGGATGCAACACCCACACTCCACAAAAGGCAAGAAAAGCAAGGAGAAAAGATCTGAAAACAATTTTTGCAGGTGCTATCTTATATGCATAGGTGCAAATTTAGAAATAATGAGTATAATTTAAATAGGAATATGATACATCTCATCATAACAAAGAATGTGACCAGGCCAGCTGCTGATGGTTCTCTCAACCTTCGTAATGGTTCCTTATCTTTAAACACGTGTGAACTAGAGAAATCTTTAAACAGAAGATGTCTTCACACAGAACACTGTAATAGAAGCAAGCAGTTCTATCTTGAAGGCTCTTCTCCCTGCAGTTCTAGAAGCCCTACTGGGCTATGATACCAAAGTTATAGTTTTAGGCCATTTCGGGCCTAGACTGTTATAGTGCTATTATTCCACTTTCAACATCCTATGGAATCCTGGGTTTGCAGTTTAGGGAGGGGCCTTTGAGAATAATAGCACTATAACAGCCTAGTGTGGAAATGGCCACAGACTTACTGGTCTAAAGAGAGATGGGAATTTGCTGCACTGGCTGTGTTTGATGAGGAATTCTGGCGGTGTTTGGACACTGCCCTCAACTCATTTTTCCAAGCATTGCTTTGTTCCCACATATCACCACCCCTTTTTCATGACTTTGGCCCAGCCAGTTACTTTTGTCTTCAGCATTATTTGCAGAGTACAAAAGATTGCGCTTTGTACTACAAATTAAGCTCAGGGTGGGGCCAGGCCAGGCCACAGGGCCATGGTTGACCGTACCTGAAGCTAACACTAGAGAGTCTCCAGCACAGTTCCTGAATTCATTATCTTGAATTGGTTGGAGACAGGAAGAATGGCTGTCTTGATCAGCCAAAGGCAAAGAGTCAACTCTAACAAGCTCCTTGAGTTTCATATGGCTGGCCGATTGCATCCCTGCCAGCGGTGGATCTGAGACTTGAGTAGACCTAACCTGCTATAATACCCCAAAGCTTGGTAGGATATCTGTGTGTCTTCTACTTCCTCTTCTTTTTCCTCTTCCTCTACAAATACTACTACTATTTACTGAAAGTAGTCCTCTTATCTGAAGTTATCTTCTATCTAAAGGGTTTTCTGGTACCAGTGCAAAAAAACCTTGCAGTTGCCTATCCAAAGCTGACACCCAACCAGCAGACTGAGCAGCAGATTTAGAGCCCCTCTGGGCCTTTACACAACACAGAGTTATAGCACTAGGGTTCCATTTTAACCGCCATGGCAGCTTCCTATGGAATCCTAAGATTTTCAGCTTAAGGAAGGACATTTAGATTTCCCAGCCAGAGAGCTCTAGTTCCTTGCTACACTACCAACCCTAGGATTCCATAGAATGTGCCAGGCATTTAAAGTGGAATTATAGTATTGTAAATGTGTAGTATGAAAGGGCCCTTGATCAAAGTCTGCTCTAGTCTTTGTGAATTGTGTTGCATACATGTTTAAACTATGCTTATTACTTCTACTCATCAATACCAATCTTTGCCAGCCTGATGTCCTCCAGATGTTTTGAACTTCTACTTCCCTTGGCTCTACAGTGCACAACCTGGAATTCTGGAAGTTGTAGTCCAAAGCATCTGGAGGCATCCATACTTGTAAATTAGTTGTGTATCTAAGCCCTTTGTCATGGTTGTTTGCATGGTCCTTTCCACAGGTGAATCCAAAACAACATTTCTACCATGTTTTCTGCTCTGTGTAATGCTTAGTTCTGAGAATGCAGCATTCGCAGAGCTTTGGACATAGCTGAGACAAAATTACCAGAATCCTCTTGATGAAATGTATTAGCGGTCATACTTTCCCTAGAATTCACAGTGGTTGTAAGGGAAGGCAGACATGAGTCTAAATCCAATTGTTAGTCCTGACTAGTGTAGAGCTGTTGAAACAGTTGGTTTTGCCTATGTCTTAGGCCATTTCCTCACTAGACTGTTATAGCGCTATGATTCCACTCGCAACCTCCTATGGAATCCTGGGGTTTGCAGTTTTGGGAGGGGCTGGCCGGCCCCTCCTGAAACTGCAAACCCCAGGATTCCATAGGAGGTTGCAAGTGGAATCATAGCGCTATAACAGTCTAGTGCGGAAATGGCCTTAATTCGCTATTTAACAAGTGGTTCAGTTAATATACACTTCAACTATCTTGACTTGGTAAAGACAGTCCCAATTAATCCTCCATCATCCCACTTTTTCAGCTGCTCTTAAAATGTTCCAATTTCTCTCTCCTTCTCCCACTTTCCCCATTTGTCCTCAGGTTACTTAACTGGAGTAAACTGAATTCAAAGTGCTAAAGCTGTTTGCACTCTGGAGGAGGGAGAGAAGAAGAGGGGCACTCAGGAAAAAGCAAACTGCTGCAGCCTCTCCTAGTTTGGCTTTTCTTCCTCCTTAGTAACTTTTGGCACCTTGACCACAATCTGATGTTGCTTGACCACAAGTGTCCTGGTTTTCATCTGCAAAATATTGGACAATGTTTAACCAGCAGGATTTCAGCCACAATTTTCCACCTCTGAACAGCCTACTTCTGCTGTACTTACTTCATAGCTGCTATACCCACAGCTTTTTCTCCCTCTTGTCATTGCCTTTTGCTAAGGAGATAAATCCTCAAGTATTTCATCCTCACATTCAAGGGGCAAATAATTACTATAGTTTTCCCCTTACTGTGAGAGAAAACAAATATTTATCTGTGCTATTCTCCTTACATTCAAGCATCTTGAAGTGATGTAGTAGAATAATTCTGTGGAAAAATTAAGACATGTGGATTTTTTCCCATAAAGAACAAGTTTTAAACCCATTTTCTGTGCAGGAAATTTAAGTGTTATACATACAAACAAAAAACCTGTGTGTAGTTATTCACAGAATAATTCCTTCACAATGCTTTGGGACATTTGAAAACTGGGAGAAATGCACAGTCATTTCACTGGTCTATTATCCTTCCCAGTGGTATTTCTCAATTGTCAGAAATCCCATTTATCTACATGGACATGAATAATTGTGAATATTCTTTGCATCCCTGACCTATGGCAGTAGTAGAGTCAGCATAGTGTGTCCACAGGATTCCAGTGGTAGTGCATACATTTTTAAAATATGACTCTTTATATTCAAATAATGCTTCATACATATTTATATTATTGTATGTGTTGATAACAATGCTGAGTACTTACAACAATACAATAACAATACTGAATCATTAATTTCAGTGGAGCTGGCTCTGGTATTTTCCACCCAGATTATGCCTGAGGTAAAGAAGTCCAGTTTTTCTTTATTTGAGGCATAATCTGGGTGGAAAATACCAGAGCCAGCTCCATTGAAATTAATGACTGCTACTAATGAAATGCCAGGTCTAAATACACTGAAAACACCAAATCCCATCTAATTTTGGAAGCTAAGCAGGATCAGGGCTGGCTAGTATCTGGATGGGACACCACCAAGGAATACCAAGTGCTGGTGGTTGTCTTCAAAGGACGGGAATGGCACACAACCTGTGAACATTCCTTGTATAAGAAAACTTCATAGGTTTGACTGTGACCCGAAGGCGCACACACATCTATACACCCATGAACCACCACTCTGTGCATAAATCCCAACCATTTCACTGGGCTCTTGAGCAGCAGAATTTCCTACTGGATTTTATCCTCCCACCCCCATTAATCTATCCACCCAATAGCATCCGTATCTGGGAATACTGGCAAACATTTAGGGCCTTTCTGCACTACACTGATATAGTGCTATTATTCCACTTTCAACATCCAATGGAATTCTAGGATTTGCACTTTAGGGAGGGGCATTTAGAATTCTCAGCCAGAGAGCTCTTTGGCCTCCGTAAACTGCAAATCCTAGAATTCCACAGGATGTTGAAAGTGGAATAATAGCACTATACAGTGTAGTATGGAAAGGCCTTTAGACAGACAGAAAGGGAGTGCCTCCAGCCCTTCAAATTGGGAGAAATTGCTTGGAAACTTTCCCTCACAAATTTCTTCCACTTCTTCTTAGCACCGCAGCCTTCTTCATTCTGGAGACACTTAGGACAGCTAAACAGATCCTCCACTCCCTGCCCTCCTCCTGCCGCCGCCATCTACGCCACCTTCTGCTCTCTGGAGATGGGTTGGGAGGTGAGCTGCGGATCCTAACATGCTAAGACAAGGAAAATCACCGTCAATCTCTTCAGCATAGAGGCACTAGAGCAGAAGGGTGCCTGCGAGCGCTTAAGTGGCCCTCAGGCCCCGGCAGCAGGAAAAAAAGAAAAAGGATGAGGCAGGCAGCCACATGGACGATATTTGTAGCTGTGCCGCACGTGTGATGCGTTCTAGGGGAAAGCAGAGGGAAGAGATTTTAGAGAGCAGTTGGGGACTTGAGCTTGGGATGTACTTCTTATAGGAGAAACGAAATGAAGAATTCATTTCAGTCTGTAGACCCACATTAGTTCACAATGGGGCCAAGTTCGTTGCATACTCTGGATAAGTACTTCTCTCTCCCTGGGTTGCTTTCTCCTCCTCCTCCTCATTTATTACCTTTATACCTCCCTTTCCTCTAATGAGCTCAAAGTGGTCCTCAGCATGGGCCATTTCCGCACGAGCCTGTTCTAGCGCCATGATTCCACTTTCAACATCTTATGGAATCCTGGGGTTTGCAGATTCGGGATGTTGAAAGTGGAATCATGGCGCTAGAACAGGCTCGTGCGGAATGGTGTAGCGTTTAGACTGTTATAGTGCTATTATTCCACTTCCAACCTCATATGGCAGGGCTTTCCAAATGGTGTGTCGTGACACGTTAGTCTGTTGCCTGAAGGGTGCAGGTGTGTAACCTTCCTGGACTGAGAATGAGCTCCCGACCCGAGCCTGAGAAATGTATGTCATATGTTATAAATAAATCATGTATTTTTAAAAATATAAATGAAAGGTTTTCATGAGATACGTTGTGCCCCTGTCCATTTGTTATTACAATTTAGGTATGTGCCCAAATCTCTTACAAGGGGTTAGTTTAACCTCTGGTTTGCTAGTAAATCTGAATTACTGAGTCGAGAAATGATGCATGTCTAAAAAAGCGTGTCACCAACATGAAAAGTTTAGAAAGCTCTGTCCTATGGAATCCAGGGATTTGCAGTTTAGGGAGAGGCATACAGAATTCTCAGCCAGAGAGCTTTTTGGCCTCAGTAAACTACAAATTCCACAGGATGCTGAAAGTGGAATAATACTACTGTAACAGTGTAGTACGGAAAGGCCCTAAGGGTTGGACTACAACTCTGGAGACCAGGGTTCAAATCCTCATTCAGCTATGGAAACCCATTGTATAACCTTGGGCAAGGCACACTCTCTCAGCCTCAGAGGAAGGCAGAGGCAAACCTTCTCTGGACAAATCTTGCCAAGAAAAACCCATGAAAAGTTCACCTTGAGTTCAGCATAAGTCAGAAATGACTTGAAAGCACTCAACAATAACAACAGCAAAAGCAACCACTGTGAGGTAGGTTTTGCTCAAGATCACTCAGCTTCATAGACAAGTGGTGATTTGAACCCAGTCCCAGTCTAACACTCTAATCACTGTATCCGTTCATGTTGTTTCTCCTCCTCCTCATCTTTCTCCTCCTTCTCCAGGCTTGGAAAGTTACTTTTTAAAAAGCCATATGTTCTCTTAAACATTACAGTGTTTAAAAAGTAACCTGTTCCTCTTATTCATTATGAGGATGAAAAGAAGTTAACATGTTACATTGCTTGCAGTGCTACTCATTATTGTTCCATTATTCTCTGTTACTTTTTTTTTTAAGACTGATGAGAAAATGACCTAAAACTTGAAATATTCTCGTCAAAATGCTAATGAAAATACTGTCCAAAAGTAACACTTGAAAGTAACTAAAAACTGTCACTGGCAATAAATTCATTATGATGTTTTTGAAATGGGATTTTGTTATACTCTTGTAACTCCAAAAGTAACTAGTTATAGATAAGTGGTACTTGCAACTCTTTATTTCCAAGCTCTGCTACTTAGAGATGGAAAGAATCTTTGCTATCATTCAGTCTGAGGCTTCTCAACAGGCAGGAAACCAAACAAGGAAGGTTAATAGATGAGTGAGAATTTTGCATAATCTCCCCCTATTATTTGAAGTGTAGTGGAGGTATTATTCTGTGTAGAAAACATATGAGGCTTTTTTCATGAAGGGGATACTTTTTCCTGCATAGAATTTTTTTTTTCCTGTGCAGAAAACAAGTTTTTTGCAGAGAAAAACTACATGTTTTTTTCCTATACAGAATAATTTCCTCAAAACAAATCGAGACATTCAAATACTGGGAGAATACTGTGGAAGAATATTTGTTTTCTCCAACAGCAGATAGGAAAGTGCCATAATTGTTTGTCCTCACAGACAGGAATGAAATAATCAGGGATTTATACCCCTACTGCTATTACTACCACCCACCTTCCTTCCTTTCTTTCTTTCTTTCTTTCTTTCTTTCTTTCTTTCTTTCTTTCTTTCTTCTTTACTGATTTATTTATTTTTAAAGATCTGATGCTTACTCATGCAGGTATGTAATTTTCAGTTCCCATCTGTCAGACAAGCCTGCCATTGACTAAGAGTATCCCAGCTCTGTGGCAAATCTGAAAGAATAGATTTAAGTGGTAGAATGGTATGGACATCATAGATATGTTTTGCTTAAAGATAGGAGTGGGAAAAGAAGGGCATTTTAGACCACTCCCAAACCTTCAGATCCTTCTTTTTAAAAATAGGGTCATTTTTTTCCTCTTTAGATACCCCCAACCCACACAAAACCAATAGCAGACATTTTGCTTCCTTCACCCCTTGATCCTCCAAACCCTTAGAACACTCCCAAATGGCTGAGATCAAAATGGGGAGTGAAGTTATATCACTTCTGCTTCCATGAAACTGTGACCAAGAGTGAAAACTGGCCCGTGCCACTGAAGTACAGGGCATAGTTGCTCACCTTTTCTTCACGGTGTTTGGGGCAGCACCTTTCACTGGGAACAAGAGGGTGCTGGGTGGATTGTCTTGGATCTTCCAGACATGCTTCACTTTCGAGGTTAGAACTTGGAATTCATTCATTCATATTCTCTCTCTCTCTCTTTTAAAAACTGGGATAAATGAAGTATCACAGTATCCATCTATTACAGGAGCTATCTGAGTGATTTTGTTGTCCAGAAATTTATTTTAGCTTACTGCTTTCTATTGTTTTCTTTGTTATACCAGGCTTATCCCAGTGCAAAGGGTAATCATTGTTACTGAGCCAGAAGGACTACATTTGTAATAATAAGGTGGTTCTGAACTGATTAGTTGGTGAACTGCATACTCAATTGGCGGAGAATTACTTTTTGCAACCTAATTGGGTCTGGCAAGGTATTCTGTATTGGCTATGACAGGCAACAGCCAGCTATTATATATTCTGTTATTTCAGATTTATCTTCACATTTTCTGCAAGTGACTTTATTTCTACCCAGCCATATACTGAATATCATCAAACTTTTACCATCAACACCATAAGCACAGTACAACCAAAACATTCAGCATAGTGTCCACATTCCTACCTCTGTAAAAAATAAATATTATTAATTTCATTCATTAGTTGTGTACTTGGTTTTTATCATGCTCTATGTAGGGGCAGCTCATGCTCTATGTAGGGGCTGACTTTAGTCTGAACTTTAAAAGAGCATTTCCCCAAATAGACTCAACACTTATTTGAGGAACTGGATAGATCCTTTAAAATTTGAACTAAAACCTGGTACAGTTGTACCCTCTCACTATTTTCCTGTGGGTCTAGTCAAGTAAGTCTGTCCACAAAGATTTCTGCAAAGCTGGAGATTCTTGAATTGTCATTATGTATATCTGATCATCATCCATAGTAATTACACAGTCTTAAATATCAGTGATAAAACCTTCACCATTTGCTTTATACTGAGCTACTTTTACCCATCCAGCAGTGAAATGACAACCACATTTCTTCTTTTAAAGCTTTCTAGCTGTTCTGCCAGATCCTGGAAAAGCTAGCTTTTTGGACTACAGGTGGATTCCTCAGCTAACATAGTGAGCAGCCATGCTGTCTGAAAGATTATGGGCATTATAGTCAAAAAGTAACTTGCCTAAACTCTTTATCCTCCTTTGACAATTTCATTTGGTTGGTTTATTTTAAGAACTCCACAAAAATGACAGATTTGTTGGAAATGACTTGAGATTTAGAATAAGATAAAATGTGAAAGAAAGCAAACTGGACAGATTAATCCAGCCAGGCTGAGAGCTGGTGGAAGGGGGCTTACATCTTAAAATCTGACATTGAATCCTGGTGTATTCAGTTATCCTGATATTGCCACTGCTTTTTACGGACAAATGCCTTACTTTAGCCAGCTGTATTACAGTCAGGTACAACATGATGCTCTTCATGATGGAAAGACATTTATCTTTATCATTTAGCCAATACAAGTGGCTGGAAGTTTAATTTTGTGCAGTTTTTATTTTGGAAAAAAAATGAAATCTGAAAATTTCTTCATACATGCAAATGAATGAAACTGATGTTACCCTGTATTGTGGGAGTACGGGGAGGGACGCCCAAATAACCAAGCAAAAACACAAGATGGGGAAATTAACTCGCACACTCTCTTAAGCTAACGAGGGGTAGGGTAACTTTAGCTGGGATCTTTAACCCTATATATACAGCATCAGGTCAGAAGAGCAGTCAGGCAAGGTTTTAAAATGGTAAAAATAATAATTAAAGGACAAACAACAGAAAAAGACACCACAAGCACACAGCTAACTAGAAATTAGAAAGAAGAGTTTTCCGGGGGAATGGGTGATACGACACCTTATCTCGTAGTCCTGGAGAAAAGCGGAGGATTGCAGGTAAGAAAGCTCAGCGTGGTTCGCTGAGGGGAGCTCTCTGGACAAACCGACAGCAAGGCTGGATGAAACTCAGGAGCAATCCGAGAAGTCCTCGGAATCAGGGACTTTTTATAGGGTGGATTGTGCCTACAGGCCATGCCATACTCGGTGAGAACAAAGGAAATTTGGAGCTGGACAAAAGTGTTGGAAAAGGTCAAGTTTTACATGATTAGCTTAGCACTGGATGACAATAGTATAGCCAGTAGGCAAATGGCTCAGCTTAAAGAAAGTGCCGGCTCTCGGTTGAGCGTCTTTGTGTAGAGTCGTGCTTAAGCAAGGTGTGTCTGCAAGAAGTGGTCCCTGAAGCAATGGACAGGCATTAATCTGCCTGCCTAAATGGGGATTGGAATGTCCAACCATTACTGGCTGCGCCTGTTTATGTGCTTGTCCGGCAGCCCTTGCAAACACGTGGAGCAGGGTGGCAGAGAAAGGTCAAATGAAGGCCAAATAAGTTTGATATCAAGAGATATCTAGTGCTATCACCGGGCATGTCAGAACCATGGTAACACTGAGATTTTTTTAAAAAATGGAGAAAAGAAAATGGATAGATTTGTCCATCCCTAGGCCATTTCCTCACTAGACGGTTACAGTGCTATTATTCCACTTTCAACATCCTATGGAATCCATAGTCTAGTGTGGAAATGGCCCTTGTCTTCACTGAGGACTTTCCATATTTGTATTCCTTAAAAAAAAAAGATAGATATCAGCTAGAATTCACTGAGGTTTGCAGAGTGAAATTTAGATAAGCTTTGACCAGCATATGGAGAACTGGGGCACAGCACACACTCTCAGTTCCCAGAAAACCCCATGATAGATTTGCCTTAGGGTTGGCAAAAGTTGGAAAAAGCTTAAACATACACAGTGGTGGCAGCAACAACACCACCAAGAGCCTAAATCCAATTTTTTTTTTTTTTTTGGAAAGATTTATACACAGAAGGTTTGTCATTATCATCTTCAGAAACACTATGACTTGCCCAAGATAACCCAGTGGGTTTCCATGGCTTACTGGAAATCTGAACTCAGAACTCTGGAGTCCTAGACCGATACAAAGCATTACCACCCTAGAGCAAGACCCATTGAATCAAAGGGACCTTGGTAAGTCAAAATTTATTCAAATTTCATTAATTCAGTGGATCTGCTCTAGTTGGATCAGCAATTAGATTAAGAGCCCAATGTCTAAAAGTTCCTTTTGAGTTTATACATCTGATATTTCCACAATGTAAAGTTTTATTATACCAATCTTCTTTGGAGATTTAGGCTGCAGCCGTCTGTGACGCAGCATAGCATAGTAGGTATACATGCAGCCTGTGCTAGGCTGAGCCGTATACCACAATCACCTCCCCTAATTTACTGAACAACCCCTGAAGCCCTGCTGCCAGGCTATTCCTTGCTTTATGGAAAGCAGGCAGGTTCACAGAAATGTCTGGCTACATCGCCATAGCCAGATGCACCATAGCCAGATGCAAAATGATTACAGCAGTGCTGACACCTCTGAAGATCCCAGCAGATCTAGATGCTGATGTCATCATTTTGTGTCAGGATACAGGAGGATGCTTTGGTGGTCCTGCCCACTCTGCATGAAGCAGAGAATGGCTATGGAAGGTGGAAGGAGGCTTTGGATGCTGTAAAAACATGCGCATCTAAGAGAAATTTATGTACATCCATGTCACTAACAGGATGCCAGCCATGTTATTGTGAACTATATCATCAGTTATTATTTTGATCAGACCTATGTACAACATGCTCTATTTTGTATCCTCCATGCAGCTCCAGACATCCTAACATACTGGTGGAGAATATTCTAGAGAACATTTTGGAAAACAGCTGTCTTTTGGGGGACAAAACCCAAAGTGCATCTACTATAGCCTAAGGAAGTGGGTGCTAGTCCTCAAAAATCTTCTGACATAGTACATTTGGGATACTGGAGGTGTGGCTAGTGAAGATAGACAAAGGTAGGAGTTAGTGGTGCAAGGCTTTTTAAAGTAAGAAAAAAGGCAGAACCCTGATAGGCCTGGCCAAAGGCCTTTCTAGCCCAGCATTCTGTTCCCACAAGTGGCCAGCCTTAGGAAGCCTGCAATCAAAGACACGAGTACAATAGGCTTATTCCACTCGTGTTCCCAAAAACTAGTAGACAAAAGTGTTTTGCCTCTGGCATTGGAGGCAATATATAGCCGACATGATGTCATGCTGTGCTTTTGCAATTTAAAATTTTCCACTGGGCTGCTGATTGTCAGTCAACAGTCAAGGCTAGCTTCAAGGCCAGCTACAGGATTACAGGTCAACAAATTACTTTTTTTGGACTACAACCTTCCATAATCCCCCACAGGCCACACTGGCTAGAGGATTCTGTAGTCCAAAAAGTACCTTTCCCAATTTGTGGATAGATATGCGCTTCCTTCCATTGCCAATGCGTTTGTTTTTAAAAAATGTACAGTACTTAACAAATACTGGGTAATATTGCCTCAAAATAAAGCCATGTTCTGTTGATTTGTTTATCCAGAATAAGTGACATGAACTTCAGAATTGAAAAAGAATGTACAGAACAGATACTGTTTGTTTCCCCATACCTCATTGGCCCTACGCCTCATACACTCATCCAGCCCACACAGAATTCCCTCAGTTCTCATAAACCCTCAGTCAGTGGCCATGCTGGCTAGGAGACTGTGACCATTTGTTGCCCCAAAAAGTATATTCTCCAGTCTCTGAATTTAACAGACACCAAGGTCAACTGAGCATTGCCCTCAATTTGCCGCTTAGGATGAACACCCAACTTATCTCCTCAGTTTGTTACCCAGGACAAGCATTCTGCTTGCCTCTCTTAAACATGACTCAAGATAGATAATTCTTCAGTGGAATTTGATAGTTTTTGCATTTCCTACTGTGGCACAGTTTGTCTTCTTCCCCAGAATTTTGTAGAATTGTTTGTGACTAGCATTATATACATTGTTTTGCTTGTTGCATTTCAGACTCCTAATGATACTATGAAACACATGCTACGAAGGTTTTCTATTCCTGCTTCTATAGATCAAATCATTCTGTTAGTGATATAGTAACATTGTCTGAGGTCCTACACCAGAGCTTTCCAGACTTTTCATGTTGGTGACACACTTTTTAGATATGCATCATTTTGCGACACAGTGGCCCTTTTCACATGGGGTTAAAAAAACGGTGTAGATTGACCTCCACTGAGGTCGTCTACACCATTACGCGAATTGGGGTGGATTACTCGCGAGTAAATCCACACACCAATCTGCGGTTGGGCGCCCGCAAGTGGCAACACTGCGTGCTTTTGAAAAACCACATTTTATGTGGTTTTTCAAAGGCACGGGGCGTCCAGCCCCATCCAGCCCCCTCGCAGTGCCCGTATGGATTTACGGACGTGCGAAAGGGCGTCCCTGCAGATCGGGCAAGGGGCGGGATTTCCGGCTGGCAAGCTTCTCCGATTGGCGGAGGGCTCTGCCAGTCAAAATCCGCCATTTTGGGGGCTGCCGGGTGCCGAGGACGCCGCAGGATGCTGCTGCATGTAGAGCAGCGAAATGCACTGCTCCGCGTGGCGACGGTACAAGGTAAGCCCCGTTTTGGCGTGGCTTGCCCCGTTCCGCCGCCCGTGTGTGAAAAGGGCCAGTAATTCAGTTTTACTAGCAAACCAGAGGTTAAACTAACCCCTTGTAAGAGATGAGGGCTGTTTTTCTTGGCCCAGGGAGGTGACACACCTACACACTGCAAGTGACACACTAATGTGTCACAACACACCATTTGGAAAGCCCTGTCCTACACCATCAGACATAGCTACAACAGAACTCCATCATTACTACTTCTGCTGATGCCATTCCCAAAAAACTTGCGTCTTAAGCCAGGCAGCAACCCCCAGGCAAAGGTTTTCAAGGTGTTACAGATTAGGGCAATTGGAAATGATGTCTGCAGTGTTTTCCTGATCATGGGATACACTGAAACAAGCAGTTGGCAAGATCTCTCAGGGTCCTCCTGCAGCTGCACAAGGGTTAGGATTCTTGTGCTAACCTTACTTATAGGTGACCCAAGGAGAGTGTGCCGGTATTCATTATTTCACTTTTGACTACTTTTGCACTTTGAACTCAGTTTAGATTCTTCAGGTAAGTTAAGGGGAAAGGAGGACAGAGAGAGAGAGAGAGGAGAGAAGGGACATTTTAAAAACAGATGAAAAAGTGGGATGACAAAAGGATTAAACAGGATTGTCCCTGCCAAATCAGAAGAGCTGGAGCATATGGGAAGAAAAAGAAGGTATTTTGGTGCATTCTGGAGGTACAGCTGGGGAGAAATTAGTGGGGAAATTGACTCCCAGCCCCCTTACAATTGCCCACCCTTCATTAATAGGGAAAGAGCTGTGTTATAAGTATTTGCTATGAAGACAATGGTCTGGATCCTACTGATATCGCCGGTTAGAGAAGACCAACAGAATCAATTGAATTTACCCGTGTGTTGACTTATTATTCAACAATTGATTCTATGAGTCTATTTTAGCTGAGACTGACCAATGGGATTCTACTCGAAATTTCCTCTATTTGCGAAATTCTGAAAAAAGTGCTGAATCCTGAAGAATTAGACTTAGTGCTGAGCCAAAATTTCTTAGAAGTCATAGTTTTTGAGAAACACTCAGAGGCTACGCCCCTAGCCATTTTGGAGAATTTTCTCTAGATTTGGGACACTTATTTTCTGATGACTGTCTTCCCATACCCTAAAATGATATTGGGTAAAGAGCATAGTGGAAGATGCAAAATGGTGGGCAACCTGCCAGGGTTACTGCTATTTCTGTAACTTGCAGTGCAGACAATCCCCCCCACCAAAAAAAAAAAAAAACTTTTAAGAAAAAAAAAGATACTTAGAATCTAGAATGCCTGGATTTTTCCAGACAACCCCAGATTTTCCTTGTTCCTCAAGTCTAACCTTCTACAAAGACATGCTATAGTCACTGAAAGATCTCTGCAAAACTGTTGCAGAGATATATGGGAAATAGTCTCCCAACTTTCTCTACATAGTGGTTAGATAATTTGGAGAGGCCATTTGTGCACAAAAATAATTAGAGTATTTAAAATCTATAGCCTGGTTACTTGGATGCACCCTTTTTAGTCAATCAAAATATTCTAAAGTAATTAATCTGTTAATTGGTAAGGACAATCCCATGCACAATTACTTGAGGTCATATCCCAAAGTGAGCTGAGAGAAATTTGCTTCCAAACAGGCATACTTAAGATGATGATATGAACATGGCACATTTCTTTTTGGTTCATATATGTAGGCTGCAATCCTGCATCCACTAAACTGGGAGCAAACTCAAAGGACTTAGGCCATTTCCACCCTACACTGTTGTAGTGCTGTTATTCCACTGTCAACATCCTCTGGAATCCTGGAGTTTGCAGTTTAGAGAGGGGCATTTAGAGTTCTCAGCCAGATAGCTCTTTGGCCTCAGTAAACTACAAGCTCCAGGCTTCCACAGGATGTTGAAAGAGGAATAATAGCACTATAACAGTGTAGTGTGGAAATGGCCTCTCTTCTGAGTATGCATGTGTACTCAGGAGGAAGTTCTCTGGAGTCCAATGGGATCTGCTATCAGGTAGAGAGATTGTAGAGTTGCAGTCTGACAGTGAATATATATACATATTCACAGTGAATATACTGACAAGGAAGTCTCTCTGAGAACTGTGGGATTTACTTTACATGCTGGCGTATTCTGAAGGGCTGAAAGAACCTTCTCCTCCCTAGAACGGATGTCTTTGCTTAAAATAACAGCTACTTAAGACCTTTCTGCACTACTCTGTTATAATGTTTTTATTCCATTTTCAACATCGTACGGAATCCTGGGGTTTGCAGTTTGGGGAGGGGTCTTTAGAATTCTCAGCCAGAGAGGTCTTTGGTCTCATTAAACTACAAACCCCAGAATTCCACGAAATGTTGAAAGTAGAATAATAGTACTATAACAGTGTAGGGTGGAAAGGCCCTTATTTAAAAATATATATGGTAGTGTGGTTATAACGTCTGCACTGTGCTTTGCCAGAATGCAACAGGTGTATATTTAATGTTCTTCCCAACAAACAAAACAAAACCACTTGATAGCAAAATAATATTTCAGAGACAACATGTCTCCTTGTCATAATCCTTGTTTCGCATGGGGTGTCAGAATTTTGGGTATCCTGCAAGCCATATCAGGATTCATAATGATGAGTGATCAGGGCTTGGATGTCAGAAGGGGGAGCCAAATATTGTCTAGAGACAAAACAGCATTGTCTGAGGCAGGAGTGAGTACCATATGTGCCCCTCCCAATGTTTTTGAACTGCTGCTCCCATTATTCCTCATCATCGAATGTGATGACTGGGCCTGATGGGAGTTGCAATCCAATAACAGCTGGAAGGCTAAACAATTCCCATCCCTGACCTAAGAATGGTCAAAATCACATTCCCAAAATAGCAGATCGTAGGCAGCTATGTCAGGAATGAGCAGTGTAGCACTAAGACAAACAAAAAGATACCAGAAGGAAGTACCTGGCCATTTCCGCACTAAGACTGTTATAGCGCTATGATTCCACTTTCAACATCCTATGGAATCCTGGGGTTTGCAGTTTCGGGAGGGGCCGGCCCCTTCCGAAACTGCAAACCCCAGGATTCCATAGGATGTTGAAAGTAGAATCATAGCGCTATAACAGTCTAGTGTGGAAATGGCTCCTGAGGCAAACAAAGAGGCACCAGAGCTCACATGAGGAAGAGTAGGCAGTTGGTCTTTTTAAATCTTCTCCCAAGAAGTCCAGTTGTTCAGATATGAGGAAAGCCTCTAGAGTGGGGCTTTATAGAGCCAGGGAAAATATATTAGCTGTGCAGGCCATCTGATTCGATGGAGAATCATCAGGTATCAGTTCTACAGGAATCTTCTTTATAAGCAGCTTGTCTTGGTGGTACAGTAGGGCAAGAAGCTGCTAGAAGCTGCCTGCTGGACTGAATCCTGCTTTGAAAGCTCTGAGCACTTTACAGCTAGAAGTGTCCAGTGCCAGTGTCAGCTT
Source organism: Ctenosaura bakeri (assembly GCA_948474755.1). Taxonomy (NCBI): domain Eukaryota; kingdom Metazoa; phylum Chordata; class Lepidosauria; order Squamata; family Iguanidae; genus Ctenosaura; species Ctenosaura bakeri. Next base: position 707,647 of record CAOLHI010000316.1, read on the forward strand.
TAGTCTGACTGAATAAAAGGTGTCCCAGCTCACCAGCCAGACACTGCCAGTTCCATCATCACAGACACTAGAACTGATGACAACATGGTTAAATGTGGCCTAGACTTTCTCCTTCCTCAAATCACTCTGAAGAGACCCAGTCAAATTTTAACCAAAGCGTGTTAAAAATTTCTGCCCCTTGCCCTCTAAGGCAAAGGGGGGAAAGCTGTAAAAAGAAAATATTTCTGGTCATCATCATCATCATCATCATCATCATCATCATCATCATCATTTTTACATGGCTTTTTTGTAAAAGAGATTGAAGGTGTCTCATAATTATTAAAATATATAAAATGTCAAGCACTGAAAAATAAAAACAGGAAAAAGTATTCAGGACTGTTTTACGCATTCTTTTGAGGGACTTGGATTTTCCATTGTCTCTGACAGAAAGGGTGAATAAAAGTGATCGTAAATAAAAACATTTATTGTTTGTTACTATCTGTTTGTAAATATGTTTATTATATGTAAATACAAATCCCAAAAGCTAATACTGAGGGTGGATTTTGTATGTCTTGTCTGTACTTGAATATTTCTAGAACTTCAAAACCTTTGTTGATTGATGGCCCTGGTTACGTTATAGAATCTAGTGCTTAGAAAGTTCCTTTGAGGAAGAATGGACATACTGAATTGCTGAAGCCATTTATTACTGAAGAATGATAGAGTGATGCCCTGGTTCTCAGAGCATCAACCTATGGCTGCTCAGTTAGGAGTCACTTCAATGTGAAATTAATTCTTCTTCAGCGGAACTTTCTAAGCTCTGAGATTTGACCATTGGAACTGAGATCATTTTTTCTAGGCAAAAAAACCTATCTAGCCTTAGAGCACTGGTTTAAGAACCTTCCCTGTAGATTGCATATATCAGCCACCCATCGCTAGATCTTGGAAAAGGTGAAATTTTAGACTATGACTTCCACAACCCCCATAGTCAGCATGGAAAGTTATTACCCCAGATGGGAGACTCTGGGAGCTGTTATCAAAAAAAGTAAGTCTTCCAAGTTTTGGGGCATCATCCAATCCAAGCAAGAAAATTCTGGGAGCTTTAGTAAAAAACATAACAATTCCAAATTCTTGAGCATCACCCAACCCAAGTTAAACACAGTATGGCTGAACTGATTTCAAATGGAGACATTTGAGTCCATATCTGATTTTCCCCCTTGACATGAATGGACTTATACAGTGTTTAACTTTGGCTGGATGATGCCCTCAAAATGTGGACTAAGTGGAATTCTGATTGAAAATTATATTGAGCCTATCCAGGATCCTGTTTTGAAAATTCAGGACTCTGGTTGAAAAGCGGGAATGCTGACTAAAGGGATTCTGGTACTTGTCATCAAAATAAGTAACTTTTCTATGTGGCAGTGTGAATGGCAGTAAAATGTCACCAAAAAAACCCTAGCTTTCAAAACACCTCTGTATTCAAAGAGCCTGTTGACTTCACTGGGTCTTTTGGGTTGTGGAAGGCTGAGACCTTTAAGGATCCATCCACAGCTGCTTACTGATGAATCACTTTTGTTTAGATAGCAGGAAGAGAAAAGGGGCTACCCCTGGAATCTTTGATTAATGAGAGCCTTTTTTACATAAAAGAAATAAAGATGTATTGAGACGTGCGCTAATGACAACCTATTATGTTCTGTACATTTTGGCATTTAGTCACCCTGCCATTATCTGTTGAGAGTTTCCAAACAGGGCTGAAATTAATCCCTGCAGACTTCCCCCCTACGGTGCCCCTGCAAAGCAAAGCAGGAACAAGGATCAGGTTATGGCCTGCATGTTTGTAAACCCAAGAGCCAGGGATTAAAAGTTGCAGCACATTTTATGTTCCTTTAAAACATACCCACACTACACAATATTTTTCAACCAATCCCAGCATGGCAATCTTGAGGGCAAGTGACAGTTTTCTATTTATGTATACCTTTATGTATTATATTTTTATCCAGCACTTCTTCTCAGGATTCACTCAGGGCAATGCACATGGTTGCCTCTTTATTCGCAACCTATGTCAATGTAAAGATGTAATTCAGCAAAATATCCATGATAAGGACAAGCAAGATATGAATAGCTGAAGGGCTTGTATCAGAGTTAGTTGGTGGCTTCCATGTCAGCAGGCCAGTGAATCCATTCCAGGTTTTAGTTTGAACTTGAAAAGGATTATCCAAAGTGCTGAAACTCCTTGAATAATAGAGTTCAACAGCTTAGGTTTCTCCTTCAAAGCTCATAACAAAACCTGGAATGGATTCACCATGCTAGTGACATGGAAGCCCCCAATCACCACTGATTTGGTTGCTTCCAAGATCTACAGGAGCACTTTACCAGTGAGTGTCCCCAGGTGATACTCAGGGACAGCCTTGGAGAAAAGGCTGAATCCATTCTCTGCCCATGAAAAGGCCAGGCTATCTGCAAGACATCCCTGAATCCTCTTTCTTTGTTATGCTGGAGCATTTAGGAAACTGGTGTCTTCTACACCTTGAATTTTGAAGATCCGTTACCTCATCAATGCTGGTAGTCCATTCCATCTTTGTGTTCTTAGTTGCTGCAGCCAGTTTATTGCCTGGTAGCCAGTATTCCAAATCTTTCTGTGCTTAGACTGTTTCTCAGATTTCCGAGAGGCAGTCTATTGCCAAGGGATGTACTCAAAAAAAGCCCCACCAGTTTGATAAAACCTGCCAGGACTTGTGTACCACAAGTATAGCTTACAAGAGGCTAGGATCACTGCCACTCCACAGTGTGATGGCAGAGTAGGATTCACATGCACACATGTCACCACTAGCTGCATTAGTGATGTGTACTGTGTACTGTTACTAATGTGACTGGTGGTGATACATGTGCACTCACTGAACAGCACTCATTCAATTCTATGGGAGGAAGTCAGGAGTGGGCAACTGCAGAAGGTCCAGGGAGCAGTCACTTGTCCCCAGGACCTTTTGGAGGCTATACAGACTACCAAAAGGGTCAAAAATGGTGGGAAGGGATTCCCATATAATTTCTAGTTTTGGGGAAAAAAGGTTTTTTTAAATGTTTTTGTGCAAAGTAGTCTTGTATCCTATTTAAAAGATGGATTGCCACTCTTGGTGGCTTTTTTTTGGAAAGGCAATTGGACTTTTATTTTATTTTATTTTTTTATATATAGGGAAGGGTGGCCTACGAACTCTGGAGGGGTCAAGAGATGCAAAAACAACCTTGGGAGACCACAAGCTTCCCCAGGACAACACTTTGCTCACTCTTTTTCCTGATTCTCTGGGGACTCCAACCACTGAGAATCTAGCCTGGTTCAATCTGAGTAGTACAACAGAAGGGTGGGATTGTGGAGTATTTGGAACTAGCATAAGTAGGTAGGTCACTGAATAGATAAATGGACAGACAAACAGACAGATAGAATATGTAATATGGGAATTAGTCATTTTTACTTTGAAATACAGCTATTTAATCTACCAAAATGATCTGATAGCTACACATTTTCTTGTTTGATCAAATAAAGCATGAAAGACACACAGAGCCCAGTGGCACTGTGGTGGCTGAGTCATCTACATCAGAGGCTGTTGGACTGGAAGGAGCTCAGTGGGGCTAGCAATAAGGGCAGAATTAATACAGAGCCCATGTATTGAAATCAGGATGCTCAGTTGCTCCCGTGAAGGCCAATGAAAAGCTGAGAGATGGAATCAGTTTCATGGGCCATTTCTCCAGCTCTCTTTTGCAAGAGAGTGATGGCTGGTGGATTCCATGTCAGTAGCATAAACACACACCAAGTATTAGTTTCACTTTAAAGTATCTATCCAAGGTACGGAACCTACTGTGGAGCTAGGCTTCCGTATCTCAGATAGCTCCTTTAGTATTCAAATTAAAAGTAGATTCATCACCCACTGTTATGGGAACCACCACATATGATAGCAATCAGTCTCTGCAAGAGACAGTACAAAAGCAGCTGGAGTCCTATATGTTATAAGACCATTAGAATCTAGCAACCCTGTAGCTGCAAGATTATTAAGATGGAAGAATAAGGCTGGAGCCCTAGAGGTGAAGAACTGATTGTTGGGGTGTGTGCAGGGCTGCAGCCTCTTTGCTTCGTGAACCTTGCTTCTGAAAGAAGTTCTGATACGTCTTGAGATTTGGCTGAGTGGCCTCAAAGGGGCAGGACTATGATTAGCCAAGCAGCATCCAGAACATCCATAGTATCATCTAAGGATTTCAGTGATATGAGAAGCTGCCTTCATGATCACATCTATTAGCCACCTAACTTCAGGGCCAAATTTAGACACTTTCCCCTGGAGGCAAAGGACAAGGTGGTCTGATACTCTCCCACTCCATATGAAGAAGCTTTTTGGCAGCTGAATATTGGCAGCTGAACATTGTTTTCACATTGGCAATGGCAAAGTTTCTTCTGAGGCCAGCAGGCTAACTTGGGGGGCACATGACAGACAAGGTGGCCCATATAGCATGTTCTCTAAGACAGTGGTTCTCAACCTGGGGATCGGGACCCCTTTGGGGGTCAAACGACCATTTCACAGGGGTCGCCACTCCTCAATCCTGCCCCCCTTTTAAAAGAAGGTGGCCTCACAGCCAATGGGAGCAGTACTTCTGAGACCCCTGCGCTGGGGTTCAAACTGCAAACCCCAGGATTCCATAGGATGGTGAAAGTGGAATAATAGCGCTATAACAGTCTAGTGCAGAACTAGCCAGGATGCTTTCTCCTCTCACTTTTGTTGCGCGTGCTTCTGTTGCCACATGCACGTGTTGTGCTCTTCGCCCTGACTGTCTTGCATTCCTCGCTTTTTGTATGTTCAGTGTCTGCACTCCCTTTAAGGGAGGGAGGAAGGGAGGGAGTGAAACAAAACACGTCTGCTTATGCCTCCGCCATCTTTCCTCTCTCCCTGTCCTTTCTTCCCTGCGCCTCGTGTAAAATGTGGGCAAGTGAAGACTTTTCTGTTCCAAAAGGCCTTTATGAGTGACTGGCTTTTTGAACTGTGGAAACCCAACATTCAGAACTAGAACTACTGCCTTAATTCTGGCATTGATGGACGCTTTCTGTGCTTAAAAAAAGGGGGGGGGGTTGCCAGTTTTTAGGCATTAGAAGTCCATCCAGAGCAGTGATTTAGGGCAGTGTTTCCAATCTATTTGATGTTGGAAATAACTAACAAACAAACAAACAAACAAATAAATAAAATGATTTTATGGTTGGGGGTCACCACAACATGAGGAACTGTATTAAGGGGTCGCGGCATTAGGAAGGTTGAGAACCACTGCTCTAAGACCTTATTTTCACTCCCTGCAACATCTGTTGCCCAAGGCAATAGCCTCATTCTGCCTAATGGTGGGTCCTGCCCTCTCTAGTCCAGTATGGTTAACTTAAAGGGGCAGAAGCTCCCCAGAGTCTTGGCCCTTTCTGCACCTTACCGTCTTCCGGCGCTGGGGTGTGGGGATTGCGCGAGCAGCCTCCGCTGAGAGGCTCTCACATCTGGGGTCCTTTAGCTCTGCATGAGCTGCCTGCTAGCGTGAGAGCCCTGTCTCTTCCTTCCGCAGTGCAGCCTGGGACCTTCCCAGGCTGCACTGGGGCAGGAAACGCGACTGGCACGGCTCCAGAGGCTCCACATGCCAGGTAAGTGCGTGTGGGGCCTGGGAGCAATGTGTGATTGCACACCATTTTTGGCTTCCAGCTGAAAATGAAAAGGTGTGCGATTGGTGCCTGCCAGCCCCTGGAGCATCCCGCAATTGTGAGTGCGTCATGCAGATCGCTTCTCACAATCGCACGATGCTCCAGGGGCCCTTTCGCATGGAAAATGCTGTGCAAAAAGGGCCTCAGAGAAAGGTCTTTTCTATAACCAGGGATGCCAATGGATGGATATGTGCTCTAACAAAAGCGTGAGGTATAAAGCTACAGAGTTACAGAACTACAGAACTATGGCTCACAGAGCTCTGCTTTCTTCCAAAGCTTTGAAAAATTACTTTTTGGGGATGACAGCTCCCACAATCCCCAAACTAGGCTCTGTAGTTTTATAGCATACGCATTAGTTAGAGCACATGTCATACTTCTTTAGATTTCCTGGTTATACAGATCTGTGGGAGCTGGTCCTGGAAAAAACAATGAGCCCTTGCCATTTGTCTACATTTGTCTACAAGCCAAGCAGCCATGTGAAAGTCCCAAACAAAGGTCTCTCCAAGAAAGCCAGAGCTCTCTGCTCTTCTGTCTTGAAGGCAAGTGAAAACTTATACTTTCAGATGAGAAACTTCAAAGGGCTCTTCAATGGTGGATGGAAGAATGCAACTCCTCAATCTCTCCAAAACCAAAACATTTCTCAAATCATTGTGAACATGTGGGTGTGATCACTGCTCAGGCAGAACAAAGAGTCCTAAGATGACCATAGACTTGCAATGCAATATAGACATGGAGTTGATTCAAGACTTAGGCCTTTTCCGCATGGAGGAATTAAAATGATGCAGTGCGTCCTCTACGGAGGTTGTCTGCACACTTTTTAAAGACCGGAAAAAAGAGGTTTCAATGCAAGCCTGCGATCTGTGGAAGCCAGGCTTTGGGCGTGGCAAGCTTCAGCGGTTGATCGGGACCCACGACCAACCGGAAGCTGCCATTTTGGAAGCCGGAGCAGTGCAGATCTAAGACCTCACACTGCTTCAATTCACCCTGGATCAGACCAAGAAGCCAGAAGATCTGGTGAGTAACGGCATGGAGCGATTCCCTCACCTCATGTGGAAATTGCCTTAGTTCTACTTAGAACGTATCCGTCAGCAAAAATATGGAACTACAGTTAGTTATGGTTACTTGGCATAATGCTTATTAGTTAGTCTCAACTAAATTAGACCCATTGAATCAACTGTTTATTGATGAGTCACCATAGAGGTCAGTCTCATTGATTTAGTAGGTCTTCTCTAGTTAGGAATAATCAAAAGATTCAGTTCAATTCATTTCAATTGATCTAAGTATGATTAAGGTTGATATTCCATTTAAGGCTTGTGAAAGCATTTAGCAGGTGACTTTCTATTTCTTCCAGAGGCCATTCCAGGGAAGTTTTGCTGGCTGTTCTGGTTGTGGGGTGTGTCAGAGCTGTCCCTGTGTGCTGTTGAGCTGTGGGCAAATGGGAGAAGCAGCATATGTAAGAGGGTATAAGATATCTCCTTTCACAAGTGTCTGGACAGTACAAACATCAGTATAACCAGGAATTATACTGGCACAACACCTAAGGAGGTTTCCAGCCTTGTCTTGATCCAGATCTCCAACTGAATCAATATTGGGCACACAAAACTTTACTGATAAAAACAGGTCTTCCTAGCCCTTTCCTCAGAGCAGACCTCCCAGTCTCATAACAGGGGTAGAGACCTGGTTAAAATGGTGTCAGTTGCAGTATATGTGTGCAAGAAAGAGGGACACCTAATGACTGTGAGGAGGCACTTTCAGCAAGTGGAGCACTTTTACCTGCAGAAGAAAAGACTGAGGAATCAATCCACATTAGGAAGGGAAAGAAGAGTCCTAATTTTTTGTGAAAAGATTTAAAAATATACTTCTTAATAGTTGGGAAATCTCATCAGGAAGCATAATAGACCAGTGAGAATTTTGCACAAGTTTCTCCTGGTACTTGAATATCCCAAAATGTTGCAGAAGAATTATTCTGCAGAGAAAAATATGTGAGGACTGTCTTCATGTGCAAAATCTTTTTTTTCCTGCACAGCTAATGTGTGTCTGTGTGTGGTGTGTGTATATATACACACACATACATATACATACACACACACACACATACATACATACATACATACAGCCCTCCACATTTGCCGATTTCACTTTTGCAGATTTGGTTATTTGGATTATTTGCTGCCTCCCTATGCCATTTTTAATGGGGACTTGCAAGCCTTGTGAGACTGAGAAACTGTGAACAAGGCTTGTAAGTCCCTATTTAAAATGGTGTGGGGCAGCAGTGGCAGTGGCAGTAGCATTAAGCCTCACCAGTCACCCACTTTTGCCCTGTGAAGGAACTCTGATGCCTCAAAGGAATCCACAGTGGGTTGAATAATGGTGATCATACTTTTTTTGTGTGTTAAATATGGTTTGGGAGGGCCTAGGGTTATTCACATTTTTTCCACTTTCATGGAGGTCCTGTGCCCCTAACTCTAGCAAATGTGGAGGGATGACTGTATATGTGTGTGTGTATATGTGTGTGTGTGCGCGCGCGCACATATGTGTATGTTTTTGTCCACAGAATAATTCTTCTACAACACTTTGGAAGCTAAACAGGATCAGTGCTTGGGATGGGAACCACCAAGGAATACCATGTGCTGTAGGCTATATTTCAAAGGAAGAAAATGGCAACCTAGTCCACTTTTGAGTATTTGCTGGCTATAAAAACCCTATAAAATTCATGAGGTCAACATAAGTCAACAGATAACTTGAACGTACGTACACACAAAACACTACTGTAGCTACTGCATGAGACATACACACATTGATCCACGGTGGACAACATGGCCCATGGGCTACACAAATCCTAGTTAACCTCTTTTTCAAGCCTCTACAGCACCCTGCCACTGCAGAGTCTTCAATGCCACCATTGTTTGTTTCTGTCTTCTCTTACCTTCCTGTTGAGTCTGGAAAGAAAAAAGACCCTCTGTTTTGTGGTCTCACAGGGCTATCTATGATGCTGGAGGACACTCTAGTATCCTCTTGCATCATAGAGAAACACCACAGTTAATTTAGTAACAGCAATCTGGGAAGTAGTGAAGCCACCAATAGGTTCTGGAAGGGGAGGGTCCAATAGGTTTCCTCACTTCTTTAGAAGTTGCCCATAGACCAATGGACCAATCCATTTAACATCCAAATATTGCTTGTATCACCTTGTTTCCTCCTCCTTCCTAATCTGCTTTCCTCTTGTGAGGGGTCTTTTAGGTTGTAAGTCTGAACGCAGGGACTGTCAGCAAGACTGATTATTGTAAACCGCTCTGTAAGCCTTTTTTCTTTCCCCCCAGCAAGGTAAAAAGAAATAATGCTTCAAAATGGTTCAAACAAACAAAAATTCTTTCTTTTTCAGAGGCAGGCTCCCTGTTCAGAGGTGTTTGTGTGGTGGATGGAAAGAATATTCCCTATTATTAATTTCTGAGTTGAAAATGGGTTTCACAACAATCAGAGGACCTTGTCTGAAAGCATAATAAAGCAGCCAGACTTGTGCAGAGTTTTCTCCCAGTATTCAAATGTTCCAAAGTGGAGTACTTTTCTGCACAAACAAGCTTTTTATACAACTTTCCCTGCCCTTGCCCATTTTTGTGCTGAAAATGTTTCTTCTGTACGGGAAACAGTTTTCTTCACAGGAAGTATTTTCACACACACACATAAGTGTTTTCCTGTGTTAAAAAAATATCTAAATCACTTCTGGATGCTTGAGTACAGGGAGAATACTGTGCAAAAATATTTGTTTTCTCCCATAAGCAGGGGAAAAAAATTACAGTACTTGTAATGGGAAGATGAAATGATCAAGAACTCCCATTGCTGTGATGCAACGTGACCCAGCCCCCTCCTCAAATGGCACCTTTGGAGCACCACTGATGGTTGAAAGAGCCAAGATCCCACTTAATACACTGGTGGTGGACATTTTAAAAGCAGACACATTCTTTTGTACATGTTCACACCATGAAGAGCAGAATAGTGGGCTATGTACAGAGTCATCTCAGGAGGCCACGATCCACTAAAACATCTCCATTGGAATGGATGGAAGTTGAAGGAGAGGATATAAACCTTGATCTCTTTCTTTGCTCCCCATTTCCCCTTTCTGCTCCCAAAGAGGGGAAGCAGCTGCCCCAGATCTTGGATGTTTTTAAGGGTGACCATGCAGGAAAATGGCTAGATCTGTTTAGGGAGTGGAACCCCACCAGGATGTCCTTTTCCTACACAAGGACCCAACGGGTGGGATGGCAGCCACCCAAGAGCCTTAATTGATCTGACCTGCAAGAAGCCTTCCAGGCCTGGGAAGAGGGCACGGAAATGTTATCCCAGGTCAATTAGTAGGGGGGACACTTGGAGATTACCCCCCACCAAAAATGAAAAAAGGGAGATAAAAACTTGAGAGCATTGCCAGATCTCCTCTCTCTTCCCCATCCTCCTTCTGTAAACAGTGCATATGTCTCACTTGCCATGTCTACATGGGTATGTGTCAATGTATGTCTGCATGTGCGATAGAATATATGTATGCAGCCTGATGTACACACACATCTCCAATTGGCTTCCTAAATGTGGCAGAGGGCAGGTCCTCTTCTGCTGCCCTGTGTGCACCTGGGAGTGTTTGTATACTTGTGTATACTTGTGTATACATGGGGGTCGGGGGGAGGATTCTTCCAGCATCAGGTCTCTAACATCTCTTTCTCCTGAGTGATTTTACAACCAACAGCCACAGAAAGAGACCCTCCAACTATCCAGTGTTCCCCCTCCCCTTCTTTCTTCTATTGTTTCCAAACCCTTTGCCTTCTCCCTCTCCCCCCTCCCCGTTTCCCCTCCTATCTCCCTTCATCTAGAGATCTGGAATCGATGTGGCGAGGTTAGGTCTCTTTCTTTCTTTTCTTCCTTCCTTTTCTTTCCTCCCTCTCTCTTTCTTTCTCTCTTTCCTTCCTTCTCTTTCTTTCTTTCTTTCTTTCTCCCTCTCTTTCTTAAGAGTAGGGAGTGACAGATGGTGGACCCGCTTTCCCGAGGGAGCGAGATCTCCCTACACGCGAGCGCCTGTCAATCAAGGCAGCTCATGTGATAACTCCAGCGGATGACGTGCCAGCCATATGGTCTGGCATCAGAGTTGGTACCCCCTCTGCCTGCTTGAAGCGTGCCACTTCCCTCCTCCTTTTGGATAAGACACTGAAGGAGACGGGGTGAACCTCAAGGAGTCGTTTTCCCCCCTTTCTTTTTTTTTCCCCCCGTCATATTTTTTTTCCCCTCCTTACTCCCAAAAGATGCGGGGTACGAGGACTTGAGGATTCCTCCGCTCTGCTTTGGAGGTAAGTTATGTAAGGAAAGAAGAGAGAGAGGGAGAGAGGGAGGAGAGAGGGGCAGAAACTTAAACACTGGGTCGCAACTTGACTCCCCCACCCCCTGTCCACCTTCTTGTATACCCCCTTCCAATCGCATCCCCCCCCCAATTCTTTCGGGCATACCAATTACTTGTGTCTTTTGAAGGGGAAAAAAGCGGATGGGGTGCGGGTAGGAGATTTTTTAGGGGGAGGGATGCTATCTCTATGGGATTTTTTCCCCCTTTGAGCCGGGATCGTTTAGGTAGCAAAGGTCGTTTTGTACCGAGCGTGTGTGTGTGTGTGTGCGTTTTCAGCTAGATCCCTCTTTCCCAAAAGCCAACAAAACCCATAGATAGAGAGAGATATTAAAGATCGAAGAGGACGGTTTGATGAGGCAGTCTTCTCTCGTGTTACGATATTTAAAAAAATAATGATCATTTAAAAAAAAAAAGAATCGCCAAATAATAGTCGTTATCGTAGAATCGGATGGATAGCATTTATTATCCGTGAAAAACGCACCTCATCATTCTAATTTCATCTAGCAAGCGGTTTATTTTAGCCTGAGGGTTTATTGGGGGGAGTGTTGGGCTGTGCGGGTTTTTTTCCCCTTCAACACTCCCGACGCCTCCTCCTTCCCCCCCCCACAGACAAAAAAATTTAGTGCAAACGGCGGCACACAAAACTGGCAAAAGATCCATCTGCTCCTAATGGACCGCTCCAGATTCTCGCAGGAAAATAGTCAACTCTGGTTTGCATCTGGGGTGATGGAGCCCAAGCCGAGGGAGACAGAGAGAGATTGAGAGAGAGGGAGAGAAATGAGGTCTGGGTCTGGGTTTGGGTTTTTGTTTTGTAATGGGGTAATGTAGTGATATTTTTTTTCAGCAGCGCAGAGGGTCGCTGAGAGAGTAAAGGTTTTTTTGTTTTTTAAAAAAAGCTTGTCAGAACTAGAGTCCTAGTCGGGGTGTGAGTGCGTGTGAATGCTCTCAGCTCGTCGGAAAGAAACGAGGAGGGAGTGAAGCCGCAAACGGCGGCGCAAGCGGGAAGGGAAGGCGAAGTTGGGGAGACTGGAATTGCGATAGAGGGAGGCGGTGGTTCGTTGGGATCGGGCTTGCAAAGTTCCACATTCTGGGATTTAAAGGCTCGCCTCGATGCAACCACCAGCAACAGCTAGGGGGAAAAGGGGCCCGAGCTCCTCTCCTCTCTCGGGTTTTTTTTGGTTTTGTTTCGCGAGGAAGGGATGAAGAATCGAGAAGAAAAGTGAGAGATCTGGAGTGGCGTCCTCCAGATCTTAGCCTCAAGGATCTCCCAAGAAAAACGAAGCTACCTAGGAAAGAAGTGTGTGTGTATGTGTGTGTGTGATGAAGTAGAGATGAAAGGAGGGATACCAATTCTCAGTTTCATGAAAGGTGATAAAATAGACAAAAATCTTAAAGGATAGGGAGAAAAGCCGCCCTCCTCAGAAACCTAAGAAATGATCCATTCCATTTTAACAACAACAACAGCAAAACAACGAAACTAGGGTGGAGGTAGCTGGGTGGAGTACGCATAATGAACAGGGATCTATCAGAAATACGAAAGTCAGCTCTGCATCGGTTCATTCATCAGGAAAGTAATGGAGGCAACAATTAATTTTAATCACACTTTTAAACGAGTCGATTGCTTTTATGAGGATGGAGGGGAGAGAAAAGGACCATATTTCTAGCCAGCGGCAAGCAGATCTTTCCTCCCTTTTCCAAAACCTCCGTATTAAAATATATACATGTATATAAATATGTAGATATGTATATGTATATGCATATATAAGCTCGCACAGGCACAGGGAAAGCTCTGCCCTTTAAAACTATGGGTGGGGTGGGTAGGGAGTGGGAGTTGTGGGCTGGCTGTCATTAATGGAAAGGTAAAGAGAAGAATTTGACGGGAGTTGTGGCATTCTTTCGACTCAAATGCTCGGGGAGGTCAGATGGGGGGAACGGGCAATGAAGAGGTTAAGTCTGGTTTTAGGAATGCCCCCTCACTCTGGAATCTTGGAAACGGGGGGTTTAAGAGAGTGGGAGTGAAATTGCACAAAAAGGTGGAGAGTCAAGTTAGGGGTGGGGGTGGAATGAGGGGAGGCAGAAGAAGACGGGGGGCTTCGGAAACACGCGATGGAATGCAAATCAAAGAGAGCGTGTGGACGGGAAGAACGGGTCATCCATTGGCCCAAACAGTAAAAACCGAGGCCTCCTCCACAATGTTCCGAAAGGAATTTGGATGTCCGCCAGAGATCGAATCTGGTATTTTGAAAGGGCTCAGTGTCCAAGGGAAGGATGCCTTCCTCCGTACCTCCCCCTCCCACGCTCTCGCCCACTCCCCATCCCCACCCGGAAGAACTCCTTCCTCATCGTAACAGCAGAGATGCCCGGGGTGGGAGGTGGGGGTGGGCGGAGATGTTGCCACCAGTGCTTGGCACATGCCCACATACATCGGGAAAGGCAAGCCCACGCAGCGTTAGAAGGCGCAAGGAACCGAGGGGGCCTCAATTTCGGCTAGCCACTCGCTCAGACTCGCTGGCCAACCCAAATATCTGTGGGCCAAAGGGATGACTCTTGTTCTAGGGGTCCGGAAGAGCTAGACAGGGGGCGGCTGGGCCGGCGGCAGGTGATGACCCTCTGAAACAAACTTGTCTTCTCATTTCTTCTCTCCCCGTCTCCCCCACTTGCCCGCGGGCGCCTCTCCCCCGCCCCCGCCTCCCTCCAGCCACCATGTTGACGCGACTCTTCAGCGAGCCCAGCCTGATCCCCGAAGTCCAGAAATTCTCCGCCTGGGCCGAGGCCTGCGAGGACGACGAGGACGAGGCGAGCGACAAGGAGGATCGGAAAGGCAAGAGCTGCCCGCTCCAGGATGAGCATCACGACGGCGGCGGGGGCGGCGGAGGCGGCGGCGGCGGTGGCGGGGAGGTCAAAGAGGAGAACGATCTAGGTGGGGACGAGGAGGAAGAGGAGGAGGAGGAGGAAGGCGTCGAGGAAGCCGACGGCGACCGTCCCAAGAAGCGGGGCCCCAAGAAGCGGAAGATGACCAAGGCCCGGCTGGAGCGCTCCAAGCTGAGGCGGCAGAAGGCCAACGCCCGCGAGCGGAACCGCATGCACGACCTCAACGCCGCCTTGGACAACCTCCGCAAGGTGGTCCCCTGCTACTCCAAGACGCAGAAGCTCTCCAAGATCGAGACGCTGCGCCTGGCCAAGAACTACATCTGGGCCCTGTCGGAGATCTTGCGCTCGGGCAAGCGGCCGGACTTGGTCTCCTACGTGCAGACTCTGTGCAAGGGCTTGTCCCAGCCCACCACCAACTTGGTGGCCGGCTGCCTTCAGCTCAACTCGCGGAACTTCCTCACCGAGCAGGGCCAGGAGGCCGGCCGGTACCACGGGCCCAACTCCACCTTTGCCATGCACCACCCGTACACCTACCAGTGCTCGCGGTTGTCGGGCGCGCAGTGCGGCGCCTCCAGCACCCTGGCCAGCTCCCACGCCCTCCGGACGCACGCCTACTGCGCCACCTACGAGTCCCTCTATGGGAACGCCTCGCCGGACTACAACAGCTCGGAATACGATGGGCCGCTGAGCCCTCCGCTGTGCGTTAACGGGAATTTCTCCCTCAAGCAAGACTCTTCGCCGGACCACGAGAAAAACTATCACTACTCTATGCACTACTCCGCCCTCCCGAGTTCCCGCCCCTCCGGGCACAATTTGGTGTTCGGCTCGGCCGCCGGGATGCGCGGCGGCGTCCACTCGGAGAACGTTTTGCCTTACGAGATGCACCTCCATCACGACCGAGGCCCCATGTATGAGGAGCTCAACGCTTTTTTCCATAATTAACGCGCGCCTCTTTATCTCCCCCCCGACCCCGTTTCCACCTTCCGACCTTTGGAGTCCCATTCTAGTCCCCCCCCGCCACACACACACACACACACGTTATCGATGGCCCACCTGTAGAATCCCAGTGGCTCGGCTTTGGGGAAAGGAGGGGCGATTTAAAAAACGTGAAACAAAACAAAACAGAAATCCTTGGCTTTTTTCCGATATCCCCGCCCCTCTCCGTCTCCAAAGTGGTGCAACTTTTAGTTTAATGAGCCACCTTTCCCTCCCCCCCCCGCACGGAGTGGGAAGGGGAAGTAATAATAAATAATACTAATAACCATTCCGACCCGTAAACACATTGGGCCGAGCCTTCTTGTTTTGAAGCTGGAGGGGATAGCCGGATCCTCAAGGCACTGAGACCCAACCAAAGGGCTGAGGTCGCTTCGAACTGGGTCCACGGGACCGGTTCGGTGAGAGAAGTGGACGACTTTGGCTGAGCTGGTTGGTTGGGGGGAGTGGACGAAGCTGAACCTGGAGCTCTTAGGTTCCCAGGGGCTCCAGATTTGACTGAAAATAGCCGGGTCGTAAATTGGATCGGTGCCCCGACCTCCTTCCCTGACCCTCAATGAGTACTATGAGGAGAAATCTGGTGCAATCAGTCGAATGCAATTTTATATTAAGAAAGACAGACAGACAAACTATATAGTTAGTGGACTGTTTTAGGGGAGGTCTTGACCATCTGAAAGAGGATCTTTAGATCCAGACTGGAAGTGTGGTTAAGAAAAGGGAAAACAGCGATGCTCAAAGGTGTGGGGAGGGAGTAGTCAGAGGTTTGCCCCCATCCTAATCCATTGCCTATATCCAGCAATGCCTGGTAGGTATTTAGTCTGTTACTTCCTTAAAGATCGGATGGGTTGGGAGCAAAATAATGAGAGAAAGGCAGGGGACTGTGGTGGAGTTTGGAGGAAGGCTTACCAATCTTCCGGCAAATAAATCCCCAGAAATTTAATCTATTTAAGGACTTTTTAAACACACACACACACATACACAAATGTCTGCAAACTTCAAGTCCGACTTTCAATGCAGTGACAACTTTAAAAAGCAATAAAGGGGCAAACAGATGATAAATATATTCTATCTTTATCTATGCAAGTAGGTACTGAAACTAGGGAAAAAAGTTTTT